>OZ005762.1:1170785-2370785 GCA_963930825.1 Silvanus unidentatus
CTGGTGTCTGTCTTTGTTGTGCGGTTTTGTATGTATGCGACAAAATGAATGGTTTTATTGTGTATTTTGTATATAAGCGCGTATAGTTGTTTTGTATATGTATTTACTTCTCGTGGACATACACTCATGACTTACATGATGTTACAATATGAATTCAAGGAGCGTTCAACAGACACGACAAGCACAATTTCAATAGTCGTATTATTGGAAAATGTGATCGTTAAACTTTTCATTAACATTGGGGGTCTCTGAACCCTAAACATAAGACAATTCTTTTTTAATAAGAAAAATTGTAGAAAAGAAAATGAGATTGAATTTCAAGGGACAATAGGACAATTGTGAGTCAAAGTTTGGTAAACAATGTCTCTTTATCATTCGGAAATACAGAAAGATTAAGAAGCAATATCCATTTGGTAACAGATAAAAGTCACAATATTCTAACACCTTGTAATAATCAAAACTGTCAAATGTCAATGTTGTCAATTTTGTTTTCTGTTTTCTGTCAATAAACTGTCGAAAGTGTCGAAAACCTTCAAAAAGAAGAAGTTGGGTAACATGTTTTATTAACGAGTTTTCGGAGACAATGGTGAATTTGTGTATCTTGAGTTGGTATTAGATATGAACGTGAACAAAAGGCCGTTTGACCGTAGCCTTAGGCCGGGCAGTTATTCAACAACCGTATCCAAAGCGTGCTATCCCCAGGTGGTTCCCGCGCCATGTAACACAAAATACTCTTTTCTAATAGCACTAACTCACATCATTATACATACACAAGCAAATTCCTCCTTCCAACAGGTTATTATTACAAAATCGTAGTACTGTGTTCCAATCAAAGAGCGTTTTTTTAAGAAAATTCGTTGGAAGCCGGAAAGGAAAAATCAGTATCAGTTCGATAAGGTGGCAGCATTGCACACTCTAGTGTGTGTGTGGGATGAAGTCTTGTATTGGGTGCTGCCGAAAAAGATACAGAAAAATGTGTAAACCGTGGGAAAGTGACGTTTGCGTTCCAGATGAGGACGATTAATAGGAGAAGAAGTTTTCTCCGTCCGGAAATGCCATTCGATAAAAACATGCACAGAAGCGTACTGCTGTTTTGGCCCATTTAAATCGAAGAAAAAACGTTACACATACATTTCGAGCTTTATAATTAAATTGTGTGCACGTTTACACAATCGACATGTTGAAATATTGAAATCATTTAATCGAATTATTATTTATGAAAAGGTGAATTTCTTTTCATATCTTACAATTTGTAGTCATGATTGTTCTACAAAAAAAATCCTTTTATTAAACAATGCACACAGTTCGCTTCGATTGACACACCTTTTTACTGCACCACCTACATTTCGAAAAAATAATAACACTTTTAAGTATGTGTACACAACACTCGATGATCGGTGCTATGTGTGTGTATTCGACGATTATGATACGTTCTCAGTATTGTTCCGATATGAAATCGTCTTAATTAAAAATTCATTCTAATTGAAGTAAATGAACATCAGATTTCATTAAAACGGGTGAGAAGAAAGGCGTCCAAGTGGGATTTCTGATGTTTAAAAGCGTGCTTTTATGAAAAATAATTCGTTATTAATGTAACGAAAGATTATTTTTCGTTCACAAAGAGAACAAGGAAACAATCTGCTATTATAATAGCAACAAGAAGTGTACACACACAACTTTGAGAGAAAAGGTAGGTATCAGTTTGGTGGATCTCATCATCATCGCATTTTCCGTGAATTTATTTATCACTTTCGCTCGACACGACTCTGCAATAAGCCGCCACACTTTTTCTCTACGTATCAGAAAATGTGCTTCAATTTCTTTTCCTCGGATACCGCTTTGTTTGGTCGCAGTTATGCTAAAATCACGTGACATAACCTAACAGTTTTTCCCCGTGGCACGTTTGACACTTGCTACAAAGAGTGTCTCAATAATCCCCAAAGAGGGCGTTCCAAGACGTACACATGTTGATCATTCTATAAGAAGACAAAAAGGCACCCCGCGGGACACTATACTAAAGTAATACGTCCCATGTAATTTAGCCAATAAGTATAAGTGTACATACATAGCACGTAAAGAGAATGACTTGTTTGGTGAAGAGAAGTTATTGTTGTTATTCCAAGTGGGGAGGCAAAGGGAGTGAAATAAAACGTCGTTTTTCTGTCCGCCCACAAAAGCCATAGGCAATATGTTTCTGTGAGAACCACAACTTTATGGCCATGGTCTTATTTGCATATATATGGACAGTATATTAAAGCGACGAATCAACAATTTAACGAAAATTGATTAAAAACTAATTGTCTCATTCATTAGAGACTTAAGACTGACTCATAGCACAAGTTCCATTATAATTGCATCAATAAAATGTTCATAGACGTTAAACGCACATCTGTCATAATATATGCCATATATGCAAATTGGCTGTATTTTTCGGTTTCCTGTTGAAATAAAACAAAAAACGTGTACACATACACACATTATAACATAATAATAAAATCGTTAATTGTTATATGAGGAGCTATAATTATCTCGTAAATGTATGTAAGTTATAGTTTTGAATTTCATTGCCTTAAGGTAGGTATACGCAGCTTGTATTACGATGGGAATTATTTTAATTACATTTCAATCAATGCAGGTAATATTGCGGCAGAAAAATGGACACACACACGAGAGAGTGAATAAAGAATAAAAAAGAACTGGAATAATTTGCGGGATTTGCACAGTAAGTGACCGGAGATACTTTGTATTAAAGATTTTTTTATTTTCGAAAAATAGAGCTCCCATATTTATTAATGTGATAAAATCCAGATCAATATTACTGTCATAAAAACAGTAGGATGACGACTGATATATAATAATTATTCGACTTTAATGCAATATAAATGCAAATTCTACGAAAAAAAATCATCAACTCGCTGTTGAATATTTGCATGTTGTTTATGTCACTGTGGTAACGGCATTATATTTTGGGGTTATGTGAAATAGATTATCGCTATTTTGCTATTGAAGCGATTATGATGTTTACTGCATATATTAATATAAATATTAAATATGCATTATTTTATTAAAAAGCCATGAGAAATTTAATAGGAAAACAAAATTTCTTCCATTAAAATATGTTAATAAAATCGAGATCAACTTTCTTATTATTAAGTACGTAGGTACTTCCTTATCTTGCAAGATTAATCAATAAATTATATATACACAAGTTGATAATGATGCTTCATATAGAAGAATTTGCATTTGATTAAAATTGTATGGTTTTTTCGTTTTTTCGAGAATTAAAATGGAATCAAGCACAACATATTACATAAACATGAAATTATCGTCTTATTAACTCTCGAAGAGATTTCGAACACAATAACTGTATTACAGGGAAGTGTATGTATGGGTATCAATTCGTGTCTTGTTAAAATTCATAAAAGGTTACCTTGTGATATTACAAGTATGCTGGATCTGACCCATATTTTTCTATGTTTATATTAAAATTAATGATTCCGATTCGATTCCGGCTTGGCAATTGTTCAAAACGAAAATCGTCTGAAAACGTGATTTGGTACTGGTAGGTAGTATCAGCATTCTTTTCAAGAAGATCACTGTGTTGTCTTAAATCGGTACGATTTCGAAGACTGGTTTCAAGTACAACTAACGGATATACGTTGTAATTAATTAAAATACAATTTTTTACAACATACATACACCATATACCTACAGTTCACTGCGGGATGTACTTTGAAAACATATAATTTTATGGTTACTTTATTATTTGTCCAAACTTTCACGTTCAATGTAAATCACTATTCAACACTTCCACTTAAATGGTACTTCTTTTCTTATTTAAATTTTTCAATCATTTAACGCCCTCCTACCGTACCCAGTACTCAATGTTTTTTTTTTCATCCTAACTGTGCCTTCCATTCGGATATCATTAATTTATTGGGTGTCACTGTAAAGTAGTACCTTTTTTGTCTAAGTGTAAACTCGTATAAGTTATCTGTCAGGTGAGTTATACATATTAGTAAAATTAATGACTCTAGCAATCCACACTGGCATTAACAATTTGTTTATAGGTAGTACCCAGCGCAAATTTGGTCATTTACGTACCTGAGGGGCATTCGCATGTATACGTGTGCTTGTCTCTCTGATGGCATTTTCCGTCGTTCAGACAAGGACTCGGGTTGCATGGAATGTACTCATTTTCACAATTCTGTCCCGTGTATCCTTCGTCGCACGTACACCTGAAACAAGAAAAAAAAATGAAATAAGTAGTACCGCAGCGCATTTTCTCATTTGCAGTTGCTGTTGCATTGTTGATGTTCATCATGTAGTAATAAATGTTTAATCAAGAGGAAAATAAGCAAATCTCAACTGTTTGCAGTCAACATCAATTTGTAATGTCACCGGTACTAGAATATTTGTTAGATTACAATCATTTCAATGGTTCTGTAAAACACCGAACGGTCTGCTCTTTATGCACAGTTGCTCGTTTTCGCACTAACTCATATATTTAAGCATTTTAAATGGACTTGAGTTGCACAATTGTCGGCTGATGAATGCATTTCTCGTTAACAATTAGGTATTTGTGGTTACGGTCAGTGACGTACCACTAATCATATGGCAAAACGTTAATGTCAAGTCGTTAAGTGAACGCAAAGACACAACATAGTAACACAATATATGTAGGTGATTCGATGAAAATAACGTTAAAAAGAACGCACACACATATCAAGGTACTATATAGATTTGCTCAAGACAAAATAAGTAATAAAAATAACAAAGCCTATCCCTGAATGGCTTTTAACGAATTCCGAACACGTTCTGCCTAAGGTATTTTATTGTTGTATTGTTCTTGTAATTTACCTAAAAAGGGACACGGGCATATTTTATATTAATAGAAATAGATGGAGAAAAATGTGGACGATGCGAAGGCACGAGATTCCCCAGCATTCTTTTTATAGTACCTGTTGCTTGTACTTGTTGACATAACAACGCTATTTGAGAAAAATGTTTACTTCTACATTTGCAACCACAATATTAATTTATATTTTAATTGCATCCAGATTGAAAACTGCCTCCACATATAAACTTGTTCAACTGGTACTCTTCATTTACGACACAGTGGACAACAAATCCCTCTTATATTCGTATTCTTTGAAAGTTATCGCCACTTTTTCGCACCTCATCTCGTATACATAAATTTACAACGAAACAAATTGGTGTTATTAATTTTGTTAATTGTGTCTGCGTTGTAACCACAATCATACCACACACACTCATTCATATTCATCATGGGAACAATGATAATTTTCATATTTAAACAGAATACATAAGACAATTTCCACTCGCCGACGAATAATATATGTAGTACCATTAAGTAAGTACCTACTCTTTTTAATGGTGCACCGTACATAATAAGAGATATAAAATTTATCATCTCTCTTCATTATATTCTCATACCATTAAACTTAAATAGGTAGGTATTACACTCTTTTGTAAAAAATGGAATGCAAACTAACTGTAACTGTGTATGGATGCTCAAAAAATGCACACATAAAAGCGAATGTCATTAAACAATAATAAAGATTTATATAAAGTTTATCATTGCAGTGTTGGTGCGGCGAGTGCACGAAATAAATTATACCTACCTTAATTGTACAATTATTATTATTGAGAGAGAAATTGGGTAGTAAGGAATATTTTGCAAATCAATAATACTCAAGAGAGTAGGGACATATAATTGGATCGCCAAGAAAAACGTGTCTTGTCGTTTTAAATTGTTATCGGGTAGGTACTTATTAAATTTCAGGTCAAAGACAAAAGAGAAACAACAAAAAAACGTAACTGATTACATCAACTTTTGTATGGAACAACAAGTGTGGTACTACATTCTATTAAACCGGAACTATTATTATTAAGAGGACCCACCTAGTGTGAGGGGTCATCATTCGTGAACCAACTTATAAAACATATTAAATAGAAATAGTACCAGTGGTGTAGTTTTAGTCCCAACATGGACAACATTATCCTTTTAGCTTTCTGTAACTGTGTGTGTGGGAAAAGAGTTTGGCTTGTAAAAAGCAAGTTTTTAGACTACAAATTGTTCAAGTACTACACGTACTATTCCGGACGACTTTTCAATGTAATTAACGAGCAAATTATCTTACAACCATCATGTTTTTTACATGTACAATTGTTTACATTTGCTATTTATGCAAAATCAAATCCTTTTAATGTTTTTTCTTTGCCTTGTCTCGATCGACTAGTAGCCGGTACTACAAAACCAATTAATTGGAGAGCTAGTTATCGTTGCATGTACTACTCTAGTACTTCTTAATTAGAAAACGCATCTATTTTTTGTGTGAAAAAAAAAGATTCATTATGTGTTCGTATGAATAACGAGACGTCTGTACACATTTGTCTCAAGTACCCAATACAAAGTACTACAAATCGCCATAAAGACAATATCATATTCACGATATTAAATATTTATTCTGGAAAATGTGCATGGTACCAGCAAAGAGAGAGAAAGATAGAAATCGAAAATGAAAAAAGAAATGAGTACATCGATCACGATTACATACAACATAAAAGCCTCCAAGTGAATTGAACAAATGATTCTAACCTTTTCAATAAGTGTATTCAATAATAACAACTGTGTAGAATTATACATATATATATAAATACACAATAATAAACAAAATACGTGTGAGTATAAGAAGTGTTGAAGACAAGTGTACGAATCTCTTGACAGGACAATTATTACGTACACATTCTTTACAATGTGCTGAAAAAAATAACTATATATCCCTGCATGTATTTTAAGTGTGTAATGTTTTATGTTGGGTATAAAAACATGACGCCGTATGTTAAAAATTGTAACAAGACGGACAATGTAATAAAATTTTTGACAGATGATAAGATGATGATTTTATCGGTTGCAGAATTGAAGAGAGAAGAATGAAGATATTTTTTAATAAAAATCACAGTGTAATATTGTTCGTAAGTAAGTAAAACAGATACACACAAAGAGCATTTTTTCTGTTACAATGAAGGCAGTCAAACCAGTATTTTTACTCTTCCACAATATAGAACTGTTTTATTTAAGGACCCTACTACTTAGAACAGAGTGGTTGATGGTATCTGAGGAACTCTAATTGCCAAGACAAATATAAAAGCGGGAACACTAAATGCATACAGTAAATACAGACGTTTTTTCCTGTTTGCTTTTGGACAAAGTTTGAAAGTGTGGAATTTTCCGGTACTTGCTTGGTACTTTGAAATAATTTCTACATGAAACATCATACATCATACGAGTTATGTGTATGTAATTGAAGTGGAACGGAGTGAAATTCGATAAGTGCTTTTATTTTAACTGTTTTAAAAAGTCGGGGTACTAAACAGAGTAGTACCAGTAGTAATTCTAGAAGTAATAAAATAGCAATTTGTTTAAAGAAATTCATATTTAAAAGAATAGAACAATTTCCTGTGGCAATATATAAAATCCTTTCTAAAAAATAATGTAAATTTTATTACTTTTAATCCAATTTAATTAACCTGAGAGAGTAGTGATTAAACGGTTATATTGTTTAAATTTCCAAACAATATGAAATACTTTTACCTGGATTCTGTCTGTTCCTTGATTACAGTGGAAAAAAAGTACGTAAAAACACTAATTGAATAATAGAATTAACTTTTACACCAGAAATCTGCATATATAACTCGTTGTTCATTTACATATTGTTTAGCTCAGGGGAAGGCCGTTAATTTCCGCAATATATTGATTTATATATGATTTTTTTCCATTTTAATAAACAGTTTACTGTTAAATTCAATAAATATGTCTCTTGGATTTCACTAGAATGCTTGCATAATGCTGTTATAAGCGCTTTTTATACCGGATCTAAAACCGTATACAACAATAAAATGCAATTAAACAACAAAATCTCGTCAAAGATACAACACAATTGTCTCTATATAAAGTGTCTTTTAACGTCCTTCACATATTCATAATAAAAATACAATTGCACACATTTATATCGTAAATTAATTGACTCAAAATTAACAATCGAATCAACTTTCCAAATGCGTGTAAAGAATAACAATTATTATATAAAAGTTTTTATTTTTTTTAAATAAATAATACAGAAAAAAATCTTTACATGCACGTTATAAGAATTTTTGCTCTACTCTCTCATATTATAACAAACATTAATTACCTACACCGCTAATTAATACATGGAAAAAAATTGTATTAATAGATTTCCCACGAAACTGAACAAAAACAAAGATAATATAGTGACTAGTAGTCGCTTTTTTGCTGTTTATATTATTCTTTTTATATTGTGCGCTGTGTAAATATATGTATATGCTCATCATGCAAAAAGAATCATTTTCGAATAATAGGAAATAAGAAGGCGCTTTTTGTGCGGCACCGGAGGCGCACATTTTCAACAAATGATTAGATTTCGTGTTTAACACAATATAGACGTGTATGGGAATATGTGTCTGTGCGATTAAACGAAATCTCTGTTGGCTAAAAGCGACTTTCATTTCAATGGCGGTACTACAAGTACACCACGCTATTTTGAATAACAATGCAGGCAAACTGGAATTATGAATTTGATTTCTAGAAAAAATCATTCCTTGTACTACAACTTTTCCAGCAAACAGTACACTATTTTGAATGACAAAAGAAACAAATATTTGATTCCGAGTAAAATAACTTACTTAAGAAAGTTTTCCAACAGGAAATCACTAGCAACGCAGCTTGGTAATAAGCTTGTAGGCGCGACGTCAAAAAACTCTTAAAAAGCACTTTTAATTAACAAAGCCACAACTCGATTACACAACAGAATTATTCAAATCACCCGCCCACACATTCCTCGAAAGAAGCGCACGGCAAAAAATAACGCTTACAATCATTAATTACAACTATTATATTGTTTGGAAACCAATTTACAAGTTGAGAGCTCGTTTCATTTCTATGGCTTTCGACATTATTTTGACGAGCGAGTTGCACACATTTCAAAAGATTAATGGACTTGTCCAAACTATTATAATTATATCAATTTTTCTCTATCCCTTCTTGGACACGTCCGATGCTGGTACTGCAATCGAAAACAATTTGCATATAAAATTCGCACTCAAAATGAAACTTGTAAATGAGATCCACTTTTTTTTGTATGCCTGGCACCTCTTTTAAAACGGCCTAATGATGTTTAATCAAATGTTATATTGGAGGTAATTTATATACAGGGGGTACTAGTAGTATTATATGTATATCGAAAAGCCAATCAATGAACACTGCCATTTACGGTCTTATCGGCCAGTAATCGACTTGGCTGGATATCAGATGTAAAAGTATTCAGTCGCCATTAATTTCAGTTTTGGAATATTATTAATTGTATGCCTTTTATAAATCAGTTTAAAGCACAGAAACGAGAAAAAAAGGTAAAACAGCCAAGTTAATTAGGCAAGTGATTTTATTAGAGTTTTTCTATCTATAAAACAAGTCGCGCTACTACAATAGTGGATAGAAATAAAAATTCTTAAGTAACAACGTACGAGTCAACAAGAAAAAACGCCATCGATGAGGAACGATTAAGGCTTGTAATATTGCCTAAACGAAATGCTAATTATAAACCAAAATGGAACTACAATAATTCAATTGACTTTATATATACATACGACAATGCGTTCAGTTGTGAGGGATATAAAGAAAAAAATGCATTCATTGTTTGAATTTTGCAAGTGTGCATATCGTAAATGGCAATAAGTACCGATAACAATTCCATCAAAGCACCGAACAGGCGAAAGAGAGAGATTATACGGATAAGAAACGATTTACTTGCACGCAATATTAAAGGAAATAGCATTGGAATGATGATTATTGTAATTTTCTAATGGACACATGATTGGTGGTAGTACCTACACACTACCAATATAATTACACTGTACTGTTCGGAGTATGATTGACTTTCGTTCGAAAAGGAACGAAAGAAAAATGAATTAAGAATGGGGTACGGCAATGTTAAAGACTCATCAATTAAAATACCACCGAAAAGGTGGTTTTTGCGAACCCGCCCCGATACTTTACCGCACCCCTCACACTCTGTTCCACCAAACTGTCTGTTATTTGATATGAAGGTACCAATTAATTAAAACTAGTTTCATTCGGCCACAACAGTACAGCATTACAAGTCATGACAGTTAAATATTAGTTTAAGAATCATTTCTTTGGCCACATCATTAATCAAGTACCAATCTTAGATTTTGATATTAATGCATTAGTAATATAAACTGGTACCCTCCTCCTACTTTCAATGGAAACAAGTACGAATCGTACATTCTCTTCCTATCGCAATAAAATTGTCTCTATTTAAACCATTTTATATATATGGGTATAATTAGTGAAAGAGAAAAAAATAATTGTAATAACTAGTACTTGGTAGTTACTTTACGACAATAAAACCGTTAAAAAAACCGACGAGTGACTCTATATGAAGTGAAAAGAGGTACAAGAGATCTCGTTTTTATAGATAAAATTTATGACGGCATTATACACACATATACAAAGATTTATACAAGAGAGCCCAGTGTGGAATGGGTTACCAATAAATTACATTTCGTTTTGCTCTTGCTTTTCGTTCAACTCTTCTCCACAGAAATCTCTCTCATTCTATTTGTTGGCTGTGGTTTACCCTCGAGGGCATTCTCTCTTGTATTATAAGGCATAGAAATAAACTCTGTGTGGTGGGCGTGTGATGATAATGATGATGATGGTACTACGGGTTCGTATCGTTTTACCTATAGCGCGGCTTCATTCTTCGTGCAATTAAAGGCCAACAATAGAAAAAGAGACTGCTTCGACCATTGTTGTTGGCTAAATTATACTCGCCTCTCTCTAGACCTTAGCATTCTTTTTATTTTATTTAATGTATTGATAATTACGGGTACATTTTCGGTAACTGATACATTAAAGTACTTGATGATGGCTGTGTCTTTTTCGTAATTTGAGTCCACTATTGAAGGCTATGAGAAATGTGAATAGTACCGTATACAGTACTTTGTTTCACACCGAATGCAATGAAGCGAAGAAAAGAAAGTCAGTGAAGAACCCCCTTTGTGAGGGTCTTTTTTAAGGTACTTACGTGTAACTTCCGTGCGTGTTGTGACATTTTCCATGTACGCATGGCTTATGTTTGCACTCGTCCTTGTCGTCCTTGCATGCGACGCCCATAAAGCCGGGTGCACACATGCATGTGTACGATTCACCCACCGAATTGCATACAGCGCCATTTCGGCACGGTTGCGATGCGCAGTGGTCCTGTTTCTCACAATGTTTCCCTAAAATGGTGAAAAACAGTTAAGATACTCTTATATAAACGAGTCGACTTTTGAATACAATTTTGCATAAATTAATTAACGGGGGAATTTATAAATGATTTGCATAAAATTAATTAAAATCGAATGCAAAAGTGGTTATAATTTTTGCCTCAATTAAATATGTACATACAGTAGTAGTACTATGGCAGTGTGAAATTCATTTCCTTTATTAGAAAAATAATTAAGTTACCCTCATTTTTTTCATAATAGGAATATTAATAGAATTACCTGTATAACCGGGTGCACATGAGCATTGGTATGATTCCAGTGAGCGAAGTGAACAGGTACCACCATTTAAACACGGTTTACGATCACACGAATTCGCTATTGGGATTTCACATAGAGACGCACTGAAACCGAGCGGACACAAGCACGTGAAACTTGGCGAACCGGCCGCGGAAACACGCACTTCACATGAACCACCGTTTTGGCAACGTGGACCCGTGTGGCAAGGGTTCAAGTACTGACAGTACTCGCCCACATACTTGGATGTACAACTGAAACAGATAAAAAAACAAACAGCAAATTAGTATTTTTTCCAGTGGATCTGATATAATACGATTATTTTTATTTGTACAACACATTTGCATATTTTAACATATGCATTAAGTGGCAATTTGTTATTGTCGCTAGAAAAACCACGGTAATCAGTTTTCAGTGTTAAAGTACCTGGGACCTCTTAATCTGTGAAGACATTTTTCGAGATTTTGTTGTCGCAATCGATTGGTACTTCTCAATCTAGCCATTTATCTAAATCCTTTTATAACACTTGAACATTTCCAAAGTACTATTGTGGCGATAAAATTCAAGCTGTTGCTAAAACAGCATGTTAAACAGTTTTTGAAAGGAGAAAACATGGAAATAATGTTGTACCGTTCTCGAAATGACAAATAAAGTGATATCGCTCTTTAAAGTAATCGATTAATAGTCTGATTAAGAAGTATTTGAAATCACACGGGAACGTGGAAAATTATTAAATTAATGAAAATGGCATTGTCAAATGTGAGTACCTACCACATACCGAACAAGTCCTGTGTATGGTACCTAATTAAGTGACCACAATGGAGGCTCATTTTCGTAGGACAATCAATAATCTAAGGTGTTTTATGTAACTTGTTACAATGCTGTTGCAATTTCATGGATTTTAGCCATTTAATCAATTACCTATACATATCGATCGGATCGTTATTGGCATCATCTGTGTGGTACTACTTATTATACATTGTGATGATTGGGTGCAGTTTTATGAAACCCAGTACTTTATTATAATCAAGTCAGGGAGATAAATATCTCGTATACATATAACACCGGAGGAAAAGAAGAAGCCTCTTGTACATTACATGGTACTGCAATATTGTACGATGGGTACGGTGCAGTTATTTTTATTGTTAGTATATAGACAATTATGGCTACTGGCATTACTAAAGTAAATTGATTATCGACTGCTAAGTAATACGGAATGATTTAATGTCTGGTTTATGGAAAAGCCCAAGAAAAATGGTACGTGGTACTATTTTTCTTCACATTCCAACACTCACACTGAATTCTAATCATCTATGTGAGAAGATTGTCAGTTTGTGTGTTAGAAACTGATTAGAATATTGATTTCGCAACTGTATAAATAAGTTGGGCTTTGTGTAATTAACAATTTGTTAAATTTTAAGTACTTTATGTACTTTGAAGTGCCATATAGTTCTAACCCTGACATTTCTAATGGAAAAAACTAACTTATCCAGATAAAATTATTTAAATTGTATGCAGACTTATTGAATTTATTAATTTACATAGGATGTTCGAGTATTAAAATGACGATGACTAGTTAGGGTCAATGGTTGACCTTTTCTTAATAGTTTTCAATTTTAAAGACATAAAAGTGAAGTTATTTTGATGGAAGAAGAATTTTAAAATAAACATTATACTTTGTAGGTAGGTTTATTATTGGTGGCCGTTTCAGTTGTTTGGAATTTATAAATTCCGGCAAGAATTTTGAGAGAATCTCCAAAGAAAATTTATATCCATTCTATATCTAATATTTGATTAGACTTTTATATACCACACCTAACGAAGCCGAAACAAGATTCCACCACCCATCTTCATCAGAAAAAATGTCATTCCACGCAATATTTATTGGAAATAAAAGTTATTTACTGTGTATAAAAACCGAAATGAAATGAAACAGTAAAATTACATTTAGGTAATTAAAAAAGCGCAAGAGATTTTCAAACGCAATAATCATAAAAAAATTAATTACACGCAAAAAGTATTATTTTATAATGGCATATAAAATTATTAATGATTCAAGACTGTGTGTTTTATATGTTGGGAAGTTGGTAAGCATCCATCTTTCCACACCTTTTGCAATTCGTTTTATCATACACAGAAGCGACTTAAATATTGATTAACTTTTCTATTATTAATCGAGAATCGGGTTTTTTGCCCTGTCCAAAACGTGATGAAAAACTTGTACAATTGTTTTAAATTAACCTATTAAATAAGGTTCGAGTACACACATTAGACTGCTTTTGATTTATTTATCTTCGTGTAAGGAAAAAAGTCTTAAATAACAGATTTTAACACGACTTTTCTTACAACATCAACAGTAGAGTAAATCAACTGGAAAAAAGCAGTCAGATAAAGGTAACGAATTCATAGGGTATTAATTAATGAAAAGTATCTGCTTCGCTGACTCCAAATGCATATACAACGAACACATTTTTTTTTCTCTTCTATTCGTCAAGTGTAAAGCGTGAAATTAATTGAATTTAGGCTTTTTCATAGAAAACACTTACAAATTTGTTAACAAGTATACCAATGTGGATTTAATTAACTAAAACATAAACTTTATCCCTTACTTACAACCGCGCCAGACAATAATAATTCATATCTTGGACATCCCAACTGATAGTCATGTGAATTGCGATTTGATGTTTTATTTCATCTTTTTTAATTAACATAACATTCAGACACGGTCATAATATTGTGTGTAGGCGGTTTTATAAATTGATAAATTTCCACAAAATATAATTATCTACATGGAAGAAGACATGTGAAATTGATTAGAATTTTAATACACTCAACACAATACGAATTTCCAGCAAAACATGTTTCATAAAATCGTTACATGTGTCTGACACATGTGTGAAGCGTTGCACTGTTAAGTGTTTATGTTATTGTCCCAGTGTCGTATACAATTTTTTCATAACTAGTCGAAATTTTGACGACTTCCAGACCACTCTCATTAAGGCCACCGCTTCCACCATCAACCACACTCTTCCTTACTGGAAACTCGCCTTCATTTAACCTGAAAAACATGGAATAATTGCAAGTGCGGGCACATTGAAGACACAAGTTGTTCCTTTTGTTGGTCGAGAGATGGAAAGATGAGCGTTCCCACCAGGATCCAATAACACATTAAACCCTTTTTACTGTCGCCCCACTACTTGAATATACCACAGCCGAGAATCAATTAAAATTTCGCAATTATTAATAATTATAGACCAGTTTGGAGCCATCACAATCCAATGCATATTGTTTGTTTGTTGTGAAACGTACAAAAACCAATTGTAAATCATGGTCAGCAGAACAGAAGAACAATAAGCTTAGCTATTTAAGCGAGATATGGTGGAATGCAGACTGGAGTCAAGTGTTTTAATTCCACATATATGGGGGAGTCCGAGAGTAAAACCTATTCCTAAACATTTATCACAACCATATAGGTGAATGGACAGTTAAGAACTAGTTTTTTTCCCTTTATTGTATTTAATCAATGAATTTTCTATTAATTACACACATTGAGTGATTGTTAACTCAAGGTAAACCATTGTACATAGTAATCTTATCAATTTTCTTACTATGTCTCACCTTGGCAACCGTCAAGATGAATGAAACTCATTCATTGAAAAGACAATATTTTCTATCAGCAGTGAAAGAGACCCACAAAAAAAACTGATAAATTTCGTTGTGAATTTGATGATGCAAGACGTTTTTGTTCCACTTCTAATTCCACAGCGCCTCCGGCTGGTTAGAAAACAGCAACATATTGTAATTATTAATGTGTCTAAAAGATTTTTTTGCTCTCTAACATCAACGTAATGAATATATCTCGACGAATTTCCTGCTGTATATGGGTACTAATATACCAACATTTTTTTTTGTTTTCCACACTGCGATGGTCTTGGATTCTTGGAAATTACTACAATGATTCATATTGTAATAGTATTATTCAATGGCCATGAGTTTGTGTCAAAGATTTTTCCCACGACCGAAACTATCACCTGTCCAAATAAAATAAATGCACTACTTGAAACAATTGGGTACTACTAACAGAAGCGCCAATGAACCGATTAGTGATTTTGTTGATGTCACGTGGTCAATTGGTAAATTTAGCAATCTAGCCATCCTACAGTTCGGATCGCCGTTGATCGAATCTTGGATCTTCGTGGTACTTGATCGATGGTACTTACACATGTCGAAGTTTCCTTTTCAATACAGTGCATTGTAAGACCAAAAATGGTATTCCTCGCTCCAAACTGATAAATTGATTTGATAAACTGTGCCATTAACATTTAATCAAGTGTTATTAAAATTCTGCCATTGTTCGTTCATTATATAGAAGAGTTTTTAATCTTTTGACAAGAGATCTTCATATAGAGTGTGTTTCTTACTTGAAACGCAAACTAGCAACTCGTGACTGGTGCAATTGCTACCGACTTGGAACAATTCACAGATGAGAAATGTCAAAAACCTGATCTAAATAAAATGTGTACCATTCTGCAATCTAGTGAAAAAATTCGTTTTTCAAGAAATCTCCACTGTCTTATTATAGAACGACAAAAACGACAACACAATGACCGGTCGGTCTACGACCCAACTGCAAGCCAATCTCTTTTTCTCTCTCTATAAAATCCTTGACTATATTAGCACATACCTGTTAAAATTTCAATATTCTTTACATACCTGTTCAAACACAGTATGCTTATTTAGATTGTTTGGTATTCGTGCATATAGATCTCCATTTCCTCTCTTGCGTTACAAGCCCTGTTATTAAAGCAATAGTTTTTTCGGTCGCTGTGATTGACCCAAATTCACATCTGCTGATAGTAAGACGTCGACACTTAGCTAGAGACAAATTTTCCATCATTTCCCTTTCGATGTGCAGAAGAATACATCATCTTTCAACACAACAACACAAAGTGTGAAGAAGAGTGTGCAGCGCGCGGGGAAGAACCAAGAGAATCCATTGTGTATGTGGCAAGAATGACTAAAGACTCATGTGGTCCGTTGAAAGTGTCGATCATGATTTTTTTTCTTCTCTTCTTCTTCACACAAACTGCTTCAACAACATATATAATATTGTATAACATTCAAAGTACTCTTAGATTATGAGTTGTTGTTGTTGTTGTTGATGATGATGATGATGACGAGGGACATGATGCAGCAACATTAATCTTCTTAAATAATGTTAATGTACTACCGAAGAGCACAGTCCACTGTTTCCCTTATTAAAGAAATCTAACAGTAAAATATTCCATGTCATCAACACTGTCTACAAGTATGGCTGTTAAGCCGATTTGTAAGTGCAGCAAATGATAACAGCAGAAGAAATATTAAAATCTACATGTTGGGAGTGTGTGGGCAGAAGAAGAAGGGTTATCTATTATCTGGTTTCGTGGCGAGTGCTTGGAGTACGAATGCCACGCCTGTGTATACACTGTCTATAAAAGAAACGTGCCTCCATCTCTCTTGCGACCACTTGTGGCCGTCTTTATCTTCTACCTGAATATCTCTTTGCATTTTGAACGAAATCGAAAAATCAAACACACGTGAACTTTACGGAAAAAAACCACACGGAACAATAAACCTTCTAAATGGTAACATGTGTCCCAGATATAGAGGGGGATGGTAAAAAATGTGAAAGAAAAACACTCGCAAGGGGAACAGACACAAATATGTAATTGTAATCAACACACAACCATATCACTAACCCAGATGGCTAAAAAACTGAAGAGAGGTGCGTCCTCATATACAAAACCATTAAATAGTAACGTTAGGGTCACAGTTTTCAATAGCAAGTGTGTTGTGTATAAATTATAATAGGATAAAAGAGCAAGAGGGCGTTGTCAATAGTACAATTAACACATTGTTCGATGAGTTATTGCTTAGGGTCACATATTGGAGTTCGAAAATCTGTCCATTTTCCGATCTAGCCCTGATATCGCTAATTCAAGAGCCCAAATCGAATTTGCTTATACCCAAGGGTCGCACACCATACCCTGTGTATGCGTGAGATTGGAAAAAGTAATTTCAAAACACTATTAAAAGTGGATTGTGTGCGGTGGTCGTCTTAAGTAGTACCCGAAGCCTTATAAGAAACATGCAACATGTGGCAACGCCGTATATACCTCTTAAGAACTCTTGGAAAGTGGATTACTCTCTGCAATCTGAAATGTGTGTGTTCTTCGCTCTGTCTGTTTGCGCCTTCCATCCTTGTTCCACTCCCTTCTCTGATGTAACTGCTTTGGCCAATGTCTCGTATCGCAGGCGGAAATAGTGCACACACACACACATTTCTATATACAAAAACGGAGAGTCGAACAACTCTCTTGATGGCATTGTATGTACCTGTTCCCACGAGTGGAAGGCAATGGTAAAGTTTGTACAGCACGGAATGGTCCACCGGGTACTGGTAGTACCGAAAAGTGACACTTTTCATCTTTTGTAAAATCGTACATTTTGCATGGACCAAAAGGGTCACACACACACACACAATCTAATAAAAAAGATTTCAATCTATGCACCTGTGTCTAATAGCATGATTTTATGTCATATTTAATGAGTACTTCGTGTCGTGGGATATCAAATTTCCTGACTCCTAGCGAAATAAAGTCATTGAATCTACAACTGTGTGTATGTGTCTACAGTAGTCGCTACTTTAAACAGATTATCTTTAATACACACTGTAATGGAAGGGAAAATTCATGACTTGAGTATTTTTCCCAATTTATATGGCCTTTAAGTAAAGTGCGCGCTCAAAGTAATAAAAGCCCCCATGTAAACGCAGAAGCTGTTTAAGTAGACGAAAAAAAAGGCGCACACACACTGTGGCGACCATATCATTAATTAATTTTCAACGGCAGATATTCTCGTCGCTTCACACATAAAACAGAAGCGATGAGAGAAAGAAAAAAACGTCTTCAATTGCGCATATATGAAATAATTATATTGGCTAAGTGCATTTCAGAGACCCCAAAGATCTGCTTTTAAGTTAATAGCAGAGCTGTGATGGTAGGCACATTATTAAGGCTGTTAAAGACAGGATTTTCGGCATTTTTTGGAAGAATGCAAATTGCATTTAATACTCACTTGCAGAATGAGTCGCCTTTCGGTGACGAGACACATGTTCCACCGTTCTTGCATGGACTTGGGGAACATGAGATGAAACCTGGAACAAAATCGGTAGAAATTAGAACAATTTGAGCGCGTTTTGAAAATTCTTGTAGGGATATAGCACCCAACGTCCCTTCCACCACCTGTCAGAGACCGTTATTACAGGAGGGTTCGAAGGGTCGCAGTGCTGACGTCACACGAGCAGCTGCACGACTATACGAATAGGGCGCCCAGCCATTGTTACCAACCGTACGGCATGAAATTTAAAGGGCGATGAGCGGGATTTTCGAAAAAGGTGAAAGGATCTCTAGGCAATTAACAAGCCGTGAAAATTTACGATTATTTTAAACGAGTTCGTGTGTTATTTGTTTCTCTCGATTCGTTTATATACAGTGAATCTCTTTTAAATATAAAAGGCGTCAACGAAAATTCTCAAGCTTTCTCTCCAGATCAGCGAACATATTACACAGTCACGCCCATATCAAGTGCACTTTTAATCCCATACGAGATATTTATTATTAATTGATTTCGATGTGGACAAGCGAATTTTAATCGACTTGTCGCACAACTACTCTTGATGACATAATAAAAGTGCCACCCGCCGTTAATAAGCCATCCATGTAGAACGATTTTGCATTCGGCACTAGATCATTATGTAATGTCCATGTGAAAATCGTTGAAAATTTAGATAAACAACATCGAACGTCTACAGAACAAATGTCACGTTGCATGGTCAAATATTGGACGAGGGAGACGCGCTTTTAAAAGAGCCAAAAAGGAACAAACAAACCATTTGCATAAAGATAACATTTTTTTTCATTCCTTTAATAGACGCACACGAAACGAAATAAAAGTTTGTTCCTAATGTTAAATGAATCCATCCGGGATATAATCTATTCAATGTGTGTGTATTTTTTATTATTTGTGGGTCAGTTATGTAATCAAATCGAATTAGATTCAAGTACAGGGTTACATTTTAGGAAAATTAACGAGATATGCAAGCAATTTTGTGCACTATTAACTGTAACGAACGCTTTTGTTGATATTTGTTGTTGTATTTCCGCACTGTTGTGTGTGAAAATGATGTAAGTGAAGCCGCCAAACTGCATTCAATTAGTCGATGCATACGTTTGACAACTTCTTGCTTGTAAATTGATTAAAAATCGTTAATATTTTTTCTGCAAGTGCAAATAGAATTTGTTTCATATCTTATCTGTAGACATGTCTGAACGTTTTGAGACAAAAAGAAGCGACGTTTGTCGAATGCTTAGTACCGAAAGGGACAGGGAAGGTACACAGAGGTAGTCAAGTATAACAACCCCTCGTGTTTTTATGTGGGGAATTGGAATTACAAGCGGAACCACTGGCAATTGCAAGTTAAATTTTCAAATTAAATAAAAATTCCTTCAAGATGAAGAATGTACAATGCGTACCCATGAGAGTACCGCATTTCCCAACAAATCTCACCTGTTGCCGTCTGTATGACGAGTAATAGTAAGAAAAACGTGAAATATATCCAAATATCCTTATTCCTACTGTAAGTAATCCACATTTTGGTGGCCAACCCCCATAAATGGGGTAGAAAGCACTGCACAAATTTTTATAGAAAAAAGTGATCAGAATCGCACAGCACAATGAGTAAAAAATTTATCTAGACGGCTGTATTTTTTGAGAACTAAGAGCACTGCACTAAGTGAAAAACATTTTCATTAACTTTGTTTACTGATTGTCACAATAAAATACATACAAGTCATTATTAATTAATTAATTAATTGAGAAAAACGGTACGGATATAGCCGATACACATTACCATTCGAATGTACTCTCGAGTCTGCCTGCTACATGGACAACATTTGAACAATGAGCTTAAGAGACGCTCAAAATGGCGCTGCTCGAATTCATACGCCAAGATGGAGGGAAATGATCAAATATGCCGGTTTGAGTTGTGAGATTCGGCTTTAGTTGACAGAGAATTTATTCACAATTAACTCGTCTAAGAAAATCTTGATTTTCAGAAGGTTTTCTTTAGGAAATATCGAGAATTTTTACATATATATGGTACTACTTTTCATTGCAACATGTTGGAATGCACTCAAGTTGCTCTAATAATTGACCAATGAGAACGCTTCCACCACTTGCTTTTTTTCAACTCTCAAGCCCACTCGTTTTCGTTACCATATTACAGTTTATTTACATTTCTGAATAAACTGTATGTCAGATATTGTGATAAAGGATGCTATCCTATTAATCATAAATTAATTTCGTTGAAAAATTGGGTAATTTTGAACCAATTTGAATTTGCTAATTTAATTTAATTGTGGGAGACACCAACGTTAGGTCGGGAAATGAACTTCACACACATAAATCAGACTGCAATTTGTAACAGATCGTAAATTTCATTTTTTTTACCTCTCGTTCAAGTAGAAAAGGCACTTGACGTAATTTAGGAGAATGACCGTCATTTGTCTTGATTTTTTCTTATTTATGATTTGTTGATATTGATAATAATTCTGATGGCCAACTTTAGTGCAATGCTGGCAGCCTAAACGTCATATTCCAAAGCCCACTTGTGGGCAAGTTTTTCAAATGTTTGAATGTTTGATCAATAAGTAATTGAAAATGAACCGAACCGAGGAAGAGACGCAAATAAAACTCTCCGAACTGAACAAAAGTATCATAGAAATCAAAAAGAAAATACAATTATCCGGTAAGATAGTTTGATTCACTTAAATTCAATTACGCATGATGGACAGCATCCCTATTACAGGGTGTTAACTGGAACGATTAATCGAAATTAATATTTCTATGTTACTGTAGAGGGTCAACGTAAGTCGCTGTTTGAGGAATGTGAAAACGAGCGTAAAACAAATACCGAAGAAATAAACAAACTGAAAAAGGAGATCGCTGAATTGGTCATCAAATTGCACGATGCGAAAATACCGACAGCGAAATATTTATCAAGAAACAAACGTTTAGAAGACATTATTGGTCCTCTGGACAATAAAACGTGGAGTCAAGTGCAGGAATTACTTGATTTGCACATAATCGACAGATGTAAACAATTGGATTTGTTGAAATATAAAATTAGTCAGAGGAAAACGTATTTGGCACAGCTCGGTAAGGAGTTACAAGAAATTGTAAGTAAGAAAGAGAAACGGGAATTGAATGAGGCAGTTGAGAAGCCTGTGAAAAAAGCGACAAGCGAACTCCAAAACAGTATTCATGCGATTGAAGTGCAGCTGAGAGAAGCTAGTCACATTAAAGATCGATATTTGGATATAAGAAAATCGTTGAAAGATGATTCGGATAAGTTTGAGAGTAATCTTCGAAAATTGGAGGAGGAAATTGAGAAACAAAGAGCAGATACTGAGAAATTGCAAAAGATTATGGATGAGGCAACAAGAATGAGGACGATTGCTAGGAAGAAATTGTTAAGAGAAGAGAAAGCGACTCAGCAACTTGCTCATAAGCGAGATAAGGAAGCAACCGAAGGGAAAAGACTCGTGAATGAGAGGAAAAGTGAGTTAGAACGTTTGGAACGGCGTCTGTTCCAGTACGGAAAGTTGATGGCTGTTCGGCCAGAACCGGAAGGGGCAGAAGATGGTGGGAATGTGGGAGATGAAGACGCAAAACTAGAATCGCCACCTCCACATCCATTTGATTTGATTTCCGAGCAATTTGATGTTCTGAAAGAAGCTACTGGTGCTTCAAGTGCAGAAGAAGTTTTGGAACGTTTTGATGGCCAAAAAGACACCAAAGATAGATTGATTGAGTTAAGGAATAATCGAGAAAAAGAGAAGAAAGAACTAGAGGCAAAAGTGGACGAATTGAACCGTAAGTTAGATGGATTTAAGTATGCTGAAGTGAAAGAAGCGGAAAGAAAGACAGTAGAAATGGAAGATATCCAAGAGGAGATTGAAGAAAACAACAGAAAATCTGAAAAATTAATCGAAAAAAGACAGAAAAAGGAAGACCGTTTAGGATCGATTGTAATTGAGTTGCAAAAATTACAACTTTGCATTAATCCTCTAGCTATACCAGAAAAAGATTCAATTAAACTCTTGGAATACATTGAGAATGATCTTAAAGAGATTTTAAATCGTGTTGGATTGGATGGTCAAACTGGAGAAATGTTAATTCATGTGGATGTTCAAGATGATAAATGGCTTCCAACACCGTACAGTGGACTAATTCGAAGAACACCTTTACCCCAAACTGGAGCCTCGCCTGTTCCTCAACCACCAGGTTTAAAAACTAAATATAAACAAAAGGAAATAAAAAATTCACGATTTTTTTCAGCTTCTGATGATGAAGAAGAAGTTCCTTCACGGTCTTACCTGAAAAGACAAGCCCAGCTAGTGATTGACGCGAAATCCAGAAGAAAAAACTTGCGTCTTCAATTACCCAGAAGAAATTAATAGAATTCCTGTTTTAAGGTAAAACAAATAAACCTACTCATCATTTTAATATTTATTATCCGGAATTTTTTGTGTTTGTTTCAGTACAAAAGCATGTTTATTTCTCTGTATTACAATTAATTACAGTAATTAAACGAATTGAGTTTGTATTTCATACAAAAATTGGTTACTGTGTTTGTAAAAGTATTTACAAAAAAAATATTGACCTGTTTATGTACACAGAAAAAAATTATGTTAAACTAACAATAACATATTACTATTTAATATATGAAATTAGTTACTTATGAAAAGATGATGATTTTAAATGTTGTATGTATGTTGTGGCATTTGATATACCATTATTCTTTTTTCAAATCAGTCTTATATTAAGCTACAGTTTAAAAGATAAGTAAACTAACTAAACATTAACTGAACATTACTTAATGTACAACGGAAAGTAAAAAAGCAGAAAACACATGAGACTGAAATAATACAAATAAAATGTTTTGTTTTTAACGTGATTTCAGAAATACCACAATCGCTTTTATCACAAATCACATTATTTAAATTAAAATGCAACTTAATTTGTTGTATTTTTTACATAATAACGTTAATAATAAATATAAATATATATATAAATATAAATGGAATAAAATGAAATGTAGAAAGGTCTTGCACGTTAAAAATGAAACAAGAAAAATTAGCATAAAACCTGTTGATTCGTTTTCAACAAACTAGTGGCCGTTCCGGCAAATATAATACGTTAATACAAAAGAAGAAATTAGTCAAGACCACTATTTATCACCTTTATCTTACCTTTAATCATAATAAATAATGGAAAATTAAGCATACACTGTTGAAAAAAATAAATAGATTTCTTACAGTCATTTTTTGTTGATTTTTTATCATTTACTTATTGATTATATTGTTTACTAGATTTAATAACAATTATACATATTTTATTTAAAATTTGTTACAACAAGAAAATGGCAGTGACTTTTCTTCAATCAATTATTCTATATAAAGAACGTATGCAGTTCGTGTCAGCATTATTCATTATACATATTGGCAGTAATTTCTTGGCGATGTGGAAATTCATCATTCTAGAATGCTTTTAAAGTCACTAAATGGAGAAGCGGTTCTTACAGATCATAACAAATCAAACACTCCAACCCTGTATAATATTTTCTTAGATTTATTTTTAAACTTGTAGTGTCTTCCACTTAGGAACGGAAATATTGACAGATTCATAAAATTTCTTACATTAAGACACCACATAAGATTCGACCAGGAACAAAATTTATCATTAATGCCCAATAGCACATTTTCTTATTTTATATGTGCACTTCACCAAGAGGTGTCGCTTTTTTGTTAAAATATAATACATCAAGTCATTCCATTACTAGGCCCCTCCCATTCAATCAAATACTCCATCTTACCGTTCGGTCCTATCCGTTTTGCTGCAACCGCGAACCGTTCACCGCCCGCAATCCGATTCGCCGCCCCAAAATACATATTTACACTAGTCTTCAATTCGTCCATATCAATTTCCGCTTCCTGTTTCACAGGACTTGGTTTCGGTGTGTTAGTCGGTGTAGGAATTTTCGTTGTTGCAATAGCAGTACCCTCTTTGCCCACATTTGTCTCATTTGAGGACTGCTGTTGCGACTTCTCGGGTCTCTGTCTTAACCGCCTTCCATTCATATTCCCATTATACTCAATACTCCAATCTTTCGTATCGGATGGCCGAACCGGTAAAACAGTAGCCGTTTTACTAGCCGTCGTCTGATGGTGCATGAAACGATTCCTTCTAAATCGTTTCCTTTTCACTTCACCATTTGGTCCAATGAAGATATCCTTCTCACTCAATTGCCGTTTCATCGCACGCATCACGGGCTTGCCGGGTATCACCGCCGTCAACGGTAATGGCAACGTAATTGAGTTATCTTTACTACGTCTCTGTTTCCGGTTTTGAGTGGAGGAGGTCGCCTCCTCCACACTGGAACGTAACAGACCAAGAAACGGATTATTTTTGCCTTCAAAGTCTTTCGGTGGCGGAATTATTAAGTCTAGGGTACTCTTGGATGATGTCTCATCACCTGAGGTATCACATGGAGTATTTAAGTCTAGATCTAATAGAGATTTCTTTTTGCTTAAAGAGGTGCTTGAAGTCGCCTCCGGTAGAAAATCATTACTTAAATCGGACATTAACGAGGTAGAACCTGAACAAGTAAACACAACTCGCTTTAGTACGTGGCTATAGACATTTACTATACTAGTTTAATAATATTGTTTTTTTTGCTCTGTCACTAAAAATGCAAACAGATGTTTGTTTCAAACAATAAAGAGAAAGGTCGATATTATGTGCGGAAGACAGTAAAATTTGAATGCATAACAATTGTTTGTTATACTAAAACATACACTTATAATGTAATATGTGGCTTTGTTAATAAAAATACAATCTAATTTGTTAATTAAAATTTAATTCCCTGGTTAATCCTGCCTGTAGTCATAGGCAATTTTCTTCGCTTTATCTTTCCTCTTTACACTACCGTTTATTATATAATAATAAACTAATATTTTTTGGGACTCACCTGAAGCTGGAGGTGTTGGCGGCGCCGACACAGAGGTCGGTGGCGTCAAAGGCAGTGTTTCACTATGTCTATTACATAGTTTACTATCAATACTCAATCTCTTCGTATAACATTTTGCATCATTGTCAGTGCTCGTGTTTCGTCTTTTCGGTCTCTTTAAGATTCTCTCTCGTTCGCGATTTGTCATCGCCAACAATTTCTTTCGTCTTTGTAAACTCATCTTCTTAAATGGTACACTTTTCTTTGCACAACCAGCACCCAAATACTCAGCCTTTTGTAAATATTTAAAGTCCACAACACGACTCTGCGTATCCGTCGATGTAGACGCACCAAATTCCTCGTCCATCATCTCCATATCAGGACTGGGACATGGTGAGTCTGTTTCAGAGTGTCTCGTATTCTGCAGATACATTGCTCCTGTCATAATGGTACGGATTTTGTGATGTGGCATTTGGGTGTCTCTTACACCGGCAGGAAGGAACTGTAATCGTCGATTACCCTGCCAAAAATCTCTTAATTCATTATCAGTGACTTGGATATTGTGCGGTGGCAGTATAAGACATGGCGTGGGTGGTGGTAAACGTAACCGTAAACCCCATATATTCGTACGTTTCTTAATCTCTTTGCCACATTTGAAACGATTCCGATGATGTAAGAGTATATTCAGTATATTTTCACGTCGGTCTGTCTTCGTACAATTAAAAATCTGAAAAATTACTCACAAAACGTGAAATAAACAACTCTTTTATTTAGTTATTTTTACCAACCTTTGGTGGTAGCTGTAGAGTGTTCCAATTGTCGTTCATATACGGCACTAGTACCGTATCCAAATCATAATACTTCCGAAAATTGAATGCCGTCAAATTGAACAACAACAAATGAACCAAATCCACCCATTTCATCTCCAAACGTCTAAGAAATTCTTTGCCATGATTACATATCGAACACACATAAATATAGAAACGGTCCCCACAATAAACTGGATATTGTATACAGTCGATACACTTCTCATGAAACCATTGCTTACAACGAGCACATTGTAACATTTGTTTAAACCATTCACCATCGCCGCCACAATAACAGTATGTGCGTTCGTCATTCGAACGATGATAAGTGTCCCATGTTAATGAACCCAACTGAAGAGTAAAGATAAGAAATATGAAACGTTTTTATGCGGTTATTATGAAAAATAATTGGTTGCATATATGTATGGAACAAATACATACTTCGTATGGTAATACTTTAGTAGTCGAATGAAATTTTACGTCCTGACTACTCGAACAGGACGTACTAGAATTACGTAGAGAGTCTCTACGTAACTGTTTGGTGTAGGTCTTTCTCAGTCTATAAGGTTCACTGTCTATGCATCGTTTACATGTCCACGTTGCACCTGAGGACACAACAAACACACTCTTATCACCTTCAAGCCATCAATGTTTACTATTCAATTGAAAACTACAACCTTTGCTATTGTACTCATGAAATATGCAAAACAGAAACATGTTACTGCATTTTTCTCTACTGACGCAATGCACCTTAGGCTGATATAGCAATTTCTTTCATCGTTTCACTTACCTTCTTTTTGGCAGTTAATGGGTACTTCTGGCTGATGGCACTTGTGATGGTATCCCCGTCCACAATGTTCACAAACGACAATCTCCCTCTCGTTCTTCGGCGCTGATTTCTTGCACACCACACACAACAATTCCTCTAACGTGGCTGTGTTCAGTTTTGTTAAATCCTTAAAACTGGACCAATTGTTAGTATTGTCACCATATTTGACCAGACACTGTTCCCGAATGCCATCCACCTGGACCACAGTGCCGAAATAGTAGCGATCGTCCTTCTGCTTCACCAACACCTCCTGACCGGCACAAAACAGTTCAACCATCTCCTTTTCTATTGTGATTGTTGTTGAATCGGGCACCACCACCGTTTCGGGTTCGATGTGGTCGCTCTTGAGGTGTGCAAGGCTTACGCCAGTGGTGCACTTCGTTAGGGTGGTTGTCATTTTCGGAATCCTCTTCCGGAGACTGTCCTACTGCTGTTAAAATTGTAAAAATTGAGATAAATTACATTGCATTTTATGTTTGCCTAATGTGCTGTACAACACAAACACAGCACACTCGATTTGCAATTCACACCCTTATTATTCAGGCAAAGCCAACGGGATATAAAGTATATGTATGTGAAAATATCGATATGGCGATCTAGATTATTGCTAGTGTATTAGAAATGGTGAAGAACTCACATTTTGTAGCGTCTCCGTTTGACACTCCAGTCCATTCGTTGGTGTTACATTTGCGGCCATTAAAACAACTGACTGATGTCTGTCTGGCCTACTGCTGTTATTTTAAAACCCGCCAAATCAAAACACAACCTCAATTTAAATTTTTATTGTTATTAGTCACGTACATTTAACAAATTTAAGTGAACCATGCACAAATCGTTTTTTTATTGCATTTAATACTAGTTTATAGTAATTAGAATTGTGTTTTTTATCTAAAGTTTCGATGAAATTATTTTTGAAATTTAACGACATTCATTTATTGATGTAGATGTCGCCACATTTCTAACCACAATTTTCGGTTGCCATATGTACAAAGGTGCACAAGTTCAAACGAGTGCCAATTGGCATTAGAACAGAAAGGAGAATTTACCTCCTTATAATAGATCCAATAAAAAAATATAAGGATTAATATAAAAAACAAAAAACAGATTTAGGGAACTTTTAGGAGATACAATTTTATTATAACATTAATTTGGGTGGTTCTGGTATTATAATATTTTATTTTTTGCTTACTATAATCTAACAAGAACCATATATTATATAAACTTTAATCATATTATACAATGTTAATTTTTACACGTTTTTTTTTCGACTTGTGGAATATTTCTGTTTTTATTTTCTTTTTTAAATAAAATAATACACTTACTCTTAAGATAATAATAATAATAATGACATTTTTTATTATTTGAATTGGTATGGAAAGGTTTAACAAAACAAAACGAATAAATTATAAATTGTTCCTAAATAAAAGTGAAGGAAACTATAAATCTTATTGCTAGAAATGTGAGGAAAACAGAAAAGCAAATCGCAATCTCATGACCACTTATGTATTTACATATTTTTAAGCATTATTATGAATTTATTTCATTTTTTTATCATATTTTTTTAAATAAACAACTTTCACTAACACAATAATGTATATATTCTACAAACTGTAGTCACTTTTTTTACACTAAACTAATACATCCTTCAATAAAGTCTACTTCTTTTTCTCGTAAATAGAAATGATCTAAATATGCAATTTTAATTTGTGTCCTAATTCATTATTAATATATTATACATTAATATTCTTTTTTTAATAATTTTTTAAGGAATTCATGTGGTCATGATGTGTAAGAAATGAAAATTGAAAACATATCTTTATTTCACAATTTGTATAGAAAAATACTTTATTATGCGTAAAAAATTCTTTCACTAACAACGATTTTTCTTCATTTTGAAAATAAAAAATATCAAGAAAAACACTAGATTTCTTTTAATTACATAAATATTTATATTTATATATGTATATACTGGAGTAGAATTTCCAAGCATTATTTTTAAAATTTTCTCTCCAAAGCAGCACAAAATAAGGTGAGTTTGAATTTTTTTTTATTTGTTTACGTAGTCATGTGTTTATCAAAATACAAATGTCCAATCTCGCAATATTATATTACAATGAAAAATATGGAGGTAAATAAAAAATAATAACACACCACCACATATTTCTTCTATCAAATTCATACTACAATCCTTGCGATAAATGCAAGCACGAATCTTTTCTTTTATTAAATAAATAAAAACAAAATTAACGTAAATCATTGAAAAAAAAAGAAACGAAAAAATAAATGGTAATAAAACTTATTTCCATACTTAAATTATTACAGTAGTATTATTTAAACCCATATGATTTCTATTATTTTTTTTTTAACTGTACAAATAGTAATTATTAATATACGGTTACCTTTTTTATTCATAATATAATCTACAATAATTTTATGATTTTTTTTATTACTTTTTAATTCTCCATATAATAATAATAATTATATTATATAACTTCTATATACATAAACTTATTTTTATAATTATTATTACTGTATCGACGACACAAAACTCTTTCCCTAGAAATTATACTAATCAATAAAATTGAGGAAAAACCAAAAACGTTGATGCTGTCTCTTTTATCTCATGGTAAGAACACACATATTGGCTTTGAATAAACAACAAAAGTATCTGGACAGGAGCATTGTTCTGAATAAAGTGTAAACTTCTTTTTCATTTTTCTGTTCTTTTCGTGGAAGCCTTAAAATAGTTTTTTTTCTGAGCACTCACACATAAAACAAACACAATTACACAGATTTTATTCCATTTTAAAGTAAAAACAAATATATAACAGTTCCTTTCTTATGACGACTGAATTTTTCTTTTTAATTAAGATTATGATAAGGAGCCTTCAAAAGCCGCCATTAAATCACTTTGCATATTCATATCGATCTTATTCGCCATCTAAACAAAGTCAAAACAAAAAGGAAAAACATTAATTAACAATGTAAAAAAGAAAATTGTTTTATTCACAATCAGTCAGTAATGTATTACTTTCAAACAGACGAGACGGAGACGGGAAGTGGCTTATAAGTTATAACTCTTTAAAAACAAATTTTTGTTCGATCCTCCATTTACATGGCAACCCTGCTTGCCACAAAAGTACAACAGTTCTTTACAAGTCATTATATACCGGGTTATCGGCCTTCCCGCCTCACGATTTGTTTATTAATTACCGCTAGTAACATATTTAGATTGCCATTTCATAAGTAACAACTACATATAGAGACCTATTATGAATAGTAATCATAAAATAAACAATGTTAAGGTTTTAAAATACATATTAGGTTTGTTCCATTTTCGCATTTTGAACCAATTCCGAACTAATTCTGGATTAAAAATTCTATTACTGATTTATCAGAGTTCAATTCTGAACTGGTTCAAGACTAAAGGTACGGGTCCTCTGGATACATTTCTATCGCAACAATGTCACACAACATAAACGCAACATAAGTTTCCTGTGTACACAACTACTGAAACGTGATTGATGAGCAACAAAAATCTGCTGAGTCGCTATACACTAAATGTTGCGCTACATCATCAAGTGGACACAGGTTTTTCTTTGTTGCAAAAATGTTTCAAACGAAACAAACTTGGTTTGTTTCACAGAGTTTATTTTGTGCAACAATTTTAATTAATAGAGTTGTAAACTAAGTTGGAAAATCGCAATTTTAACCACTTAATCGAATAGATTGTATTAAAAGAAATGACTTGTCATTAAAATTTAATCGGATTTGAATATATTTAATTAGTTATTAATGAACAAAGTTCGAATTTTAACGAATCCCGGGATTTTAACCACGTGGGGTCGACATCACGAACAAACATCCAATGGGGAGGGAGTTGTTTGTTGGTCCGCTCCGGACCATACTTTTACCTGAAATCGAGCAGGTAGAGTATAAGTTCAGGTACCAACGAAAAAAGCGATCCACTGTTTACAAGTGACAGAGTTGTTTCATTTTGAGAGGATCGAGTGTGACGTCACGAACAAATCGGCTCGAGGTTCGAGTGTTGTCGAAATTTTAATTTTTAATAATTAATTACGCGAAAATTATAAACATTTAGCCCCTCTCAAATATACCATTATGTTTTGAATTCACGATACTTTGGATATAGATACATTTCAAAAAATAGTTTACAACTCTATTATAGATAATCAAAGTCTGCAGCGGACATACGACAAAAATTTTTATTAAAATCAGAATCTTCTTGTCGCAATTCCCTAATCAATTTCTTATAAGCCCCTAATTCCCTTCTTCTGAGTATCCATTTGCGCACCCACATTCTTCGTTTTATCTTCTTCTTTACCAGGAATCTTCTTTTTTTTATGGTTAGAAGTACAATAACAACAGCAGCAAGTTTTTGGGACATTTTCAAGCGAAAATAAACGAACAACTGAATCCAACAATGTTCCAGAGATGTTGTAGAATATTTTGGTTTCTCTAGTGAACATGAGTAGGGCAACAAATTGTAGCATGTATCGCGATATTGTGTTGCGTATACAAAAGTATCGCGCGACTTGTCATTTAGTGGACACGCTTTGGCAACATTTGTATCGCAACATTCAAATTGTATACATTCAAATGTATCCAGTGAACTTAATATACATTTTAAAGGAACACTTGAAATTTATTGAGATTTATTATTTCGATAATAAAATTATTAAATCGATAACAATTTACCTTTTAACACAAAAATACTTGCTTTCGGGCAAGTACTGTTTGAACGGTTCTAGGACAGTTCTATGCACTAATTCGCAATAAATGGAACATCGGATTTTTAGTTCGCAACTAATCAGAATGAAATGGAACACAGAATTTCGAATCAGTCCCAAATTCAGTTCTGAACTGCTATAATGGAACAAACCTATTTAAAACATCAAACTAATCATAATCTCTTGCGCCCTCTTTAAAAGTTACTTGTACTAAAGTACGGTGGCACGCATTTCAGGCCAAATGGCGCATTCCTTTACTCTCCTAGTACATAGGTCTCCATAGTAACAACAGAAAAATTGTCATTAATGACGATATACATAAAAATTTATAATGAACAACATCTAAAATACATTTCTTAATTAATTGTGTCTGATTGTGAATAAAATAGTATACACATCTTGGCGGAAAGGACACTTTCCGCCTCTACTCTTAATTTATACAACTCTTACCACTTCGCGTCGTCTTCGTTCCTGCTCTTGTAATCGTTGTTTTTCGCGGTCTGCTCGTTCCGAGCCGCTACTTTGTGAACTGGGCGATATACTGCCTTCGCCAGGCGACGAACGCAACTCATCCACACGCTGATTCGTTGGTACTGGTTGCTGTTGTTGCTGTTCCGCCACCGCTTTTCTAAACAATCCAAAACACAAACAAAAATTAACAAAACACAAACTAAAAAAATACAACAACTATTCATACCTGGCCTTTTCAAGTGCGTCCTCTTCTTCTCTCTCTCTTCTCCTCTCATTCTCAGCCCTTAGACGTTCCTTTTCCGCTTGTTCTCTTTGTTGTTTCTTCAATTTCTCTCTATCGGCTTTTTCTTTCGCTTTATTTTGGAACGCTTTAAAACTGTCCATTGTTGATTGTTGTTTATTGCTTGCATTGCTACCAGGTGTTGTTGCATTGTTCGGTGGTGAAGGCGCTTTTGCTAAACTACTCCACGAACTTGCATTCTTCACATTATGATCCGGTTTCGGTTTATAACCAAAACTAGCACCATGTTGCTGTTGTTGTGTCTGTTGTTGTTGTTGTTGTTGCTGTTTCTGTTGTTCCACATGATGTTGCTGTTGCATTTTCTTCTCATTCATTGCCATCTCAGACGTTTGTCTATCGTCAACTTTATGTAAAACTGGCTCTTTTTTAACATTATTCAAATGTTGTTGTTGCTGTTGCTGTTGTGATATTGGATCAAACATTGCCGGTATACTTAACTCCATTGGTAAGCCCATCGTTGTTATACCATTGTTATTCGTACTCATATCAAATTCTTGTTTAATATTAAATTCATGTTTAATATTATTAAAACCATTATTGGTTGCATGTTGTTGCATCAATGCTGCATTGGAATGTTGTTGATGTTGCATCAATGTCTGTATCATTGTTTCATTCTCCAAATTAGTATTATGTAAACCATGCGAATGTAATAAACTATTTGTTAACATTGAATGTATTGCAGTGCCACTAGCTTGTTGTTGTTGTTTACTCAACTCCATTGCCATACTATTACTATTCGTCTGTAAAATTGACGTTGGATTCAAATTTGTATTACTATTCGACAACACATTCAGCGGATTATTTAAATTCGCCAACATATCAATTGTTGCCGTTGTTTGTTGGTGTTGTTCTTGTTTGATATCATGTTCTAAACTAGCCAACGATTGCTCTAATGGATCTGTATAAGTACTAGGTAGTGTTGTGGTTGGTGGTTGAGATAATAAATTCGGTTTTGTTGGTTTGTCTGGTGACGGTGTGGGCAGTGCAACATTTTTCACTTGTTGTTGTGTTAATACATTATTCGGTGCTAAAACTGTTTGCATTCCAGCTACAGACAATGGCGTATTTTGTGTAGTGGCAGCAATTATTCCACCACCACTCATACTACCGCCAACCAATAGATTTTGTTGTTGTTTGTCTATTGTTGATGTTGTTGTGGACGATTTTGTGGTGCGATTTAATGGCACCGTTGTCGGTACTAATGCATTTTGATTGCCACCACTACCACCATTCGGACCTAATACTAATGACTTATTGTTTATATGATTCACTATACTATTGTTTATACTATTGTTTGTTGGTGCTGTTGGGACCATTGTCATGTTGTTGGCTGGTGTATTGTTGGGAGCCGTTGATTGTGCTATGGGTGTTGTCTGATTTGGGGTTGTTAGTGCTGGCTTCTGTATACTCTGTTCCAAAAGCAATAAAAAAAAAATAACACTCATTCTCAAATGGGTAATTCAATAAAAAAAAACCAACTAAACAACTTCTAATTTCACATTTTTTCACATTCATAAAAATAATCAATTAACTCACCGTTGCTGCATTGCCTAACGATGGATTGGGTGACTTTTTATGCTTCTTTTTTGGCTGTCTACTACCACCTATAAGAAAACTTTCAACCTGAGCACAATGTAAACTCATCTATACTTAACCCCTGAGTGCACAAAATGTTTTTCTCTCATCATTTGACCTTTTTTGCTCTCTTTATACAAAAATTTTGTATATACCTACAATAAGTCTCTTACCACCACGTAATATTGCGGGTTTCGCGCTCTTATCAGTTTTTTTTGTTCATTTTGAAAAAACGAAACAAAATCAGTAATTGACAAAAAACAGCAGACAATAATATATTTTGTGAATTTTATATATTATTTATATAATATATACTATATTGTATAAAAGAAAATATAGAAATAAAAAAAGAAAAATCATACAGACAAAGAAATAATATATTATATAAAAAAATGAACAATTATAATTTACTGATTACTAAGTAATTCCAATACATGTGCAAAATTGTTCGGTTTCTTTAAAAAAAAAATGAGGGTGGTGTACAAAGTGTTTTCTTTTTAAAGTAAAAATAGGTTTTCTCTATGTGAGATATTATAAGTATTATAATATGGGGAAACAAAATACAATGGCAGTATGTATAACCATACCAATTTCTCTTTTCATAATAATTATATTATTTAAAAAAAATAGTACTAAAGAAAAATAATAATATACTAGTAGAAGAAAGAAAAATAATCCTTCAATTACATTTAAATATTGTTATTTATAAGTAAAAAATAAAAACTCAATATATTGTTTTTTTTTGAGGGGGGAAAATTAAAAACATCATAAAAAATAGGATAATAAAACCTTTTTCATTAAGTTTCTTCATTAATGATTTTACAATTATTGTAAAAACCAATATTTATAGATGTTTTTTTATATACATTTTACATCACATAACATAACGTACGTTTCATTTCCTCTTCACTTTTTTTATTATTATTTATTAATTCGAAAAATTAGAAAATGTGTGTGCAATGATATGAAACATGTTTCCGTTTTTTTATTATTTTTTTTATTTATTAATTATTCATCAAAATTTGTTATGTTGTGTGTGCTTCTTAATAAACAATTACAAAAATTAAGCTAACATAAAAAAACACACACACTCGCCTTAAAGTAGCACAAAAAACGCATTTTTTTTCTCTTTAATTAGTTTTTGGTCTTGAGATTATTAACAATTCTTATTTTTCTCTCTTTTTTTTTTCAATATTTATTTTCATTAATAATATGCCTGAGTGCAAACAATGTGGATGGAGGCCAGAATGACCAAAAAAAAATCAGCAAAAAATATTTTAAAGACACTTCTACGTTCAATTTACAAAAATTTACTTTAATCCTTATTTTTTAACCATACAGTATACCATAACCTAAAGTTTTCTTTTTTGTCACACTCTCAACGGTAAAATTCCACTGGGACTTTCAATTTTTTCACTTGGATATCTAATAAAAACTTACAACCAACACCATCTCTAATGTCATCTTAAAAAAACACACACACAGAAAATCATGTTGTTGGTATTCAAGTTTCTACAGGACAACCAAGAAATTTTTTAAAAAAAGAACTAATTGTTTATGGAAAATTGTTTAAAAATATGTAGCCGCCATACACATTGTCTGCATTTATAGCCAGTTCGCGTTTATTTTCAATTTAAAAAATTAAGTCTTAATGTTACCCCACCCTCTCATTGCCCCCCATATCTCCCCTAAATAGCGTTTTATAGAGGCGTATATAAAGTCTGTTTATTTATTTTCGGTTGTGGTAAGAGACCTCTATAGGGCCCTGTATGGTTCTTAAAAAAGCTTTAAAGTCATATATTACTCCTTACACACTGTGTGCACTCAGGGCTATAAATGTCAAATGTCATTCGAATAAACAAATGACACCCCTATATTCACATGAGAAACGAAACGTTTTTTTTTTTTGATACACCGAATTTAAAATTATGTCATTTGTTTTGAATGACACTTATGCTTTTTATACTACAAACGACAACTTTTTTTTCTGCTATTAATTACTATTTATATTCGACGAAAATTTCATAAAATAGATGTTTCTTTCTTTTTGATTTGTTTAAAATTTCAGTAGAGTGCACTGAGGTTTTATCATTATTTTTTACTTTTTTTTTATTTCACATCCTCTCTATGTCATCTATTTGTACTTATTTATTTTTTTATACATTTAAGTTCACTCTACTAAAACACATTGAATTTTTCCTTTGTTAAATAAAAAAACAAAAACTGAAACCGTATATACAAATATTATATATCTGCATGCTACAGTATTTCCCTTAACTTCTACAAAAAGAAAATTATTATTTTTTATTATTCATTTAAATTATTTATATATATATATATATTTATAAAATGTAAAAAAAGAAATATTTAAAACACATTTGGGCGGAAAACAAAACGTCATAGCTATGTGCAAGAAAAAAATCATCATTTACGAATGTTTCAAAATATTTCCCAACAGAAAAATGCATTTCCAAAAAAAAAATGAAAATCTCTAACAAACACAAAAATTTACGTCGTTATTTTTTCATATATCTATATATATAAAAAAATATCAAATTTCTTAAAACAAAAAAAAATTAAATATTACTACCTACTATTTACAACGCACTTTTTTTACCATCATACTTTTTTCTTGTTTACTTTCATCTAAATATATGTTTTATATATATGTATATATTAATAATTAGATAATAATGATTCACTTTTTTATATCTTCATTTTTTAAATACATTTAAAATTCGAGTCCTTAAATTATTTATTCGAAAACACATACACATTCAAGAATACTGTTGGTTTTCCGAGCTTTTACTCTCATTCTATTTTCAGTTGTCATTCAAATCAATAAGGTAGCTTTCTATTCATGTCTTTACTTGTTTGTCTCATTATTTTTTTTTCCTTTAATTAAAACACAACTAATTTAATTGACACCCGCTAGTTGAGTATTAAAATAAAATAAACTATCCGCCAATAAATTATCACAGTTATTACAGTTTTCCTCTTATTTTCTTATTATTTTACTCAATTAAAAAATAGAATGTTTTAATTTTAATACGACTTTTCTCTCACGTGTTTCTCCTTATTCATTTTACTGTTTTCTTTTTAACGTGTGTCAATAAATATTTAATTGTGTATAGTAGAAAGTAAATAAAAAAAATGAAATGTCAACTGCATATATATGACGTTTTTTTATCACTATAATTGTTGTGTGACGTAATTGAAAGCTAACCTGCTTCGCTGTCACTGGAATCACTAGAGCTACTCGATAAGCTAGAACTACTGCTGTCCGAATCCGAACTACTTGAACTCGATGAGAGCCGATTCGATGGACCCCCAGCGCCCGTTGGGTCCACTTTCGTCTCATCTGAAACAAACAAATCAAACAAAACACAGCCACTTTAGTATTCTATCCAAACTACACAAAAACAAAACTCTTTCACCCACCTTTTTTCGGTGCTTTCTTCGAATTACTACCAATTTTATCATTAACATCCGATAAACGTTTCTCCAACTCTTGTTTCTTCTCTGCAATTTGTTCATCTTTTGATTTTCCAGGCATTTTCTTATCTGTAAACAAATTTGTGGAAAAAGAAACACAAACAAATTAATACACTGTTCTAAAATCAATTAAAAATCATAGCCAACACAATTAATTAATCTAATTATAAATTTAATACCAGCCACCATTCTAATAAAATCGTATAAACACCGATTACCAAGTAAAAAAAAAATTATAAAATACATAAAGAAATCATTGTACCAAACACCAATTAAAAGACATCAAAAATTCTCATAAATATCGCGTTTTATTTTCATTGTGGTAGAGCATGCCATATTTTTTTTTCTATCCAATTAGTCCCAACCAAAAGTAAAATTAAAAAAAATTAACCAAAATATCACCTAGACTCTCTACGCAAACCTCAACAATAAAAATATATAAATCATCATTCCCTTTTTATAACCCACGATACACCATAGAGCAACGTCTACCATGCTTAGTAAAAATAATTATATATAAAAAAAGAGTATAAAAAAAATTGTGTAGTTCCAATTTACGTACGCCTGTGACATGAAATTTTTTCAATTTCTTTTAGAAACGAAAAAATCCATGCCACTTTTGGTGGTCTGGTTTCCGACCTTTGTTTTTCATTTCATTTCTATTTATTTTTCTCTTTCTTTTCTATTTTAAATAATTAATTTCCTCATTTTTTAAATTCGCTTTCCTCACAGACGTTTTAGTAAACGGAACTTACAGTAGGGCTTACGTGGCTTTTTACGTAGACACGACGCTACATAACTCTCCAATTCTCTTAATGTTGACGGTTTCAATGTTTCAAAATCAATTTCTATCTCATCTGGATTTGAGTCGCGCAATGACGGCTCTCTTGACTGTATTATATGCACTACACGGCCCAATTTATCACCTAAACAAAACCAATAAAACATTTCATTGTAGATTACATACCGATCTTCTAACACAATCTCAATTCATTACCTGGTAATTTATTTATGTCCAACGAAAGTTGTCGTTTCTCATCATACGACATCGGTTTCGCATTGTCCTCATCCTCTGAATCAAATGGTATTGCTGCAACTTGTGCCGTCGACTTCTTTCGTCCCGGTCCAGTCTTATTGTTTTGTTTGACACGTCTCTGTTGTGAATTGGGTGCAGTTGCCGGTTTCGGACCACGTATTCCTGCCACAAACAAACAACACCTCAAACTCACCATTCTTTTTTATTCTCTCATAACAAAAAAAAACACAAATATTGAATACATTCTCTACACACAGCCAACAACAAAACCGGCTACAATAGTGCAGTAGCAAAAAAAAAATAACAGCAAGAGAAAAAGTAAGGTAGTCAAACTAAAGCAAAAAAAAATAAACATTTGATCTTTTCATAAACGAACCCATCATCAATTTTTTTTGATTTATTTCAAGAAGTGTAGGCTAATACAGGTTCATGCAACAACAATAAAAAAGTGCTTGTTTGGTGGAAATTTAATAATAAAAAAAAACCCACTATAGTTAATTGAAAAAAAATTATTGCAAAATGCAAGATAAATGCATGTTCATATATTTGAATTTCAATTTTTCTTTCAAAAAAATTTGAATTGATTTCTGTTTGACAATCTCACCTTTACTCTTTGCCGTTTTAGATGCAGCGTTGCCGGCAGTTGGCGCCATATTGTGGTGCATATTAAGGGACTTATTTGCTGTCGCCGTTGCTGCTGCTGATGATGGATTATTGTGCACATCAATGCCACCACTACCAACACCACCAGCAGCCAATTTGAGATCGGCCCCAGACACCACACTGGCAATACTGTCGTCAACGCTGTCAACAATTGAGTTGGGCTTTGTTAGAGCTCCATGCGCTCCAGGCTTACCCATACTATTACTATTATTCGGTAACGTTTGTTGTGTGGATTTTTTTGTTTTGTCTTTTTGTTTTTGTTTCTTCTTTTCTTTTTTCCTTTTCGTACTTTCTTCAACTAGTTTACGCATTTTCTCTTGCATCACCGTCAACTAAACACACACAAACAAAAAAAATATATTAAAATTTAATTTAAACTTATAAGATGTGGTTTTTTATTACTTCTTTCTCTAGCATTTTTAATTGTTTATTACGTCGCTCCTCTTCTGAATCTTCTGTATCACTTGAAGACTCCGAACTGGCACCCGATGAACTTGAATCCGATTTCGATACTAAACCAGCACTACTAAGCCTATTCAATGGTTCATCTGGTATTTTGGCAAATTTCACTTCGAATACATCTTGTAATTTCCTTGCCATCGCAACCACATCATGATCGGATGGATTATATTTATAACAATTTGTAAATATCAGTCTAACATCACTAGCAAACTCTTGTGCAGTACGGTATTCACGATTATCCATTTTCTGTTTAACTGTACCCAAATCCATTGGTTTCTTTATGATATCATGATAATCATGTAATGCTAATAATTCAGCATCAACTGGCTTATAAAATGGCCATGCATAACTTGAATGTTTTTTATTAAATAATTCTTTAAGGATTTCATTGCACGCCTTTAATGATTCGGTTAATTTCTCTTTTGGTTTTAATGATGCATGTTGCTGTGTGGACGTATTCATTGTGGTCATCAATGGTGAAATGGCTGTTTGATGATATGGTACAAGACCATCCAATTCCGGTCTTATTGGTTTCTTTATTTGTCTACCAGATTCGCGACGTGTCGCTATACGGGCCGCTGCCGCATTGTAATCGTACGATGTGGCAGTCGGCGTTGTTGTGTCCGCCTTTCTTTTAACGCCCTTTTTCACCTTCGCCGGCTGAACGGGTGGTACAACGTTACTTTGTAACACGGCAGCACTAAGACCTGGATCGGTATTGTTCGTTAATGGTGGTGGTACACTAGCCACATGGTAATTTGTAGGGGGCGGTGGTTGTTGTTGTACGACTGGCGGCGGTTGCAGTTGTGGCGGTTGTGGTTGCTGTGGTTGACCGATTGAACTGTGTGTCGTAGCGGCCGGCGCTATTGTCGTTGTCGCCGTACTGCCTGGCACAATGCTTGGCGCTTGGGTGCCCAATGGCAAACCCGATGAACCTAACATCAACAACGAAATTTATTAAAAATCTACGAATTTTATATGTAGATTTGCTTGTAAAGCAACAAATTGAATGAAAGTTTTAATCGTTTTTTACAATTTATGTGTAACTGTGCGTTCATAATAGACTAAGAAATAGAAATTACGATGCATCGATAGTAGATAGACACAGTGAAACCGGGTCCCATTGAAAACTGTCGTTATATTAAGATTGACTTTAATCCAATACTATGGTGGTACATATTTTTGATTTCATTCTCTTCATATGTGCATACATTTAGATCAAATAAGTAAATTTGTATTATTAAAATTCCAATAAGAATAAGAAACCAAAAATTTTTCTGTACATGTTTCAGCTATTCAATTAACAATTATTAATATAAAAATATGTTCTTTCACTTTCATTGACAAATTTTATATTAATATGATCAACAATAAGGTTTCGCTGGCACCGACTAGAACGAATGAAACCAGAAGATCAAAAATTCTAATATTTTTGAAGGTCTACAGAAGAATACTTATCATTTCGGGTAAAATAATTGTCGATATATGTAGCAGCTTTTACGTTATACGTTTAACTTTGACGGCCTATATCTTCTTAAGGAAGCATTTGTGAATAATGTTTATATGGTTTTTCTGACTCAGTATGATGAGGAGAATCTACTGTTAACATTTTGCTCAATTGCTTTTTTACACTCATGTTTATACATATACAATCAGGTGATAACCGGGTAAATTTTACATTATCCTTGTAGAAATTTAGCGAGACCGGACAAAATGTGATGTTATAACAAGGTTTCCGCTATAACCAGGTTTCACTGTATACACAACAGCCGAAAGTGGAAGAGGTAAAACTATCTGTTCGTTTGCTTATGTCCATCGTGAACGCAGCCTAATGTTTGTCATTCTGTAGAACCCTTTTTTCTCGTTGTTGTAAAATGGCCCATAAAACAATTGAATTAAAATGAACAATGAAAGATCATAAAATTGGTGTATTACGAAGATTTTCAACTAAGTTTTTTTTCTTAAATTGAATGCATGTGCAATAAATCTTTAAATTGTTGTAAAATTACTTAAATTAAAAAAAAAACACATTGAAAAACAGCCGTTAGAAGATTTGTCTTAAGCTCTGTATGGACTTTTCACCGATAGATGGCAGCAATAATGAACTTTAACGTCTTCATTTTAATCAATTTTTCAATAAAAAATTACGAGCTTCAATTGGTTTCGATTTGTAAAACATTTAAGCAGTCAAATGTAATTCTGTGAGTAAAAAAAATTCACTAGATTTGTGTGTACCTGTGGAAGTGGCGACTGGTGTTGCAACTGTTGATGAAACAGTGGCCGGTGGACGGCCACGTCCAGCACTAGTACCAACCATACCACCACCTACACTCGCTCTAGCACCCTTTTTACCTTTACCACCTTTAACTGGCACTTCAACAACATACTCTTCTTTCGGCATGTCAGCAACTTTTGTTAAAAACACTTTCTCTAATGTTTGTGCCATCACGACAACATCTTCACCCGGTTTATTATATACATAACAATTTGTGAACATTGTGTTAAAGTCTTGTATACACTCTTTGCCCGACCAATAATAATTGTTATCTAAACGTTTTCGTATTGTTGCCAAATCCATCGGTTGTTTGATGATTTTGTGGTAGTCCTAAACAACATAACAAAAACCACAAATAAACCTACACACTTTTATATATGGAATAAAATACATACAGGTAGATTCAGTTTCTTTGCGTCAACTGGCTGCTGAAAGGGCCACGCAAACTGATGCTTCCAAAGCGCTTTAATGACGGTCTTCTGTAAGAATTGCAACTGATTTGTAACTCGACCAGGTCGATCCGGTGGCGGATGCACTGGTGGCTGTACAATGCCATTGATCGGCTCGACAGGCTGCTCGATCCGTGGCGGTGGCTCCCTGTTGTTTGTGTCGTTCATGGTGCCACCCTAAATACCGAACAAACATTAACCAAACATCACCAAATGAAAAAACTTTCGTCATCTACCGTATTATTCTGCGTGGAAGCATCGACTTGTTGCATTTTGTCACTTTATTTTCTGAAAAGATCAGATAGCAATTAGCATAAGACGATGGGATATGTTAATAGCATCCATTAAGAAGCGATTTACTTACTAATTACTCAAAAATAAATATGTGACCAGGGCCTAACAATCAGCTAGCACGATAGATCCGTAATTGCATATGAAATCCCATCATTCGAGACATCATTTAGCAATAAACGAAACGCATTATCTTCAATACCTGGAAAAGAAAGGGCCGGTCAGTTAACGAATGCATTTTGCAGACAATTTAAGAGGCGGAGAGAAGTGAAATTTAGGTTAGATGACATGAATTTAGGTTACTACGTACGCTTGACCTCCAAAAACCACAACACACACACATGTTTCTTTATCAGATAGCAGATATAATGGGTGATAATAGGAGTTTATGTGGAGTGTGAGGACACTCAAATCGCCACACCCCCCTTGGACCCCCAAAGCCTTGTATCACAGTGTAAACAGGCAATTAACAGTTTATCAAGTCTATGGATTGTTTAGACACGCATTTATATGGTATTCTCATGGATTTCCAACCGATTCGGAGGGTTAACTATGTGTGTATTGTTTTTGGAGGCTAAGACCTTGGCGTTCAGTTCCGTACAGTATTATTAATCACAACAAAACAAAACCAAATTATCGTCTGGTCCATTTAATTAAGGCAGTGGATGGTATTTTCATGTAAACACAGCACCATTTCATTGTAGAAAATGCATTTGTACGTTGCAAATTTTTGACGCGCGGGAAATAATTGTAAACTATTCTACACTTATTTTATTATAGAGAACTTATAGATGCACTTATACGAATCTAGGTGGTCACAATTTAATAAAAACGCACTTGTAATAGTGAATAAATGAAATGTTTACGGTCCTTTTTTTAACAAACACAAACAACAAGGTGAAATTTCATTTCTCTCCACTACTCTCTCTCGAATAGGCAAAATTTTACACCAATATGGCGGCAACACAGTCAACTCGATTCCATTGGAAGCTCGTACAAATTTTCACCAATTTTTTGGTATAACTCGATGGCCGAGTGGAAATAATGTTATTATTTGTTGCATTAGTAGTTTAGGAATATGTAGAACATATTACCTGTGTTTTTTTGATGAATATTTCACATGAGAATCGTGAAAAATACGGGAACAAACACATACACACACTTCACTTGTTCACCAAACAGGGCCCGCTTTAGACAAGCTTGCCAATACACTATGCCGTGATGGCGGCCAAACAAACATTACTAGAGTCATCAATAGTATGTAAATGGTGCAAATAATCAGAAAATGTGTTGCATTTTGAGGGATTTTTTCAGTTTCATTGAAAATTCCATTGATTTGATAAAAATCCAACGTAATTCGTTCCGATGTACGAAGATATAGATTTTATGGAAGTTTTGAGGTCATTAGAAAAAAATGGCTACCCAAATAATTTCTTTCTGTTTTCATTAAATGCTTATTTATTTTATATTTATTTACTACATTTATGTACTTTACCACTGTTTTCATGAAAATTACGCTTAATTTCTGGCTATTTTCAACTGTTCAACGCCAGAAATCTCACTCGAGTCTTCAAAAGTTCTAGAATATTCCTAATTTAGTGACATTTATTTTTTCTCTGTTTTCCTGCACTGCATTTATTTCCAATACAATTTTCCTCAACAATAAAAACGGAACAATTTTAAAAACTTCTATTTATTGTTAAGTTTATGAAAAATTAATTCTTTACATAATATGGTGTAATTTTGACGTAAAATTATGTATTATATTTTCTAATCTCTACATTGGAGATTGGAGGTGGCTGTCAATGCGCATTCACAGACTGCGCTCCATCTATTAGAAAACATTTTGAAGACACAATTGCGGGAAATTCAAATCTAAACCACTTCCCAAGCTTCTTCAAATGCTGTACACAGTTTAGCACACGTTAATGCAGCTGATAATGGATAATTACTAATCGATACTGTCTCTTCAATGTAATCCACATTGATTGAACCCCTCGCCATCGCCCCAATGACAAAAACTAAAGGCTCATCTGTTTTGGGCACCAAATCTCGACAACTTGTTACTTTTTTGGAAGAAAATGAAGTGCCAATCTTTTTAACACCAACTGGGAGATGATCAGTGACTGGATTTTTGATAACTTTCAATAATTTCGGTCCATTTTCTGCTCTTATTGAGAACTTGTGCAAGAGTTGTACTAAAAACAGAAACATTTTTATCAAAATCTTAACAAAAATTCATTATTTAGTACCCATTAAGCCTGCGAATCGTTTAAATGTTCTTGGAATCCTCGTCTGTGGATTGATTTCAATTAAAACATTGTTATTGGTATGTAAAAACACTTGTAACAGTCCTGCCCTATTCAAAGGGCTATCGAACAACATCAACAGACACTGATGGGTTATATCGGGTCTACAGGAGCCCTGATCCCGATTATTATTCTTCAAAATGTGTGCATGATCATCACAATTCAACAATTCAAACTTATTGCCCACTTTCACACTCTCCAATTGTGCATCTTCCAAAATCACAATTAACCTCTTCTCCTGGTTCTTCAAATGGGCCACAACAAGATGTTTAGGTACTGGATCGTACTCATTATCATCATGTTTTGTATTTTCTTTAAATTTTCTCTTTTTACTCATGTTTATTTCGAGTTAACCTAAAATTCACTCGTGCTGTTGGTTCTAAAATGTCTAGGGGAATTTCGTTTTTGTTTTCAAACCAACACTGCTTTAAAAATCGTTGAAACTTTTCGGAAAATTTATCAAAAAGCCTAGAAAGTGATTTATAAACAGTTGCTATCAACTACAAATAAACAACTCTCTTATATTTCGGAAAAAGACTCAAAAAAAGTTCAAAACCTCGAAAAATCATAATAAATATTAGTGTTTAAGGACAATAGGATGAGTTTACAACAGCCCAACGTAATCTTCCCGATGGCCTCTTTGTATGTCGGTGATTTACATCCCGATGTAACTGAGGGACTTCTGTACGAGAAGTTCAATGCTGCTGGCCAAGTGATTTCGTTGCGTATCTGTCGTGACACCCTCACGAAACGCTCCCTTGGCTACGGTTACGTGAACTTCTCCACCCAAATTGAGGCCGAGCGCGCTTTAGACACCATGAACTTCGATCTGGTGAAGGGGAAACCAATGAGACTGATGTGGTGCCAAAGGAATCCATCCCTTCGTAAATCCGGCATTGGGAATGTGTTCATTAAAAATCTAGACAAGAATATCGACAACAAAGCCATGTACGACACGTTTTCCGCCTTTGGCAGCATCCTAAGTTGCAAAGTGGCGCTTGATGAGGATGGAGAGAGTAAGGGGTACGGTTTTGTGCACTTCGAAAACGTGTCTTCCGCTGACAAAGCGATTGAGAAGGTGAATGGGATGCTTTTGAACGGGAAGAAAGTGTACGTTGGTAAATTCCTGCCTAGAGTGGAGAGAGACAAACATTTAGGCGACCGTACGAAACTTTTCACCAACATTTACGTGAAGAACTTTGACGAGAACTTGAACGATGATCAATTCCATCATCTATTCTCCACTTTTGGGAAGATAACAAGCAGTGTGGTGATGAAACAGGCAAATGGTGCATCGAAATGTTTCGGTTTTGTTGCATTCGAAGATCCAAAATCAGCTGCCGCGGCTGTAGAAGAAATGAACGGCAAAGAATTAAGTCCAGGACAGTGTTTGTATGTTGGAAGGGCACAGAAGAAAGGCGAACGGATGAACGAGTTGAAAAAGCGCTACGAACAACAGAAAATCGAACGCTACAGTCGTTACCAAGGCACAAATCTCTACATCAAAAATCTAGACGATAACATCGACGATGAACGAATTAAAGAAGAATTCAGCACTTTCGGTACCATAACATCCGCCAAAGTCATGATGGAGAATGGAAGAAGCAAAGGTTTCGGCTTTGTTTGCTTCAACACAGCGGAAGAAGCGCAAAAAGCCATGAATGAAATGAATGGACATCTTCTAGGTGGTAAACCTTTGTATGTCGCTTTAGCGCAACGGAAAGAAGACCGCAGAGCGTACCTCAACAATCAATTCTTCCAACGGTACAGGCAACAAGCGGTTACATACACCCCGAACGCGCCCCCATTCCTAATTCCCGCTGTACAAGGGCCGAGATTCTTCAATCATTTAAGTCCGTTACAGAATCATGTGCGTACCACTCCCCGTTGGGCGACTGCACCGAATCCCATGCGGAATGGCACCATCATGCCACCATTAATGGCCCCATACCGCACAAACGCTGTGCGACAACAAGTGCAAGCGAATAATTTACGGAATGTGATACATGCTAGACCGATTACCGGTACGCAACAGCCGACGTCCCGTCCAAACAGTAAATACACCAACAATTCACCGAGTGTGTTAAGACAGCAAGTTGCGGGACTGGGGGTGTTTAATGGCGGTGACAATCCATCGCCCACAAGTCCTCAAACGCAGAAAGAGATTATCGGGGAGCGATTGTTTCGTGTGGTGGAGAAGTTGTACCCTGAAATGGCAGGCAAAATCACCGGGATGCTGTTGGAGATTGATAATACCGAATTGATACAAATGATTGAGAATCAGGAATCGTTGAAGAGGAAGGTGGAAGAGGCGATTGCTGTTTTACAAGCACATCAAGCGAAAAAGGCTGGTTTAGTAGTTCAAGAATAATTGTTTTAATGTTTGATTATTAATGTTGTGTGTGTTTTTTTATAACTGTTTTTAAACGTTTGTTTTTATATTTTGAATAAAAATGTTTATGTTTATAATTAGCGGTAAATGAAGATGCGGTACTCCTACCACTTTGGTAGTACCGAACAATAGTTGTTCTCTTTCTTTATCTGGTACCTCCTTCTTTTCTACCTACTTAAAATGCAACATGAATCACCTTAGGTTTTAGAAAGTACTGTTATAACTTTAGTTATTTGCGTTCGCGCTTTGTAATTATGTCGAACCAAACGGAGAATGGTAGGAAATTTATTTGGTTTTCTGTTTATTTTTTATTAAGTTAATGTGTTTGCTTTAGGGGCTGAAACACGGGAAGATATTCCATTGAAAAGTGGCACGAGAACGACGAGTTGTTGCAGTGACGAGTGTTTGGGTGGCTCGAAGTTTGTTAACATCGCTTTTGGTACTCTGACGGCTGTTATTACGCTTGCATTGTTGGTGCAGATTTATTATGGGGATTATCAGGTAACGCCGCATGGCAGTGTGGCAACGGACAGTTTGGATTGTTCGAAAATCGGTACGACGATTTTGAAGAAGGGTGGAAATGCGGTGGATGCGGCGATTGCGAGTACGTTCTGTCTGGCCGTTGCTGCACCACATTTAACAAGTCTAGATGGGTAAATATGACCGGATTTTCGCTTTGGAGGACAGATTTAAGACTGTTTTGCGTTAGGGATGGTCAGTTGTTGATTTATAGTCATCGTACACGTTTGGTACCGAATGTGGTGGATTTTAGTGGACCACAAGTTCAATCTGAACATGTTCCAAGATTGGTTCTTGGATTGGCATACGTTCATCAGCAGTATGCGAGTTTAGGGTGGAAGGAGTTGGTGATACCGGCAGCGAATTTGGCCGTGTAAGAGTTTAAACTTGTTTTTCACGTTCGAAATTCATTATGGTGGTTTTAGGAATGGTTTTCTGCTATCCAGGGTTTTAATTCAATCGATCAACTCGGCAAAAGCGTATAATTTGTATGGACGAGTGGAAGCTGGACAAATGTTGAGATTACCAGAACTTGGAGAGACTTTATTAAACATAGCGAACATTTCAGAGGAAGGTATAGCCTTGAAATTCGTGTGTTCATGCATTTCTCTACTTTCTTTTTGCTTTTAGAATTGTACAGTTACATTACGGCGAGTAATCAACCAACACACACACAAGCAATCAAATTTTCGTTTTACAATCACGATATTTACGTCCCTAATACACCATCGATTGGTCCACTGCTTTTAGTTAACTTACAAGACATCAAAAAATACAATTTTACTGAGAAAGACGCAGATAAACCGGAGTTTATCTATAGAATAGCAGAAACAACGCAAATTATTTACGACGAATTGAATGTGACGCAAAAATTCCATCGTGGAACAAGCACAAATGTCGCTGTAATTGATTTGAACGACAATTACGTCTCTCTTGTTACGTAAGAACCTTTAATCTCTGCAAAATTATACAACATTTTAGAGAAAACTCTTTTACAGAGGAATGTACGGACTTTTCGGTTCCGGTGAACTTCATTCCGGTTACGTTCTCGACGTAAAACCGAAAAACAGACAATCCACTCGTCTACCGTTAATTATAACTGATGGAAACGTTATATGTGGTCGTCGTATCGTTTTTGGAGCGAATGACATAGATATTGCCTCACAATTAATCGCTTCTCTTATAATTGCAAACGAGAATGCTACACAAAGTATTGAATCGCCCCGTTTTCATATGCTTAATGGAACCATCGGAATTGAAGGTAAATTCTAACAAAATAAAAATCCTTAAATCAATCTAAATATGACGATTTTAGAGTCTCATACGCCATTCTTCAACGAAGACACTCTCCAGTACCTGGAAACGTTAACAAGCAGTCCAATTTTGGTCAACGAACCATATTTCAGCAGTAACATTGTCGAAAAACTAAAAGACGCTTTAAGTTCCCATTCGGATAGTCGAGGTGGTGGTATTGCAAGTAGATTTTAACGTTGATTCTTGTAGACATTTTATTCTAGGCTGTGACTGTTTTCTATTTATTCAAGTTATTTAATTTCTAATAAAACAAATCGTATAGAATTCGATATAGTTTCTTTTTTTTTATTACAAAAGAGTGCATGAAAAGTAACAATAATTCCATTGTAACTCAAAACATGTATAAATAATTTAAAAAATAAAAATTAAAAACATTCTATAATAAAGCGAGAGAATAAAAATCAAAAATAAAACTGTAATTATCACGTAATACGACACAATATTTATGGCTACACAATGCACTAATTTCAATCATTTGCTTCTTCTTTTTAATATATATTTACGATCCCTAATCGGGAAAATAAAAACATTCATTTCTATACTGTTTCAAAAAGACAATGAGAATATTTCATCGTTTTATAATATCATCCTCACTTAAATAATCAAAAGCTTGAGAAAAAAAATCTTGTTTACAACAACAAATAAAATATACTCATCTAACAAACAATTATTGTACTATTATTGTTTTTTTTTTATCTACCAGAATAATAAAGTGATATATCTTTTATCTTGGAAAAATATCAATTATGTGTCTTCAAACTACTACAACTCTGTGAATCTTTGATAAGTGGCGGTGCCGAATCTCGTCTACTGTCATGCAAACGTTCCGCTTTACACGGTACACTCTCCCTTCTAACACCCTGTATATTATTAGTAAGAAATGATGGATTTACATGTGAGACAAAGGTCGCTGTCGGCTGATTGGATTGTGGCTGATTCAAATTCGTGCCATATGTAAAATTGAAGTCCTTCTTATTAGCCACCTCTTTTATCGAACTCAACGTTTTACTTAACCACGGTGGCCAACTGTTCTTTGCTGTCGTCAATTCCATCTCCGTTGTACGTAACTGATGTGTTAAGTTCTAAAATCCAACACTATCAACTGCACAGCGCTCTAAATTCATATGGAAACTCACCTGATTCTGACACTCTGCTTCGACTCTCGCTAATTTCGTTTGTGCCAACTCCAATTCCAATTCTCTTATACGTTCATCATCGTTCATTTCACCTTTATTTTTGGAATTCTTTGTAGAATTCACATTAATTAGTTCTTTACATTTGTCACAATCGCTGATTTCAGCCTGGAACATTTTACAGAAAACTGTAATTTCACTTAATTCCATTTCAAATGTCAATTAATCACCTTGATTGATTCCAATTCATTTTTCACCGTATGCAACTGTGTCTCTAATCGTTGCCGAATCAATTTATACTCATTAACAATTGCCGCATTCTTCGAAGACTCCAATTCAGCTTGGGTCACTTCACGTTTTAACATCTCTTTCAACTGTCCAATCTCGTCCATCATCAATTTCCGTTCTTCATCGTACCGTTGTATTGTTAAACGCATTTGTACCATTTCACTTGCTTCACTTTCCGCATTGTCTGCTGCCTCTGTATCCAATACGATAATATCCCAACTGTCTATACATTATTAATTGAAAATAACATTCGCTCACCTCCCCCCACACATTCAATCAAACATTCAAAGAAAAAAAAAACCAAAAATTTCCCCCAATGTTTATTACCTTTCAATGCAATAAAATCCGCTTCGTATTTCTTCAATTTCTTCACCTTTAAACCGCAAGCAAGTTTCATTAACTGTTTTGCTTGTTCCTCTGATCGACATTTTTTCGGTAAAGAAACACGAAAGTACTTCAAAATACCCTCGAAATCCAATTGTAACAAATCCTTCTTACACAACTAGACGAAAAAAAAAGAGATAAAAAACCACTTTTCAAACTCTTATCACTTACCATTAACAATGCCAACGCAACTTGAAACAACGTATCAATACCTTGCAACAAAAACACATCAATTATGTGAAACACAAAATACAATGGAAATCTGGCAGTAAATAATGTTAGAAACCATTGCGATGCAAACATATGCGTCTCAATGCGATGTTCTCCAAAATGCGTCCACAATGCACTCAATTGTTCCTCCATCAATCGATTCAACTGATACAATCGCAAATACAAATTATCAAAACCATCTTTATACAAATCACGTAAACCGTAATCGTACATTAATTTTACCAATACACAAAACGCTTGTTCTTCGGGCATCTAAGAAAAATACAGAACACTGTAATTCCACTAACGCCCCCCAATGCCTACTTATCTTACATGCAAAAGCAATGTGGCTGCCAGAAAACTCAAACCTTGACAATAACCAACCTCCGAATCGTACACTGCATACGCTTTACTAACTCTATATAAAGAATCTTGCCCCAAACCACCTGCTTCTTTAAAGAAATCATGTGCTGGAAATGTTCTGGCAATATCCCGTTGAATCACATTCTCACAAGTGCTCTCCTGCAATTCACACATTTATTTACAAACAAAAAAATAAATTTTCAACATACTTTTGTTATCAACAGTCGATATTTTTCCATCATATCAGAATTCTCTTCAACACCAGCCAAACGTTGCCACACTTCACCACGTAACGCTTCCGGTATTCCCAATTTCACTAAACTTGTCAATTGTTTCGGTTTTTGTTTCGTTGATTTCCATCTTATCAATGCTTCTGCCCAATTTTCCAACACATCTTCAGCACAGTCTTTCGATACTAGACCAGTACCACTTAACAGCGGTTCATCGCCATCTAAACACACAGAAAAAAGTCAAATAAATTAAAAAAATCTTGTAACTTACCGGAATGATAATCTTCTTTCGGTGTTAAGGTATCAATGGACGTAATACTAGGCGATTGTATTAAACTCGATAAATTCAAGTTTAAATTCAACAAATTCCGATCCAATTCGCCTGACGTCTCCATATTTAATACTTCGTAATAAACATCGTTCAATTCACCAGCAACTACCTAGAAATTATGGAAATAACATTGGAAATATACAATAACTAGAATTAATGAGGCCAAACAGAAACTGTTTACATTCTCTTATCACAAAGCATTAAATTGCAATTGGAAAAAAAAATATTCTAAATAATTACGGAAATAAATGCGATAAATTTCTTATCACTTTCTCCCACCTCTTTTAAATTCAAATAAAACTGTTGTATTAACATCTTCTTTTGAAAGTACCAGAAATTACGTTCACTCTGACCATAAACTCTAACCGGAGTCTCAATTTGAAACCTCACTGGCTCTCTAATACCACGAATCACCAAATCAACAGCCACTGTCATGTACTGTTTCGTGTCTTTCGGTGTTTCATTGTTTAAAAGTTCGAATGACGGTTCAGTGGGATCCCAACTGGCAGAAATATGTGTACAATTCCGTTCTATTGTCGTGTTCGAGCCCATGTTCTCCTCCATTTCCAACAATTGCATGTCTGGATGACGTACATGTCGTCCGGGCGCTACAAGAACCCCAAAACATCGATCAATCACCAATTGTGGCCCATTATCGGACACTTGTCGGATATTCAAACACAATTGCTTCTCTAAATTCGTTCGTAATTTGAATCCATTCTTGTCTTTAGCGACATTCGAGAAGCCACCCTGAAAAAAGCACGTTTTCAACTGGAAAACTCGCTAAATTCATGCACTACTTTGCCATCCTCCTCTTTAATCTCCAAACTGACTTCAAACACGTACAGCAAAGTGCGCAATTCGGGCAATGTTGTTATAGAGCCCATCATATCGGCCTGTGAAGTGACCGAACTGCTCATTGAACGTGGAACACGTTGAAATGCCTTCGCAAAACACGCTAAAAATTGGTATGATTAATTCAAGTCAGTTGCTCAGATGGGCGTTTATTCACCGGAGACACGCGACACCGCTTCAGCAATGTCACAACGGAACACATGGCACTGGAATAGAGCGGACTCTTGTGTGTCCCCATGGGACCATGTGAATGCGAAACAACTGGCTTCAGTGGTCTCGACGGAGCCACGAGCGTAGAAGAGTATACGGTGGATTTCGTAGCGGGATATGACGGAGTTTGTGGAAGCGTCGTATAAACTAGAAAGCAAAAAAAAATTAAAAAGTAGAAAAAAGAGTGGAACTTTTTCTGTTTTTTAACTTACACTACAATACCCTGCGAAGATGATGGCACGGAAACAGACACCTTAATGCCTTGCTCTAATGTTTGTTCATTTAATATGGCCATATTACGTTGGATTTCCGCTTCGGATTTCGGTGCATTTATTGTGGCTGCACCCAAATACGTGACACCAGCGAATATCGTACATTCTTGATCAACATCTGAAACTGAACAAATCTCTTTAAGGAAATAGACAGTGTCTATATATTTAATTAACATACTACTTCCTTCCTCCTCTTCACTGGAGTCCGGTTTCATGGAATCCTGTTTCTCAGTGGGAGACAGTTCCTTGTTCTCTCCCAATTTACTTAATGGATCTTTCCCCATTTCCACTGATGTTCCATAGAAGATGGAATGACCGATTTTCTTGGTTTGTTCTTCGATAACAGCCATTTGGGTGTCGTTCATTCTGGCCTCTTCTTCGTTCATTAATTGCTCTTGCAGGACTTCGGTGAGGGCGTTTTTCAGTTCATTTAAATCACCGTTCGCCACATTCAATGTTGGTGTCTTACTTATACTTGGTTTGTCGACAATAAAGTCAAACTCATCACTAGTTGCTAAAGATTCATTTGATTTCACACTTAAACTATCCTCCATATTTGTGGGCGCATTTTCTTTGGGAATTTTTACACTTTTCTTATGTAGAAATATTCGGTGTTCTATAGACAAATATTAATGTCAAGGTAAGTTTAATTACCGATTGATTTTCGTTTTTGTTTGCTTACGTTATGTGAATGTATAATCAGATTGGGTGTTTTCTCTTACATTTTCCCTTGATTTTGTTCCGTTTGAATAATAACTTGTTTGGAATGGAAAATATGTGTGTTTTTTTGTTAAATTTTTACAATTTACTTGTTTGACACTTTTGACAGTTGTTTATGATTACAATGAACTTAGCTGTTGTTTGTTGTTTTGCTTGATTTAAGTTCGAAAATCGAAAATCCCTGTTTTGTTTCCGCGAACAAAAAAGTGAGGTTAGTGTGAAAATGTTGGGAGTTCGGGTGAATACTTTTAATGAAAATGGTTTAGGGGAGCCCGAACAAGACGCAAATTCAGCCCTAACAGAACTAGATAAAGGTTAATGTCAAGGATTCTATGAAACTTCCACTCAATATCCTTTTTTTAGGTTTAAGATCTGGTAAAGTAGGTGAGCAATGCGAGGCTATAGTACGTTTCCCCAAATTATTCGAAAAGTACCCATTTCCAATTCTTATAAACGCTTCATTATTAAAACTAGCAGACGTCTTTCGTATAGGGTAAACTTTGTTTCATTAAATTTGTTACAAAATAATCATAAATCGTGTTTTCAGGAGCAACTTCCTTCGCGTTTGCATTTTACGTGTTTGTCAACAAAGCGAAAAGCATTTAGACAAGATTTCAAATGTAGATGAGTTCATCAGACGTGTTCACAGTGTAATTCACAGTAATGATCCCATTGCACGTGCAATTACATTGCGTACATTCGGAGCTGTGGCTGCAATCATCCCTGAAAGACAACAAGTGCACCACAGTATCCGAAGAAGCCTCGATTCACATGATAATGTCGAGGTAGAGGCTGCTATATATGCTGCTACACAATTCGCTGCCCAATCAAAGTAATAACCTTCAAAAATCACTCATTTCATTACTGATTTCAATCATTTCCAGGACGTTTGCAGTGAATATGTGCAACAAGGTCTCCGACATGATCCAACGCTTATCCACTCCTGCAAACATGAAACTCCAACTTATCCCAATCCTCCGTTACATGCATCACGACACCAACACTGCTGCCATGGTCCGAACTCTCTGTATCGACCTCCTTCCCGGCTATCCAGCCCAAGACTTCGTTTTAGTCACATTAAATACGTTAACTCAACTTGCAGCCGCCACTCTTGTCGACATTCCAAGTCAAGTAAACCTTTTATTGAACTATCTGCGCAACGATCCCCGATGGGAGACAAAAATGAAGGCATTACAAGACTTACACTTGTTGGCCAAACCAGGCGCTCACTTATGGCCTCCAAATGCAATCGATGACATTATCGACTTTGTTCTCGATACAAAACAGACAAATATATTAATATCTGCATTGAATGTGGTTCAAGTGTTGGTTGAGTCGCCACGAATGTGTGCAAATCATTGTAGAACCGATTCGAAATTGAAGGAACTCTGTAGGAAGCATTGCTATGCAGCTGAACCTGCAGTGGCAGCTCAAGCCATTCAGATTTTAACTCAAATGCTTTGTTATTGTTATACTGAAAATCTGGATACTACTGATTCAGAGGAACTGATCTCTGCATTGGAAACGCTTATTTTATTGCTCACATTCTCGAATGAAAAGTACCCAAAACAGTTGAAATTAGCATTAAAATGTGCGGTTCGATTATGTGAAGTTAAACAGGAATTCTGCAATACATTTGTAGAGTTATTAGGCACAAGACTGGATAATATTGACAGTAAGTCGTTTCTTTAAATAATCTAAACTCGTTTTTAATTTGTTTTAATATCAGGCGAGTACACAATCGTTGTTTGCGAATGTTTGGGTGCAATTGGCAGTATAAATCCGGTCGCACTTTTACCTCTACTTGACAAAATCCTCGATTTATTGACAACGTTATCAAACATCCGAAATCCAAGCGATTTGCAAACACGAACGAACATTATGTTCGCCACATTAATTTTCCAAACTTTATGCGATTACAATTGGAATGAGAGAACGTTGAACATTATTTTAAATGTGATTGATAAGAACACGAATTTATGGTCGAATTACTGTATTGGAAGGGCAGCGATACGTTATGGGCATCATACAATTGCTAAACACATTTTCAATGATTTAACCGAACAAGTCAGTTCGGAGCACTTTCATTTTTGGTTGGTGTGCTTGAAAGAGATGTGTACAGCAGAAACAACGTTAATTAACGAGAAAATGGGATTGATTGATCGATTGGACACGTCCATTGTGCATTACAATAAAGCAATCGCTGCATTAAGGGTAAATAATGATGATTTGTCGAATTAGAATTCATTTTGTTCGATTTAGGCCGCCAGTACACCATCACATAATCTCCAATTCCAAACAGAATACATGAAAATCCGTACGGAATTCTTGCAATGTTTAGTGCAGTTGATTTATACGTGTAATATTTTGTGTATTGTCCCACCACCTGCCATTGCTACGACAATAGTACAGAATACCAGAGACGAATATCAAAGACATGGTTATATAACGAATCAACTAAGGAAATGCATTAAAGAGTTTAAGAATTGTGGTGATTTACATTGGAAATTGTACCAGACTGCCTTCGATGCGGATCCAGCCACTTTGGAGAATATTCAAGTGTAATTTTTCTTACATTTTGTGTGTGCTTTATTTTTATGGGTAATTTTTGTGTTAGTTTGCAGCAGATTTGCGTTCTATTGGAGCAATGCGTTGAAAGTATATGTGTAAGTGGAGCAAAAGTGCATTACGAACCAAATACGTTCGATGAATCGAATAATACACGATTGGAAATGAGACAGTTGGTGAAGGCGTGCCGAAATGCATTTAAAATTTCAGAGAAAATCACAGAGGATGCTGTTACATCAACGATTACACACAAGGTAAGTTGCACATGTCGCCATCTATCGGTTGGTGTATGAACTGTTGGTGGGGGTTTTCAGCAAGTGGAACTGTTGAAAAAAATTGTGGAAGTACTTATAAATGCTTCAGTGCCAATACCGCGGTACTTCTTCCAAGTTTTACAGTCAACTAGTGTTAAATTGGCGATTTCACCACAACCGAGAGTGTTGGGTGAATTTATAAGTGTTCAAGCGGGTTCACAATTGGCTGTGAAAGTGGAGGGTGTTATACAGCATAGTATGAAACCGGGACGATTTAGGAGAATTCATAATGTTATTGTAACAGTTACATCACAATTACAACAAACTGGAACAGGGAGTAAGAGTAAAGATTTTATTATGATGGATTTGTTGACGAATAAAGAGCCGACGTCACTTTTAACACAAACTGTAACACCGCATAAAGATTTCTTTACGGTGCAATTTTTATTGGCTTTTCCACGTGGTGGACAATATTTGCTGGTTGTGGAAGCGTCAGTTGTTGATGAATTGACGAATGTATGGAAAACTGGACCAAGATCAACGTTAACTGTTAAAGTGCCGGAAGAAGCGAAATTGGCGCCTATATCGGTACCAGGAATGGCCAGTAACTCGAATGTGTAAGGAAATCGAACTAATTTGGACATTTAATATAGCGATTTTGATAATATTTTTCTTTGTAGGATTTTAATGGAAGAAGATAACTTGTTTGTTCGTCCAAATCAGAAGAAAGCTGGTGGTTGAGTTAAACATTAAGTACTAGAAAAAACTCAATTTTTTTATTTAATTTATAAATATATTTGAAAGTTTTGTAAAGTATAAAATTGAACATTTTTATAATTATTCATATTTTAATTGTACCAAATGTCCATCAGCGCCACCAACATAAAGACGCTGATCATCCTCGTCTCCGTTGATGATTGTATTAATAACAATGTCAACGTTACATTCACAATCTTTTGTGAATTTGTCACCCGTTTCGTTCATATTCCATTGTTTAACCGTTTTGTCCCATCCACCACTGTAAATGATGGTTTTGTTACCAATTTTGCGGCCACATAGAGTGTTGATGACCATTTCATGGGCATTCTATTGGATCAAATAATGTGAATTAGTAAAAAAAAGTTTAAAAAAGAAAACAAATCGTTTATGGAAGAGGCGACAAGATAACTAAGGTAAGACTGAGTTTTCCGACTACTTTTAGAGGTCGAAAAGTGCAACTTTTGTACATTTTCGCCTTTTAATTTTTTTAAACATTTCATATGAAATCAATTACCTTAATTTCTGCGACTTTTTTATGTTTATTAGCGTCGTCCGTTTCGTGTACAACAATATCCCTCGCGTCTCTGCTACTGTAACAGAATTTTCCAGAGTTTTTTATCAAAGCGATTGGCGCTCGTCCATCGAAAGTGCCTTTCATTCCGAACTGAATGTGTTCGCCTTGCAATTTTAACCCAGTTATAACAATATCCAAATCTTTTACTGTGTAAACACATGCCCCTTCGACAATCATGTCTTTAACCGGTTCGGAAACGTTTATTTGACCATATAATTTGTTGTCTTTAAAGATTTTTACATAGCCTTGATTATCGCTGATGTATAAATGGTCATCTTGGTAAATAACTCGTGTGAACTCGGTTTGATCGTCTTTTAACAGAGTTGCTTTTTCTTCTAACGTATTCAAATCGAAGGATTTTACAGTTCCTTCGTTAGAACAGGAATAGAGATGATTTTTATCAGCAGTAATGCTGTAAACTGAACATGGATGTGCTTGAACTTCTTTTATAAGCTTTAAATCGGTATTCCAGCACTGAGATAATGAAATTTGTGATTAAGTTTGGAATGTTTGTGAAAAATAATGTTTTTTACCTTGATTTTGCCATCGTCTGCACCACTATAGAGTTTTCCATTTGTATAGAATAAACAATTTATGTCCCATTCGTGCTTTTCGGAATCGTCAGCTCGGGTTAACACTTTCAAAGGCATTTTCACAACGAAACCAGTTCACAAAGCAACCAAATTCACTTTGAATGAATATATTTTATGATTTTCACTTACATTTATAATGTTGGATTCTATAAATAGGTGTCTGTCTATTTTTGACTAACATTAAATGTTCCTTTCTGGAATTACTAGAATTTTTTAGAAAAAAACTACGCATAAATAGATCTTAATAAGTTTATTTATATTTTTTAATTAATTTTTACATTATTATGTGCTTATTTTTTTCCCTTCTTCTTTTTCTTTTGCGCTTCAGGCCATGGAAATCCACGATATTTTAACAAATCTTGGACATTGTGGCAAGTGGTGTAGGCATTTTCCATTGCAATTTCAGTGAAAATATCCACATTACAACGGGCACTTTTTGAACGACCACTTTTTCTTACTGTTTTCTTAGATTTGCCTCCGGCTGTCTTCTTTTTTGAGGCTTTTTCACCGTTTTTTGCTTTCTTTTTAAATTTTCCACCCATTTTACAAAGTTTTATCGATATTCAAGTTGTCCATTTAGGTTTCTGCCTTTGATGGGCTCTATTTTAAGCGAATAATTGATTAAATAAATATAACCCCGATGTCATTGACCCTCAGAATTAAACTTATGGACTCAAAATTTGGATTATAAAAATAAAAGTTAATTAATAACAGAAAATAATTTACATGTAATAACTCTATTTATCTTTGTTGGTATTGGTATAACACTAGCTGCAAAAGAACTAATTAAACTAGTATTTTAATTAAAAAAATCATTAAATTTCGTTTGACAAAAAGACAAAGTGCGAGAAAATGATAATATTATTATAATAATACTATTTACTATCAACATTTCCTTTGTACATTTTGAATAAATCCAATATACAAATTCTGAATATAATTACAACAAATCAGAAGAAGAGTTTTCGTTTTGAGTGTTTAGCTGGTTTTACCATTTCGAATGAAATGTGGATTAAGGTTTAGACTCACATATAATTAATTACAGTTTGGAAAATATGTTGTTGTAGTTTTTTAAGGCACTTTACGCACTCGCATCTTTTTTTGTCAATTTATGAGAAAGTGAGAAATGGAGGTAAATTTGTCATTCAAAAAAGCCGCACAAGAAGAAAATATTTAGTGTTTAAGGCATCAAGTACTTTTATTGTATTATTTAATGTGACATCTTAACTAAAATTGTCTATTTAGGAATACATGTTTCAAAAAAAAAGTTGAATATGTAAGTAAGGTGATTCCCGAGGTGATTCCTAAATAAATCTTGTATTGGTGAGGTGTTGACTGAGACAAGAAATCTTGTGAGTAAGTAATAGAAAAATCTTGTCCTGTCTTGAGAGATTCTGCAATTTTTTCAGTCTTGCAAAATAACGTGCTAAATTTTAAAATAAGTTCTCGCAAGGCTCTTATTTGTGTGGTTGGTGTGCCTATAACATCAATAAATTCTTAAAAAAATTTAGTCCATTAATGTCTCCCTAAGAACCTTTTTTCAATGCACTTATGGCATGTGTATTTGCAATTAATAATCAATAAATTCAAAATGAATTCTCTATAATTTTCCCTTCATAAGTTGAAAAGAGAATGAAACGACAGCGTAGAGTCCTTTTAAAAACTACAACATAAACATACTCGTATTTGTTACGCATAACTACAAAATGTTTACCTACCTTAATCCACATTTCATTAGAAATCGAAAAACCAGCAAAACATTGAAAATAAAAACTTTTCTTCTGGTTTACTGTTATTATATCCAAAATTTGTATGTTGGATTTGTTCAAAACATACGAAGGAAATGTTGATAGAAGAAGGAACATTTCATCACACTGCAACAATTTTTTTCCTACTCTAAATACAAAAATCAATTTAACCAATTACATACTAGAGTTATAAGTTCTTCTCCAGCTGATAAAAACGAAAGAACACAATATAATAATAAAACTATCTGTACAAAAAATTGACAATTGATTGGCGAATAAAAATTCTAAAATAATGAAAAATGCAATTTAACAAAATTCATATATGCAACAAGATTTACTTACCATATACAAATTAGTTAAAGAAACGCAAATAGTTACTGTACCGGCGAAATTGAAAAAAACAATTTCATAATAAACCAAATCTTGACAATCGTTTTTATAATTGTTCAAAACATTGTAGTGTTTGACAATAGATTTAAATTGTTCAAAAATATGTTTTTGAGTATTCTGATCATGGATCTTTAAAAGGTCAAGTTTTTGGCAATAATCGATAACACTTTTTATGTCATCAGTCAAGACTACCAACTGGAATTGTAATTCATAAGAAGCAAACTGGACAAACCAACAAGAATTCGTCAATACCATACTAGCATGAACAAATGAAACGTAATAAAAAATAGTAAAAAGCTCATTCATGTTCAAAAAATTGAAATAATAGTTATAGACTTTTAAAAATAAATTCTCATTTTCCTTATTACTATAAGGAAACGCATTTAAAATATCGCAAAGTATAAGTATTATAAGTGTAGAATAAATGATCGGCATCAGTTTATCATCTCTTCGCTTAATTTCTCTTTTCACATCTTCGTTCACTGTGTTTAATTTCTTGAATTTTTCCAGATGTTTGACTATAATGTCGTAGTACTGTTGTGATTTAAGTAAATATCCGTCGACGTACACAAAACCAGCCTGAAAAATTCTTATAAAAATTTTGGAGCAATTTTTTTTCAAAGAATTACATATAATCCGAAACAAATTGATCCTAAATCAGATAGAGTGATGTCTCTAACAGTGACTACATAAAATATAATCAAAATACTGTTACCAAACATGTATGTAAGTATTAAATAAAAAATATTTTTTGTTATTTTTCTTCCGTAAACCATAAATATCAGTAAAAGGCAGAGACTTGTTGCTTTGGTAGGACCTCAAAAAAAAACACTTAAATAACATTTAAATTATAATGAAAATAGATCACCTTCTCGTGAATAATTGTACTCTCCACATAAATAAACAGGAATTCTTAAGAGATTCATTTTGAAAATGTCGTAATTTCAGAAGTAGACAATTCTTATACAAGACTTAATTAGCTATGCAAAGTTCTCACCTTGGATATAGGTAATGATTGCATAATTTATACCTATAGAAATAGATTCATGAAATCGTAAAAAATTTAAATTGAATGCAGCGTCTTTACTAACGATGTAACATAATCTTTTTCTGATATAAATGAAGGTAATTAATTGAAAAGAAGTTCTATGAAATAAAACATTCGTTGTCTTTATAATAAAATTCAAATTTTTGATGATGTTATGATGGATTCATTTAAATTCAAAATAAAAATTAAAGCTATTGGAACATTTTATCTTATTTGAGCAATATGTAATAAGGTTACATCTAGATAATTGTTTTTTCTCTATATTTAGTTAATTCTAGGAATCGTTTTATTAGTGCAATGGATGTGGAAGTAAAGTTTGTTGAGAGCCAAAGAGGTCATCAGATGATGATTTTCAACAATTTTAAATTTGGAAAATGAAAAGAATGAAAAAATGGCAATATTTTGTGGACCTGTGCTAATAGAAAATGAAACACATCGTTTTCTCTTAGTTTACTTTAAATTTTATATCATCATACCCAAAGACATTTAAATGGACTAAAAATTGGATGACCAGTTAATCCATGTCCCGGTGACGAGTTGATGATGCACTTCATTAAAGTCTCGGTGACAAGTTGATGTATCTCAGGTACTTCTAAATTTTTGCAAAGGATTGCCAGTGACTAGTTGATGTGCGCCCTCCAATTTCTGACACCTGTTTTCGGACTTATTACGTCACATCTTAGTAAATATTATTTTTATAAACAAATTGTTTATATGATTTAATTAAGTGAACGGTTTTCTTCCCATTAAGCAGCTTTTCTTTATTTGCATTAAGAAAAAACAGTATTGAGACGAAAACGGAAGCAATTAAATGCTTAGAAAAAAAAATGACCGGTGTGATGATGGAAATGCAATAGACATTAACAGTTGCTGTAATAAACCTGACAAAGAGTTTTTAACACCATTTTCATGTTTTCTTTGTTTTAAAGTATTATTTAATGATGAATTATTTTGATGATCGCGTATGGTATATATTTTGTATTTATATTAATGTATTATATAATGTATTATATATATATTGTATTTATATTTGTATATATTTTGACGAAACTATTTACTGATCTAATTATTATGTTATTTTGTATTGACTAGTTTATGTTGCTTTTATAACGTAGTATAATGTGTATATTATACTTTTTGTTGAGAAATTGTTCGGTTTTACATACATAGGTAATTGCATTTTATTTACCAGAATATATAAAAATGTTTTCTATTAATTGAATTGGTGTTTTAATTGTGAAAATTCGCGAAACTATAGCGATTTTTTCGAAGTGTCGATTTCTGTTTATAAATTTCACCCAGATTACCCACATTGAAGGGAATTATTTTCCGAGCATGGCCAGGTAGTGACTCCCTGGTGAGAAAGGTGCACCCCTACCTAAAAGTCAATGTGGTATATCTGGGTGAATATGTTTTACCCGATTATTAACTTATTGATGCGATATTACAAACGAATTTGGATGTAGTTGTATTGAAGTGTTTAATATCATTTTAAGTAGTTATTAGCTCTAGTCATTAGTCTTCTAGTAGGAATATATTGAATAGATTGTTCTGCTGTAAAGAGTATAAAATAAAAATGTTGGACGAGTATTTCTTATAGCGGTATGAAAGTTTTCTCTAAAACTAAGTGCCAGGTCATGAAATTGTTCCATTCAAGACTTTGTACAAAAATTTTAAATCAAAGCCTAATCTACGAAGTTCTAAGTGCATCAAGTGTCATACTATTGGGTAGAGAATTATTTTTTCGTTTTGGATTAATTAAATTCCAAAATGTATTGCCGGATTTTACAGTTGGTGGATTCTTCTCAATCAGCCGAAAAACGATTTTGTCGGTGTTGGCTAGCACTCTTAGTTATGGTTATATTATTGTCTTATTGCAGTTTAAAAATATTATGTAAGCACCATCTACAGTCTGTAAGAAAGAAATTGATTCGTTTTCACTGAATCAATAATATTTGCGTGTTAATGAAAAATTTCATGATTGAAAATTTAGTACCTACACATTTGGGTCGTAAAATAAATATTTAAAATGTGTTATGATTATAACCAACCACATACATGTAGGCTAAACTAATTATTCAATAATTTAACACGAACTCTGCTTTATTTGATGCTTCTAGTCGTTTGATTGTATTTGTTATTTTTATTAACTCCAATATGTTCTCGAAGTGTACAGAAAGTTTCGAGACAATTTATAAAATAAACACATATTTGTTAATAGTACCTAGATGGGATTTCAAAACGAATCAAATATCAAAATTTCCTTTGTTATACCGAATTTGTGCTGTTTTTGTAATTTTGTTTATTCCTGTAACTTATTTTTCAAACTTCATATACTATGATATATTGCTGTTGTTGAATAGTACCTACACCAAGAGTGAATCACTGTTTACACTCCCTATTGTTCCATTGTATCTGATTATACTTTGTTCAATATATTGGACTGGTACTAGCAAAAAATGGTATCAAATATTGATTATAATCAGAGATGATCGAATTTTTAAACTTAAAGAGAAAAACAACAAATCAAGAACTATTCTATACCAATTTATATTTGTCTTTTTATTAGAAATTGTTCCAGTAATGATATTTGTAGTTTATGAAACAGCACAATTTAAATATAAAATAACTATCCCTATGTATACGGTTATAATTTATTCTTACCTTCTATTGATGGTTGTGTATATTTTCTTTGTAATTATCATAGTCAGCTTGTTAAATTTGATCAGACAACATTTTAAACAAATCCAAGATGATATCATTGAAAATGTATTTCCACGAGAAAGAAATTTCTATCAGAATCTTCAAAAACGATATCTTAAAACATTGGAACTCTGCTCTTTATATAACGACATGTTTGGCTCTTATGTTTTGGTTTTTATTGGCATTGGAATATTACAATGTTTAAGATCGGTTAATGAATTCACGATTCAATCGAAATACCGCAATGTGAATATTTGGTACATTCTTAGACATGTTTCAACTAGTTCAGTAGGAATGGTTAGTAGGATACCTTTTTTGGCTGATTTTTTTTCCTTTAATTTTTTTACTATAGAAAGTGCTCTGTTTTAGGTATTCTTCATTATGATTTCATTTTCTTGTTACTTGGTGGAAATTGAAGGAAGAAAAGTGTCTCAATATTGTTTTTTACTTTTGCACAATTTTTTTGACAAAGAAAACCAAAATTCACAAAAGTCCTTTGTACTGTTTATGTTAACTCAACAGCACGTACCTAATCTGACAGCTGCTGGCTTTATTTCCACTGGCAGGTCTACTTTGCTGGCTATAATCAGCAGTATCCTTACTTATACTATTATATTGATACAATTTAAAAACATGTCCTGAATCTCTGACTTAATTATGCAAAACACAAGATATTGATTTGTTGAACATTATCATAAACCATGAGTAAAAAAACATCTGCAATTGTATTTCGTTATTAATATTGTATATTAAAAATTTTAATGAAGTAGGTAATTCAAATGTCGTTATGATGAAAAAAATATAGATTAGCACAGACTTTATTATTGTATTAATTATTAACAGTTTATAGACATCAACATATTGTTTTCGACGCACACTGAAAGTTTCGAAACAATTTATAAAGTAAGCACATTTTTCTTAATTGCACCTAGATGGGACTTTAAAATAAATAAAAAATTACATTTTTCTTTGTTTTATAAAATTTTCGTTCTCTTGACGGTGCTGGGTATTTCATTAAGTTATTTTTTCTTCATCATGAACGTAAGTGTCATGAGATTGTTCAACAACACCTACTCAAAAACTGGATCACTAATTTCGCTTGGACTTCTTCCGATCTTTAATGTATTACTTTGTTCGATAATTTGGAATGTCACTAATAAGAAATGGTGCAGATTGTTGCTGGTAATCAGAGATGAACGAATTTTCAGATTTAATCAGAAAAACGGCAAAACAAACTTAAATCAATTAATCGTTTTAACTATATCTGAAATAGTTCCATTATTTTTTTTGTATATTGTATTTATGACAAAACTGCAAATAAGTATGTTCGCTTTTGTGGTTAGGGTTGTTGGCAACATTTTAATGATCATGGTATACACCTTGCTCGTACCTATTACATGCAACATCTCCTAAATATCATTAGACAGCAATTTAAACAAATAAGACGATTTAAATGAAAATTATTATCCACAAAAAAAAGGTTTCTATAAAGATCTTCAAAAACGATATTTGAAAACGTTGGAGCTTTGTTCTTTATTTAACGACATGTTTGGTTCTTACATTTTGGTCTTTATGGTCATTGGAATTGTCCAAACTTTAAGAGTGGTTAACGAATTTACTATTCAATCGGTAAATAGCAGTGTGAATATTTGGTATTATCTGATTTGTGTCAAGTCTCAAGTGGATCATTTGGAATAGTTAGTTGATTTTTGTTTTTTTTTTCTTTTCTCAAATTGCGGTTTTAGATATTTTGCGTTCTGATATCATTTACATGTCATTTGGTCGATGTTGAAGCAAGAAATGTGTTCCAAAATTATTTTTTACATTTGCCAAAGTTTGTGGAAACGGAAAACCAAGAACCACATATATTCTTTGTACTCTTTATGTTAACCAAACAACACATTCCTGATCTGACAACTGCTGGTTCCAGTTCTATTGGAAGAAGCACTTTGCTGGCTATAATCAGCAATGTTCTCAATTATACAATTATCCTGATTCAAATTAAGGCGCTCCTTTAAAATTATCGTTATTTTATATTTCTGAACAAAAAAAAAATTCAAAATAAATAAAGAATTCGCAGTTGCATGTCTTTCTAAATATGAAACTTCTCCTTTTAACATCAAAACATACCTGTAATGTATAATAAATAATTTTTAATATTGAAAATATGTAAGTGGGGATAATTAAATATTTTAACATGAAATATGTTTTAGTGTTATTAGCAGTTCGTATAGCAACAATGTTCTCCACGTATGCAGCAAGTTTCGAAACAGTCTATAAAATAAGCACATTTTTTCTAATCGTGCCTAAATGGCATTTCAAAATAAACCGAATATCAATTTTTTTAATTATATAAAATATTTGTTCTCTTCCTTATGGAGGATTTTTCAGTAAATTTTTTTGGATGTAAGCATGTATCTAGATGTGTTAGTTGGAGTTGTTAAACACTATACCTATTTCAAGTCAGGATCTCTAATGTTCTAATGACACTTCCAATTAATCTATTGTTTATTCTTTTCCATTGGTCAGTATTTTGGAATTGTATTACAAACAAAAAATGGACTCAGATCGTAAGTATAATCGGAGATGAGAGAGTTTTTAAATTTTAAGAGAAAAAGAGTCAATCAAGAACAATAAAATATCAATTTATATTATTGTGTATATGTTGTGTATAGGTTTCATTGCATTGCCATATTGCTTGTAGTGTACACTTTGTTGTTTAGTAGGTATTATATGTAACGTGTTCAATCTCATCAGACAGCAGTTTAAACAAATCCAAAAACGTTGCAAGCTTCCAATTTGGTCAACGATTTGTACGGCAGTACTTTGTTATTTTTCATCTTTCTGACGACAATTAATCTTTTGGTACTTGTTGATGATCTTATTGACAATGTAAAGTACACTCAGGAGAATATAAGCGAAATTAATAAATGTTTTGCGGGATTGAAATTATGGAATATTAATAAATTATAAAAAATAAAATAACATTCTATTGTTTCCCATTTCAGTATGTTTTTGTGATTAGTAATAATATAATAACAGTATATTAAAAAGCAAGTTGCGTGAGACAAATTTTACTGCAAGAGTGGATGGTCAATGAAACATCCACGATTGCAATAAAATGCCTTACGCGATGAGTTTTTTATGCTATTTTATCTATTTTGGTGAAAATATTGCTTTTTAAATAAATAAATAATTTAGTTATTTTAGTACACAAATTTTTATGTTGGTTTTTATCGCATTATAAATTTCATTATTGTCGTGTAATGGCGGCCCGCTCAAAACTATTATGATCAGTTGACAATACCAAAATAGATAAAATTTCATGATTGGAAATTCATTACCTACACATTTCCGTCCTGGAATAATTATTTTAAATGGGTTATGAATAATACCTACATGTAGACTAAACTAATTATTGAATAATCCAACACGAACTTTGTTTTATTTGATGGTTGATAGTCGTTTGATTGTATTTGTTATTTTTATTAACACCAATATGTTCTCGGTGTGTACAGAAACTTTCCAGACATTTTATAAAATAAGCACATATTTGTTAATAGTACCTAGATGGGATTTCAAAACGGATCAAATATCAAAATTTCCTTTGTTATACCGAATTTTTGGTATTTTTGTAATTTTGGTTATTCCGGCACTTTATATTTCAAAAGTCTTATACTATGATATGTTGGAGGTGCTAAATAGTACCTTCACCAAGACAGGATCACTGTTTAAACTCCCTGTTATTACATTATTTCTGAGTCTACTTTGTTCAATAATTTGGACTGGTACTAACAAAAAATGGTATCAAATATTGATTATAATCAGAAATGAACGAATTTTTAAACTTAAAGAGAAAAACAACAAATCAAGAAGTCTACTATACCAATTAATATTTTTTTGTTCATTAGAAGTTGTTCCATTAATCATATTTTTGGCTTTTGAAGCAGTTATCATAGAATTCAAAATAAGTATCTTTAATTCTATGTTTCGAATTTATTCCCACATTTTGATGATGTCTGTGTTTATTTTCTTTGTAACTATCATAATAAACTTGTTAAATTTGATCAGACAACATTTTAAACAAATCCAAGATGATATTATTGAAGATGTATTTCCACGAGAAAGAAATTTCTATCAGAATCTTCAAAAACGATATCTTAAAACAATGGAACTCTGCTCTTTATATAACGACATGTTTGGCTCTTACGTTTTGGTTTTTATGGTCATTGGAATATTACAAATTTTAAGAGTGGTTAATGAATACACGATTCAAACGGTAAACAGCAATGTGAATATTTGGTACATTATTAGAGATGTATCAAGTGGTACAATAGGAATTGTTAGTGGGATAATTTTATCGTTAAATATTTTACATGCTTTCTTCTTTTTTGGCTGATTTTTCTTTTAATTCAATTGTTTACTATAGAAAGTGCTCTGTTTCAGATATTCTGCATTGTCATTTCAGTCTTTAGTTACTTGGTGGAAATTGAAGGAAGAAAAGTGTCTCCAAATTGTTTTTTACTTTTGCACAATTTTTTGGACAAAGAAAACCAAAATTCACAAAAGATCTTTGTTCTGTGCATGTTAACTCAACAGCACGTACCTAAACTGACAGCTGCTGGCTTTATTTCCTCTGGAAGGTCTACTTTGCTTGCTATAATCAGCAGTACCCTTACTTATACTATTATATTGCTTCAAGTTAAGAACCTTTCCTGAAATTCTAACTTAATTATGCAAAGCACAAGATATGGACTTGTTGAAAATTAATAAAATTATAATAAACCATGAATAAAAAAATAATCTGCAATTGTATTTCGTTATTAATATTGGATTTTAAAAATGTAAATGAAGTAGATAATTCAAATGTCGTTATAATGAAAAAATATATATTAGCACGGACATCCATCTACTACCATCTTCGTTTCTTAATTCCTTTTGGTAGAAATTAAGTTTTGAAGTTGGCATGTTAATGCATTTAATATGATACCATGAATCGCAGCGATTACATCCAATAGCATATTGGTTTCTAGTGGTCCCATTGCACGAAGTACATAAATAAGGTTGTAGTATAAAACTGTCCCAATATTTTCTTAATTATATAAACGGAGTTCGTACCAGACGAATATTTTTGTTTTTTAACTTCCCGAACAAGAAAGCCATCACAGAAGATGATGTTACATTAACGATTACAAATAAAGGTAAGTTGAACAACTTATTCTTAATGATGATATACATAGGGTGTTTCAACTTAATTGAGCCAAAATGAAATGATAAATTTTGGGGGTCTCTGTGAGTCCAAAACTCATTGGATTTTTCATTTGAAAGTTCCTTTAATTATTTGATTTCATGTTAGGTCTAATCTGTATACTTTGCACTCGGCAGTATTCATCAATTACTCTCAGTAAATTACACAATGAGGCAGAAAGGAGCGCATATTTGTTGAGACAAAACATATTTTCAAAATTTAACACTTGTATTCAACACAATTCGTACAAAATTACATTTCACACATTCTGTGCAGTTTTTAGATTATTTACTTATTCATATTTTAATTGTACCAAATGACCATCAGTGCCTCCAGCATAAAGACGTTGATCTGTTTCATCTCCGTCTCCGTTGATGATTGTATTAACAACAATGTCAACGTTACATTCACCAACTTTTACGAATTTATCTCCTGTTTCATTCCATTGTTTAACTTTCCTGTCCCATCCACCACTGTATATTATGGTTTGGTTACCAATTTTGCGGCCACATAAGGCATTGATGACCATGTCATGAGCATTCTGTTGGTTTAAGCAAAAAATGTAAATCATTAAAATAGGAGATTTTAAATAAAAAAGGGCGGTAAAATTTAATAGGGTAAGAGGTTGATCGATTGTATTCTACTCTACGTTTTAACAATGTTCGGTTATCGCAATATTTAAAAGGTTGGGATAGGACATGGTAGGAGGTAGGTAATAATAACAGTACGTAATAGAACATTATAAATAGTAGGTATTTAAGTAGCACTTCTTTTTAAAGAAATTCAAGGGAAACCCTAATATTATAGAACGAATGTAGTGCAAAACTCACGTTATATGAATAACATGAATTTTTAATTACATATTTTATTCACAAAATTTTTCAACTCCTTTTTTTAGGTCAAAAAAGTACCATTTCTGTATACTTACGCGTTAATAAAAATTAAATAAAATTAATTACCTCAATTTCTGCGACTCTTTTATGTTTATTATGATTGCATGTCTCGTGTACCAAAATATTCCTCGCATCTCTGCTATTGAAACAGAATTTTCCAGAGTTTTTGATCAAAGCGATTGGAGCTCGTCCTTCGAATGTTCCAATCATTCCAAATTGCATGTGTTCACATTGCATTTTCAACTCTGTTATAACAATATCCAAATCTTTCACTGTGTAAACTGATGTTCCATCGATAATCATGTCTTTGACTGGTTCGTTCACGTTTATTTCACCATTCTGTGTGTTGTCCTTATAGATTCTTACATAGCCTTGATTGTCGCCAACGTATAAATAATTGTCTTGAAAAATAATTCTAGTGAACTCTATTTGATCGTCTTTTAACAGAGTTGCTTTCTCTTCTAAAGTTTTCAAGTCGAAAACTTTTACAGTACCATCGTTGGAGCAAGAATAGAGATAGTTTTTATCAGCAGTGATGCTGTAAACTGAACATGTATGTGCTTTGACTTGTTTTAGTAGCTTCAAATCGCTGCTCCAGCACTGAGATAATGAAATTTTGTGATTTAGTTTAGAATGTTGTTGGAAAATAATGTTTTTTACCTTGATTTTACCATCATCTGCACCACTATAAAGTTTTCCATTTGTGTAGAATAGACAATTTATGTCAAATTCATGTTTTTCGGAATCGTCCGCTCGGGTTAACACTTTTAAAGACATTTTCACAATTCTATGACAATCAAATTCAAACTGAATGAATGTTATTCTAATTTTCTCCTTTATTTATAATCTGAAGTCTTCTATAAATAGAGATATGAGATGTCCATCTACAGAGTGACCCATTTCAAACTTTTCGTCCTAAATATTTCGTAAAAGGTCATTTTTGCAACTCAAACTTCCGGCGCTATTATCTTAAAAATGAGAAAAGGCATTTCAATGAAAATTTGGAATTGTAGGTTTTTGGGGACGACCTATTTTTTAAGATTATTATGAATTTTGTGACATTTCCACAACTTGATACCAAACTTCGTTAGTTTAAATGGAGCATCCAATATTTTATTATATCCATATAAAATTTTATGCTAAGAGTTTTCAGATGACAGAAACAACTTTAACGACGTTAATATGATGTTTATGTTTTTTATACAATCTCTTAAGTTTTTTTTGAACGCTATACATGTTAGTTTATTCAAATAGATTCAAGTTAGATACAAATTAATTTATCTATTATCTTTATAAAAAGGAAATTTGTACCATTTTGAAAATATTTTAGATCGATCATCTCCTCTGGATAACCCTCATCAATTAAATTTGAAATTTCTAGAATTTTCTATTTACGATGGGACACCCTGTTTTTTTGGACGTAACTTTATTGTTCTCCTTTCTGGAATTGCGAATATTTAGCGGAAAGAAACAACACACAGAAATAGATTTTAAATTGTTTATAGGTACATGTTTGTTAATTAGTTTTCTACGTGCTTCAAGTGGAAATTTTGTTTATTTTAGTAAATCTGAAATGTTTGTGTTCGTCTATGCATATTTCATTGCAATTTCAGTGAAATCCTAATTGAATTTCCAAGCATTTTCTGAGGTTTTATCAAAATCAATATTGTTCTCGGTTATTGTTATACTGTTATTGTTTTACTGGGTTCTATTTTAAGCGAATAAATTGACCTTCAGAATTAACTGACCTATGTATACGTTCTAGCTTTTCTTATATGTATAGAATTGTAGTTAATTGCATAATTTGCATTATTTTGTAATCTTAAAGATTTGTGAATATAAAAGATAGGTTTTATATGAACTTATTTTTTCTCTTTTTCTTTTTTGGGTTTCAATCCATGGAAATTCACGATATTTTAACAAATCTTGTACATTGTGTCAAGTGGTGTAGGCATTTTCCATTGCCATTGGAGTGAAAATATTCACATTACAACGGGCACTTTTTGAACGACCACTTTTTTTACAAACTGTTTTCTTAAATTTCATCCCTCCGGCTCCCTTCTTTTATAAGGCTTTTCACCGTTTTTTGCTTTTTTCTTAAATTTTCCAGCCAGTTTATAAAGTTTATCAATGTCCAGTTGTTCATTTAGATTTCTGCTTTGTATGGGCTCTCTTTTAGAGATAAGGCTGGAAGCACTTGATTGCGAACAAAGAACGAGTCTCTCTAGGACGTATGAAGAGTGTGGGCACTTTTTTCGGATATACGAAATACGAATACTTTTTAACACTGTATAAATATTTGATTAAAAATCAGTTATGGATTCATAAAGGTTTAATACAAGATAGGAGGTAAAGTAGGTATTCGTATTTGAAAATTTGATATTTTTGATAAACTGACAGACGATGTTCGGTTTTGTTAAACCACCGTTCAAGCAAATCAGGAAAAAGTCCAAGGTTGAATAAAACACTGTTAAAAACATTTCTTTTTGATTCATAAATAATAAATAATGCAATAACGCAATTGAGCCAAATCGAAATGGCAGATTCTGGAGGTCACCCTGAGTCGAAAATACATTGAATTTTTCATGGTGATACACTTCAGAGTTCCTTTGAATGTGTTCAAATGATGTAAGGTTTGGGTCTAATCTGTGTACCTAATTAGTGATAATCAATCACTAACAGTTGATTACATAACAAGACGAAAAGGAGCGCACTTATGTTAAGAAAAATCATATTTTCAAAACCAAACAATTTTATTCAACAGAATTCGTATAAAAGTACTTACATTGCACCTTGTGCAGTTTTTACATATTTTAATTATACATATTTTAATTGTACCAAATGTCCATCAGTGCCTCCAGCATAAATACGTTGATCATCCTCGTCTCCATTGATGATTGTATTAACAACAATGTCAACGTTACATTCACCAACTTTTGTGAATTTGTCTCCTGCGTCATTCATGTTCCATTGTTTTATCTTTCTGTCCCATCCACCACTGTAAATTATGGTTTGGTCACCAATTCTTCGGCCACATAAAGCGTTGATGACCATGTTATGGGCGTTCTATTAAATTAAACAAAAATGCAAATTAATAAAGCAAGAAATTTGGAATGAAGATGGGTGGTACAATTTAATATGATTATGAAGGTGATCTACATTCAACAATATTCGATCATCAATATTTAAAAGGTAAGGATAGGACATGGTCGTAGTAGTAAAAGGTTATTATAAATAGGATTATTATAAATAGTACATTTAAGGATATTTTTGAAGAGCTTCAAATGGAACCTTAATAGAAAACGAATATATATTTGATGTGTACATCACTGCATATTGTATTTGCAATTAATAACTTTTAATTGAAAAGAAATTAAATGGAATTAATTACCTTAATTTCTGCGACTTTTTTATGTTTATTGTGATTGCATGTCTCGTGTACCAAAATATTTCTCGCATCTCTGCTATTGAAACAGAATTTTCCAGAGTGTTTGATCAAAGCGATTGGAGCTCGTCCTTCGAATGTTCCAATCATTCCAAATTGCATGTGTTCACATTGCATTTTCAACTCTGTTATAACAATATCCAAATCTTTCACTGTGTAAACTGATGTTCCATCGATAATCATGTCTTTGACTGGTTCGTTTACGTTTATTTGGCCGTTCTGTTTGTTGTCTTTATAGATTCTTACATAGCCTTGATTGTCGCCAATGTATAAATAATTATCTTGAAAAATAATTCTAGTGAACTCTATTTGATCGTCTTTTAACAGAGTTGCTTTCTCTTCTAAAGTTTTCAAGTCGAAAACTTTTACAGTTCCATCGTTGGAGCAAGAATAGAGATAGTTTTTATCAGCAGTGATGCTGTAAACTGAACATGGATGTGCTTTGACTTGTTTTAGTAGCTTCAAATCTCTGCTCCAGCACTAAGTTAATAACATTTCTGATTGAGTTTGGAATGTTAATAGAAAATAATGTTTTTACCTTGATTTTGCCATCGTCTGCACCACTATAAAGTTTTCCATCTGTATAGAATAGACAATTTATGTCAAATTCATGTTTTTCGCAATCGTCTGCTCGGGTTAACACTTTTAAAGACATTTTCACAATTCTTCTTTAACAATTAAATTCAAACTGAATGAATGTTATTTTGATTTTCACTTATTTATATTGTGGAGTCTTCTATAAATAGAGATATGAAATGTCCATCTACAGAGTGGCCGATTTCAAACTTTTCGTCGTAAATATTTCTTAAAAGGAAATTTTTGAAACTTAAGCTTCCGGCGCTATTATGTCAAAAATAGAAAAAGGCATTTCAATGAAAACTTGCAATTGTAGATTTTTGGAGATTAATAATTTCTTAAATGGTTAAAAAATTTATTAAATTGTTAAAAATTAACAATAGAAAATAGCGTATAATAATAAATTTCGGATAAATTTCAGGTGAAAAAATCTTATATCTAAATAAATACCAACGTAGAGCGTAACACTTTTCTTCACTAAAACAGCATTTTGGTCTGAAATTAAAGCTAAATTTTTTAAAAACAGCAATAAATGCGATACATATTAATATTAGTTTCCAATAGATTCAATTTAGACATAAATTAATCTCTTTATCATTTTCATAGAAAAGGGATTTCTATCATTTAGAAACTATTTTGGATCGATCATCTCTGAATAAACCTCATCGATAAAATTTCAAATTTCTAGAATTTTCGGTTTTCGATGGACACCCTGTATTTTTATTTTTTGGACGTAACTTTATTGTTCTCCTTTCTGGAATTGCGAATACTTTTCGGAAAGAAACAACACACAGAAATAGATTTTAAATTGTGTTTATAGGTATGTTTGGTAATTAGTTTTCTACGTGCTTCAAATGGAAATTTTGTTTAGTTTTATTCCGTTTTTCTTTTTCTTTTAAGTTTCAGTCCATAAGAAGTCCAGTATTACCTAGGTTTTCACAAATTTTGAATGTTTGTGTTTGTCTATGCATTTTCCCAAAACCATAGTTTCTTACTGTGTTCATAAATGTCCCTTCGAATGCCTTCTTTTTGGAGGCTTTTCAAGTTATTTCGCGCTTTTGTTTTTTTTTCTTGAATTTCCACGCATTTTCGCAGGTTTTATCAAAACCATTTAACCATTATTCCTCCTTGAGTTTATATGATGGGTTCTATTTTAAGCGAATGAAATGTCCTTCAGAATTAACTGACCTACGTTTTAGCTTTTCCAATTGCAGTTTAGCATAATTGCATAATTTGCATTTTTTGTTATAAAAAAGGATTGTGAATAAAAAAGGTCGGTTTTATGGATTTATTCTTTCTATTCTTTTTCTTTTGAGCCTGATGCCATAGAAATTCACGATATTTTAACAAATCTTGGCCAGTATGGCAAGTGATGCGTATTAGGTGTACCTACCTACCTATACAATACATTTTCTATTGCAATTTTAGTAAAAATATCCACATTACAATACAACAGGAACTTTTTGGACAACCGTTTTATCTCCAGCTATGGCTTATTTTTTGAGGCTTTCTTAAATTTTCTAGCGATTTTATAATAGTTTTATCGATTGTTCCTTGAGTTTCTGCGTTTTAATGAGTTCTAAATTTAAGTGAATAAATTGACCTTCAAAATGAACTGACCTATATGTAACGTGTAACGTTTTGGATATTTTGGGCCTGGAAAATTATGAACTTTTCATGTTATTCATGAATCATGACTATTGCAAAAACTTGTGCATAAACACTATATACCTAAAGCAATCAGTGTAGTTAAAACTCTTATGATTAGGCTTACGATTATTTCCAGAGACAACCCAGGATTGTCCCTGATTAAAATAATTAAACTAGTCGTGTATAATCCTTGCTTTATTCAAATAGGAATGCATAATTTGCATTCTTTTGTAGTCCACGCAGTACGTACTAACTACATAGTATGCAAGTATCTAAATAAAAAAGTTAGGTTATGTCGTCATGTTAAAATTGTAAACAATTTTTACTAAAAATATGGATAATACAAGTTTATTAAAAACCGAAAATATACAAATAGATACACCGAGTACAGAGTAAGAGTTTATAATTAGTTTAAAACGTACAGACTGCTGATTAATAAAAATTTCAGTTCATTAACCCTCTTCAAGTGTGTGGTAGAAAATTGTCCCAATATTTACAAAAACGAGTCCGAACCGGGTGAATATTTGTTCTTTAACTTTCCTAATGAGGAAACAATACGAAAAAAGTGGTTGCAGTATTGCAAATGGCCCGAAAAGACACCAATAACAGACACAGCAAAAATATGTTCCGAGCATTTCCCAAAGACTGATTATGATTTAATTACACGTGAATTAAAAGCGACAGCTGTACCATGTATTACGGAAGCTTTAGTATCAGAGAATACGGTAGTAATATGCAATTCCGAAGAGGAAATCAATCCAATTTTAGAAGAGAATCGGGAATTGCTAATGCAAAGTTTGAACCTTATGGAGGAATACAATAAATTACAAAGAAAACTCGGTAGAATCAATCTTCTAAAAACGAATAGACATAAATTGATAAAAAACTATAAAAGAATGATCAAAGCAAATCCAAAACGCTCTATTACAAGTGCTAATGAAAAATCGAAAGTTTTAATGAAAATCTTCAGTGAATCGCAGATGAATGTCTTAATGGGCGAAAAGAACGTAGTTTGGAGTGAGGACGATCTAGCCAGAGCGTTCACGATGCGCCACATGGGCGGAAAAGAGTGCTATTTATATTTAAAGAACGCATTAAAACTACCTCTGCCTTCCTTAGCCTGCATACAAAAATGGATTGCATCATGCAACAATGGAGATAATTAGTTTCTAAAGATTTTTTAACATACTCATATTGAGTCGAAACCATCATATTGTAGAGCAGAAAAATTTAAATATAAATTATTACCAGTAAAATGAGATAAAATAAAATTTGTTTTGTTACGAAATTTTATATTGGGGCTTGTCCCAAATAAGCTACTTATTTTGATAACAATTTAATGAACGCAGGTCTTTCCATGTTGCTGTTGATTGTCCATTAGTGCATATCATTTTATTATTTATTTTGATTATTATCCTGGTTTTTTCAAATGGGAATTTAACGCGATTAAATAATACGCATCAAAAAACGTCGCCAGCCAGAATCGCTTTTTAAACGTTGATCTATTCGATTTGATTACAAAAATTGGGATAATAATATGGAATTATAAGTAAAAATAAGTATTTTTTGGGTACCTATTTATTTATTTTGAATGTTGGTTCTAAAAATAAGTAGCTTTACTAGAATTTTTTATTTAATTTCTCTGGAATATTAAATTGACATAAAACCACGAAATACGTGACCGAACCCTCCTAATCATGTCAATAAGAATGATGAGTTTATGTCGAAAAAATCCTCTGCTGTAAATTGTAGTCTAAAATAATTGAGTTTTTTAAGTAATTCTATTAATTATTGATGTCTATCTTTATTGGCAAAATGCAATTGTTGTTGCAAATCGATTATAGTTTCTTCGAAATTGTTACTTTCATTTACGACTCGAGTGCAGAGCCATGTAAATATTATAAATTGCAGGTAGAAAAAAAATCGTAAAGGTCGGTCCTGTATGCAATCGTTTTGTGGTTTACCACATTGAAAGCAGCGCCTGCAATTTGACTAAAATCGATGTAATTTCCATTTTGAAAAATAAGATAAATTGCAGATGTATTTAAAGCAACTAAAAGGCCTTCAAACAAATGGAATTACATGAATAAATATTTCTCTACCGAAAATTGCGTTCGAATCTTCTACATTATCAAATATAAGTCTGTAAAGACGTCTTAAATTCACGAATTTCCTGGGTTTGAATGCCATTTGCCAACAAATGGTCTTTAATGTCCCTAATTAATATTCCATTCAGATCTTTATAAATATTTCTTACTAAAATGGCAAGCCCAAATCTTGACCAGATATACAGTTCCATGACACAAAACTGTAGGAACTCTTGCGGTTTAAACTTTTCGGGAACATCTGAATAGTTAAACACAAAGAAACAGTACGTTGTTGTAATAATAAAAATATACGAATTTAATACAAGAAATAGCGCCTTTTGATGCGATTTATTTTTCTTTTCAATTGGCTTATTTTTAATAAAATTTTTCCAAACGTTTCTCTGCAGAAATTTGTGAGTCAATTACTGTAAAATGAATGCAATATGTCCAATTAATCCACAACTCTGCAAAACAATCAATGTGTTATATTTGAATAAAGAATTCACTAAGAAAAAATCCAACACAGTAAATACCTCGGTAAATACATATGTATATACTAAGAAGGTTTCAGTAGTAAATAAAAGCAGTACGAATAATTTAAGATACACTGAAAAAACGAACTAATAAATCATTATTTTCTATACAAATTTGAAGTACTTTAGTTGATCCATGTCGGTAAATAACTAAACTAGTTAACTTCATTATTTTATTCAAATCATAAATATGATTAATTTGTTTATTTCATATTTTTCCTATATAATCTTTCTGAAATACAGTTTAATTCTAAATAGAATATATGTACACAATTGAATAAAAGCTTTTGATTTCCCTCATGAGCATAATTATTATACAGGTTTGGAAACTATCATTGTTGAAAAGGAGTATTGAAAAAATGATCAAATTTGCCCTTTATATTTCTGATCAATAAATTGAAATGAAGTATGTATTATCTAATATATGAAAAAATTTGTAAAACATTTTGAAAAATAATATTTCACTAAAATGTGACACAAACATATGCTCTTGATTTATTTTTAAAAAATGTACAGTGCAATGCACTAATGCTTCTGATTGAATTGACACAAAACAACTAAATAATTGGCTGAACCGCCCAATAGTGTTAATAAAAATGATGCATTTATATCGAAAATATCTTCTGATGTGAAGCGTGGCTTTAAACGATGCACTTTCCTTAATAAATTGATCAATTCGTATCTGTCTGTATTGGCAAAATGTAGTTCTTGTTGTAAATCGTATATGTTTTCTTTAAATTTGTCACTCTCGGTTACCGTTCGGCAACAAAGCCATGTGAACATTGTAAATTGTCCCTAAAAAAACAGCAATGAATGTTATTTTTTTTTAATTAGCTTCTGCCTGTACAATATACAAGGTAGAGCCCACAATTTGGCTTGCATCTAAATATGTTGAAGTATGAGTTTGTGAGGAGTAATGAAATGTTGTTTAGTGTTATCAAAAATCCGGCGAAAAGAATAACCACGCAAATGAACACCTCCCGTCCATAAATTTTATTGAAATCTTGCCCAATGTTGAAAATGATTCGGTACATTTCACCTATTTTACGAATTTCTTTGGTTTGTTTAACGTTTTTCAATAAACTGCTTCGAATTTTTTCTTTTAATATGCCGTTTAGGTCTTCATAGAAAATTCTTAATAAAATTACAAGTGCCAAACGTCCACATGAACACAGTAACATTATTGCAAAATGGAAAAATTCTATAGGCCTCAACCATACTGCAACTAGCGAATATCCTAGCACACAGACCGAATAAATTACCATAACAAGAAAAAAATAAACAATTAGTGATAGGAATGCGTTCTTGGTTGATGTCCTCTTGTTCCATTCATTTAATTTTTTATCAACGTAACAGATTTTCTTTAACAAACTTTTCCATTCACTTTTCGGAATAAATTTTGTTATCAAATATTCTACAATAAACATAAAATGCGCAATAATTATAAACACATTTAAAATTATTATTGTGATGGGAAAAAGGAAATAGAAATGATGTGGTATAAACGCCAAATTTCTAATAAGTAAATACCCCACGCCAGTTTCAAAAATCGCTGTTAAGGTAATAAACAGTTTGATTTTCAGTGGAGAAACGAATTCTTCCAACTCAAAATCGTAAGGTGGTACTAATCCAAAAACACTGCTCACTTTGTAGATCATTTTGACGTACTTTAAGTGCTCCATGTCTGCAACTAACTTGTTTTTCATCGGTGTCTTAGGTGATTGATTTGTTTTCCGAGTTTTTCCAACGTTAATTTCGTAAAAAGATGGTAATTGAATGATAAATCGTTTACTGTATTCGACACTTCCTTAATCCATTAACAGATGTCAGTTACAATCACAACAAATTCAAACTTTTCACCATTTGCAAAGGTATAGTTTTATTTAGAAAGTCACATAATCTTTTCCACACATCTCTAAAACCAAGTGACTAATTAACAATTCAATACATTAATAATAGAAATTCATTTTACGACAAATTAAAAACTGTTTTGTGTTGAACGAATCAGTAATATGTATGCGCTCAAATGTTTTTGCATCTTTTTATAAATAACATAACGTAATGCATGCCCATTAGATTAATAATAACATTTTACTGTTTTCTTCATCCGTTTTAGCTTATGACTGTTAAATACATTTTATTACATTACAATTACACATGTTTTATAAATATAGTACACATATGCAAGTTGTGACCCAGTTTTTCTTGAAAATTTTCAAAGTAAAATGCTCGTATACACCTGCAAAGTGTGTTTCCTGTTAGGAAAATGGTCGGAGGAATGGTGGAGTGTTGTTGACGATTAAATTAGTCTCTTTCAGCACTTTTCCATCATACTTGCGGCAGAAGGACGGCGCCAATACCGAAATAGACACTATTCCATAAACGTTTCCGCATCCCTGCGGTAAAAACCGGCGACATTTCGAGAAAATATCAAGAAAATATTTCTTATTGCCGTAAATGTGCAATTGAAGAAATCGCATTTGGTGCATTTTTCCATTTGCTTATATGGTTTTCTATGTCATCCATCATAATTCCATTTGGTTTCTAGATTTCGTTTTCTTATAGGGCCACACTTTTCCTGTTGGAAAATGAGATGAATAAAGATGACTTTTCTAATGTGTGATGATAAGATCGTATAAGTGGTTTGTAATTATGCAAGGAAGCAAGGATTTATTTCTATTAAATAAATAACAAATAGAGTGAGTCAGTTTTTTGTGTGTTAGTTACCGACAAAACGCCTACACATGTTCAATAAATGAGAAAAAATCGCCTAAAGCGCAACCAATCTAATATTCAACATTAATAATATGTAAATGGAAAACGAATGTTTACAGTTTGACAGGAACGGACTGTTTTTCCATCCTTCTTTTTGATAATGCAGACAACCAGCAATGATTTTAATTTGATAACAATTACAGGTGTCTGTAATTGGGAATGTGATGTGGAAATATGCTTTAATTTCTGTTTAATTGCTATCATTTCGTAAATGTAATTTGATCGTTGTAAGAAATTTACATCAATTACAACCCTGTGTTAATTGATCTCATATCCAACCATATGTATTTCTATGTTATGAACTTTAACAACTACTTATTAAGTATGAATGGTATTTTAATATGAAAAACACACATCATAGAATGATTTTTCTTGTATAAATCGTCTATAAAAGGGAATATGAAAGTTTTGTTTATCTGTATAAGATGTTTCTTGTTTCATTTTTCCTTTTATATTGCCGGATGTTCGCGTCTGTTATATGAATTAAATAATTTATTTAAAATGAGAGTGTTAGGAAAAATTTAGGTAAGGTAATGAGGTGGTTTTGTGGGTAGATTATCATTGCCAATCTGGCACTCCAAGTTTCCAATTTCGGTATTCTAATCTCTATAATTTAGTCATGTGTTTGTGTCTGTTTCAAATATTTTCCATGAAAGTTTCGTATGTGGGTATTGTTATGTATCAATTATGTATATATTTGGACGAACTGAGCACATATGGGCCAATTTGTGTGGTACTCTTGCGAAAATGTTTATCAACCAAATGGTTTTTTTTGTAAGAAATTTTGAAAATGTTAGGTAAAGAGAAAGACGAGTGGGTCTTACAAGATTTCTATACAATAACAGATTTTTCATCTTAAAACGTTAAAAAAACAAATTTTCATTTGGATTTCTGTCTTCATGTTGATTTTTTCTTGATCTGTCGTTGTTATATTGGATTTTTCAGATATACATACATATTCATATGAAGTTAGGTAAATTACATATTCATTGTGGATTTCCTTATCAGAGAATGTAGTAATTAGTGGTATTATATCTGAAATCCTGTTTTACAAAGAGAGAGCAATAATATCGTTACATTCTTAAGTAAAATTATTAATTAAATAAACTTGCAAGTTGAATTCCCTTGTCAAAATTATAATGTCTAACAGTGTTGATAATGTAGTACTTCTAATGGGTTGAAAATGCAATGATGCAACAAACCGGAAGGATAAAAAGTAGTAAAACCTGCAAAAAAATCAATATAAAACGGAAAATTTAATGTCCTTTATGTGTTGGAGAAGTGTTAACAGGTTTTATTTCACATCTGATAAGTACTAACCAATTCTCCATTACAGTTGCTCATAAACACGTTATACATATACCTATATGGCTATTGGCTATTATTTCACTTAAAATTAATTATTAATGACTAATAACAACAAAGTAGTCTGTTTCAATGAATTTTATTACATTTTATTAAAAATAAGTACTCAGGTAATAATATTACCAATTTGGTAAAATTTTACCATTGTTCCTTCAGTTTCCTGTCTACTTTTTTGCTATTTTCGAATATCACGTATCCGCCCCAAGACAAACCTTTTAACATGCTTAAACATGTAGGTAGTACCCGTGTAATACGTATATAAAAGACGTCATCTCGATTTCTTAACTATAGTAAAATTTAGTGGGCGCTCTAGTCTTACCAAATCTACGTCCTACAACATTTCTTCATTATTACGCCCCTGTCAATACCATGAACGGAAAAATGAATCAAGAACCACTTGTTAAATTGTTTACCTGTTCCTTATAATAATGCAATCGAGTTTTATAAAACGATTAGATATATGTATATGTTCAACATTTCTACTTAAAGAGTGTGGGTTGGCGGATTTGTTCCGTTTTTCTTACCAATTTTAGTAATACAACAAAACGGACAGCATTTGACCACAAAGAACAACAAAAAGCGTCATAGTACTATTGGAGTACTACACAATTTTCCATAGAGAACGTTAATTTTTCTTTAACACACTTGGTAACTTATACGAAAAGCAATGAAAATACATAAAACAAAATTTAAATATAGACTGCAATCCAAACAACTTTAAAAAGTCACGTGACGAAAATACCAATTACCAGTCGACCGAGTCTCGTGTAATTGCATTTGCGGCCATTTTCGGTGAATTCCCCATTGTCCTGGTCCCATAAATGTGAAAAACAATCGTAAAAAGTAAACAGATGGATTAAATTATTGGTGGGGAAGTAAAAAAGGAAAAGAGAAAAAAAATTAAGGCGAATTGAACAACAACAAATCGAAGAATTTAAGAAGAAGAGATTCTTAGTGTATCCATATAAGGGAAATGCGAAGTGCGCATAGTAGCCTTTTAGACGAGTGGCACTGAGAACGCGTGCGCCAAACAAAACAAGTGAACATACCAACCGCACACACCAGTTTCTTGAGAGGTTCTTGCATGTGAAAAACACTTTTTCTGTTTAGTGTGTTTGGCATTTTGTTGGGTGGCTATGGATATTTATATAATAATAATATAAATATCGCCGAACAATTCTCTTAAGTCACATCAAAACTAACCCCCAATATAAAGTGTGTTGATCTTAGTGTGCCATTTAAGTCGTCAAGTTTAGTCGTTTATTATATATATATTATTTTGTTGGTGAAATCAAGTGTGTTGTTGTCTCAACCTGGAATTCTACTAGGCCCCAGCCAACTTTACATATTATTTATTGTACACACTTAGGCCGAGTATACGTGAGAGCGCCAGCAAAATGTGTGACCAAACAACAAATAATGCATCAACACAAAGTATAGCAGACTATTTAGCACAATTATTAAAGGACCGTAAACAGTTAGCAGCATTTCCAAATGTTTTTATACATGTGGAACGATTGTTAGATGAGGGTAAGTTAACATGCTGCATTTGAAATGTCAAAAATTTGTCACATGCCTTAAGCATCAAAAGTATATATGTGTGTAGGTATATAAACAAATGTGTGATCTTAATTTTATTTTTGGCAAATCGAATTTGACGAAACTTTTTATTGCATTTGATTTGTCCCTTTTTTATTTTGTTTCGATGGAAAAATGCTTCAATTAAAGAAGGCGTGGCCTACTACTATAAACTCGGTACCACAATCCGAGAGTAGTACTTCATTTGTTTTTAATCTCCAGTATCTAGGTGACTGGATTTCAAAAAATTCCTCTACTATTACTGGTTTCTAGGCGACAGACATTTGCAATTTTCTCTAGGAAAAGAAAATTTCATCTTTTCAGACAATCTGTGAGACTGACTACTGTCATTCTCCATTTTTAGAACTAATTATTTGTACACAAGATGATGTCATTTGTGTGAATAGTGTGCGTGTTTTAAGTTTTAATAAATTATTAGCACACTTGTGTTTTGTGATTTGCACTTGTTGTTTTGGCGGTCATTTTGAATTTCTATGTTTGAAAGGAATACATGTTAATGGGGGGATGGTTCACCTGTAATGGAATTCTTTTGTTCATTCAACAGGTGACTTGTTGCAGTGAAAAATAAAAGGGAGAACGGTTCCAGTTCGTATAACAATGGCAAGGTTAGAGATGTGCACATGGGGAGGCTTTTTATCGCTCTCCAATCAATTTGTAGATTTGTTGATTGTGATTTTCTATTTGGTTGCGAGAATCAATTTATCTAATCTGATAAATAAAATTATATATAGGAGGAGTTATGTAAGCAATAAGAAAATAGTAATTTTTTTTATTATGGTATTTTATTTTGCCATTTAAGTGGCAATTACATATTTTTATGATAAATTGCCATTACATGGAGAGCGCGTCATATTCCTTTGTGTGTGTATGAGGGGGTTTATTTTTAACCCGCATTTCTTTATCCCCTTTACGTTTGAAAGTCGATTAATTGTATTTTTATATAGAAAATGTTGTTGACCCACACGATGCTACCGAATGAATTGTATGGGTGGAAAAATAGAACGGATTTATAAATTTCCGATTGGATTTCAAACAAAATTTCTTTAATTATACACACATGGCGGTTTTTTCTCCGAGTTTATATAGAGTGAGAGGAAATGTATTCTTGGAAAGTGTGTTTCGTGTGTGGTGGTGTTTTGAACGAGGATTTATTTTTGGCTCGGCTTGTAACTACGGATACTGTCTTGTCACGTGTACAAACCGTATGGCTTTTCTAACACAACCAGATGCTCTAATGATTTTATTAGATTTTTCGCTTCTTTTTTCATCGGTCTCGATTTGTGGTGTATCGACAGAGATCTATTTTACCGACCTGTCCGGATGAACTTTACAAGGGTTAGGAATGTACTTTTATGGAGATTTAAGAGGAATTACCGGTTTGAAAAAAATCTCGTCAGTGCACTCCAAACAGACACACACACACACATACTTACTCGCCCACAAAATATATAATAAAATCATCATCTCTTTAGAAATTCCATTCAACTGTTTGAGTTTCTTCTATGCTTACATTACCATTTCAGCTTGGAAAAAATCCGTCACAGCCTCCTTTTTTATAGACTACCTTGTGTGTGTATGCATGAGTCATTGTACTTTTTTTCTAATTATTATCCTTATCTGTTGTGTAATGTTTGAAAAATGTACAAAGATGCTTCCAAGTAGCGATTTATTTATAATAGGAAGCAGGAAGCCACAAAAATTTCAATTGCACAAGAAAATGGTGTGCATGTGCGAACATAAAGAGGGACAGGAAAAAAATGAGGTTAGGCGTGTAATAACTGTACACGAAAATGAGTTTTCCTGATCGGAAATGTGTTTCAAAATAAACAGTGATTTGCTTTTTATAAACTACCATAGTGGGGGATACATATATATTTTTTTTTAATAATTATTTGATAAATAAATTTTTAATGTTTTTACGGTGGGGGGCGCGCTGGCTTCGTGCCCAAGAAAACCTAAGAATAATGGCCATAAATTTGTTATAAAATGATTGCAATTGTTTGTAAGTAAGTAGGCTTTGTAATATAAACAAATTTGACAGGAAGCGAATAATTATGGAAAGGAGCATAGTAGGCGAGTACTACGAGTAGTCATGAAAACTATTGTTTCTCAATACTTAATTATGTAATTTCACCGAATTTATACTCGGTTTAATTGTTTAATTGCATTTATATGGGTGCGTCCAATTTTCCACATTTCATTGAAACAAATGGCCATTTAATCAAATGTAATTTAATAATTGAGATTATCCAATTAATACCGTAGATTTTTAATTATTACCATTATGTATATCAGAGTGGGTTGTGACTGTGTGTGTGTTTTTTTTAAACACACTGTACATCATCACTCTATAATAGTCTACTATGTTTTTAAGAAATTCTCACACATAATTTCAATTGAATGTAAATACAATTCATATGTCGAATGGGTTTATTTTGCATGGTTGATGAAGTACAAATAAATAAAAAAAATACTATAGGATTGGTCAAGCATTATGATACAAAAGAGGGAACACACCTACACATATTTTATAGCTTAAAATGACTCATCTTTTTTTTTTTCTTCTTGGGTTCGTACTCGTATTTTCTTGGCTTTTTTTCTGTTGTTTGGGGCGATTTTATGTGTGTGGATTTTTATGGTTTAATATAAACTTTAAAGTAATTTTAGACGTGAATAATAAATGTTGAACATTTTCGGTACATTAGAACATAAAGGAAGTGCCAATATGGCGTCCTGCCGGTTTATAAATAATCGTCTGGCAAAATGTAGTTCAGGTGAGTTGGCTTTTTAATTAACAAAAAAACATCGAAGCAACAGCAGCAAGAGAGAGAAAAAAATAAGGTGGAAAGATAAATGTGTGCAATCCCAAAAGTCTGTTTCCATCAAACAAAAATAGAATCACCCGCACAACAACATTTTCAGTATTGTATGCCAAAATTTCCAGTGTTTTTTATCAGATTTGGCAAGTCACAGTCCGAACATCAAATGACGACGACGAAATTGTGGATGCATTTTGTTCAAATGAAAAAAAAGATCGTACTAATTGATTACCTCATCACCATCTCCTTGGAATCGCCATCATGTATTTCGTCAAGTGTCATCGTGCATGTGTGTCTTTGATGCAGATTGATTTTCCGTTTTCGTACTTATACATGGCACCTGCGATACACTGTTCTTTTGTTATATTATGAATGTCTTTTGTTTCCCAATAATGTGAGTTGCACAAAACGATGTTCATTTGTTTTAATGTGACTTGAATAATACCTAAAAAAGGCTACTGTGACGATGACACTATTGTTGTTATAGGAACGAAGGATTTTTCTCCTATTCATTTGTTTTTTTCGAAAGAAAAATTACACCTCAAGGTCATTTGTTAGCCTACTAAATAAAGTAAATAAAACTTTTTTGCGCTCGGTTATTGCGATAACGTAAATTAGATTTCACTTTTACTAATAATAAAGTGAATTAAATGCGCCATCTGTTCTTATTTAAATTGAAATATTTTGCATTTTTTTTTTCATGTTTAAATGTTGTTGGAAATAGTGGCGCACTTGAACGCCATTCGGATACTTGAAGTATTTATACTTTCTCTATACAGGGTGTTCGAAACTGTTTGAGATTAGGTTAAGGGTACGTGTTGGACGTGTGAACAATTGTTGTTCGTAGGAAGTGTGCTTGTTGCATATGAAATGAGTTGTTAATTAATAATATTTTAATTTTTATTATTTGTTTGGTTGCAACACATTGAAAAATATATGGAATCAAGATACGTTAAGACCCACACGAAATAATATAGAAGAAAGCCAACAACAAGTCAAGTAGCGGCGCATTTATATCCAAGTTGACTCGGTGGAAAGTGGGTGTGTTTGCTATTAAATTGTGCACACTCGTTCACTAAACACATCTAAAACGGCACTAATCGACGTTTAGAAATGTTTCTTTTTCATTCTACCAACTACTGTGTGGGGAAATTAATTATTTCTTCAAGAATTTTCCTTGTTCTTGATTGTTTTATTGAAGAAATTTGTTAAAAACAACACATGTGTTTTATTAGTTTTGTTTAAATAATGAGACATTGTAAAATGTGTGAGAGAGATGGAGATGGATGAGTGAATGAATGCATTTTTATTCGGTTCTGTAATATGTTATATGGAGCCGATGAATGAATTTTTCTCATCATATAATAACCGATTGGTATTAAATAGAATTTAATCGGAAACTGATTGGGGAAAGTATTAAAGTAGTGAATTGCAGAAATAAGGAAGTTTTCTGTAAACATTACAATTTTGGAAGTTGTTGGCCTACTTTTAAGAACAAGTATGTCTTTAGTAATTTTTTTTACATTCAGAATGTGTTTCCGTTTTGGAATCTTCTAATCTGTATTCTATTGTATTCAGTGTGTTATGGGCTTTATCAAGGCAATCTAGGATTTTTCAAATGCCACGCCAACTGTTCATCATTTTTATCATCGTTAATATCTGCGAATTTAGCGAGTCTATGGGAAAATTGTGTAAGAGAACTTTTACAATTTTGAATTTTGTGGATTTTTAAGGGAGTTCATCTAACTGATTTTTTTTGACATTGTTGTAAATCACGAAATCATTTTTAACACTGAATATCTATTTCGTTTTGGATTTACTGTTTTTCTGTTCTACAAATTTCCATAACGAACGGTTAAGTTTGTCCTTAGTAATATTTCGTGACATTTGACTAAAATTCCAACGATTTTCTTGTCTGTTTTTCCATATATTTTGTTTATAAATAACACACACACATATATTGAAATTTATTTATTAAGAAAAGGAGGTCATATATAATTCAATTTCTAAGCTAACAACTATAAATTGTTTAGTAGGACATTAATTTTTGCATAAATTCAAAAACCGGAAAAGATTTCCATTTTGCAATCGATAACAAAAATTGAGTGCTTTTTTTAATTTGGTTTTACAGAAATCGCAAAAGTCCGTGCCAGTCTCTTTCAAATAAATGGTGTTAAAAAGGAACCACTCATATTACCGGATCCGGAAGGAGCGGTCACAACTCTTACAGAAAAAGTTTATGTACCTGTAAAGGAGCATCCAGATGTAAGATAAAAACAATATTTTTTTCGTGTATTTTTTAATGTTCATTTGACTTTTTAAAGTTTAATTTCGTGGGACGAATTCTGGGGCCGCGCGGTATGACAGCAAAACAATTAGAACAAGAAACAGGCTGTAAAATAATGGTTCGAGGGAAGGGTTCGATGAGGGATAAGAAGAAGGTGTGTATATTAACAGTATAATGAAATTTGAGAGTGGAAAAATACATTCAAATAGAATGAAAGTCATTCTGGCTCAATGCCAAAATGAAACCGTATTTCAGGTGTATTTTCGATGTTTTCCTGAATGTATTTTACACACGAGAGTGAAAAAATAATATATCTGATTCATTTTTCTATAATTCTGTAAATTTCATACACATGCGAACAAATTTTGAATATTTAGGAGGTTTTTATGTAAGTAAAAACACAGTATGGTTGTTTATTCAAAATGAAAACGATGGTTTTTTTCGCTTCGAAATAACATTGGTAACTTTATGCTGTTTATCTAGGAGGATCAAAATAGAGGCAAACCAAATTGGGAACATTTATCCGACGAGTTGCATGTATTATTAACAGTTGAAGATACTGAAAACAGAGCACAAATTAAATTACAAAGGGCAGTGGAGGAGGTTAAGAAATTGCTTGTACCAGTACGTATAAAAAATAGAAGAAAAAAATCGAAATTTTATTACAAAAATGTTTTTTTTTTGCTACAGCAAGCTGACGGTGAAGACGAACTGAAAAAACGTCAATTAATGGAATTAGCGATTATCAATGGAACATATCGTGATTCCAGTTCAAAAGCAGCGTCCGCTACCGGTGAGTTAACGCACTAAATGTAATTGATTTGTGACATTTACATTTCTGACTGCAGAGGTTATGTTTGCAGCCACTGACGAGGAGTGGAGACGTGTCGCTGCCGCTGCAGTGGAGACGCAACGTTTGTTGTCGCCCCAGATACCCGGTCTAGCGACACCGCTTCGTACGCCCGCCACACCGTTGGGGGCGCCACTGATATTGTCGCCTAGGATGTCGGTGCCGACGACGGCCGCTTCAATATTGAACGGTTCCGCACCGCCCGGTTCACTTTTGTCGCCCGGCGATCCGCACGGACTCATTTATACGCCCTATCCAGATTACACGAATTACGCTGCATTAGCCGCCTCTCCATTATTAACGGAATATGCGACAGCTGATCATTCTGGTGGGTTATTTGCACGTTAATTTAAAACATAAAAATAACAAAAATAAAAAAAAAATAAGAGAGAAACAAATTTTATATTATATTACAATTATTGTACTTAGCTTTTGTGTTTTTTTTTACATTTTTTTTTAATTTCTTAGTGAAATTTTTAGATTGCACTCTTTTATATTATTATTATAAATATTATTATTATATTCTGTGATATTTTTATTGAATGAAGAGAAAAAAAAACAAAACATGCAGGTTGTAGATTTATAAAGCCAATTTTTACACAGATATTTCTTTATATTTTATCTAACTTAGTGAATTATTATTATTTTTTGATTTCTGGTCAAATTAATTGTAGGTTTTTTTTAGTTCGCCATTTTGTTGTATTCGATTTATATGAAGCAGCACTATCAGATGTCGCTACTAGACGACACAAAAACTAGTGCCATCTAATGGTCTTTTAATTCAATACAAAAAAGAGTTTCTTATTGCATTTATAAGTACATATTCAAAATTGAACATATTTTTTTTACCAGTTTTTAGTCGTAATTTTTAGTGTATTAGTGAATTAAGTAAGAAAATTGTGAGCTTTGAAACATTTATGAAATGAAGTAGGAGCTTTCATATTGTTTAGTCATGCTATGTATTATATTATTATTATTATTGTTTTAGTTAATTTCTCCTTTACAGTTTTAGCCATTGAAAAAAGGGGAAATAGATCGTCATTTATATGCAAAAAATTTTTTACACAATTATTCAGTGTCTGTTTATCTTTTGTTATAAATGTATAATCTGTGTAGGTGCAGCGAAACAGCGTAGACATTTGGGACAAATTAGAGAGCATCCCTATCAAAGAGCTGGTGCTCTTTCGTAAAATTATGTTGTTCAAAATTTTGATACAAAAGGTTAGTTTCTATCTTAGTAACATTTTTTCTTTTCTGTACATAGATGATAATTTTTTATTTATATGAATTTCGCGCGCAATCTGACAGTATTTTTCGTTCTTAATGCGGGTGTATTTAATTTTTTTTAATTTAAATTCTAGAGGGGGTGAATGTGCTTTCGTTACCGGGGTTCACATCACACAGTCGTTTTTATTTTATGCTAGTCTTGAAATTAATCAATTTTCACACCCTCTTTTGGCATTTTCTTATTTTTGTTGTGTTTAAATATTGAATAGTTTATTGCTTTCTCGTATACAATTTTTTTAAGCAATATAATCGTGTTCTTTGAAGGAAAAAAAATTATTTTTAAGTAGTTTTTTTATTATATATTCTATTATTATTATTATTATATTGAGAATTATTATTATTATAGTATATTTTTTTTATTGTTGACTTGCGCCAATGTGGAAGAACAAAAAAATATATTTATATGAAACAAAACTGATTATGATGATTTATTTTAACACAAAACTCCACTCTTAACATACGGGGATGAAAATTCGTGAGAGAAAGAGAGAGGATCAATTTTTTTATAACTAATTTATTTTGTATTATGCATTAACCCACTATACATATATATATTTTATTCACAACTTACAAACACAGTAATTATTTTTTTTACTAAAAATTAAAATTCTAATTCCACACATGGCCAAGTAAACTAATTTTTATTTAAATTAGGAGAATGTACGATTGTGGAGTTTGATTCCATTCAAAAATTCCAAACAAAATATATAGAAATGTGATTAATTTTATGTGTTTTGTTGATATTTTGTTTGTCACAATCGTGCACTCTCGTCTACTAGACTAGAAAAATTTACTTCTATCTCAGCACTAACCTCAAAATCAAGAAAGTTTCCAATGCTTTTTCATATATATTTTTTTTCGATCAATTTTTCCTTTATTTTGTAATTGATTTTGTTTACAAAACTAATTAATCTAATTAATTCATTATTTAATAATCATTAAGCACGTCGCACACTATTTTTTATTTTTCCTGAGATATAAGTGAATTTTTTAATTGTTGTAAAGTTGTTGTTGTTGTTGTTGTGCTCGTTGGATTATTTTATAATTCACTAACATTCTGTTTTTTCTTTTTTCTTTCTTGTTAACACAAAATCCCCGGTTGTCCGGCCTATATACATATATATAGTTGGCTTGGAGTGCTAACACTGCAACTTTTCGTTCACCGCCCCCAAAAAATATATATCCATCCACTAACTGGAACACAAATCTCACCAAACGGACCACAAAAATATCTTGAGGTAGCGGTACGTCTAACCAATTTAATTTAATTAATAATTTATATTGAATTGAGAAAAAATCGTATAAATTTACTTTTTAACTAACTTTTTATATTGAAAGTTGAAAAAAATTTCTTTGCTATTGTAAATTTGTACAATTTTTCGTAAGAAAAAACCAAAAAACTGAACGAAGTTTTGAATCTCTGTAACGAATCTAGTGATTTTCTTGTTGTTCAGTTTGTTGGTTGTCAATTGATTTTTTTTTGTTTTGGGCGGTTTGTACGTAAATAACGTTTTTTAATTTTGTTTATTTTCTAAAGTACAAACTTTATAAAAGTGCCAATATATAGAGTTTTTCTATAAAACAAGAAATTTTACATATTGTTTACATAAGTTTTTATGTAAAAAAATTATTTGAATCTTTTAAGTCGTACTTATCGATCTGATTTAAAAAATTTCTTGATTTTGTCTCATCATACATTTTTTTATAAGATATATAAATTGTTCTTGTGACAATAATAAAAATGATATTAAGTCAGAGAAAAAAAAAATAATATTTAAAGGTAGGTAAGTTAAGAGACTTAAAATTTTATTATTTATATAGAGAGAAGCACAAATTTAATTAAAGTTGGAAGAGATACGATTTTTAAAGTTAAGTTTTAAAGGATTGTAATTTGAATATAAAGCTTATTTTGTAGTTATTTAAAGATGCTTTAAACAATTATATTTATAATGATGTTTTTTTTAGTTTAGAGTTTTTCGCAATAAGAAAGGGCTCAGAAAGTGTTTGAGTTTTTGTTTTTGTACAATAGACTGATTACCAAAACTTACTAGAATTAGATTCGTTTTTTAATTCTCTTTTTCTAAGATCTGAAATTTTTCTCTTCCGTCCAAATAAATGATGAAATTTTCAATAAAAAAATGTGCAATAGTTTTTTTTTGGTAACAATAATTTGGCTTTGATAAATTTCAATCTAATGATACTAATAAAATAAATAATGTTTAAGTGTAATTACGAGCCAGTGCAATTAATTCTGTTTGTACTTAGAGTTGATTTAGAAAGAAAAGAAAGAAATAATAATTGTTTTTTCATTAAATTAGTTTATATTATTACCTTATTACAAGTAGTAAAAAGATTAATACTCGTTAAAAATATTAAAGATTTTATTGTAGAGTTTAGCACTAACGAAAAAAAATGTATCTCACCAAATAAATGATGTTTTTTGTTTAACTCACTCATACAGGGCCATAACTTAACGAAATATTTAGTGTGTATGATTTTTTTTTATTAAAAAAAAATAATTTTACCTATTATTGTGGTAGCTGTATAAAAAATACGTAATATTTTTTTGTGTCATAAACTCAAATAATTTTTATTAATTATTTAAAACACAATAATGGCCAAGCAATATTAATAAAAATTTGCTCCCACTCCTTTTTTCATAAAATGTTTTATGTGTGGTTTAATTAATTATAATATTAATTAATCAATTGTATTTAATTGTTTCAAAGAATAAAATTATCTAACGAGCGGCGCTTGATTTTGTTTCACAGACCTTCAAGTTACATACAATCTATTTGCTGGACTAAAAGTCATACCAGCAGAAGTTTCAAACACCGTGTCTGTTCCATAATATGTAGTATATTAATGAACGAGTTGCATAAGCCACGATTGCCATAAAATGCGTTATGCGACGAGTTCTTTATGCAATTTTTTGCATTTCGGTGCATTTTTAAAGATTTTATATGAAAAATTGAATATTTATTTAATTTTAGTAACTTTTTGTATTTTACGATTGCAAAAAACATGCGTCCAATAAATCAAAACAAGCACTTGTCATTTGAAATTGATGTCAATTATGTCATAGAGTTAGAGAATTACAACCTCAAAATAAAAAAAAGTCCCTAAGTTTACAGCCGGTCGTGAATTTGGTTGTTATGGTACCGAAATGCAAAAATAGAATTTAGAGGCACAATTTTTATCATGTTCCATAATAACTCGCTATTTACGATTAATTTTGCTCTAAAATGTTTTCAATTTCATTGGGTATTGCTAGTTTTTATGGCTTATGTATCTCAATCCAGCGAATGAACTAAACTTGGAATTTCGATTATTTCGTAAACGCAGACATTTGTGAATCCCAGTCTATCAAATTTCTAATATGATGTTCGTCATCTGTTAAAATTTGGGAGCACTTGGATAACTAGGTGAGATACAACACTTAGCGCCATCAGTACTACAAACACAGAATTTCCCCAGCCCTTCCCAAAGAACACTCCAGTTTGAAAAAATTGCTTTATTTTACAAAAATAATCAGTCTTAACAATTCTAAAACGATTCATCTTCCGAATAATCATTCACTTCGTCATCTGTTAATTCACCTTGTATTGATGTTTCGTATTCCAATACTTCTTCGTCACTTAAATGTGAATTACCTTCGATAAAGGACGCAAATCGTTTCACGTCTTTTAGTTTTAGCGCCATTTTCCATTGGTTACAGTCTGGACTTGAGCAGTACTCTCTTAATTCCTGCAACGCCTTATTGGTCTCCTCCACCCCCTGTCTATAATATTCGTCATTCGTTAGTAAATCGACTTTCGGGGGGAAACGTCGTTTCCAATATGTTTTTGGGATATTAATAACTTTTTTTGGTAGGTTATAGGCCAGCAATAGGAGAACAATCTGTCCCATTACCGCTTCCTGATAATCACTGCTCAAATAAATTGTGAACAATGCGAATGCTTGTAAAGACCAGCGGATCAGGTTCTTCGTTCGTTGGTTTTCTATTGGTCCATATCGATAGCAAACAATAAAACTTATTATTGCTGAAGCGGCAATATACCAAATTACGTAGATTTTGTAATTGTATAGGATTGTTCTGGTGTTTTCCCATAAAAGTTGTGCCACATAGATGAGTATTGTCCAGCCACAGCCGAGAACGCCGTACATGAAAGGTTTCTACGAACAGAATTCAGCGAGTTTAGAGCAGGGAAATGTAGAGGGGGTTACAGTTGGTTTACCCTAGGGAAGAGTTTACTGATGAAATAGACTAAAATTAGGAATGAGGCACATATGCCAAAGGAAATTCCACAAATATAGTAGAATAATGTGTTGTTTGACAATTTCTCTGCGGAGATAAATAAGAATATTCCGAGGACTAAGTACAGGACTTTCCATAAGTCAATTTCTGCAACAGGAAATTAGTTTAAAGCAAATGGACTTGGTTTTGAGAAAAAAATGTTACTTATTAGGTGTAGATTTACGTTGTAGGGTTCGTTACTATAAATTCCAATACAACTGCTGTTGAATGGGTTCAACTTGAAGGTTTTTTGATTATTATTATTTGAGAAAAAGTTGAATATTGAGAAACTAGAATGTTTGTTATTGTATTCTTTCTCAACGTATTCCGGTGTTGGGCCTTCGTACTGCGTAAAATCGCCATTCTTATGGTTTATATTTAACTGTAACCAAAGAACAAGGTTTAGGTAGGTACTATACATTCAGTACAAGCTGAGTTTAAGTGGAAAACTTACAATGACACTTTGCCAAAGATGAATTATGTATTTGGGCCTTCCTTCGTAACAATAAATATTAAATTTATAGCTTAAAGTATTGTATATCTCACCCGGTTGCAAGAAATGCACTAAAAAAAGAAGCAACACTTAACCTCAAATTTATTATTTCTTGAAACAAGAATTACCCTCGGGTTTAAATGCACTCGATTTAAAAAACAATAGTGTAAATAGAAATGTTCTTGTTAAATGAATCAATGACATTGTTTATTAACTAGGTATTAATCATTTCCACATGTAAACCGTAACGGCAAATATTTGTAAACGAGATAATCGGCACAAGGCTTCCAAGAAATATAAAACGGACCAATAGAAAGGCGGGAAGTCAGGAATAGCTGTTTAAATAATAAGCGAAAAGCGCTCTCTTGAAGCCACGTTTCCAACTATCATTTAAGGGAAAGATATACACATATCTTGCGATTATTTTTACAATTTTCTTATTTTGTAACAATTTTCACGATTATCAATTGAATAAACATTAAACAAACTTTGAAAGAATTTTAAACACCCTTAAAAAACAGATTTTCCTCCTTTTTCCTTAAGTTCTAAATTGCACCACACCCATTTCAAATGGCGCAAATCCTTATTCTCACTCGTGAAAAACCAATGCTTTTTCTTCTAGTAAATTTTCGTTTCAGACTACTATCGCTGTCATTAAGTGGCGTTTACGCTTTCAACTTCACTTGTTTTAAATAAATTTTGATTGATTTATCCAATAAGAATTTTCAAAAAAAATCTGTGGAAAATGTGTGGCGGTTTTACGTGCTCCAAAAACGCCTTAATCGCTCTCAACATCCTTTACATTGTAAGAGACACCCTTAAATAAGCAGACAAAAAAATCACTAAACGCATTTCCCTTCCAGGTTGTGGCGTTCGTTCTTATAGGGGTAGCTGTTTATGGCCGAGCCGCATCAATTGTAACAAATCTCACAAAACTCGGTGGCATTTTGGCATGTGGCATAATTTTGATATTGATCTCAGTGCTCGGCTTATTGGGAGCAGTGAAACACCATCAAGTCATGTTATTTTTCGTATCCTTTCAAATTTAATCACCGGATACAATTTATTACACACTTTTTCACTTAACTCCCCTTTATTAGTATATGGTCATTTTGTTCTTGTTATTCTTAATACAATTTTCAGTCGCATGTGCATGTTTGGGCGTTAAAAGTGAACAACAGGAACAGTTGGCCCGCCAAGGCTGGACCAGAGTCGGAAGTTCGACAAAGGCAAAGGTGCAGGAGGTGTTTACGTGTTGCGGCTTCGATCCGAAAATTGATAAGGAAATTCCGCATCCTTCTTGCGATCATATACAAGTAAAAAAAAAACGTGATATTTTTTCATAGTTAACAAGTTCAATTCGCTTGTGCTTTTTGCAGTTGAAATGTTGTCCCGACCAGAGCGACACCTCGTGCCAATGTAAATCGTGCATGGGCAAATTACAAAGCACGATAAATTACGCTTTCAAGTTGTGCGGTTGGATTGGACTGTTCTTCAGTTTCACGGAGTTTATTGGTGTACTGTTGACTGTTCGCTATCGGAACCAGAAGGATCCAAGAGCCAATCCGAGTGCATTCCTATAAAATCATTCCAATATTTAGAATCTCTAGTCAATTGTTCTCAATTCGTTTCGTTGCCATACCAAAGAAAACAAATCTCACAATTTTTGGGTGTTTATTTTTATTTATTATTTTATCGCTTACTCTCCATTATTCGAACCAGTTCAATTCCGAACAAGAATATATGTATTTAAAAGGCTGTTTACTGGTAATAACAAAAAAATAAAAAAACTAGAATAAAAAATATTTTAATATTGTGTAGTGTATATGTGGTTATTATTAGTGTTAACATGTATTTGTAAATTGCCTATTTTTCCTAAGTGTGCAATCGGTATTTTCGCGCCTTAATTGCCTCAATTTCGAGCTCACCAATGACGGTCTTTGTATTAGTGACGTAATAATGACTTCCAGCAATTTTCATTGGTCGGTTGGAAGAGGAGGCAGTACACAAGTCTCTAGATTTATTACACTATGTGATAATTGCTGCTAAATGTATAAAAATTCTAGTTAATAAATTAGTACAGAATATTAAATGTTTGGATATATGGAATTGAAAGAATGATTAAAATTGCAATAAAATATTTATTGGTATAAAAATTGGTAAATAAATAAAACTCGTGGTCAATTGTCTAACTAAACGTGGTAACTCGATGAATTCTTGGTTTTTCTTTTTGGTTAATTAGTAAAAGGGCACATAATGGGGATGGTGTTTGTAGAATCGGCTGTTCTCTTGATGGCCCAACAAACTTTGCTGATCGACGCCGTTATTTACACCATAAATGCTGCCACTTCCAGCGTACTTGTTCTCCCCGTATTTCCCTTGATCAGCGTTGGCTTTGTCTACGATATGATGGTTATCATAGTGACCTTGTTTCTTGGCCTCTCCAGAATTGAATTTGCCATCTTCATGACCGCCCTTGTATTGGGAACCACCATTTTCGCCGAAACTGCCCGATTGGCCATTGTAGTTGTAGTGGTCGCCTTCGTCGTTCTCTTCATCGTAAAATTCTTCGGTTTTACCAGATTCGTCCTTATGGTGGGACGTTTTGAAACCTTTGATCACGTGTCCCTTTTTATGTCCTTGTTTCTGCTTCTTTTCTCCACCATTCTTGCCCTCTTGGTTGAAATGTTGTCCTCCATGGTAAGATTTTCCATCTTCGTAAACTTTCTTACCTCCTTCGACATCGTTGTAGTATCCGGAATCGCCTTTGGAGTCTTTAACGGCTACTTCCCCCTTAGAGAACCCCTCTTGACCATGATTGATTTCTTCCCCTTTTTTTCCAGAAGTTTTCTCGAAACTTTCGTCGTTTAAGTTCTTCTTTTCTCCACTGTACACAGATTTGTCGATTGATTCACCGCCAACACCGTGATGGATCGGTCCTCCAATGAACTGGCCCCCTCCGCCACCAATAAACTGTCCTCCCCCAATTCCTGCACCACCTCCACCAATAAATGATCCTCCAGAACCGATAAATTGGCCGCCTCCGATGAAGGGTCGTTGGTACCCTAATCCAGCGCCCCCTTGGTACCCAATAGGACCGATGGGACCAATTTTAGGCTGTATAAATCGCCCGCCGCCGAGTCCTCCGCCGATTCCTGCACCTCCAAGTCCTCCGCCAATTCCAGCACCTCCAAGTCCCCCGCCAATTCCAGCACCACCGATTCCTGCGCCACCAAAACCGCCAGCGCCGAGTCCCCCTTGGAACCCAGCTCCAGTGGGGTAGTAGCTACCCTCAACCACATGGTAACCATGAATTGGGATGGTAGAAGCGGCCGTCTTCATCACATCTTCAGTTTCGTAGCGATATTTGTAGACTGGTTTCCGATCGACATCATCACCAAACACAACACCAAAAAGAAGCGTTAAAGCTACTAGTTTGAACATGTCTTTTATGTTTTACTAAATACTCCAAACTGATAGAGACTCGTTTGGTACACACTGAATTTATACTAAAGTGTTTGAATGCTTGATTGACTATTCAGTTGGTTGTAAAAGGTGGAAAAAAGAATTTTAGATGGAAATGTACGCTTTTTTCGCATTTTATAAGGAAGTGTCGACCTTTAAATTCGTTTTAACCTTCAGCATAGATTAAGTAAAAGAGCTGTGATTTAATATTGTATGGTTAGATTGTTTTTTGTATTCTTGTGGCGGGAAAAGTGAGTAATGCAATTTGACTCTTTTAAACGTCCGCTGACCTCAAAGAAATTTCTTAAATCGTTGTTAATTGAATTAAACGTAACAAATCCACATATTATTATGCAATACCGGGTGACAAATTGGAAAAAATGTCAAGCCCAGGTGCTGTGGTTTCAGAAAAATCAGCGGACTGTGAAAAACAAGTTCAAGTTTGAAATGAGTATACGCGTCAATTTCAGAGGAAAACACCGACGTAATTAGTGCTCTTAGATAAAAAATCGCTTGAACAATTTTAATATTAAATTATCTAATAGCTTTGTTGATTGTTTCGAAAGTGATTTAGCATAAAAGAGCGCAAAAAACAATAAGAAGTGATTGTTTTGCGGTTTTGGAAAAGCAAGTGGAGTGTTAAAAGAATCAAGTTCAAGTTTGAACGGGTGTGTGAAGGGCGCCGTTCGGATCGCGCCAATGGGGTGTGTGTTCGGGAAAATAGGGGAACGTTGAAATGGGGAAAGGTGGTCGATTTGCGGACGCACAACAAAAATTTAACGGCGCACCCTTAATTCTCCACTAAAACGTGTTTTAAATAAAATATTAATAAAATATCGTCCCTCAATTTGAGTGAAAGGTGAAAATTGTTGGTAGGTGGTGTTGTGTGGGTGAGTGAATTGTGGGTGCATTTGAATAGAGACACACAGAAAATAACGTCGAAAATGTCGTTGTCCGATGAAGAAAGGGACGAGTGAGTATATTTGATCAAAATAGTTTCTACATAATTGATTTTTCCATTTATTTCGGACTTTGTGCAAACAGGTCAACCATTTCCCTTATTCGTTGTTCACCTTGTCTCACATTTTTTCCATATCAGCAAAAAACATATGTAAATCGAAGTAGGCAATAAAAAGGTGCAATTAGCTTTTCTATATATAATAAATTGTTAAATCAATTTTGCCGTTGTGAAAAATCGCGGAACGAATCGGATTGTAAATTGTTTCCGAAGTTTTTGCTATTTACTCGATTTACTTTTGATCTGTTTGTTGCACAATCGACTATAGTGTCCTGGATAATTGTTTTATATGCACAATAAATGGGGTAGGGGCAACAAAAGATTGCATTCAGGTGACTATGGCAGAATATCCAGTCACACCCTTTGTAATTGTAATACAAGTTGGTTGGCTTGGTAACGAGAACTGAAATCATCTGTACACAAAGTTACCGAATGCGAACTTTTTCAATAGATCCTAGTATTCGACATGTTTTCAATTCGTTTGTTGGATATAAGGTCAATTTTACGCAATAATACAACTCTTTTGTAAGATTCTGCTTGGAACTGCGTAAGAATCTAGCCAATTATCTTCTGTTCGCCTACTAACATAAAAACATGTTTTTATCATAGTCTCTTGATGATGCATTCATCATCAAATTAATAAATTTTCAACTGATAAAGGAATCCCTTCAAATTACTCAAGATTAATTGTTTATTTTTTTATTCTTAGATGAAGATTTATGTTTTTCGGATTTTGCTTATCAGGAAACACTTTATAATACGTGGGAATTATTAAAAATCGAAGTGTTTATTTGCAACTTGAATTTCAAGTTCAATTTAAGATATAAAATTGCGATGACATGGATAAAAAAAATTATATAACAAAACCGTGGGGGGTGGGCAAGTGTGCCGATAACAACGATTGCACAACAGCCCTTTAGATGATAGTGTTATTAAATGAATTGAGAAAAGAGCGCAATAAAAATTTTGCGGATTATAGTTTTGGATCTATTGCAATTCTTCATATGGAGATTATCGGAATCAATATTAAAGCCTGGCTTGTTGATACTGTGTCAATATCAATACAACACTGATAAAAACGTAATGTAAAGTCAATTGTATCGATAAACAAACACAAAACTCTATTACCGAAAGGGAGCGGACTTAGTTAGCAGTGTAGAATCATGTCGCAAACAAGTGCTTCAAACGGTGACTGTGATACGGACTATTGTCACTATGACCACGTTGATAAGGGTTGCAATTGTGACAATGCGAAATGCAAATCGAAGGAAGTTCGGTACACTTTTATTATCTCTTAGGAAAATGTGCATTTGACGGTTTTTATTGATTTTTTGTACAGGTACCCAGATGGGACAGTTCGTCTACGAAATCCCCATATCGAACTTATGGACCAAGATATTTTGTACCATTTAGCGTTGGGTAGTGAGTCGCATGATTTAGTGGAAATGTTCGGAGATGTTAAGGTTGGTATTTAGACAAAAAAATATTTTTTTGGAGTTTTTTTAATTTGCAATTACAGTTTGTGTGTATGGGAGGCACTCCAAAACGTATGGAAACATTCGCTAATTATGTTATGCAAGAAATCGGTCATCGTTTACCAACTGGTACGCAATTAATGGACATTAGTCAATATTCCTACCGGTACAGTATGTACAAAGTGGGGCCCGTACTTTCAGTTAGTGTGAGTAATAGACTTTTACCTTTATTTTGTGAAAATAGCTTTGAATTTTAAATATTTGAAAATTCAAATTTATACTTTTATCTCTAATATTTAAATTGGTAAAATTTGACGTTTTCTTATCACTCTTTGCCATTATGCGGTCGATTTTTAAATAAAGATATCATTTAGATATATTTTTAAACCCACACAATATCGTACAAATAAAATTTTTTCCTCAATTTTGTTACATAGAGATATATCTTTCTTTTTCCTATTTCCCCCTTTTTAGAGCTATTTCTCTAATATTTAATTTGGAAAAAATTAGCGTTTTTTTTATCTCTTCTTGCGATTATGTGATCGAATTCTAAATAAAGAGATCATTTAGATATATCTTTAATCCCAAAATTTCGTCCAAATAACATTGTTTTTCTCAATTTTCCAGCACGGCATGGGCGTCCCCTCAATTAGTATTCTTTTACATGAAATTATTAAATTAATGTACCACGCAAAGGTGAAAGATCCCATCTTCTTCCGAATTGGTACATGTGGCGGTATTGGTGTTGATGGTGGCACGGTTGTGATTTCGGATGATGCTGTTGACGGTTTATTAAATCATCATTACGAAGTGGTAATTTTGAGAGACGTAACATTGTTGTTATCTCAAAACCTTGACAATCTGTTTACTTTCGCAGCCAATGTTAGGAAAGGTGGTGAAACGGCCTGCGAAATTAGATAAAAAATTGGTTCGTGAACTTTTGGCCCTTGGCGACAAGGACGATCCTTACGATACCATTACGGGTACAACAATGTGTGCATTAGACTTTTATGAAGGTATTTTTCTTAATCTCTTGATCCATTCATCGAAATTCGTAGAATTTTGTTTATCTTATCGATTGCATAATAAATAAATTGTATTGCAGGTCAGGGGCGTACTGACGGTGCCTTTTGTGACTACAGTGAGTCGGAAAAATTGGATTATTTAGGAAATTTACGTAATCATGGTGTAAGAAATATCGAAATGGAAATCATTCCATTTGCAGCGTTAACCCATCATGCTGGTATTCGGGCAGCTTGCGTTTGTGTGGCGTATTTGGACCGTTTGAAAGGAGATCAAGTAAGTGTATGCGACAGTCTCGCTATGAACAAATTTTTTGACTTTTCTTTATTTTTTTTCAGGTGAGTACACCGAAAGAGGTACTGATGGAATGGCAGGAACGCCCGCAAAAATTAGTAGCACGTTATATTCGTCGTTACTTGCAAACGAAAGGACGAATTTCGTTTGATGGGCATGGTTCGATGGCTGTAAAAAGTCCAAGACGCTTTAAACTTGTACAACAAGAGTCACAAACTATTGAGTAAATTTGTGTTCATTTAAATTGGTTATTAAATTTCCCTTGTTTATTAATTTTAAGTCACTTTTTGTATACTGTTATTGTAATGAAAAAAAAAAATCATTGATCAAAAGCGGACTCAAAATGTGCACAAAAACGAGTCTAAATAACTATTTAATTAAATGTTAGCTAAAAAAAAACGCTAGTTGAATATTTGTAACATGCTGGATTTTAGGGACGAAAGTATTTAAGTGAATTGATAAAACCATCATGTTTTATATATGCTTTCTGTGATGTTGAAAAAAAGAAATTGTAACACTTAATAACAAGAGAAATAAAATAATTTCCTGTTTATGTTCGATAATGTGAACCTTGAACTGTTGGTTTAAAAAATTGATTATTATAGAAATTGTGGAAAACATATCAAAAACCATTAATACACTCTCAACAGCCACCACTTTCCCATTCATAAATTTTAAATACACGACTATTTAGTAATTACTTATTATAGGCATGTTTTTCAATGTTATTCATTATCTATCTACTATTTAGGTAAAGTGTGTCTTTCCTGCTTTGGTAAAAGTCAGAAAAGAGTTTCTATTTCGATCAAAGCAGTGAAAGTCCACAGTAGTTGAATTATTCGTAGAGGCGCGCATTTTATGTAATTTAAAATAAAAAAATTATTATATGCCATTTAATATAACCATTTAAAAGTGAAACTTTATGGAAAAACTGACAATATAAATAAAGAGAATAATTTGTTATTGATTGTAGTAGTAATAAACAACGAGATTTTATGTAGATGTCTGAAGTTATAATATGCCTGGTTAATTTGTTGTTGAATTTTGCTCACCGTAATAAAAAAAGCATTACTCACGTTATTGTTAACAAAAAAATTTATAAGAGTAAAAAACGGGTCAGCGTTCCAAGTAATTTCGGGACACTTTTCCCATAAAAAAATACTGTGTCCGTGTTGTAAATGTGTATGTATATAATCTTATTAATCACTTAACGGCGATAATTTTGTTGTTTATTTCCAGTTTAACACTATACCTTATAAATTTTATAAAAAATACCCTCTTTACTATTATACTGTTAATTTTCTATAATAATATAAAAGACAATGTAAAAATTTAAGATTTGTAATATTGTTATTGATTATATAAAAAAGTATTCATGTAGCAAAGAAGCAGTGTTATTAAAAAAATATTTAATAAATTATGTGTCGCTAATTAATAATGGATAATAAACTCATATGAAATTTTTGTTAAGTATTTATTATTGCCCAAAAATCACAGGTATATTAAACTTTCGTGGAATATTCGGTTGTGGCGGTGGGTCGCACTTTCTGGAATAAAACCTTTGTTAATAAGATGGAAGGAGATTCGAAAATAAAGAGAAGAAGAAAGTTAGGAAAGTTGTTGCGCCATAAGTCATTTGTCTAAAAAGTCAAAAAAACATTTTAAGTATTTTGTTAATCAATGCTTGCCGTACACTTACTGGTAACCCGTAGGAGTACTTAAAGCAGCTATCAGAGGTCCACATTAGAAACTTCGTTACTATAGGATTCAATAGGTAAGCGGAGTAAGCTAAGCGTCTTAAGGTAATAAACCCGCCAAATGTGAAGAAATCATTTAAAATCCTCCTCCGTAACAAGCAATTGCCTTCCATGCAATACCAACTCCCCAAAATGTTCGAGAGACTCCCATGTAGACTGCTGAATATTCGATGGAAGTGTACAAACCATAAACGATGTATGCAAGTTGATCAACGGGAAAATATCTATCACATAATTACTTTGATAGGCTAAAAAATAAACGTTAAATTTTTGAAAAGAACAAGCATAAGTTTGGTACTTTTTTCAAAATTAGTTGTTTATCTGTTAATTTCGTTTGGACAGAAAGTACCCAGTCAGAATGCCGATTAAATACCTAAGGCCCCCCTCGGTAACATGGGAGGTCGTAGATGGCATCAAATTCGACCAACTGCTGGTCCATACTAAAAAACAAATTGATATATTTCTCGTTTTTTCAAGTATTTTGGTACTTACAATGAAATGTAATTGATAAGGTACGACTGTAGAGCAGAACAAGCAGCACAAATAGTTATTAATAAAAAGAAAATTGAGAGAGCCAATTTAAACATTCTAAAACAGAAGATTATTATTAAGTTTTAAACTAGATAACAATTTTTTAAATCTGATTACAAGGTATACTTAAAAGTAGAATAGCAGTTGAAATGACGAAAAACTGCTTATCGCTGGAGAGATACCAGGACCAATTCAAACACATTTCCTTTTTAGGAAATAAATTGTTGATGTAAAGGAAATTTCGCTACCAGAATTGATCGCAAAGTACTCTAACCATAAGGAAGAAGCCCATTATAGAACTCCAAGAAACTAGAAGTCCACCAATGAAGAAAAATGTGTCTATATCAAATCGAAGAACACGTTAGGTATATGACAAATCATTATCGACAATAAATTTTTAATCAGCTGAGTCACTTTTTAATTGAATAAGATTTAATATTTTTATCACTTCATGGCCAGTTTTAAATGCATCAGAAATCTGCTCCAATTGTTTTATCATAATTCACTTTATAAACACCAAACAATAATGCATTATCTAACATGACTAACCAGCTCGCTAAAAGCTATAAAAGGCTTGACTCACTAGACATTTTATCATTAAAAACTACCCAATCTTTGTTAGTTAGAAGTGTGTAATAATGTCGCAAATAATTGCTTCAAACGGTGGTTGCAATACGGTTTATTGTCACTATGAACAAGTTGATAAGGGTTGCAATTGTGACAATGCGAAATGCAAATCGAAGGAAGTTCGGTACATTTTTATTATCTCTTCGGAAAATGTGCATTTGTCAGTTCTTAATGATTTTTTGCACAGGTACCCAGATGGGACAGTTCGTCTACGAAATCCCCATATCGAACTTATGGACCAAGATATTTTGTACCATTTAGCGCTGGGTACTGAGTCGCACGATTTAGTGGAAATGTTCGGAGACGTTAAGGTTGGTATTTAATCAAAAAAAATTTTAGATTTCATTTAATTTCCAATTGCAGTTTGTGTGTATGGGAGGCTCTCCAAAACGTATGGAAATATTTGCTAATTATATTATGCAAGAAATCGGTCATCGTTTACCAACTGGTACGCAATTAATGGACATTAGTAAATATTCCTATCGGTACAGTATGTACAAAGTGGGTCCCGTACTTTCAATTAGTGTGAGTAATGCTTTCAATTAGTGTGAAAATAGCTTTGAATTCTGAATATTTAATAATTCAAATTTGGAGACAACTCTGATCTTTATTCAAAAAAGATATACATACATAGGTATATATTTAATATGATGAAAGTTTTACATAGAGATACATATATCTTTCTTTTTCCTTTTTTCTTCCTCTTTAGAGCTATCTCTATAATATTTAAATTGGAAAAAATAGCGTTTTTTCTTTTTTTATCCCTTTTTGCGATTATGTGATCGAATTCTAAATAAAGAGATCATTTAGATATATGTATCTTTAAAACCACAATTTCCTCCAAATAACATTGTTTTTCTCAATTTTCCAGCACGGCATGGGCGTCTCCTCAATTAGTATTCTTTTACATGAAATTATTAAATTAATGTACCACGCAAAGGTGAAAGATCCAATCTTCTTTCGAATTGGTACATGTGGCGGTATTGGTGTAGAAGGAGGCACGGTTGTGATTTCGGATGATGCTGTTGACGAATTGTTAAATCAAGATTACGAAGTGGTAATTTTGAGAGACGTAACATTGTTGTTACCTCAAAACCTTGATAATCTGTTTATTTTCGCAGCCAATGTTAGGAAAGGTGGTGAAACGGCCTGCGAAATTAGATAAAAAATTGGTACGTGAACTTTTGGCCCTTGGCGACAAGGATGATCCTTACGATACCATAACGGGTACAACAATGTGTGCATCAGAATTTTATGAAGGTATTTTTCCTAATCTCAACGATCCATACATCGAAATTCGTAGAATTACGTTTATCTTATCAATTGTATAATAAATAAATTGTATGGCAGGTCAGGGCCGTACTGACGGTGCCTTTTGTGACTACAGTGAGTCGGAGAAATTGGAATTTTTAGGGAATTTATATGATCATGGTGTAAGAAATATTGAAATGGAAATCATTCCATTTGCAGCGTTAACCCATCATGCTGGTATTCGGGCAGCTTGCGTTTGTGTGGCGTATTTGGACCGTTTGAAAGGCGATCAAGTAAGTGGATGCGACATTCCCGCTTTGGACAAGTTTTTTGAAGCTTTTCTTGATTTTTTCAGGTGAGTACACAGAAAGAGGTACTGATTGAATGGCAGGAACGCCCGCAAAAATTAGTAGCACGCTATATTCGTCGTTACTTGCAATCGAAAGGGCGAATTGGTGATTAGCGTCATCTGTTTCTGTATCGTTGTTGTAAAAACAGTTTAGTAAAGTTCAATATAAAATGAACCTTAGTTAATGTAGTAATGCTCAAAAGGATTTTTTCATGAGATCACGGTGAAGTACTGGAAAGATATTTTAGTTTAATGACACACTGGGAACTAAAATTTACTTCCCACTTCACAGTGATCTCGCGAAAAAATCCTTCAAGCAATAGTCCAGAAATCGAATGTAATTTCAGTTATTTCAAATATTGTTTTGTTGTAATAAATACTGTAATTAAATTTTAAAAACTGTTTGTATTTAATGGTCCAGTAGTGAAATTGTGTGAGCGCGTAAGACTAAAGAACTAACAAGTTCGATGATTGTACTTGCAAACGTAAGTACGAATTTCTTTCCAAGAGTCCAAGACGCTTTAAACCTGTGCAACAAGATTCACAAACTATTGAGTAGATTTGTGGTTATTTAAATTGGTTACTAAGTTTTCATTGTTTATTAATTTAAAGTCACTTTTTCTATCAAAGCAGTGAAAATCCACTGTAGTTGGATTATTGGTAGACGCAAAATATGTGTCGTTAATTAATAATGCATAATAAACTTCGTAATCATTTTTGTTAAGTAGGTATTTATTATTGCCCAAAAATCACAGGTACATATATTAAACTTTCGTGGAATGTTCGGTTGTGGCGGTGGATCGCACTTTTTGGAATAAAACCTTCGTTAATAAGATGAAAGGAGATTCGAAGAATAAAGAGAAGAAAAAGGAGAAGAAGAAAGTTAAGAATGTTGTTGCCCCAAAAGTCATTGTCTAAAAAGTCAAAAAGAACATTTTAAGTATTTTGTTAATCAATGCTTGCTATACACTTACTGGTAACCCGTAGGAATACTTAAAGCTGCTATCAGAGGTCCACATTAGAAACTTCGTTACTATCGGATTCAATAGATAAGCGGAATAAGCTAAACGACTTAAGGGAATAAACCCGCCAAATGAGAAGAAATCATTTAAAATCCCTGCATTGTTTGTGTAACAAGCGATTACCATCCATGCGATACCAACTCCCCAAAATGTTCGAGAGACTCCCATATAGACTGCTGAATATTCGATGGAAAGTTCGCGGGTGTACAAGCCATAAACGATGTACAAGTTGATCAACGGGAAAAATGTCCACATAATTACTTTGATAGGCTAAAAAATAAACGTTAAAGTTTTGAAAAGAAAAAGCAAAAGTTTCGGTACTTTTTTCAAAATCAGTTGTTTATCTGTTAATTTCATTTGGAGAAAGTATCCAGTCAGAATGCCGATTAAATAAGGCCCCATTCGGTACCATGGGAGGTCGTAGATGGCATCCAATTCGACCAACTGCTGGTCCATACTGGAAAAAACAAATTGATATATTTCCCGTTTTCTCAAGTATTTTGGTACTTACAATGGAATGTAATTGATTAGGTACGACTGCAGAGCAGAGCAAGCAACACAAATCGTTGTTAATAAAAAGAAAATTGAGAGAGCTAATTTAAACATACTAAAACATAAGATTATTAAGTTTGAAATTAAATAACAGTTTTTTAAATCTTCTTACAAGGTACTTAAAAGTAGAATAGCAGTTGAAATGATGAAAAACTGCATATCGCTGGAGAGATACCAGGACCAACTCAAACACATTTCCTTTCTAGGAAATAAATTGTTGATGTAAAGGAAATTTCGCCACCAGAATTGATCGCAAAGTGCTCCAACTTCTTCACTAGTACGCAAAACGGACTGTTTGGCATATAAAGTGTACATTACGTTAGCAAGAAGTAAACTGAAGGCATAAGCTGGTGTGAGTCGTAAAAAACGATTCAAAACCATAAGGAAGAAGTCCTTTATAGAACCCCGTAATGAAATTTTCCTCTCATCAATTTGCTTCTTTTTGGATTTGTAAAATAAATAGGAAACTAGAAATCCACTAATGAAGAAGAATGTGTCTACACAATAAGTGGAATTGGAAATTGGCTGAACAAAGAAGGATTCCGATAAACGGTAAGCTATTGGCACATTTTCCAAATATTCGCTTATAAAAAACGTGGAATGGACCATAATCACCCATAGCATACCCCAGAAACGAATACCATGAATGAAAGTTAGCGTATCTGTTGTTTTTTTCGTTCGGACAAGCGCTCTAACGTTCTCATTAAAGTTAAAACACTTCAAAATATCACTTAATAATGTGGTACTGTCTAATTTCGTGCTCTCTTTTTGGTTTTGATTAATTTCAATCGTATTTTTATTGCATCGTTTACGAAACTCATCAAACATGGTACCAACAACGTTTAATAAAATCGCTAAACCAAAAATTACCAAAAATAAAATCGTTTTTGGTAAATAAATGAACCAATTGCTATCAGTTTCCACATTTCGGACATAATCCACGGACAAATGCAAATCGTACAACGTTTGAATGGTAAGAAAATTCCGTTTGACGTATTCTCGTAGTACTTCCGTTATCTCCTCAGTACTACACACTTTCGGTACGCACAATCCCACTTGGATAACATACTGAAAAAGATAACAAATCAAGAGTCAGGGTTTTTACCTCAAGGATAATCCCAATTAAAGACAATAATTAATTTATAAGTACCTCTAATGGGAGTCTAGTGTGTTTCTGTAATGTGGTATTGTGGTTGATATAAGCAATTTGGAAATTTAAATCAAAAGGAGGAAAATCTCCATCCTGTAACGGCCGTTCGTTGTAATACAGTTCGAATTCCCGTCGATATGTCAAATCTCGGCATTGCGATGCAGATCCAAGCCATAAATTGTTGCCGTAGAGGAAACCTTCACCCGGCACGCCACTGCTGTCCAGTACTACGTTCATGGAAAAGATTAGTTGACGCAAATCATAGCTTTATAAATTACCGGTTAATAGGGTATCATCTTTCGCAATTAACTTTCGCAGGTATTTTCAAGTCATTTGGAAAATTTTTAATGCAAATTTTATAGATCTTTGATAAAGATTTAAACTATTTATGTATCATAAATCGTTTTAATTGCGTATATTAAAATGTAATTAGAGTGAAATTGTGGAATTTTTTTAACAATTACCTGTTTTCACCCTGTTTTTTATTTACTTACTCTTTAAGGCCCAAACATGTTTCTCATTCACCCCCTCATAAATCTCCCCCAAGTGATCATAACAACTTGAAGAATAATTCGTTGTCGCATCACTTACAATCGAACTGATCCCATATAAAATCGACTCACTACGTAAATTTTCCACTAAATCACCGTAAATTGTTTTAAAAATTAATGTAATTAAAAAAATTGACCGTTTCAATAACATCTTCTTATCCACCTGTTCAATTCGACTTAAAAACAATAAATAAACATTTCTTCTGAAAAATTGCAGGGAATTGTTAAAAGTCCCCACCACTTCTTATGAAGGGACAGTGTTCCCTATTTAAAATTTTGGTATTTCCGCTGGGAGATTGAAAAACTGGTTTCTTTTATATAAAATACTTGGTTTTATTTCAACTTCTTTTTTGTTTACAAAGCTTTACAATAAATAAATTGTTCATTGTTTTAAAATCTCTTTTAAATTGTCTAAATGTCTATGTTGCCATTGCAAGTTAATTTTCACCGTCTCTAATGATTGATCGACGCTTTTACGCACTTCAGAGAAGATTTTTTCATGATCACCAATGAATTTCTTAAACTAAAAAAAAACAACGTTTAAAATTGTTACTTAAACAATGAAAACAGTATTTACTTCTTCAAAATGTTGTGGATCAGTCATTTGATTGGAGATGGAAGACAAATAACGACCTAAACGTCTCTTGTTGGGCTGCAAACTAAAACCAAATTTAATCAAAAATTAATTCGTGATAAAAAATATGTCTTACTGAGAAACAATCTTGTCGATGTTGTCATAGAAAAAGTCCTTCGCTAAGAAATATCCAACATCATTTCTGGCAACGGTACTGAAGACAGTACTACTATCTTGTCTTCTAATGCCAGAATTGTCGCTTATGGACCAATCCAAATAACGTTTCAATAACCAAATCTCTCGAGTGCAACCCAAAGAACCCAAAATCGTGTTTTTCTCAGTAGCTACATTTGAATTCAGGTACTGATTCCATAAAAAGGTCCATTCTTTCTCACTTCCATGTCGTAAAACAGTGCAATAAACCACACTTCGTAAATCTTTACTAATTCTAAGAAAAAAGAAATATACTAAGGTGAGATTATGGTATTATTGGTTGTATCCTTACGGATTTGTTCCATTCGGCTTCTCTACCCATTTATTAAACATATCCTGCGCTTCTTTAATGCAATTCGACACTTCAAATCGACATGATTTCCCTACCACAGCCACTTGCAACTTAATCGAATCCAATTGGTCTGAACGTGCTTGTGGAATGTCAAAAGTACCAATACGCGCGTACATTGGCGACAACAATTTCTTCATGAACGATTTAAAATTGCCGTAATTTACAGTTTTCTTTAACTGTGTTGTTAAAGTACTGAATTTACTTAATGCTGCTTTCCAAGGCAAATATTCTTGTTCATTATCCAAATATTTAACCAAATCGAAGAACACGTCATATGACAAATCATCACCAACAAATGCCAAATCAGCAGAGTCACTTATCAATTGTACACGATTTAATGTTGGTATCACTTCATGGCCAGTTTTTAATGCGTCAGAAATCAGCTTCCAATTTGTTTTATCATAATTCACTTTATAAATACCTAAAACAATTATTCATTCTCTAACATGAATAACAAGCTATAAAAGTCTTGACTCACCAGCCATTTTATTATTAAAAACAACCCAATCTTTCTCTCCTCCGATATCATCGATTTTATAATCAGTCACTGGACAGGAGAGCCAATACTTTGGTATTGTCTGATTGAAATTCGGTTTGGATTTTGTCGAATAGCTCAATGGAACCCACCAACAAACCTCTTTTTCATCCTTTTGCTTAACAACATCACGTAAGAATCGTTTCTGTACAATTTTCGCAGAACTGTCTTTGTAATTTCGTTCAACATTAATCACAGGATATCCAGTTTCCACTGTCCAAGTATCCATAATAGTTTTAACAGTCAAATTCTTCGGTAAAGCACCTTGATTATGTGCTTCCTTCGTCAATGCTGACCACAAATCATCTTGTTCTGCATTACCATATTTATGTTCTTCTAAATAATTGCTAACACCTTTCCTTAAAACGTTCTCTCCCAAAAACAATCCCATCATTCTTATCAACGACGAACCTTTTTTATACGAGATAGTATCAAAAATTTCATCAATTTCCTTCGGATCACCAATTGGTACTGATACCGGATGCGAGGTGCGAAGCGAGTCAAAAGAAAACACACTCAATAAATCACCAGCCGCTTCTTCTTGCAATGAATTCCATTGTGGGAAAAGACTTTCCACAGCCAAACTGGCCATGTAAGTCGCGAATCCTTCGTTCAACCACAAATCAGTCCACCATTTCATGGTGACCAAATTACCAAACCATTGATGTGCCAATTCATGTGCAATCACACTGGCCACATGATGTTGACTGGTTTTTGAAGAGACTTCTGGATCATAAAGCAAATACTCTTCACGGTACGTAATAAGACCCCAATTTTCCATAGCACCGGCACTGAAATCAGGTATGGCAACCATATCCTGTTTCGGTAATGGGTACTTGATATCGAAAAAGTTCTCATAGAAAGCCAAACACTGTGGTCCAATCAATTTTGCAAACTCCACTTGACTCAAAGCGTCTTTTCTTGCCCAAATGCGGAAGGTAACGTTACTTTTGTTCGGTAATGGATCGGCCAATTTATAATCAAAGTCAGAAACGATAAAAGCAACCAAATAAGTACTCATTGGTACGGATGTATCAAAACGGTCCCAGTACCAACCCTCTTTCCCCTTTCTAAAGAGCAAATGAAATGTGAAAATTTTTTGAGTTATGATAAACTAGAAAAATGTTATTACATTGGCTCGGTGGATAATAAAGGCATATTACTGATCGCCTTGTATTCCTCTTTTCTTCCAATGATAATATCAAAAGTGGCCTTCATTTCCGGCTCATCGAAGCATGGGAACGCCCTTCGAGCACTGATCGCCTCGAATTGCGTCACACCCAACCAGATTTTCTTCCCTTTCTTTTTATCATCGTAATTACTGCGATAGAAACCGGCCAAACCATCGTCCAATTTGCCCGCAAATGGAATATAAATCTCGTATTTATGATCAGCGGCCAACGGTTTTTCCAATTTAATGATAAGAAAATCGTTTGGCTCGTCAAAAACAACGTCGAGTACTTTAATCGCGTTCGGTTTGTCACTGGACACGTCTTTAATTTGTACCTCTTTCGTTTTGATCTTTAAATCCTTGGAATGTAATGTAATATTCTCGGTAGGCTTTGAGCAGTGTGTCTGGAATTAAAATCTCACTCTATGAATAAACAGCGAAACTGTTTGTTGTATTCAGAATGAGGACATTTGGTGGTCATGCATTTCAAAATAAAATCGTATTACAACATTTTCAATTTCGTTTTGTGCAAATTCATGCATAACGAATTCTATTAATAATAAAATACATAAAATATCAGCGGGATTATTGCAAAACTAGACAGATTGAGGGTCACATTATTAGTGAAGAATTTCTCACCTGAATCCAAACTTTTCCCTCAAAGTCGAAATTGTTTTCGACGCCCAAATACGAAAGAATTTCCAGTTTGTAGTTTTCCGGCAAAACTTCGGCGGGAAGGCGGTAATTGGCGGTCGCAAAAACGGCACTTACAAGTGCCCACATTATGACGATTTGCGCTTTTAAACGGGCCATATTTGTTAATTATTTCTTCTAAAATGAGAACATGTGCTTATATAAAAAACCAATTTAAGTAAATCATTTTGTTTATGGCCGATTATTATATTTATATACGTGTTTTCAAGGGCAATGTGTAAGACGCGTACTGCACTCAAATTTAATGCAATTATACGTATTACATAAGGACCACAACATAAAAGTTATGATTTATTTACGTTTTATGTTAGCAGACCCGTTAATGGTCATGTTGTTAGCGCTTATTTTGTTGTCTCAAAGGGGAAATCCATGTTTTCTATTATATTTTTTTTTTTCTATTAATTCAACTTGAATTTGTTACCTATGAGTGGATAGTACATTGACCGGAACCGAATTTAATTTATTTAAAATTATGTCAAACTATTAATAATTCTATGAAAACATTTTGAATGAAGCAATCTTGTATAATTGTTTAATTTTTAAATTATGATTGACAACTTACCCCACTCTCTATCTGTGTTGCACTATCAAAGGCAACTTTGCAAATTAATTGCTAAACTTCTTCTGACTAAACTGTTGGTGATGGTGATGGTATTATAGCGGTGGTACCACTACTTCTCACCCATTCTTCCCTCACACACCAGTTTGGCCAGATTCTTTTCTTTCTAAGCACACATTTATTATTTAATATCTATTATATTGTATTCAGAAGAAATATTTCTGGGTGAATGAACCTTAACGTCTTCACACTCATTAATTTTGCACATTTGAATAAATGCGCTCATCATTGCTGATTTACTATTGAATTGAAAATGAGTTTTATGTACTTGAATAAATTTTTAACGATTATTTAACATTCTCAATGCGATTTTATTGAATACATCGAGGTTGTTGAATTTAAAAATTGGCAACTGCGCAGTAGGAGGACATAACCTCATTTTTTCACGTGTGCTAAGGTCTGAGGTGTGTTTTTCTGCTGAAAAATGGTTCGTAAGTTGAAATATCATGAACAAAAGTTACTGAAGAAGGTCGATTTTATATCATGGAAAGTCGATAACAATTTGCACGAAGTAAAAGTGTTGAAAAAGTACCATATACAAAAGCGTGAGGATTACACAAAGTGAGTGCATTTAGTTGTAAATGAAACGAAAGTAAAACAATGTTATTGTTTTAGATATAATCAATTAGCACGCAATATACGGGAGCTAGCGAGGAAAATAAAAGAAATCGACCAAAAGCATCCGTTTCGAACGATCGCCAGTGCACAGTTACTGGAAAAATTGTAAGTATTGACCTTTGGGTGCAAACAAACGTAAAATTTGTCGAATAGGTATTTAATGGGCGTGATTGCGACACGATGGGATTTGAGTTTGGCGGAGAAGGTAACGGCATCGTGTTTCTGTCGAAGACGACTTCCCGTTGTGATGGTGAGAAATAAAATGTCAGAGACTATAAAAGGGGCGACGAAACTTATAGAACAGGGACATGTACGCATTGGGCCTGAATTAGTTAAAGATCCAGCTTTGTTGGTTACAAGAACGTTGGAGGACTTTGTGACCTGGGTGGATAGTTCAAAGATTAAACAGCACGTTTTGGATTATAATGGAATGGTAAGAGGTTTGATTAAAAGAGATTTTATTAGTAAATTTGTGGTTTGTTGCAGAGAGATGATTTTGTATTGTGAGTTGTATAAGTTACACATTCGAACTGAGATATGTATTTGATTTTTTGTAATATATTCTGTATTAAATGAAGCAGTTTGTAGTTTTCATTATTGGAATTTTCTTTGCTGTGTTGAAGGTTAAAGAATTAGTGGTCAGAAGTAGGGTAAGTAGAAAGTAAAACATTCAAACTGAAAACTTTTCTTCTGATTTGTTGTCATTATATTTAAGTTTGTATGTTGGATTTATACCCCCGATCCACACATGCAAAAACAGTATTCTTAAATGAAGAAAAAATATATATTTATAATTAAGTTTGAATTCTTGAGGTATAGGAGGTGGTTAAAGTTAATGTTTTACCAGTTATTTGAATAAAGCCAAACGCATTTTGCCCTCTAACTGTTTGGGCGTCCCAAGTTGATGGCCTATATCTTCCTAAGGAAGCATTTGTGAATAAAGTTTATATGGTTTTTCTGACTCAGTATGATGAGGAGAATCTACTGTTAACATTTTGCTCAATTTGTCGTTTACACCTTGTATATTTATATTTCCTTTTTTATTGGATTTAAAAAACTCAATTTGTATTAAATAATTAAATTATTTTATGCAATAATATGAAATCAATATTCATTTGCGGATATGTAATGTATATGTAGGTATAATATTTTTGGCCTAAATGTTTGCTTTCAATTTGAGAAAATATCGAATACGTACTTGATTTCTTCTGTTATTGTTGATGATTTTGTAAATGGGAGCTTTTCAAACTGAACCGCCAAACTGGCCGGTAAGAGTATACACACGAAACTGATTCAATTTCACTTTGAAATTTATTTGAATTTAAAAATAACAAATTTTACATGTGCTAGTCGTTGAGATGATCGATGATTTTGTCAACCAGATAGTACATTAAACCAACATAGAACACAATATATTGTTTTTTTTTTTTATTTTAAATTTGCTTGTCGGTCGATCGTTAAATTACAATTCTTCAATATAACGAGAAACCGGAAAGATTTTTCAACAAGCGTTGGCGTGGTTCCTTTTTTGTTTTGAATTCCTCAATATTATTAATTTAATAATTTCACACATAGACCACCAGCAATTGTGTGTTTTTGAAATAAGAAGTTTTTGGTCAATGAGTTTGGTAGTGTAAATAAAAAAATAGCATAAGAGAATCCTCAACATCGGCCACGAACACCGATTTACCAAATCAGACGAATTAAAATCTTAAATTAAATCAAACTTCACTTTTTATCAATTCGGTGTATATTTCTTAAAAGTCGTACATATACATATGTGTATATAACATTGTGTAATTTTTGCTACATAAAAATCCATAATAATTAATTGTGAGCTATTTGTCTTTCTTGCACTTTTGTTTGCGTTTTTTTAACCTTATTCATTAATGATGTGAAGTTTTTCCATTTGGTTTTTTCTAATTTAATCCTCACCTACTGAACAAATTGAATAAAGAAAGAAGCTACTGCATATAGCGCCTTCAAAAACTACCAACAGAGCATTTTAATAACACAAATAATAAATTTCATACTCTCAACCTTAATCCACAAAACATTAGATATCGTAAAACCAGCAAAACATTCAAACTGAAAACTTTTCTTCTGATTTGCTATAATTATATTTAATATTTGTAGGTTGGATTTATTCAAAGCATACACTGGAAATGTTGATAGCAATTGATACATTTTTTCACACTGTAATTAAAAATATTGTTTAAGTAATTTTTTTGATAGAAATTTTTTTATACTTCATCGAAAAGTTCTTCACCAGCACTTGCTAATAAGAATCCACCAACTACTACAATACTCACTTCAGAAACGAGCAAACAATTGTTTGGCGGACTAATACCCTGAAATTTTAACATCTAACATTTGCTAATATTTGTAAAATAAGAATTTACTCCAAACACATATATGAGAGCAAAACACACAGAAATCACACATGCTAAATTCATAGCAACAATTTCATAGTAAATTAGTTGTTGGAATTCATTTTTGCAATCATTAATAACATTGTAATGTTTTGCAATGTCCTTAAAATTGTTAAAAATATATTCCTGAACGCCTTCTTCATAGATTTTGGACAAATCGAGCTCTTGACAGTATTTATTGATGTTTTTAATGTCTTCATTCATAAGAATTATTTGAAATTGAAGTTCATAGAAAACGTTTCCTACAATCCATAGACACTTCGAGATCGCAAAAACAAAATAAAAGAAGATCAAGTCATATAAAGCATTAAGTAACGTGTTCAACTGGTACTTTTTGAAGTAATAACTATTTATCTTATAAATCAAATTAAATCTTTCATCGTCCTCATTTGGAATGGCATTTAAAACAGAAGAAAGCACGACTAAAAAATTTATGAAATAAATTTTGTATTTTAAAGAGACGTCCTTTTCGTGAATAATTCTTTTTCCACTATCATTTATTGTATCCAGGGGCTTGAATTTTTGAAGATTTCGTATTAAAAAGTTCTTAAAATGCCCCTGTGTTTTTAGTTCCACGTGAAGGTAAAAATAACCTGCCTTTGAGACCATTTAATTAATTAAAAGTATTCAATTATTTAATGAAGTCATAAACATACCATTATTCCAATGAATCCTGGTACTAAATGTGATGTTTCGATGCCTCTGATAGTAAACGTATATAATAAACATATCACTACATAAAAACAAACATATGCAGCTGTTAAATAGAAAACAAGTCTGGACTTTCTTGTTCCAGAAAATAAAAAAATTAAAGTTAGAAAGATGTGGGTTGATTCACAATGACCTGCATAAAATAGGGTAACTTATTTCTGATTAAATCTCTAAATGCAAACCTTTTAGTGGGTAATCGTAAATTCCTGATAAATAAATAGTGAATTTTAAAAGAGACATGTTGACAATATACCTACAGGGTAAGATATTTCCTAAACTTGAATAATTATAAGCACCCTACACTTGATCAGTTTTACTAAAGTATCCATGAATTTTCGAAGAATATTGGAATTAAGGTAAAAGTCAGAAGTAATAATTGAATAATTAATAATACTTTCATGTATACTGTGCCTTTAGGTTTTAGAATATTTTTTGATTGACTTCAATGGTTAATTGCAGTTCTTGAATATTAAAATCACTTAATTACCAGAAGTCTTGAATTAAGGTATAAATCATCAGAGGTAAAATTGAATAATTAAGGTGGGTGCTTGATGAAAAAACCTATTTTCCGTTCTGTTTGAAGATTGCAAAATTAGATGGGTCTAGTAGATATTACTACAATAGAGACTATACTACATAATTATTTTCTCTCGTATATTTTCCATTGTTTTTTTAATATCCTTTTTCGTTATCATCGGCAATTTTAACTTTTTCTAAAAATAACTCCTTAAAAACAGTGTACTGTAAAAATATTGTATCAATTTGGACCTGGTACTGGGTTATTGTATCCTTTATGAGGGTACAAAACCTATTATGTCGTCTTGTTATTTGACATGTAGGTATAGTAGTTTTTGAAAAAATCTTTCTATGAAAATTGCCTTTATAAATCGTTTAAAAATATACGATCTTTAATTTTTACAACAATTATGAAAAATATTAAAATTTCCACCTGAAAAAAATTTTCTACATGTGTTAGGATCACGTAGGATTTTTTTGGTAATTGTTGGTTAAGAATTTTTTATCTATGACAACGCATGAGAGTGATACATTATGCATATGTAAATTCTGTAGATTAATTAAAATCACCTCGAAAATAAATAATTTTTTAAGTTGTAAATATTCAATATACATAAAATACATAAAGATGAAGCATAGTATTTTACTAGTGTAGAAATATTATGGGAACTTTATGGGCTTGTCAAACAGAGTATACTTTTCTTTCGTGTATTCTACAATTGTATGTCTATGTACAGAAATATTCATATTTTTGATTTGTTTTAACTTCGAATTAATTGGATAGCGGAGGAAGCGAATGCATACACATACCCATCAAAAATATCTTGTTATTATAACAGAACTGCAATTATAATCTACTGCAACTTTAATCCACAAACATTCGAAATCGTAAAACCGGCAAAACATTCTAATTGAAAACTTTTCTTCTGATTTGTCGTCATTATGCCCACATTTTTATGTTGGATTTATCCAACGCATACATGGGAAATGTTGATAGCAACTCGTACATTTTTTCACTTCTCACTTACTTTCTCGTCAACTTTTCATCGAAAAATTCTTCGCCAGTCGCCAGCATTTGCCATAAAGATACCAATAGCCAATACAATACCCACTGCAGCCATGAGAAAACCATTATTTGGTGAACTAATACTCTGAAATTTTAAGATCACACACAAATGTGTGTGCAATACAAACACAAATTTCACCTTCAATATTCAAAATAGCAATTTCATAGTAAATTAATCGTTGAAAATTGAAATCCATTTTTAAAATCAACAAGAATATTGTAATGTTTTACTATAGTTTTAAGGTGATTAAAAATGTATTTTTGAGTGTGTTTTTGATGGATTTTGGGCAAATTTGGACAATATATAATGATAAATTTAACTTCTTCGTTCATAACAATTATCTGAAAGAATTGGAGTTCCTAACAAACGATTTTTTTTATCCGAAATACATAAAAAGTAATGAGAAAAGTGAATCGATTTACAAAGCACTCGTTAATTGTGTAAGATGAAGTCCCTAAGCAAACCTTTTAAAGGGTAACCGTGAATTCCTATTGAGAAATACTTGGTGAGTTTTAGAAAATAATAGGTATTATATCGATGAAGATTCCAAACTCGAAAAGGTATACCAATAGATAAGTTTTCTTTGGAATTACACCATAGAATGTACGAATTAAAAATAAAATACCATTTAATTTTTTAAAACTTTGTGAATTGACGTATTAGGGAAGTTTATTAGTATTATTGAAATAAATCCATTACTCCCATTATACATACATTGAAAGGGTCTACACCAAGCGCCAATACATGAAATTTTGGTTTCGTAAGCGAGACATTTTATTTTACTTATTTTATTTCTAAACTATATTGACTATCATAAACGACCGGGCCATATCTAAGAAATGTTGAGGGAAAGTTTAAATTATTTAATTGCGAAAGCTGCACCCCAGATGCTAGTTTATCCGTATTCTTAAATTCGTCGCAAGTAAATATTTTATGATTATTTGTAAACTAATTGCATTTAAACAGTGGGGAACATCCTGCTGTACAGAATAATCTTGTACGGCAAATATATTTATTGAAGGTCTCAACCGTTCTTAGAAATAGCCCTAAATGCCGAATGGGATTTCCAGTTCGGTCATTTTATTATGTTTATTACTTTCATCGATTAAAAATTATCGCGATTACGATGGACGCGAATGATATTTCTCGTGTCATGTGAATGGACTGTTTAAAATCTAATGCATTTTGACTACTACGGCAAAACGCCGCTAATCTATCTTCTTTGACTACCGTTTGTCATTTTGATGTAACCGCGCGATCATTTCGATTATTATTATTACTATCGAAATATTTTGTATTCTGTGTTTACAGATTTTAGTATAAGTTTGATTGTCACAAGTGATCAAATTAACGACCATTTAAATTATCTTAGGGCCAAATTGGTCAATGTCGGGGGGGTGACGATAAGCAGGTATAAGAGGGTTTGTTCGGGGGCGTAAGGGTAGTATATAGTTGATAGTTGAGAGTTGATAGTTGATGGTTGATCGACAGTTACAGTGTATCTAGAGTTAACAGATAGTTCACAGTTAGTCTTCAGTTAGTCTTGAAACGAGCATCTTGAGAAAATTGTGTGATTCTCTTATTGAGATAATAAGGTAAATTACATTTGTTCTTAATTTTATTCGGAATCAGTTATTGCCCAACACTGCTTATCGTATCGTGTATCATATTTAATTTCAGTAGCCTTTCTGGCATTTAAATTTACTCTTAATTCAGCTAATCGTTCCGAAGTGACCAATCATCGAAAAGCAATCCCGCTAAGCGTAAAGTTTTTGCCATAACTAACGAGACCTTTATTTATTTTTGACTTGTGGAAAACCAAATCCTTTTAAAGCGTACATTCTTTAGTTGTAGTTTGAAGCGAGCGATAGGGCGTAAATTTCCGGCAATTAATTAGAGCATTTTTCCTGCGTATAGAAGCTGCGTAGTTTGCGATCTAGTAGAAAGCGTAAGCGTATTGCAACGTTAGGGCGTAAAACATTACTTGGCGTATATTCGCTGCGAATAAATATTGCGATTGCGAAACAGCATTTATCCTTATTGCATGTCCTCAAACACTTAACCAAGAGGCGCGGAGGCAATAAGGCCGGACGGCTCTGGCGACGGTCCGTATGGGCGGCCATCCGACGGTCAGGGAATCATGATCCCCGGATGTGGAGGGTGCCATCTATAACTATCCTAAAGTTAGGGAACGGGTATTTTTAGCATTCATTTTGATCACCCCTCTCGTCCCCACCTCACGTATCGTGACGCCGTGTTGCCTAGATGCTAAGTTAGAGGAACTCCAAAACTCCAATTTTTCCCCATAAAATTGACAACTGATATTGGTCCACTTCCGCGAACCTCATAAAATCTAAATCATCGGGAATATTTAAGAAATAATAATTTCAGTATATAAAATCGTTAATTTGATCATTGAATAAAAATGTTGTATTATACATTAGGAATTGTTCGTCAATAGTCTCCATCTCTTTTTAAGAGAGGAGAAATACTTTGTATTTTGTTTTGGTGTTTTAAAGAACGTTTTAATATAAATAAGAGTTTTACTCTTTTTAAACGTATTTTTCCGTGTTTCATTTAACTTTGCGTCAACCGTTGTACTTTAAATCCAAAGTACCGGCGGTTACATACACACAACGTAGGGGCTTTATCACCATCAGTGGTAAAGCGATCACAGCCAATTAAAGATAAAATTATCCTAACATTCGTTTCTCCAAATACATCAGCCAAACCATTACAGTTTGGTACCGTAGGACCAGGATTTAAAGTTTTAAAACAACGGCAAGGCGCGCAAAACAAAACGATAAGCAGTAGTTGTAGTTTCAAATATTATTTAAATCCGAATTTAACTGCAAATACTGAGACAACAAATTTCTTTCTGTTAAACTGGAAAATTCTATGATGAATACCACCAAGAAAACCCCGAAAGCGTCGAAGCGAGATAACAAGGATGAATCGACTGCCAGGGCAACGAAAATCCCAAACTGGTTTCGTGAGTGGTTCGTTCGCCAGGAGGAGGTGAATGAGCAAAAGGACCAGCGGATCCAGCAACAATTCCAACAAGTCACGGAGGGACTATTGGAAATAACGCGAAGCGTCGCCAACAACCAACGGACTCCACCAGTCACCGTCGAGACCGTGACCATGGTGCATGGAGAGTGCTCAACCGGGACCGACACTGCCACGGACCCTACCAGCGGTCCGAGTTCTGTCCACGATCCAGGAGAGGGCAGCACTAACCGGGATCTACAGCGGCTGCTATTGGGCATAGTCAACCGAGCGCCGATGGTGCCGGAAAAACCTGTCTTTCGGGGAGACAGAACACAAAATCCGGTGCGATTCTTGGCGAAGGTGGAAAAATATGCCAAGACCGTCATGATGGACGATCGTGCTATGCTCCAATTTGCCATCGACTGTCTACAACATACGGCCAAGACCTGGGGCGACACCTACGCTATCCGGTGGACGACGTATGCCGAATTTCGCCACGACTTCTTGGCATGGTATTGGAGTCCCAATGCCCAAGAACATATTCGGCATACCATGAATACGGCGCGTTACGATTCCCGCAATGGTCGTCGTATGGGGGATCACTTCCTTCACCATATCCAGCTAGCGCAATCGTTGGAACCGCCGATTCCAGAACCAGTGCTAATTCAACAAGTGGTGCGACACTTTAACAGCGACATACAGGCGCTACTAATTTTAAAAGGAGCCACTGATGTCTTCCAAACATCGGAGTTCCTAAACCAGCTTGATGAACGTCGCGGTAATGGGGACACCTCGACTTCGTCACACCAGCGTCTCCATTCCTATCGGCACAACCTCGCACCTCAACGACAAGGGCCACCACCACGTTTCCATCAACCACAACAACAGGGGGCGCCACAACAACGTTCATTCCAACAACGTCGTGCCCAAGAGACAACCAACCAGCCCAACCATTCGGGAAACGACCATAGGGTGAATCGCAGAACCTAGAGCACCCTTAAATCATCGCATAAAATGGTGCCGTAGAAACTACGTGAAGCTACAAATCATCCTGAGTGACCATGGAAACCAGTTCACCACCGCAAAATGGAGAGAACCATTGAACGTCTCAGAGTTGGGGCGAATATTACGTACCAACCACCATCCAAAACTGCCGACAAAATTTATGGAGAATTCCTGCCCATCTACGAAGGACCTTATCGTGTGATTGCGAAACCACATCCAAATACATACCGACTTGAGGACCCAGCGACCAAACAAGTGCGTGGAGTGTTTAATACTACTAACTTAAAACTTTATTACAATTGAATGGTGTAGTGATTAAACCAAAAGTGGTGCCAATAGTGATGACCTAATAATAATGGTCCAGTGTTAGTGCCACTTCCCGAAGAAGACGTCCACCACACCGCCGAATTTGAGATGCCAGCCGCCGAGCCTGATGAAGACCCTTCTTGTAAATACTTTTCCGTGATCAACGCCGTTTCCACGCAAAACTATGGGGGCGTATGAAAGGGTCTACACCAAGCGCCAATACATGAAATTTTGGTTTCGTAAGCGAGACATTTTATTTTACTTATTTTATTTCTAAACTATATTGACTATCATAAACGACCGGGCCATATCTAAGAAATGTTGAGGGAAAGTTTAAATTATTTAATTGCGAAAGCTGCACCCCAGATGCTAGTTTATCCGTATTCTTAAATTCGTCGCAAGTAAATATTTTATGATTATTTGTAAACTAATTGCATTTAAACAGTGGGGAACATCCTGCTGTACAGAATAATCTTGTACGGCAAATATATTTATTGAAGGTCTCAACCGTTCTTAGAAATAGCCCTAAATGCCGAATGGGATTTCCAGTTCGGTCATTTTATTATGTTTATTACTTTCATCGATTAAAAATTATCGCGATTACGATGGACGCGAATGATATTTCTCGTGTCATGTGAATGGACTGTTTAAAATCTAATGCATTTTGACTACTACGGCAAAACGCCGCTAATCTATCTTCTTTGACTACCGTTTGTCATTTTGATGTAACCGCGCGATCATTTCGATTATTATTATTACTATCGAAATATTTTGTATTCTGTGTTTACAGATTTTAGTATAAGTTTGATTGTCACAAGTGATCAAATTAACGACCATTTAAATTATCTTAGGGCCAAATTGGTCAATGTCGGGGGGGTGACGATAAGCAGGTATAAGAGGGTTTGTTCGGGGGCGTAAGGGTAGTATATAGTTGATAGTTGAGAGTTGATAGTTGATGGTTGATCGACAGTTACAGTGTATCTAGAGTTAACAGATAGTTCACAGTTAGTCTTCAGTTAGTCTTGAAACGAGCATCTTGAGAAAATTGTGTGATTCTCTTATTGAGATAATAAGGTAAATTACATTTGTTCTTAATTTTATTCGGAATCAGTTATTGCCCAACACTGCTTATCGTATCGTGTATCATATTTAATTTCAGTAGCCTTTCTGGCATTTAAATTTACTCTTAATTCAGCTAATCGTTCCGAAGTGACCAATCATCGAAAAGCAATCCCGCTAAGCGTAAAGTTTTTGCCATAACTAACGAGACCTTTATTTATTTTTGACTTGTGGAAAACCAAATCCTTTTAAAGCGTACATTCTTTAGTTGTAGTTTGAAGCGAGCGATAGGGCGTAAATTTCCGGCAATTAATTAGAGCATTTTTCCTGCGTATAGAAGCTGCGTAGTTTGCGATCTAGTAGAAAGCGTAAGCGTATTGCAACGTTAGGGCGTAAAACATTACTTGGCGTATATTCGCTGCGAATAAATATTGCGATTGCGAAACAGCATTTATCCTTATTGCATGTCCTCAAACACTTAACCAAGAGGCGCGGAGGCAATAAGGCCGGACGGCTCTGGCGACGGTCCGTATGGGCGGCCATCCGACGGTCAGGGAATCATGATCCCCGGATGTGGAGGGTGCCATCTATAACCATCCTAAAGTTAGGGAACGGGTATTTTTAGCATTCATTTTGATCACCCCTCTCGTCCCCACCTCACGTATCGTGACGCCGTGTTGCCTAGATGCTAAGTTAGAGGAACTCCAAAACTCCAATTTTTCCCCATAAAATTGACAACTGATATTGGTCCACTTCCGCGAACCTCATAAAATCTAAATCATCGGGAATATTTAAGAAATAATAATTTCAGTATATAAAATCGTTAATTTGATCATTGAATAAAAATGTTGTATTATACATTAGGAATTGTTCGTCAATAGTCTCCATCTCTTTTTAAGAGAGGAGAAATACTTTGTATTTTGTTTTGGTGTTTTAAAGAACGTTTTAATATAAATAAGAGTTTTACTCTTTTTAAACGTATTTTTCCGTGTTTCATTTAACTTTGCGTCAACCGTTGTACTTTAAATCCAAAGTACCGGCGGTTACATACACACAACGTAGGGGCTTTATCACCATCAGTGGTAAAGCGATCACAGCCAATTAAAGATAAAATTATCCTAACATTCGTTTCTCCAAATACATCAGCCAAACCATTACAACATATAGATAATAGGGCATTGTAATATCTATTTTATTTACTGTATGGATATTTGTCTTTATGATTTACAACCAGAAATAATTGAATAATTAATAGTTGTTTCGATTATAATGTAAATTTCTTGTCTTCGACTTGAACAGTACAAAAAATAATAAATATGTAGGTATATCAAATCTTTTATTGTATTAATTCAGTGTTTATTTGTTGAAATTCACACATATGAGAATTTGTGAAATCTTTGCCTATAAATATATATAAATTTAAAGTGAATGCAAACATAATTAGGTACTACTGTGATGGTTATACTCAATAGGTAGGTATTCTTTTTTATATAATTCTTTCTTATTAAATAAATTGAATAAAGAAAGAAGCAACAGCGTATAGTGCCTTTAAAAACTACAACAAAACATTTAGTAACATTATGCACTAATTAATTCCATTATCCCTACCTTAATCCACAAAACATTGGACATCTTGAAACCCGCGAAACATTCAAACTGAAAACTTTTCTTCTGATTTACTATAATTATATTCAATATTTGTAAATTGGATTTATTCAAAGCATACACAGGAAATGTTGATAGCAATTGGTACATTTCTTCACACTGTAATCAATATTGTTAACATAGACTTTATTACTGAAATTTGGTTATATACTTCATCGAGAAGTTCTTCACCAGCATTTGCCAATATGAATCCAATAACTATTACAATACTCACTTCAGAAAGGAGCAAACAATTGTTTGGTGGACTAATACCCTGAAATTTTGAAATGTAACATTTATTTTAATATTAATAAACTATAGTATTTACCGCAAACACATATATGAGAGCAAAACACACAGCCACCACACACGCTAAATTCAAAAAAACAATTTCATAGTAAATAAGTTGTTGGAATTCACTTTTGCAATCATTAAGAACATTGTAATGTTTTGCAATGTCTTTAAAATTGTTAAGAATATATTCTTGAACTCCTTCCTCATAGATTTTGGACAAATCGAGTTCTTGACAATATTTATTGATGTTTTTAATGTTTTCATTCATAAGAATTATTTGAAATTGGAGTTCATAGCAAACGTTTCCCGCAATCCATACGCAATTCGACATAACAAACACCAAATTAAAATAAATCAAGTCATATAAAACATTAAGTAACGTGTTCAAGTGGTACTTTTTGAAGTAATAATTATTCATCTTATAAATCAAATTAAATTTTTCATCGTCCTCATTTGGAATGGCATTTAAAATTGCACATAGCATCACTAAAAATAGTACGAAATAAATTTTGTATTTCAAAGAAACGTCCTTTTTGTGAATAATTCTTTTTCCAGTCTCATTTATTGTATCCAGGGGCTTGAATTTTCGAAGGTGTCTTGTAAAAAAGTTTTTGAAATGCCCCTGTATTTTTATTTCTACGTGAAGGTAAAAATATCCTGCCTTTAAGATCAATTAATTAAAATTATTCAATTATTTAAAGTCGTAAACATACTATTATTCCAATAAATGCTGGCGCTAGATGTGATGTCTCTTGTCCCCTGACAGTAAACGCATATAATAAACATAGTATTGAATAAAAGCAAATATATGCAGTTACTGGATAGAAAACAATTCTGGACTTTTTTCTTCCAGAAAATAAAAAAATTAATGTCAGAAAGATGTGGGTTGATTCACAATGACCTGCGGGAAAAAATGCTAATTAAATTATGTATTTAGAAATTAAATCTCTAAATGCAAACCTTTTAGTGGGTAATCGTAAATTTCTGATAAATAGGTAGTGAATTTTAAAAGAGACATGTTGTCAATGTAAAGGTGTCCCGAACTAAACTTGAATAATTATTATCCATTACTTTACTGTTGAGAAGTTTTATTAAAGCATTATTTAATTATCATAGAATTATGGTAAAAGCTAGACGTAATAACTGAATAATAAATGTTTTTTTTTGTCATCATGATGAACCTTTTCTAGCTGCTGGAATATATTTCGATCGACTTCAATGGTTAGTTTCACGATTTCACCTGATAAATATTAAAAATCTGTGGAAATTAAATGATTCTTTTATAAAGATAATGGTAGGTATGTCGAGGAAATTATTAATATGTTATTAGCAAAAGAATTTCCAATTCAACCTGCACATTTTGAATTAAAGACAAGACAATTTAGATGAACGAGAATGACCTTCTTAGCCTGAAAGAAGGACATTTAAAGTTTTATTTTGCAGGCCAGTAGAGCTTAAGTTCCTGATTGAAATTGAACTTCATTATTGGCTTATTACACATGACAATTCTATATTTTTGGTTCATATTTTTTTGTATAAGTATGTAGGTACATAGATACTCTTTCTTCCTCTTTTCAGCAATAATTTGAGGTAGAATCTTAATACAAATTATAAAATAACACAACGCAGATTCCTAACTTTTAACTGTTCCTACGGCCAGTAATCCTATCCTAAGGCCATCCTACGATCTGATTGGCTTTTACACTATACAAACTTCACTTTTCCTTAATCAGAATTTATTTGTTACGTAGAACATAAAAAATTTTTTGTTTATACATATAAACCTAACGTGAATGCAAATATAAGTATAGGTATACCTTATAATTAATATTCTGCAGTTTTATTATTTCAATGCTTTTTTTAATTAATAGGTATTTTCTCACTAACTGAATAAAGAAAGACCCGACAGCGCAGAGGTCTTATAAAACAATTCAGTTAAATCATTTTAAATTATAATAGGTAACATTATTAATTAATCTCTTCCTTAATCCACAAAACATTGGACATCATGAAACCAGCAAAACATTCAAATTGAAAACTTTTCTTTTGATTTACTATATTTATGTTATAATTTGAATTTATACGAGTTAGGAATTTTTATGTTTAGGAATGAATGAAGTTAGCGAGGGAAGAGTAGAGAGTGGATAGAGGGAAGTAATGGAGAATTGTAACGGAAATTTAAAATAAAGCTGTTAATTTATTTGTTTTAAGTCTTTGAGTATTATTAAATTGAACGGTTATCAAGAGTAGATAACATTTATATTCAATATTTGAAATTGGATTTATTTAAAGAATATACTGGAAATGTTGATAGCAATTTTTCAGCTAGTTATTAATAGCACTTCACATACCTAGATGTCGAAATATGTAATAATCATTACAACAATAATATGTAAATAATTGTTCTTTTATTATTTACTATTTTACTTTAATGAAACTCAGTTCAAAACTAAGAACAGTAAGAGTATAGGACTCGGTATAGGATATTATAAAATGTTTACTTGTTGTTTAGTAGGGATAGTGTTTAGTATTTAGATATAAGTACCTAAGTAGGTATATGTATATTGCAATCATCCATCAGGTTTTGTTAAATGCAAGTTTAAAGTTTCAATTTCACAGTCAATTTTTAAATAAAAACATGAAAAGTGCAAAATTCTCAGTATTACTTATACTGAATGTAAAAATCATCATATATAGGTATTCTCATATGAGAATAATAATTAATAATAATACATAAGGAAAATGTTCGTAGATATGAATAATCTTAATATATAAGACAATACCAACAGAATAATTGTTAAAAAATAATACTTCACATTGCTAGAAATTTTTAATTATTCATTACGTTGAAATTTTTCCACTCTGAAATAATAGTTATTTCTTTTAATATTCTTTATTTTGCTTTTAATGAAAGAAGTTGAAGAAACAGGAACCGAAGGAGTACACCACCTTAAAAAACTAAACACGCATTATTTAGAAATGCATTTTTCAAAGAAAAATTGAACCAACCTTCATCACCACTACATATGAAATACCGAAACCAGCAAAACTATCAAACACAAAACTTTGTTTGTGGTTTAATGTCATTATATGAAGAATTTGTAAGTTGGACTTATCCAAAGCATAAGAAGGAAATGTCAACAGCAAGTTGCAGATTTTCTCCCACTGAAATATAACAGATCATTTAGACATGTTTTCACTTTTTCAATTTTCATAGAATTACTTCGGATGCAAGATCTTCTCCACATTTTCCCAATAAAAAACCAATATAAATGTTATAGACCACCAAGATAAGAACTTCAAACTTATTTAAATAACAAATATTCTAAAAAAGTGTAACCTATATCTACGTAATTATTATTTGTTTTTATGGGATGTTTTACTTGAACAAAGATAAATTGTATAAAACAACAGAAAAATATTCCAGCTGACATTTCAATCATTGCAATTTCATAAACTATAAATTCTTCAAATTCTTTTTTACATTGTAAAATAACATTGCAATGAACTATAAAACCTCTCAGTTCTCGACGAATGCGTATTTGACTATTTGTTTGACGGGTTTTCAAAAGATCGAGATTTTGGCAATATATAATTATTTTTTTAAGTTTGCAGTTCATAATTATGAGTTGTAACTGCAATTCATGACAAATGATCATTAAGATCCATAAATTGTTAGAAACCATAATTAAACAGTGAAGATAGGCGAAATTATAGAAAAAATTTAACAGTTGGTTTAAGTGGAATTCTTTGAAGTAATAGTTATTCATTTTTAAAATTGCGTTAAATTGTTCTTCATCCCCAAATGGAATTCCAGTTAATATTACGGAGAAACACATTACCACAACTACAGAATTTAATATGTACGTTAATTGTATGCTTCTTTGTTTAATTTTTCTTCTTAGATTTGCATCGATGGTATCCAATTGTATGAATTTCTTTAAATGTTTGGCTAGTAAGTCCAAGAAGAATCGTCCTTTGATTATGTACCATCTATACATCACCAATATCTACAAATGGGTGATATTACTAGAAGAATTGTATGATACATTAGTGAATATATATGCATAAACTAGTGATGAAGGTAGAAATAGAATAAGACAGATATCTGTGTCCCTATTGGAAATCTCATATCTTATGAGTCAAACTAAATAAAAAACCCAATAAGCAATTATAAAATACAGAACTTGTCTGGTTCTTTTCGTTCCATATAATATAAAAATAAGGGTAAGCATTAAAAGAACAACCTTCGAATGTCCTGTAAGAATTACAAATTAATTAAACAATAATAAAAAATTAAAATTGAAAAATTCCTTTTAATGGATAAGTATGAAAACCTGAAAGATAACTAGTGATCTTCAACACAGACATGTTGTTAATGTTATGTTATACCAAAAACCAATGTAAGATGCAACTATAAAACAGATTAGTAATTAATGAATAAGTTGTATGCAGGGTATAATCAAAAGTAGTACAATTGAATTATATTTTGTCCAATAGACCTTATGTTGACAATATACAGGGTAAGATATCTCCTAAACTTGAAGAATTATAAGCACCCTACTCTTGACCAGTTTTACTAAAGTATCCATAAATTTCCGAAGAATGTTGGAATTATGGTAAAAGTCAGAAGTAATAATTGAATAATTAATAGTTTTCATGTACTGCGCCTTTAGGTTTTGGAATATTTTGTGATTGATTTCAATGGTTAATTGCAGTTCATGAATATTAAAATAATTTAATTACCAGGTAGAAGTCAGAGGTAGTAATTAAATAATTAAGGTGGGCATTTGCATTTGATGAAAAAAATATATTTTCCATTCTGTTTGAAGATGGTAAAATTAGATGGGCCTAGTAGATATTACATTACTACAGTATTATGTACTATACTACGTAATATTTTCCATTGTTTTTATAATACCCTTTTTTGTTTTCATCGACAATTTTTTCCTAAAATTAACTCCTTAAAAGCACCTTATTGGAAAAATATTGCATCAATTTGGATCGTATACTGGTCTTATTGTATTAGGTAGAGGTGATAGCTCGATGCCTTTAGTATTATCATAAGATGAACACATAATTACCTAAAAGAATATATATTTAAGTGTTAAACAAAAAAAATTATTTTAATTTTTTTATTTCGTAACGAGAAAAATAAGTGAGTCGATTCGGTATATCCTGTGTAAAAAAACGCTTGATTATGATTATTATTAATTGCGTAAGATGAAGTCCCTAAGCAAACCTTTTAAAAGGTAATCGCAAATTCCTGAGAAATAGTTGGTGAGTTTCTAATTTTTATTTATTTCGATACAAATATGTTTTATATAGTTTTATTTTGTATTTACATTATTTAGGAAAACATTTTTTAATAAAACCTAAGCAGTTATAGTAGTGGAAAGGGTAGGAATTTTTGTAGGGAGAATAATTTAAATTTGATATTTATTATTAATTCACAAACTTTACATTTTGCATTAAATCAGTGTTTATCTGTTAAGTCTCAAACATAGAAATTTGTGAAATTTTTGCGTACACCTTCATATGAATTTAAAGTGAAATGGCAAACATTAAAGTAGTGGTTGTTCATTTTTAGGATTAAGTTAAATTCTGCATCTTCACTTGAAGGAATTACGCACTTATAATGGTACAAACTGCAGGTAAAAATAATGTAAAATGAATGGTGTATTTCAAAATGTGGTTTTTTGATGAATTTCTCTTTTCGCATTCGCACTATCGGACTTATTGAGTTTAATTGTTTGATTTTTTTCGAATGGCTGGATATCAGATGATTATTAAATCTTGCTTTTTTATCAAGTATTACATGTGCAAGTAGGTACAAGAGAAGGGATGATACCTATTTAAAAAATTGATCAATAAAGCTTTTAAGAATTGCTTACATAAGTCGCTCACATAGGTAATAATTGAATAATTGATGGTTTTTATAAAGGATTTTTTTCTTTTTTTGAATTTTAAAATCTTTTTGAATATTAAATGATTTCAATCAGTGGAACTTAAAACGATTAATAGTAGGTATAATTTTGGTATAGGTAAATTAATGTAGGTATACATATTTCAACTTTGTGAAAATCCACGTAGATGTTGTTAAATATTACATAACAGAATAATTGTTAAAAAAAACACATCACATTGCTACAAATTTTTTTTTATTCATTACGTTGTAGTTTTTCCATAATGTAATAATAGATATTTCTTTTATAATTCTTATTTTACTTTTAATGAATGCAGTTGAAAAAGTAGGAAACGAAGGAGTACAGCACCCTAAAAAACTAAACCCGCATTTTTTAGAAGTCCATTTTTCAAACGGAAATTAAACCAACCTTCATCACCACTACATATGAAATACTGAAACCAGCAAAACTATCGAAAACAAAACTTTGTTTGTGGTTTAATGTCATTATATGAAGAAATTGTAAGTTGGACTTATCCAAAGCATAAGAAGGAAATGTCAACAGCAAGTTGCAGATTTTCTCCCACTGAAATATAACAGATCATTTAGAAATGTTTGCACTTTGCCAAACTTTATAGAACTACTTCGGATGCAAGATCTTCTCCACATTTTGCCATTAAAATACCAATATAAATGTTATAGGCCACCAAAATAAGAACTTCAAACTTATTTAAATAACAAATATTCTAAAAAAGTGTAACCTATATCTAAGTACTTATTATTTGTTTTTATGGGATGTTTTACTTGAACAAAGATAAATTGTATAAAACAACAGAAAAATATTCCAGCTGACATTTCAATCATTGCAATTTCATAAACTATAAATTCTTCAAATTCTTTTTTACATTGTAAAATAACATTGCAATGAACTATAAAACCTCTCAGTTCTCGACGAATGCGTATTTGACTATTTGTTTGACGGGTTTTCAAAAGATCGAGATTTTGGCAATATATAATTATTTTTTTAAGTTTGCAGTTCATAATTATGAGTTGTAACTGCAATTCATGACAAAAGATCATTAAGATCCATAAATTGTTAGAAATCATAATTAAACAGTGAAGATAGGCGAAATTATAGAAAAAATTTAACAGTTGGTTTAAGTGGAATTCTTTGAAGTAATAGTTATTCATTTTTATAATTGCGTTAAATTGTTCTTCATCCCCAAATGGAATTCCAGTTAATATTACGGAGAAACACATTACCACAACTACAGAATTTAATATGTACGTTAATTGTATGCTTCTTTGTTTAATTTTTCTTCTTAGATTTGCATCGATGGTATCCAATTGTATGAATTTCTTTAAATGTTTGGCTAGTAAGTCCAAGAAGAAATGTCCTTTGATTATGTACCATCCACACGACACCAATATCTGCAAATGGGTGATGTTACTAGAAGAATTGTTTGTTACATTAGTGAATATATATGCATAAACTAGTGATGAAAGTAGGAATAGAATAAGACGGATGTCTGTGTCGCTATTGGAAATCTCATATCTTGTGAGTAAAACTAAATAAAAAACCCAATAAGCAATTATAAAATACAGAACTTGTCTGGTTCTTTTCGTTCCATATACCATAAAAATAAGGGTAAGCATTAAAAGAACAACCTTCGAATGTCCTGTAAGAATTACAAATTAATTAAACAACAATAAAAAATTAAAATTGAAAAGTGCCTTTTAATGGATAAGTATGAAAACCTGAAAGATAACTAGTGATCTTCAACACAGACATCTTGTTAATGTTATGTTATACCAAAAACCAATGTAAGATGCAACTATAAAACAGATTAGTAATTAATGAATAAGTTGTATGCAGGGTATAATCAAAAGTAGTACGATTGAATTATATTTTGTCCAATAGACCTTATGTTGACAATATACAGGGTAAGATATCTCCTAAACTTGAAGAATTATAAGCACCCTACTCTTGACCAGTTTTACTAAAGTATCCATAAATTTCCGAAGAATGTTGGAATTATGGTAAAAGTCAGAAGTAATAATTGAATAATTAATAGTTTTCATGTACTGCGCCTTTAGGTTTTGGAATATTTTGTGATTGATTTCAATGGTTAATTGCAGTTCATGAATATTAAAATAATTTAATTACCAGGTAGAAGTCAGAGGTAGTAATTAAATAATTAAGGTGGGCATTTGCATTTGATGAAAAAAATATATTTTCCATTCTGTTTGAAGATGGTAAAATTAGATGGGCCTAGTAGATATTACATTACTACAGTATTATGTACTATACTACGTAATATTTTCCATTGTTTTTATAATACCCTTTTTTGTTTTCATCGACAATTTTTTCCTAAAATTAACTCCTTAAAAGCACCTTATTGGAAAAATATTGCATCAATTTGGATCGTATACTGGTCTTATTGTATTAGGTAGAGGTGATAGCTCGATGCCTTTAGTATTATCATAAGATGAACACATAATTACCTAAAAGAATATATATTTAAGTGTTAAACAAAAAAAATTATTTTAATTTTTTTATTTCGTAACGAGAAAAATAAGTGAGTCGATTCGGTATATCCTGTGTAAAAAAACGCTTGATTATGATTATTATTAATTGCGTAAGATGAAGTCCCTAAGCAAACCTTTTAAAAGGTAATCGCAAATTCCTGAGAAATAGTTGGTGAGTTTCTAATTTTTATTTATTTCGATACAAATATGTTTTATATAGTTTTATTTTGTATTTACATTATTTAGGAAAACATTTTTTAATAAAACCTAAGCTGTTATAGTAGTGGAAAGGGTAGGAATTTTTGTAGGGAGAATAAATTAAATTTGATATTTATTATTAATTCACAAACTTTACATTTTGCATTAAATCAGTGTTTATCTGTTAAGTCTCAAACATAGAAATTTGTGAAATTTTTGCGTACACCTTCATATGAATTTAAAGTGAAATGGCAAACATTAAAGTAGTGGTTGTTCATTTTTAGGATTAAGTTAAATTCTGCATCTTCACTTGAAGGAATTACGCACTTATAATGGTACAAACTGCAGGTAAAAATATTGTAAAATGAATGGTGTATTTCAAAATGTGGTTTTTTGATGAATTTCTCTTTTCGCATTCGCACTATCGGACTTATTGAGTTTAATTGTTTGATTTTTTTCGAATGGCTGGATATCAGATGATTATTAAATCTTGCTTTTTTATCAAGTATTACATGTGCAAGTAGGTACAAGAGAAGGGATGATACCTATTTAAAAAATTGATCAATAAAGCTTTTAAGAATTGCTTACATAAGTCGCTCACATAGGTAATAATTGAATAATTGATGGTTTTTATAAAGGATTTTTTTCTTTTTTTGAATTTTAAAATCTTTTTGAATATTAAATGATTTCAATCAGTGGAACTTAAAACGATTAATAGTAGGTATAATTTTGGTATAGGTAAATTAATGTAGGTATACATATTTCAACTTTGTGAAAATCCACGTAGATGTTGTTAAATATTACATAACAGAATAATTGTTAAAAAAAACACATCACATTGCTACAAATTTTTTTTTATTCATTACGTTGTAGTTTTTCCATAATGTAATAATAGATATTTCTTTTATAATTCTTATTTTACTTTTAATGAATGCAGTTGAAAAAGTAGGAAACGAAGGAGTACAGCACCCTAAAAAACTAAACCCGCATTTTTTAGAAGTCCATTTTTCAAACGGAAATTAAACCAACCTTCATCACCACTACATATGAAATACTGAAACCAGCAAAACTATCGAAAACAAAACTTTGTTTGTGGTTTAATGTCATTATATGAAGAAATTGTAAGTTGGACTTATCCAAAGCATAAGAAGGAAATGTCAACAGCAAGTTGCAGATTTTCTCCCACTGAAACATAAAAGGTCATTTAGAAATGTTTGCACTTTGCCAAACTTTATAGAACTACTTCGGATGCAAGATCTTCTCCACATTTTGCCATTAAAATACCAATATAAATGTTATAGGCCACCAAAATAAGAACTTCAAACTTATTTAAATAACAAAGATTCTAAAAAAGTGTATATCTATATCTAAAGCACTTATTGCTTTTTTATGGGATGTTTACTTGAACAAAAATAAATTGTATAAAACTACAGAAAAATATTGCAGCTGCCACTTGAATAATTGCAATTTCATAAACCAAAAATTCTTCAAATTCTTTTTTACATTGTAAAATAACATTGCAATGAACTATAAAATCTTTCAGTTCTCGACGAATGTGTTTTTGAGTATTTGTTTGACTGGCTTTCAAAAGATCAAGATTTTGGCAATGTATAATTAATTTTTTAAGTTTGCAGTTCATAATTATGAGTTGTAACTGCAATTCATGACAAATGATCATAAAGGCCCATAAAGTGTTAGAAACCAAAATTAAACAGTGAAGTAGAGCGAAATTATAGAAAAAATTTAACAGTTGGTTTAAGTGGAATTCTTTGAAATAATAGTTATTCATTTTTATAATTGCGTTAAATTGTTCTTCATCCCCAAATGGAATTCCAGTTAATATTATGGTTAAAGACCCTAAAACAACTACAGAATTTAATGTGTACGTTAATTGTAAGCTTCTTTGCTTAATTTTTCTTCTCAGATGGGCATCGATGGTATCCAATTGTATGAATTTCTTTAAATGTTTAGCTAGTAAGTCCAAGAAGAATCGTCCTTTGATTATGTACCATCCATACAACACAAATATCTGCAAATGGGTATAATGTTATTGGAAGAATTGTTTGATATATAGTGAATATATATGCATAAACTAGTGCAGAAGGTAGAAATAGAATAAGATTGATTTCTATGTCGCTGATAGAAATCTCATATCTTGTGAGTAAAACTAAATAAAAACCCCAATAAGCAATTAGAAAATACAAAACTTGTCTGGTTCTTTTCGTTCCATATACCATAAAAATAAGGGTAAGCAGTAAAAGAACAACATTCGAATGTCCTGTAAGAATTACAAATTAATTAAGCAACAACAAAAAAATTTAATGGTAAAGTGCCTTTTAATGGATATGCATGAAAACCTGAAAGATAACTAGTGATCTTCAACACAGACATGTTGTTAATGTTATGTTATACCAAAAACCAATGTATAGATGCAACTATAAAACGAATTAATAATTAATGAATAATTTGTATGCAGGTATAATCAAAAGTACATTTTGATTATATTTTATTCAATTCAATAGACTATCGATAGATTATGGATATTATTGTAATAGCTACAGAGTAAAAAACTTTATTTTATTCAATTTTATTCTCTCTTCTTGTTAACAATTATATACGCATATCACTTTAAAAAGGTAAATTTTTGATATGATTTCCATAAAGTGGCGTTTCATCTTTTACTAGAGCGAACAGCAAAGAAATTTTAAATTCAAAATCCCTCCAAAGGAATTTATTTGATCTACCAATAGATACACAATGCCATCGTTTAATATTTTTGAACTACTCCGTTTGTTTGTCAATAGGTGAGGTTAGTTTGATAAAATTTGCACATTTGTATAAAAACAATGTTTTTAACGCGAATCTTGCTTAAAAGGGTGAAAAGCAAGTAAGTAAATTTAATCATGAATTGTCTCTGCATTCATTCCTAATAAAACTTTGTTGTTTTACAGAGCAATAATGGTGGAAATGAGAAGTGTTGTAAGTGGACACACTTACACCCAAATTAGGGAACGATTAGGCGACAAATTGGAAGCAATTCGTTTCGATCCATTTAGTAAGTTTATTTAATATCATTTGTGTATACGATTAACTCTTGTTAATATTCCAGTACAAAAAGAATCGCTATACAAAGAGCACAAGAAAGTCCGAAGCATGTAAATTGCTTCGTAAATGGGTAAAAGTTTACTATTTGTAGATAAAGAACTGTACATTTTAAATAAAACTTATAGTCTTCATAAAACCAAAACCGTTTTTCTACTCTCAAACACCAATCAATAGATAAATAATTTATTAATAAATTTAATAACAGCATATATTTTATAATTAAATTACAATAATTAATACTGTAAAGCTATTTGAATTGCAACTGGTATAATTTATGTGTGTAAAGCCCTCCCAAAAAAACAGTATAACCAAATGACAACTAAAAGTAAACAATTCCACATTATTACATAGAAATTTCTTTAATTATTGCTTTCTATCAGCCGGTCGTACATACGATGCGCCTCCATTTCTCTCCCATTCCTTATTAAACTCATTTTCTAATATTTCAGCACCTCGTTTACGTGTTAAACCCGTCTCCTCCAACGACAATTCACACATCTGCATATCATCTCGACCTAAAACCCAAAAACCATTCAAAACCAATTCATTTACACAAAAACAGTAAACCAACCGGCCACTAACAGAATGGGCGCTTTCTCCGGATGCAATTCCATCTGCCTAGCCACATACTGTCCATCAAAATGCGCATACCACCAGCCCTTCTTGCTCTGATCGCCGCCACTGCGTTGGAACGGAATGCGGAAGAATCGCTGACTATTGTTATCCAAGATGACTTTCTGCATTGGACGTGGAGTTTTGGCTGCCGACTCCATAACGGATCGAGGTGCCCGTTCATTTTCGTCCATTGTGGTCCGTTTGCGGTTCTTTGCCTTCCAAGCATGATAGACTTTCAAACGGCGATGGAACTCGTGTCTGCACGCCTCTAGAAGCTCGATATCACAAGAAGTGTTGATGGTGTCACGTAACTCCGAATACTTCCATTTGGACAGATCGTATTTGCCTTTGGCCGCTTGTTTTTCCTTCATCGCCTCCGATCTAGACAAGAAAACAATTAAATTTCGGGACAAATAGCGAAAGAAGCGCAGAGGAAGGGTGTGAACAGCATGGTAATGGCGAGAAAAGTGAAATCTGTAGCGTGATGGGTGGATTATTAGTAATGTGGAGGGCAATTAGTAGTGTTTTATTGGTTTTCTTTTGCAGTACCTGCTGTTGTGTTTGTAGGGCTGCCTTGCCGTCTCCACTCCACCGCTGCACATCATGGAAACAAGAAGCATGTACAAACAAACTGCCACCACAACATTTTTACAATATATACAAAACATTTTCATTGACTTTTAAACAGAGTTTTCGTTTTTGCAAAGCAATAAATTTGTTTTTTGTTAAGCAAAAAGAATGCATACTTGCGAATCATTGGAGGACTTTCCTCTAATTGTCCATTACTTTCCTGTGCTAAACGTAACGCTAATTCATGGTCCTGACGCTCCTGTTCCAGTTGTTCTTGGAAACGGCGGTATTCTTGCTCTTGGATTTGCTGTTCTTTCGCTAGTTCAGCTGTTAACTTCCTTTCTGCCTCCTCCTGCAAAGAGAATATTTAAAATTCCCGCTAGAAAACTTTTGTTTGGGAAAAAACTAAAGTTGACAGTTGGCTACACTGTTTGTCTAAGAACTAGTTGCAGCTTGAAAAGTCAGTACAAAGATACTAAGTATCCATAAATATCCACTGATTTTATTAATTTTCCGTGCTAATCGCAAGTATATTATGTAGTGGATGTGTGAGAGATGCGTAGGAACATTGTATTCAGTAGAGATTTTACCAGAAATCACCGTTAAGGTAAGCATTATTAACATAAGTGCACATATCGGACGAAACGTTTTCATATTATTCTACAAATTAACAAAACTGGTGTTAATTCGCTAACCACTGTACCTGTTTCCGTCTCTGCTCCTCTTCTGCTTTCCTCCTAGCCTCAATTTCCGCTTTTTTCTTACGATTCTCTTCCTCTTCTCGTATCTTTCGTTCCTCTTCCTCTTTGCGTCGTTTTTCGCGTTCCATCTCCTCTTGTATACGTCGAATGCGTTCCTGTTCTTCGGCATTCTTCTGTTCTTGCAGTTTCTTTTGTAAACTGGCCATTTGAGCATTTATTTTCGCGACCAAGTCCGTGTATAAAGCTTCACAGGCCTTTGCTGTTATCTTGTCCTCACGCTAAACAAAATCTATGTGAAATTTCACCCTTAAAATTTTCAACAACTCACTTTAATCCTGTCTATAGCTGCATTTACTCCATTCTTCAGTTGATTGATTTCATTTGTCGTACTTTCCTTGTCTTTCTTCAGCTGTCCGGCACTGTTTTCAATTTGTTTGAGGTTTGCATCGAAACCGCGTATTTTCCGGATGAATTTGATACGGGCACCGTGTCGTTTACGCACCAAATGACCGCGAATGGTTTTCTGCATGGTGATTAAAGCTCGTTTTCGATACTCGATCTTGTTTTTCACTGAAACGAACATCAAAATTAAGCAAAGAGACCGAAATCATTTCTTTTATTTGTACTTTTTATCACTGTAATAGCACAGAAGATTGCCTTAATCCACCGTGACTTAACCAGGAACTTTTTCACATTGGCAACAATCGCCTTCAAGTTCTCCGGGTCGGATCTCATGATTTTATCGAATTCAGCAAACTTTCCGGGCCTGAAGAACACTCGACTTAAACCAAACTTGAAGTCTTTGTCTTGTAATCGTAAACTGTGCAACATCGCCTCGCAGAACGTTTTTGGGTTTAATTGTTTCAGTTCTTTTGGCAGATAATCCTTGTACATGTTGTACAGCTCCCCGAATGGCGCCCTACTTGGGTATCCATGTTCCATAAGTTCCAAAACTGACGTCATTCCTGAACATTTCAGTTGCATTAACGACAAGCTGCCATCGAATTGCAGTTCTACCATTCGATTGTTTGGTTTAACACAACGAATGAAGTTTGTGCCCTGAAAATTCAACATTGAACAAAAAAATCCTCAAACTTTCCTGCTGTTTACGTACATTGCTTTGAAGTTTTTCCATTAAAACAGTCAACTGCATTTTAAATTTGCTTCCAACACTGTTGAACGTCAATTTCCCCTTTTGGGCGATTGATGTTGAGAACAGTGTCTGAATTAATTTACTTTTGCTCTCTTGGATGATGCTCTCCAGAGATGCATGCAATGCGTCGTTGTTCTTCTCGATAAAGTGTTGCTAAAACAAGAGACCGTCAGTTTTACCAACTTACAAATCTTTTTGTGCCATTTACAGTTTGATAACAAACAGCTCCAGCAAAGTGTCTGATCAAGAACCCTTCGTCATCCCTTAAACTGCGATGAGCTTTTAATTTCGAACTTCTCGGCAATGCCAAACGGAATTCGTTCGGCCACGCTTTATGTACTTCGGTCGTGAAATGTGTGTACGACGGTTTCGGGAGTTTGGATTCTTCATCAAGGATCGTAAATACACCGTTCGACTTTGTTTCAATAATATCTAAAAAAGAGTGTTAAAAAATGTTAGTGTGTTGAACAGATTACGTACCAATGCAGTCTTGGTTATCGGTGAACGCGATTTCAGGAACATTTAAACCCTCTTTCTTGTACAGTTCTTGTTCGAACTTCAAAATCCGCTCGTTGAAGAACTGTTGAAGTTTTTCGTTGCAGTAATTTATGCAGAACTGTTCGAAACTGTTAACAGTGAAGAATTCTGTAAGGTAAGTGATGATTTCAATTACATTTTAATTCGTTTTTGGATGAATTTGTTATTTACCAAAGCCAGCAATGTCCAATACGCCAATGTAATAACTAGATGCTTGGAATGGGATACTTTGGTTGATTCTGTTTACAATATAATCGAATAAGTTACTGTAAATCGCTTTCGCTAAAGCATCACGGGCATTGTTCGCTTCGTATACCTTCAAAGGCACCCTAAAAGACAGACAGTTACAAAAAAGACAAAACAAGACAGTTCTTCCTACATTATGACAGTTCCTTTGACGCCTCCTCGACTGCTTTGCATAACTCGCGAAACCAGCGCTTGTCGCAAGTCAGTGGCGTCAATTTCCAATAAACTGGCAGCGATGTTCAAGGACTTCTCTTTGGACAAAGCTACTCTACACCCTCCACGTGTATCCTCTGGATTCTCTTCGAATTCCACATTCCCTAAATGAAGTACGGCGGCGACTGTGGTGTAAATTTGCATCCTTTCGTTCTCTGACATTCCTAGACGTCCTAACGCTGCATCCAAAACCCCAAAATCCCCAACATCATCCAACAGGATGTCCTTTAAAGGACCTTTGGTAGAATGTTGAGTACTCTTCTGACCAGCAGACAATTGTTTTTCACTTGACGCTTTAGTAAAGTATCTCGTACACGCTTTGTTCAAATACTATACAACAGAATACAAATTAAATTTAAGTTTAAAAATGTTTTTACGGTTTTTTTACATTGAAATCGTCGGGTTTTGTAAGATTTAATTGCGCTCTTAATTTTTCCGGTGCACCAGCCATTAGCATATAAAAAATATGGTAACTCCTTTCCTCCCCTTGTGGTGAACAAATCCTGGATTTCTCCAATAAATAATGGGAGATGTGTCCACCGGCCACTTGGAAATTCTTGTCGAAATGCACTTCAATAAACTTCCCAAATCGGGAACTGTTGTTGTTTCGCGTTGTTTTCGCGTTACCGAAAGCCTCAAGTACTGGATTCGCGTCGAGGATCTTCTGTTGGATAGGTCCCGCTTGGGCACCCCATCCCTCGCATAAGTACTTCAGTAAATGTTTGGTTGACTCGGTTTTTCCCGCTCCCGATTCACCGGAAACGATGATCGATTGAGACTGTTTGAAAACTCGCATATCTCTGAAGGCTTTGTCTGCAATTGCGAACACGTGTGGTGGTTTCTCGCCCAAAGATTTCCCTTGGTAGCTTTTGATTGTCGAAGTTGAATACATTGAAGGGATTTCTTTGTAGGGATTGACGGCAATAAGGATGTTAGCTACGTAAGACTAAAACAATAGAGTTAAAAATTATAACTCGTAAATTGAGATAATTTTCTTGTTCTTACATAAATCTTGTTCTTGTAATATCTTATTCGGATGTTGTTTAATAAGGAGCCTTCGTTAAGAAACATCATCTCGCCTAAAGAACATAGTTTAATTTTTTTTCTGTTTCCTTTTTTTGATTTCACTTACAGTTGTCATCATAATCGCGATCTTTGTCTTGCTGTGCTCGGAAAATGTCGCTAAATGGCAACGTTCTGCGTGCATGTTTTGGGTCCAATGGTAGCACTTCTGCTCCATCATCCATAAGTTCCACAATTCGGGCTAAAATGTAGCCCTCAGTGTGGTCACGAGCCCACACAATATCCTCCATTTTGGCTGGTTACTAAAATGAAAATCAAATAGTTCGTATCATTGTTAAATGTGTCATTGAAACCCTACGAACGATATCTATTCATTTTCTCTACTGTAAAAATGTTATCGAATTCAATTTGTTCTAAAGATTTGCGTAAATAAAACGCTTAAGCACTAAACAAACTATATTACAACAGATTACGATAAATTATCTCGTAAATGAGGATTAAATAACGTTTTTTTTCTGTTTCAATTTTATTGATGATGACATCGAATGCTTGAAAAAATTATCGATTGTGTAAAACTAGTCAGAGGGGTGGAAGCAATATAATCTTTTGTTCTGTTTATAAATAAAACTTTCACGTAATTTTCATCTTCAAGGTTAAGATAGAAAAACACGTAAATAGATTGGATATTTAATTTTCTTTTGCATGCAAACTTTCACAATATATGCAAGTATAAAACACTTAGAGATAATTATGAAAATTAGTTGGATTAATCATAAACGGGTTCATCGTAAATGCCCTTGGATCGAATTCATCATTAACGAGACTAATTCATCTCAATGCAAGGTCTAGGCCGCCACATCCCACAAACACATTTTTTTCCTTCCATCTCTTTCTTAAAAATGAAAACTCTGACCGCAAATTTCGTCTCCCACTGAAATTTCGAATGCAATTTTTTTTTATTTTGGCGAACAAACGGCGCTTTTGTGTGAACAAGTTTTCAACAGATAAAAAAAGAACCATCTCTTACGGTACATCCACCTGCCATCTGTTCATATTTATGTCCCTATTTGTATTTATTTATTATACATGGAACAGTTGTTGTGAATAGCACTCAACAGGAAGTTAATATGTAATTTGGCATGATTTTGTATGGGAATCTGGTTGGATAGAACAGATTGAGCCACTTGTACCCGTTCCCCTTGCCTGAAAATCTGATTTACTGATAAACGATTTTGCTGTGAAGGAAACTCGTCGATTGGTGCCCTCTGTTGATGCAAAGTTATATATTGGTCTTTTCCGGAAGTGCGATTTTCAAAGAGAGTTTAAAAGGTTCAGTGCTCTTAAATGCACCAGCAAAGTGATTGTCAGCATATTTCTGCAACATTTCATAAAAACGCTTGTAAATGTATTCATTTATTTAAAATACTCGGCTCTTTCGCTTCCTAAAATAGTGCTAGGCAAAGTAATTTGTTACGGTGAATTAAATTTGACAGTAAGGGCATGAAAATCGTGCATAAAAGGTCATTTTTCCTTCGGCGTATGTATAATGCAACGTTATAATGTTTTAGACGTGCAGTTCCGGTTCAGATGAACCGGAAGCTGTGTTAGATAGAATAATATGACCGGATTTGCGCCTAAAACACCCTTTAGCCATTGACAGTAGTGGGCTGTGATTGAAGTTGGCTTTTTAAAAATGGTAAAGTATGGTGTGGCCACCCTCGCTACTAAACAGATTGCTTTCAAGGCTATTTTCGATCCATCTGAAACACCTACTTAGGTTCAAATTCTATTGTTTATTGTTGTTGTTATGGGTACGGTTATTCTCAAGTAATGATATTGCAATTTCATGTATATTACGTTTTCTAATTTCACTTTAAACCACTGGAGTATTGAAGATTTTGTATTTTTTCAAAAATTATTTCTTTCTAATTATTAGATAAAAGAAAGTTTTTATTCTCACTTTTAATCAAAGTGGAAGTAGAGTGTGACCGTGCAAAATGTACCTAATCTATAAAAATTTTATCAAAAGTTCTGTAACACGATTTTAATCAAAGGAAATAGGTAGTCAAAAAAATTTACAGTTATCTTAATTTCTTGTGTGTAATAAAAGTAAGAAAACAATAGATAATAACACGGGAAGATAAAAGTTGCCTGGAATAATACTAAAATTTAATTGAAATTCCATACAATGGTGATTAAAGTATTAATTTAATTAACGTATTTAACTATACCGGTTTTCGTTTTTTTTTTGTTCCACATTGATAACAGAACTGCAGCTGATTTATGTAAAATCGGTTTTTTTGTCAACTCTCGCTAACAAAGTAAACTATTTAAACAATTTTTTATTTACTTAATTAGCAAACTTTTGTTTATTTTAATTATTACCTTTGGCTTTTAGAGAACAAAAGGATCAAAATTGTTCGAGTTTGATGTGCACAATATTTAATAGGTTAATAGTCACCCTTTTATTATATCACTGATGATATAAAAACACCGGCTATACACCTGCACAAATACCTTCCATCAACACGTATGTGAAAAGTTTCGTAGACTTTGTATGGCAAAACAGCCATGTAATACGCTTGCGTTTCAAAACTTTTGAATTTCCTAGCACAAATCATATGATTCTTCGTTAGACAAGTCAATATTCACATTGTCCTGTTGGGTTGCCTGAATGAAATCAACACAATTTTATATAATAATAGATTTCATTTATTTACAATAATTATTTACATTAAACGTATAATAAACCATAGGGTTATTTATATAATTTCCGTCCTGTCCATAAATGTGATATTCTTTTTTGATGCGCTCTTAGGAATGAATTTATATCGGCTTTTTAAATAACATTGAACACTATTTAATTTTCTTTGGTCCAGGAATATAATGAATAAATAAAAAATGACAACATAAATATGTGGGGGAGAACAAAACAAAACGTAAAAATATACTCGTACAATTAAAATTTGATATTTTCTTTAGAAACATACAACACACTCGCTCGCATTCTCACACGCGTTCAATATTTCGAAGAAGGGTTTCATAAGGAAAGGTTGTCTATGTTTGTTTAGGATGCGGTACAACCGCTTGCGGTGGTGTCTTAAAACATTGTAAAAGAAAAACTGTATAAATAATGAAAGCAACACCGATCGCCAGTAATGCGTACATGAAAATATTCAATTCAGGCTGTCTGAAACGATTCTTTCGCAGCCATTCCAAAACGTCCGCTTCGGAATGTAAATCACCACGATAGATACTTGGAAAACGTCTACGGAAGTAGACAATTGCTGGTAGATTGGTGACACCCCATTTACGTGCATATCTTGCGTCTGCCATCTTCACAAATGTTATGTCGAAGTTGTCTGTTTCGCTGTCGATATTCTCCAATTTTTCAAGAATCAGTTTGCTGTCTTCAGAGTTGATTTCATCTAAAATAGAAAAAATATATGGTAGCAAATACGTCTGAATCATTTTTGAATAATACATACAGAAGAACACCGTAACAAATTCATTCTCCTCCAGTAACTTCTCCAGCATCTTCTTGTTAACTTCTTCAATTTCGTTTTTGATCTCGAAAACATCCTGAGATGTCAACCAGTCAAGTACTCGATCAGCTTGGGTCAAATCACCATCGTACACCATGGGAGTCTTCTTTCGGAAGTACATCAATGCGGGTAAATTGTGTAATCCTTGTGTAGCAGCTGCTTTTGCACTGCAAATCTTTACGAAATCAATTCCGAACATATCTGCTTCTCCGTCGATTTCCTCCAAGTTCTCCAAAATTTCATCGCATTCAGGACAGTCTTCGTCGTAGTAGAACACAGCGAGGAATGGTGACTCATTCAAAAGTCTAATCAGCATACGTTCATTAACTGATTCTATTTCATCTGCTAATTCACGATTGTCATCATCTATAAGCCATTCAAGTACTGATTGTTCGTTTTGAAGATCGCCTTCGAAAAGCAAAGGATTCCCGTTACGAAAATAGACCAAAGCTGGGAAAGTTTTAATGCTGTAACGTTTAGCTAATTGAGGATCTTGAATTCTAACCAATTGGATGCCATAAACATCACATTCATCGTCGATTTTCTCGAGTTCTTCCAAAATTTGTTCGCAGATGTGACAATTTTGTTTGTAAAAATAGACAGCAAGATATTGAGTGTCTTCAACTAAATTCTCTAACATTACTCTTGTTATTAACTCAATTCGATCTTCTGTGTGTTGTTGGATCAACCATTGAAGCACTTCCTCTTCTTCTTCTATGTCGCCTTCGAACACTCCTCCTACGCCTTTTTCAAAGTACATCAAAACTGGGAACTCTGTAGCACCGTATTGCTCCGCAATTCGCAGATCTTGTGTTTTGACGAACTTAATTCCATGTCTTTCGCAGTCATCGTCAATGTTTTCCAACTCTTCAAGGATTGTTGTGCATTGATCGCATTCGTCTCCATCTAAAAGACAGTCAAATTCAGTTATTTGATTCTTGATTTACTATTTAAATTGTTATTAATGACAGAAAAATGTTAAAGTGTTTATAGTTTCCAAGAAGTGGTACCTAAAAGGAATAGATTTCATGCTTTGAAATCGTGTTTTATCATGTGTATATGTGAAAAATTTCGAGTCCTACATCGTTTATGCCTAAACAAAAATAGGTTCCTAATCAACTACAATTGGGGTACAATTCAGAATACCGTCTGCTTGTGTATCTACATCTTCGTCAGATGTTGCCTTAGGCTTATGACGTCTGCCATGCTGTTGCTCTTGTTCGCTACATATATCGCACAAAGTCTTGTTCCCTGTATACATATTAGACAATTCTTTTTTTTCTTTTGCACGCTTTTTAAATGAATCGTTAAATTGAAACGTTAATACTTACAGAAATAAACTGCTAACGCGTCTTCAGTGTCGATGGAATGGATGAGTTCACTGCCTTCTGACATTTCTATCACATCCCCAGAAGGGTCTTGCTGTGTAAGGAGCCATTGGAGAATTTGTTGCTCGTCGTAAAGATCCCCAGCATAGATGACTGGTTCTTTACTGCCAGTTTTAAAGAATAAAATAGCAGGAAAAGCGAAAACTCCTAATTCTTTAGCCATTTGCTTATCATCAATTTTAACAAAGTTTATTCCAGCTGAATCCGCTTCGTCATCAATATGTTCCACTTCAGCTAGGACTCTTGGGCATTGTTTGCAGTCGTTGCTATCTAAAGCATGTTAAATTAAGCGAAAATATTATCAAATCTTCTGGATTGGAATTTACATAAAAATACAGCAACATAATCGGATCGTTGGCGGATCTTTTGGAACATTTTACGATTGACACGTTCAATATGGTCGGTGAGTTCCATGTTTTCTGGATCTGTTAGCCAGTCCAAGATCTCCTCTTCGTCATCTATGTCACCATCGTAATTGATGTTTTTGCCTTTACGGAAGTACGTGATTCCTGGCGGTTCTCTGAAACCGTACTTTTTGGCCATCAGGCGATCTTTCATTTTGACTATCTTAATTCCATATTCGCTTGCTTCGTCATCGATCAATTCGATATGGCGAAGAATACGCGGGCTGTCCGGATCTTCTTCTTTGTCTAAAAATATCAAATTTCATTAAAGACAATCATTTATTGCTTTTTTGAAACTTACAAAAAACGACTGCCAAGAATTCCTTCGTTTCAATATACTTGTATAGTTGTTCTCGATCGATATCTTCAATGGAAGCATCATTCTTCTGATCACTCATCCAATCCAACACTTCTTGTTCATCGAATAAATCACCTGTACACATTTATGTAACATTTTGATGTAATTTTCTAGTCCCCAACAACATACAGAAGTTTTGGAATGGCTAATATATGAATTTTTGTAAGTTCGACTTACCCCCTTTCAGTTTTACAATATTAGCTTTGCGTTATCTTTTTAAGCTTTAGAGAATCATTCCATACATGCTCATTATTTGTGTGCATTTATAACTATTTGTATTGTAATTTGATCGTGCAATTGTGTTAAACAAAAATCTAAATAGTAATAGAAAAACAGTTTTTATTATAATATTTTACAATATTTTTTTGGTGTTAATTTTATAATTATGTAAGATTATGCGAGGTGGACGGCAGTGTCTGAGCTTTTATCTTATCATTTTTAAAATTTATCTAACATCATTAAATACATTTTGTTGAATGTATTGAGGATGTGTGTGCGTTTTCAGACAGTCTCATATTTTAGAAAAATGAAATTAAGAAAAAATGCTATTATACAATAAATTGTTTACATGAAGCTGAAAATAAAACAGTAAATAAAAAAGAAGCCTTGTATTACTAAAAATAACATTTCTTTTTAATAACAAGTAACAAAATAATTCTTGCTAAACAACAATAACAATAACAATAATAAGAAAAATGAAACAATTGATTGATTTGTGTACTTAAGTAGAAGCTAGAAGCCGACTTGAAAAATGTACATACAGTTTGTGTGTTTGTGTATGGGTTACGCTTCAATTTTTGATTTATTTATATAGAAAAAGAAGTGAATTTTTGTTAATTCGATTGTAAGAACCTACCACCAAGACATATATTTACCGAAGAAGCCTTTTTTCGCTTTTGCCGTAGGTTTTTCATTTTGTTTAACAGTGCTACCAAAGGTCTTTTTGGGTGGCTCTTGTTTGTTTAATTGTGACTTTGGATTGGATTTGAATGATGTTGGTGGTGGTGATTTAGTGACAGGTTTAGTGGTTGGTTTTGGTGGTGATTTGGTTGGTTTCCTTTCCACTTTAGCTAGTTTGGTAGTGCGTGCTGGTTTAGATGGACAACATTTAAAGGAGTCCAAATTTGGGTTTGTTTGTCCCTTAGATCCCATTCCAATGAAGAAACAGCCACCATCCCCTGTAGCAGGAAATAATGTCAGAGCAGTCACAGAGTGGAATAGTAATAAGAAATTAAGAGCAATCAGAGCTGTTAGTAAAATAAGAAAACATATATAGAGTATATATAGAAATGAGTCTGACACTTATGTCCTGCATGCAGCGGAAGGGGGTTGTTGTTTATAAAATACAAAAAACAATTTGAAAATGAGTTTTGTTTTTGGTAAACACATGCACTGCCTTTAGAAACACTAAATACTGGATCACCACTCCGAAGCTTAACTCTCCCACCAATCTAATGTCAAATCAATCCGGTATATTCGTTTGTTTTGTAGGAAACGTTCTATACAAATTGCATGAGCTATATAGCCGTGCTAGCCGGCTTATTTTTTACCTTTCACAGAGCCTTTGATTAAATCTTTGAAAGAGATTAATTCGTCACTTTCATCATCGTCATCTTCATCGTCATCATCATCTTCATCGTCGTCATCATCATCTTCATCGTCGTCGTCATCATCATCGTCATCTTCGTCATCGTCATCATCATCCTCATCACCTAAGACATCATAGCTCATGCAAAGTTCATGCAATAAACGCGGGCGTGTAGGCAAAGCTAATACTTTTACTTTGTGTGATTTTGTATTTTTTAAAGAAAAAAATGAGAAAGGAAAGACTTTTACAAGATTCTATAATACAACGACCACGAGCATAAATAAACTAATTAAAAGGTTAAAAGGTAAATGATTCTTACTTTTCTGTTCAATTAGCCATTCCAGAACACTGTCCTCGTTATCTAGTTCTCCTATAACATGATTTCAACTATCAAGAAATATTCAAAATTATGGAACAGTCGATATAAATTTATTGGGCCCTGTTTTAAAGCACTGACACACTAGCATACATCTTACCATCATACATAATTGGTACTCCCGTTTCATAATAGACCAAAGCTGGGAAACTGAATATACCAATTTCAGAGGCGAGTTTGGAATCTTTTGACTTGACGAATTGGATTCCGTGTTCGTCTGCATCGTCGTCGATTGTTTCCAGTTCTTGCAACACTTCATCACATTCTTCACAGTCGTCCGTGTAGAAGAGTACTGCTAAGTGTTCGACATCTTGGATGAGTACCTAAATATTTCGTTAATCAGTAAAGACTCTGGGTAAAATAAAGCTTCAAATTACTTGAAGTGTCTTCCTATCGACACTCTCTATTACATCGGGAGCAGATTCGCGAAGATTCAAGACCCACTCCAAGATTGCTTCTTCGTGCATCAGATCCCCGGTGTAAATCTCACGGAATCGAGTTCGGTAGAAGGCAACAGCTGGTAAAGAGGGCAAATCGTACTCTTTTTGTATTCCTTCGTCTGAGATCTTCACGAAATCAATATCTTTATCTTCACACTCGTCATCGATGTTCTCTAGTTCTTGTAAGATTTTTTGTGACCTCTTATCGCCCTCCTTGTCTAATAGAAAACTGTTATATTGTAAAACTGTCTGACATTTAAATTAACTTACAGAAATAGACAACGACGTGGTCGTTCTCTGTTAGAATCTTGTCCAACATTTTGACATTAACTTCTTCAATCCTGTCAGGGATTTCCAAAGTGTCCTCATCGGTAAGCCAAGCTAATACTTCATCTTCATCGGCAATATTTCCAGAGTATACAAGAGGATCCTTATTTCTAAAGAAGACCAATTTTGGGAAACTTTTGATATTGTATTTTTTTGCTAAGACCAGATCTTCTGTAGTAACGAAGATAATACCGTTTTCATCTAATTCGTCGTCAATGTTCTCCAGTTCGTCCAAAATAGTATCACATTTGTCACCTTCTTCACAATTACCAGTGAAGTAGACAACAACGTACTCATGTTCCTGGATTAAATCTTCCAAAATCTCGTCTGTAACTTCTTCAATTGTAGCTGTATTCTTCTGTTCAACGAGCCAATGTAATACTTCGTCTTCGTTCATTAAATCACCCTCATAAACTGATGGTAATTTATTTTCAAAATAAATCAACGTTGGAAGATGATCGATACCATATTCTTTGGCTTCAGCATCATTATCAATGCGAACCATAACGATTCCTTCTTTTTCTAAATCATCGTCGATATTTTCAAGTTCATTTAGTACACGAATATCTTGTTTGTCATCCTTATCATCTGAATAACAAATTTAGTATATTAAATATTAAATTTTTTAACGGGATACTTACAGAAAAGTACAGCCAAATAATTGGTGTTATCGATAAGACGTTCCATCATTTCATCAGTAATATCTGGGATTTCGCTGTGTTTTTTTTGATGAATCAACCAACCAAGAAGTTCGTCTTCTTTAAGGAGATCTCCCTCGTACACATGTGGAATTCGTTTTTCGAAAAATACTAAGGTGGGTACTGCATCAATTCCATACTCTTTGGCTTCATCGTCGTTATCAATCTTGACAAAGATTATGTTGTTTTGGTCACACTCATCATCAATGTTTTCGAGTTCAGTCAGAACTTTCTGGCTCTTCTTTTGGTCTTTATCGTCTGCAATATAATTAATGTAAGATACTTCAATATTAAATAAATTTCTTTTTCATACAGAACAACACAGCAACATACTGCTTCTTCTCAATAAGAAGGTCCAACATTTCGTCAGTAACATCTTCAATTTCATCGTTTTTCACCTGATGCTCAAACCATTGTAAAACCTTCTCTTCATCTTCTAAATTACCTTCGTATAAAGTTGGCACACCTCCCTCGAAATAAACCAAAGATGGAATCTTTTCAATACCATACTCTTTAGCTTCCTCATCGTTATCAATTTTAACGAAAACGACACCAAGCTTATCGCATTCATCGTCAATATTTTCTAATTCGTTTAGGACTCTTTGTGATTTCTTGTCATCATCATCATCTAGTAGTTAGGAATTTTGAGCAAGTCAAATATATGCTTGAATTCTGCTTACTTACAAAAGAGTACTGCTATTGTTTTTCCTTCTGCTATTAGTTTATCCAGCATTTCATCGGTTACATCCTCAATTTCGTCCTTTTCCAACTGTTCAACTAACCATTCTAAGATGTCTTGCTCTTCTTCTAGGTCACCATCGTACATATTCGGTATTCCTTTCTCAAAATAGACTAGAGAAGGTAAACTGTCCAAACCGTACTCGTCTACTGCTTCTGGGTCATCGATCTTTACAAATTGAATACCGTATTTGTCACAATCGTCATCGATATGTTCTAGTTCCTGAAGTACTTGCATGGATTCATCATCTCCGTGATCATCTAAAAAACATAAAAAAACATCCATTTCTTTTCTTTTTTGTTTTTATTACAAATAAACTCACAGAAAAGTACTGCCAAATGGTCAACGCTGTTAATTAAAGTGCCCAATGTCTTCAAAGTGACATCTTCAATGACATCATCTTCATCTCCTGTACTTTTATGTTGGACTAGCCATTCAAGAACATCCTCTTCCCTTGTTAATTCGCCTGAAAAGTTCGTCATTTACCAGGAATTCCTGCTTTTTTTATAGAATATTAGTCTACCTTCGTAAATAATTGGAATTTGGTGTCTATAATAAACGAGAGCAGGCAATGTGCCCAAATTGTACTCTTCAGCCAGCGCTTCATCATTTATCTTCACGAAACCGATGCCCAACTGATCGGCCTCATCGTCAATATTCTCTAATTCAAGTAGTACCTTTGAACATTTTTTGCATTCTGGTTTGTCTAAATTTCGAATGGAAGAGAATTTGTTAATAAAATTCGGTACAAAAAACAGTGTGTATTATTAGATATTTTCTGGGTGGGCAAGTTTTGCTTCAAACAGAAAAAGGGGGGCATTAAGAAATCTACTAGCAAGAACTGCAGGGTTTTACTCGCGAAATATTTTTATGTAAAACTGTAATTTATTTATAGAGAAAAAAACAAAATTATCGAGAAATTATTTTCGGTTCTTTTGTTACAAAATGCTGACAACAGTTATAAAATTATACAATAAGCAAAATAAGTTTTTACTGGTGTGTGTGTTGTTTATTCCATCTATCTCACACCACAGATCCGCTTACGAATATTTTGGCAATCTCAGCCAACCCATAAGACAGAGTATATGGCTAATTATAGACCACATACATATATACTTATTCTCTCGTTTCTTTATAAAATAGATTCGATTTTTTATGGATAGATTCTTTAAACGATATATAAAGAGGACATGCTTAAGCTATTGGGCTGTAATATCTTCTAAATTACGAACAAAATTAAAGAAAAACATGAGAATCCAAATAAGCGAGTACAAGAGAGATGCGGCTACGTAAAAAATACAATGTGAATTCATTCAAAAACGACAACACAAGATAATCAACGAGGATGCAACATGCTGTTTGTTTTTTTTTTATTCAACTCTTCTGGCCAATCCTGCATATTTGAATTTAGAGTGAATCACAACTAATTATTGTCTAGTAGTTTATGACAATTATGTTATATGTAAGAAGAATTACTTATGTAAAGTTATGCCAAATTGAAACGTCTCATTTAAGACTGATTGAATTTGTGCCAAAAGTGTTAAAGGTCACATCTATAGACAAGATTTTCTACCTACAGTGTAAGCTTTAATATGTGTGATTCACTCGTTTTTATGAATATTCTTCATTTATAACTAGAATTTTTAGATTTGTTAGAGTTATTTGGCCGTTTTTGAACTATACTTACTCATACCACCTTTACCACACGATTCGGCATCTGGACCTAAATATAATCAACACACTTGATCATAAAGTGGTTAGCACATTTAATTAATTATTATAACAACATAGTTGATTAATTCACGAATTGACATTTGCTTGACATTTTTCTAAATGAAGAACATTAATTTCGAAAAGTATGCGCAATACTTACAGAAGAGAACGGCTACAAAGTCCGTTTCTTGAACGATTTTATCCAAAATCCGAGAATTGACTTCTTCAATCCGATCCGGCAAGTCCATTGCCTCAAGACTTGTCAAAAAGTCTAAGACATTCTCCTCGTCCATCAAGTCCCCTAATTACAAATTTCATGTTAGTAAAAACGTGCGACTTTCGCTTTTCCATTTAACAAAAACCGCTGAATCGCTCAAGTGAATTTCAAGCTCAAAATTCTATTTATAATTTTATATATGTTCGCGAACGGACAAGTGATGCTATTTAGAACAAATCGTATTTAAATCGACCTAAAATCGTGTACATTTCGAAATTTTCCACCTTGTTTGTCAACATGGTCAATAATGAAGAAAACAATATGGCCCAAAAACATACCTTCGTAAATAATAGGCGATTTCTCGCGGAAATACGTGAGTGCAGGGAATTTATTGATGCCATAATGTTTGGCTAATCGTTTATCGTTAATTTTGACGAAGTCCACTCCAAATGAGTCCGTATCGTCGTCGATTTGTTCCAATTCTTGAAGCACTTTATCGCACGTCGTACAGCTGCGTGCATCTAAACAAAAAAAGAAAATAACATAAACAGTGTTAATGGATTTAGCAATATTTAAAATTGCTTTTCATTAAATAGGTGAAAACCGCCCAGCCACAAGTGTTCTTCTACATAATATAATACAGGCGAAAAGTTCTAATTATAGATGTAGAGAGAGTTTGTGTTTTTAGTGAATGTATGTGTGTATGTGTGGACTATTTTTACAATTTTCTGTCAGATTGTGAATAGGTGTCCCAAATTTCCGCAGAACCGTCTCGAAACTGGACCCTTCAAGTCCGCCTCGAGTACTGGGAAAAGCGAACTGCAATTCTGCTGGGCTATCGAAATAATGAGAAAAAATTGTGCGGGCGTGAATGTTCAAGAGAAGCACAGTGGCGGTGCGTCACATTACAGAATCGGGCGAGCACTAAAAACAAACCACAAACACATACACACACATATAAGTATAGGATTCGCGTGCCAACCAAATCGGGAGATGGTATTTCATAATTTGATATGTGCAAAATGCGGACACCGTACACCACTGTTTCAATTTACAACACAGCACAATATTTTTTTAAACATTTTTATTTGCAAAGTGAAGAAATGACTGACAGGAGTTTTGACTCTTTTATTCTTTTCTGGTTAGATTTTGCTTTTGGTTTTACTTACACCAAAACACTGCCACATAATCCTTTTCGGCCAAAATTCGTTCCAACTGTTTGGCGGTCACTTCTTCGATGACGGCTGAGTCTTGGACTGATGGTGCGCGTTTGGCCGACGCCAATGAAGCAACTAACAACAGTAGCAGCCCCAACCACATGCTGCCTGCCGTCCTACTGAATGTGTGAAGCACATGAGCGTCGCGACGCCGATTTGACTCCCACCGAATGCGCTTTAAATATAATAAGATCGGGGCCGTGGCGGGCTAACAGCAAAAATGCTATTGTAGCGGGGATTCTAGCGAAGAAGAACAAAGAACGAGAGATTTCCACTTTTTTTGTGAACGAACGAACCACCTTGAACTTGGGGCCAGAAACTAGAAAATTTCGGTTTTTCGGGATGATGGGGTTTGCTGTGGTCGTGACCTTGACTCTACTTTTAAGACACTTTAAATATTTAGAGAGAAGTTACTACTGTATTTATTAGACACGTGTTTTGTTACAGATATTATGATTTAAGTATACATAAAAAAATTATTGCTAGTACCATAACTAGGACGCTGGTACATAGGAGGATGTTGGACAGTTTAATGATGCGATTTTGCCAATTTCTATTTTCAATACACTCTCTGTACCGCATATGGGAGAATGTGACTGAATTATATAATGGAATCCATTGATTACCGAGCAATTTGTATAAGTTGTCATCCAAGAATTTCCGTACTTTGTACGTGCTACGTTCGACCAAATCTCGCATTTCCACATAATTGTACATTGCTAGATCGCAAATTGCGTGCGCATCTTCTACTCTTTGCTCTGTGAACTCTTTGACTGTCTTCTCGATATTGTTGGAGTTTTTATCGAGAAGGGATGCTAAAATGGAGCAATCTTCGAAACCTGCGTTCATGCCTTGGCCGTAAAAGGGTACCATTGCGTGGGCGGCGTCTCCAATGAGTAAAAACCGACCATCTACATTGTAAGGTTTGCATTTAATGCAGACCAATGGAGAGGGTTTCGTTTTGAAGAAATCTCTTACTATTTCTTCGGTACCAATTAATTTGCAAGCGTCTGGAAAAATTCTGCTAAAGAATTCAAGTAAAGTTTCTTTGTCTGTTAGACTGTTAAAGATTGTAAAGGGCATAAATAAAGTTACTGTCCAGGATTTGTCGACGTTTGGCAAAGCGATCATCATGAATTCGCCTCTGGGCCAGATGTGAAGATGATTTGGAACCATAAGGTCTCCTCTGGAATAGGGAACACAGAGTTCTATGTATCCATGTTCAATATAAGTTTGACTAAATTGGAATAACGGGATTTGTTGCATGCATCTCCGGAGATAACTAAATGCTCCATCAGCTCCGATAAACAAATCTGCTCTTATCTCAAAACTTTGATTGTCTTTTAAGTCCAAAATACTTATAGTACCTCTCTGTAAATCGCAATTTACAAGTTTATGATTAAAACTCAATTTCACATTCGGATACTTTTCAATAGCTAAAATTACACACTCATTAGAAACCCTAGAAATTCAACTTATTTATATAGAATTACCTTCGAGTAGTGTTTTGTTCAGGAAATTTCTGCTCACAGAATAAATGCATTGATTGGTTTTTGGGTCGTACAGTATTGACTTGTTCGAACCATTCAAGCTATGAACTAGTCTACCTTTCATTGGAATTGCATTCTGCAGGATAACATCTTCCAATTGAATGGACTTCAAAGCTTCTCGTCCACGGTGTGAAAGAGCCAAGTTTATTGAGCGGCCTTGGATCACATTAATTGTACGTGGATCGTCGCGTTTTTCGTACAGGAGCACTCGAAAACCGCGCAAACCCATGAAATTGGCACATAGGGAACCAACCTAGGAAGCAAAGCTATAAAAAATCAAATTTTCGGAGTTACCTAAAGATTTACCAATCCACCACCAATTATAACCACTAATGGAGAAGTCATAATTAAACACTGACTACAGTCAAGTTTTTTAAGGGAAAAACGAACCAACTACTGTTGTTGTCAGATAACGAATGTCTAATTCATTCTGAATACTTTCTAGTGGTGGTGAAGGGATTAAAAGTTATACGATACCGTCATGATACCTTACGAGGATACGCATATATTATATTCCAGTCAAAATGAGAGTATTTACTTTGGATGAAGAGATAAGAGTCTGTTTAAGGAAGCGAAATTGTTCTCTTAAACAAATAACCAAAATATAGTATTGTAGTAGCACAATAGTGCGTTCCGGCAACGCACCGCGCACCTTAATTTTTCTGATAAATATGATAGTAGGTATAATGAATATTAATTAGTTGATTAACCGAATATAATCCATAGTAATAGTGATAGTTATATCTATTGCCTGATCCAATATTAGTGTTCAATAAATAAAAAAGTACATCACAAACATCTTATATCTTTGATTAACCCATCAACGAATCCTCCGCAACATTATTCATCTACATCTTTCCGTATAAATAATTTATTTACAAAACATGTATACAAAATTCCGTAGCATTTTATACTAATATTAATTTAACATCATTTGGCTTATCTTCGTATTTATGTTTCTCTTCATCGAAGAGATTTTGTAATGCCTCCAAAAATTTACTATGAAGAGCATCGATTTGTTCATTGGTGGGATTTTCTACTTTTTGCACATCAATTGGTTCACCAACTAAAAAAACATTCAAAATAAACCTCAATTTAAAATGAACCGAAAAGAACACTTACTAACGGTGACGATTTTATGTCGTCGAGGAATCAACCCAAAAGAGTACTGAAAGAATCCACGTCCAATTGGTAAAATGGGTGCCATACCAACGACCTTTCGTAAATATTCTTGTACCCGCCTGAACCTCGAACCGGGAGGACTGGCGGGCTGAGTAAAAGTGTGCAGTTCTCCAAAAGAGAAAACTGGTACCAATGGACATCCTGTTTTCAGTGCAATCTTAACGAACCCTTTCCTCTTCTTCAGAACAATGTGATAGTCTCCTGGTCGGCAAAAGTACGCTTCTTCCACCCCACCAACAAGAATCGAAATAATTTTACCACCGTTTGGATTCTCTGCTAAATGCGTAATTGACTCCTTGGAAGCACTTACTGCACCCAAGGCGAGTACAAATTCCCGGTAAAATGGAACAGTAAAATGTTGCGCTAATGTAGTACCATATCCCGTATGATGGGGGAAGTACTCCTTAAACGGCCCATATTCAGTACCGAACGCAGAAAAAGTACCAACTGGCAGAATTCCGTGGGGAAAACAACAAAAAATATAGTTTCGTTTAGGGTCCAATTGATAATCACTGCGTTTAATTAATGAATGAGGGAAATAGTCTCGCATGTATTTCCACCATTTCAAATTACGTATAAATTTCAATTGACGGCCTCCTTTCTCGCACGTCTTGTTATCAACAAGTGCCATCCAACATAGATAAATTACAGTGAGCCATCGGAGTCTTGTGTACACAATTAAATAAAAGGTTAGAATGAGGCTGGCGAATGGGCCGAATGCCAACACATTAAACCATGCGGCCGCCGCTAAAGTTTGTAAACGGCGCTCTTTGGGCACATTCAGAGGAGCGAATTCTACGCCTAAGACTTTCATCTAAAAGCAGAATATTAACAATTTACTTACACGTTCCGTACCTGCACCTTACACTTAATTTAGAGAAAAAATAAAGTTTATTACACAATATTATTCGATTGTGTGATGCTATCTAATACGACATGTAGCACGAAGTCCTTTGATTAAATAGTTTTTGTTCGAGAAATATGCGATCGGAAAAAAGCAACTTTTGTGTCCGAAGGTTGTATATTTAATTTGAAACTTAGTACCTACTTGTACAAGTACTGATAAAAAAAATCTAATCATTTATTTGAACTGAACAAGTAAATATTTATTAAATAATATGTACTTTGAGTGTATTTAAAGTTGTTTCAGTGAAAATTAATTTGCTATAAATATAATACACGCCAATAAATTGCTTAATTAATACTAGAATATATTGATACGTCATTAGTATGTCGTCATATGTAAAATCAATACCACTTTAAATGTTATTTTCCTTCCACTGAATTAAACAATGCCGTTTTTTCACATCAACCACATCGTATCCACATTTTTGAGCACTAATTTTATCGCGCTCTACCCGACAAACACTATTCAACTGTCATACAAACTTTGCTTTTAACTATTTATTATGGTGGCTTCCGTTTTACTACTTATTGAAATTAAGGGAGCATAATAATAGAGGGTGATGTGGTGAAATTCTAAAGATACACATTAAAATCAATTAAAACTTTAATACTGAATTCAAATTAAATTAAACAACTTGTTGCGTTTCTGGTTCATTTCCATTTTCACAGTTCGCTTCAGTTTCATTGTCTATGAATAAATCTCTCAACTGTTGCAACGTTACTTTATTTTTGTCCCAATTCTCCACATTCGAGGTGGTCGCTTGGTAGACACTCTCCTCAATCGTGTTCTTAATTAAGAATTTATGCACAACTGTTGGTTTCGTTTGCCCAATACGATGTATACGTCCAATCGCTTGTAATTCATCTGCTGGATTCAATAATGGTTCAATCATGACCACATGTGTTGCCTCAATCAAATTCAAGCCCTTTGCGCCTAGATGGATGGGTAGTAAAAGTGCAGTGATCTGTTTTGAAGCATCTTTAAATATTTCTACACGCTTCTCCACATTACCACTAACAGCCAACTCATTCGAAATCCCATTCTCATCCATTGCCTTCTTCAAACATTGCAAAACTTGCACCCATGAAGAAAACAGTAGAATTTTAACCGTGTCATCTTGTGCCCTTAATTTTAACACTAGTTTAACGACTGCTTCGATTTTTGTTGAATAGTTTCCTTTGATGTCGGTGGTGTCTTGTTCTGTTACAGATTGACCGACCTTGATGTAACTGATATCGTGCACGTACTGTTTACTTCGACACACAGAACATTGTATTTTATTACTCAAACATTGTTCTAAGAGTAATTGGATACAGACTAGACAATAACTGTGACCACATTGTAAAATACTCCATTGAACTTCCAATGGATTTTGACAAATTGGACATGGATCAACACTGTGCTGGTTTGTACGTAATGTTTGCAAATATCGTTGGGTGCCTAAACATTTCTCCAATTTCATCATATAGCCAGCTTCTTCGCGTTTAAGGAGATATTCTTGTGGATAGAGTTCGTGTTCACTTAGCATATGGACAGTTTCTAATTTGTTTGTTAATTTGTAACTTAAATTCTTTAAATGTTTATTCACTGGTTCAGGTTCTTGATTCGAGTCAGAAACTTTTAACTGCAAACGAATTTTGCAAATGTCTAATTCATCTTTGGCACAGACTTGTTGATCTAAGAATGTCCAAAATCGACGTGTTTCTTTGAACTCTTTCTTCAACGTCGCTATTAATCGTATGTGTGTTGTCCCATCTTTAATTAAATCTTCATTGGCATTTTTCGCTTTTAAAACGCCAGAAATCGATTTGATTATTAGCTCTTCAGTTGTTGGTCCCCAATTACCAACTAGACCTTCTTCTTCTGTGTTTGTTTTGCGTTTTTTCATACGGAACAATTTTTCTTCGTATTTGATTAATTCTTGATTTACAATGCAAATTGGACACTTTTTTGTAACTGATTTCTTTTTATTTTGTGGCCTTAAATGGCATTCCATTGCTTCAAGAACAACTTGCGGTTTCAACAAGATTTTATAATCTGAATCTGGATTATAATCGTATAAAGTGTTGATTGATTCGTTTAAATCGATGCGGTAATCGGTGAGGGCTTCATCCCAGTTTGTTAATAACATTAATAATTGTCGTTCACTTGCTCTTCTGCAAAATAAAAAACCATTTAGGTCTAGAGTTTCAAGATAAATTCAATATACCACCTTAAACTTGCTGTAATGTTAATATTGGCAATGTCTAAAGCAGTCTCGATCTTCGTCCACAATTCATCAAAATGTCCTTCAACAAAAATCCAATTTAAACCATCCGAATACCATTGACCATCCTTCAAAATGAAACTTTGCTGAATATTCGTAATTGAGGTCATTAATTCTTGAGTTTCCAAATACGAATTCAAGCTTTGATTTATAAACTTTTCCATATATTTTTGTTCCAATGCGACCGTATTTTGCCGTAACTGTGAATCTCTTAATGTCGGTTCATGATTCGGTAAATAATCTAAAACCTCTGCTAAATTATACATTGAATGAATCACTTGCAATTTATCAATATTTAATTTCGTTGCTTCGTTTTTATCTTCTGTAAATCGCGCGTACAATTGTAAAACTTTTCGATACTGTTCAACAGCATCCACGTCTCGATGTAAAAGTAAATAAATCCCCGCTAAACCGTTCAATGAACTAATCGCCAAACGTAAATTCTCTTCACTATCGTTAGTGTTTTTCAGTATAAGTGCATCGAGCAAGTCTTTAATGGAAGTGACATTTTTCTTTGTGGCTAAATAACGACCACGTGCTGTACTTGGATGTGAACACGCCTGGCGTAGTGTTAAAAGTGGAACCAAGATTTTACGTAATGTGGATTTGTCCATTCGCGATAACCGAACGGACAAATCTAGACCTTGTAACTTCTTCAAGAAAGAATCACAGCTTAACTCATGTTCACATTTATAGAAGAACTTTTCAACGGCGGAAAACTCAAGAAAGTGTTCTTGGAATGTTTGTCTGGGAATGTTGATCTAAATTGGAAAAACAATATTAATTGAACTGGAACTTTAATTAGATCACTTACTTGATCTAAAACGTCCACTTTTGCTGTACGCCACAAGACCTTCGACAGGAATTTACACATTGGTTTAATATCACCCTTTACAAACGGCAAATACAGAATGTATTTCCATGTATCAGGATCGTTGTATGGTTCAATTTGCAAATAATCAATAAGTCCGTAAACATCTGAAGAAACAATTTAATTTTATTTGAGCATGGCAATATTTTCTTCTTTACTACCTGAGATTTCCTTGGAAATCGGAGTACCAGTTATTGCCCATCGATATTTCGCTTCCAATTTCTGTGCCATCGTTGAAACCATATTCCCTGGCATTTCGACAGTTTGTGCCTCGTCCAAACACAGCCTCCACCAATTCATCCTCACCAAAGGACACCCGGGTGGAAGATATTTCCTTTGGTTACGAAACACTGGAACATTTCCCGTATCTGTAAGTCGCAATTCCGCTTGGAGTACATTGTATGTGGTCACAACGAGATCGTAATTACACAACGCGGTAGGATAAACAGGGGTGGTATTGTGACCCCCATAAACCAACACTTTCAAACCACTTTTAATATGTTTACACACCTCTTTACACCACTGTTTTTTTAACGCTTGTGGAGTTACTATTAACGTTGCTTTCGTATCCACCAATGGCATGTTGATCCAACACTGTGGACATCTGTAAGGACCGAAGTTCTTCTTGTACGCTAAACACTCACTATGTTGGATTTTATCACACTCCACACAAGTCACTGTCTTATCGTGTTCTAAATTACCGCAAATACACTGCACTTGAGGTGAGGAATCTTTGGAATGACTTGAAGTGGTGCAAAACTTACTCAACGTACTAGCATAGTACATTTGTAATGCGACGTAGTTTTGAGACTTCTTTTCTGATGCTTTCACCCAATCTTCTGGAACTTTGATCTTCTTCGGTTTGTCCACGTAGTCTTCGGGTTCAGGTGGTGGTTTAGGACGCTTCTTGGATTTCTGAGGGATTTCAACACTTGGTTCTTCTGTATCTAGGATCGGTTTCTCTTCACTTTCATCATCCGAATCGATAATGTTGCCATTCTCCATCGGTTTGGGGTGCAGTAGAACACATGCCAACACTTCAACTGTCTTCCCTAATCCCATTTCATCTGCTAAGATGCCACCATTGCAAGTTTCAGTCACAAGTGGACGTTCCTCAGTTACATAACCAGTGAATTTGTTGTAATAGATCTTCACTTCCGTTTCCAAAACGATTTCTGTGAAGAGTGGATTAAGGAACTCGATGGGATCTTGTTGGGTTTCACGGTGCAGCATCCAACGAACGGCTGTTTCTTGGTAAGGACGTAGAGTTGGTTTTAAACTGGAATGTTGAACATTGTTCTCTTCTAAACTAAAACCTTCTTCCTTTCGAATGTTTTGGATTGTCTTATAGATGTTAAGGATTTCACTGTTGGCATAAAGCTCCTTATTTGACTTGTCCAACTCCTCATCTTCACTTGCTTTATTGAACATTAATAAAAATATTTCTTTAATACAGTTTCCAATCCTTGTTGAGAATTTCGGTAATGGCAGTGCTTTAAAATACAATTTTATGTAAACATCACTACTCTCATCTACTTGGAAGTCTATGGAGAAGATCTTTGAGATAAATATCTCTTTCAGCATATGAGTATCGATTTGCAATTTAACAATCATTGAACTTTGGTCATCAAACTGTAGCAGAACTGCTTCCGGTCTGTATCCCCCTTCATCTTCACCGTCTTCTTCAGTGCGGTGATTAAACGTGATCGTCCCTTCCTTGTAATTTTCTGGTAAAACATTATTTGTTGTACCAATGATCAGAAAACCCAAGTAGAATTGTTTATTCGTTTCGATGGGTAATGTGAAGCGTATAAATTCGCTTGGCAGTGGTTTCCGGCGATTACTACGTCGTTTCTTTGTAACTGGTACAAAATTTAAAGCTCTACAACGCCATGAATCATCAGTGGTGTGTTTTTTCGGCGATGATTTTGATCTTCCCATTGTTTACAATGAATCGAAATTGACAACAGTTATTTTAATAACAAATGTTTGAGGTTAAGTGGATCCAAACAAAAAAAATTATCACTTTTACAGTTAACGATCACGATTGGACTCAATTTTAGGTTTGTTCTTGGAATAAATGAATAATACAATATGAAAAAAACACAACTTTTATGTCTTTTTATTGAAATGAAAAATAAATAATATATACGGAGTTAATTTACAGAGATCTATAGCGTAGATGGATTTTTGGTGATGATTTCTACGGATACCGGATGCAGTTCTTCATTATTACAGTATTGTAATAGAAAAATACAGTATTGTTGGTAGCCTAACCTCAGTAGCAAAACCATGAATATTTCTATGAATAGCAATGTTTATCACTAAATACGAATTTAATTAGCGTATAGCGTTATTAAAGTTATGATCAATTAAAATTAAATTTTCTTTGTATTCTTATTCTTCACTCTCTTTTCTCCAAAGCCATTACACTTACAATGACACACATTCCTAATAATCTTGTCTCTTGTACGTCTTTGATACGCTCGGCAAGAATGGAAACATGAAATAATCTTCGAACAAACATGCTTATTTCTTATTAAATCTCTGGAAGTATCTATAAAAGTAGAGAAAAAAAAATTGAAGGTAAAATTTCTACTTGGAATGCACTTTTATGAAATATCACTCTAGATACCAATGTGATTATTAGTTTGCTCATGGCCTTCTTTATGTATACTTTCAATTTTTATAATTATTACAATTTTAGCATAGGGATAGGTAATGGGACGGTAATGAACTAATTTTCTCTATGAAATTTGTGATGGATTTTGATACTGACCGTGAATTAGACTAGCATTTAAGTCAAAAAGTTGCAAAAGCACACAAAGAAATAACAAAACTGCGTAAAACTTCATTGTACGGAAAAAAACTACAGTCTGATGCACTTGTGTACCTATGTAAACCTTTTATTTATAATATATAAAGGATAATTGCACTGTGTGACCAGGGAATTCCATCTTTAACGCCGATTCGTTCCTTTGGTAATTTTATGACTTATGGTTTTTTAAAAAATTCGGTACTTTCTCTATTTTTTTTTATCTCGTGTCGAATGTAACCTTGAATCGCATTTATGATCTAATTTACTTTTCTCATAACAATTTCTATTTTAATTTAAATAAATTGCGTAGGTTGGCATTATTTAATAATTACAGGGCACTTCTGGTCTGTGTAATAGAAAAATCTGAAAAATGGCTTAGAAAAGTGATTTTTAATCTTCATCAAATTTCTTTCTCTTTTTTTCACTAAAAAATTTCTATTCTCTCCGGATCTGAAGCGAGACAATAAATATGTAAATAGTACTAAATCTTTCTTGTGAAAACTTTCAATTTACCAGCTTTATAGAATTTTTTTCTTAATTGAATTTTGTTCTTCTATTGTTGGGAAAAATTTTAATTGATCACCGAGAAAATTTCACGATATTTGCATTGTATTACATACTCCTCTGGATCATTACGTCATTAAGCCCCACGTAAATTGATGCCCGACCGATTAAATGAAACTTTTTTCCATGTGAAAGTGATTCTGTTTTCAATTTTTGTATAGGTATATAAATGTGTGTGGTGGGCTTGGCCGTAACCAATATAATTCTGTTGTCATCTTAAGAACACAAACTTGTTATATACTTACCTTATATTGTAAAGTGTATAAAGAAATTGTTTTAATATTTTATAACAAACACACCACAGTGGGGTGCGGCTTCGTATAAAACATTCAGACATTGCATTTATGTGTTCCATTTCGATAGTATGATTTCAACGTGAAGCAAATACGTAATTTAAGTGCCTCATTTACCAAACAGAATCAAAATGAAAGTGTTTTATAGTTTTTTAGTGTGTTTTGTGATTGTGGTAAGTGGAATTTCTATTATTACCGTGCTCTTAATTTCGAAAATATTCATTTTCAATTTTTTTCGCTCTCATCAACAATCGATTCGTATTGGAATTTCTTGAAACCGGCTTGACCACTTAACTTTATATAACTCCCTCTGATCAATACACAATTATTATATAAAGTAATTTTTTGTGTAAATGGAGCAAGTACCTATAAATAAATTCCGAAAATTACATAATTGCTTTCCAATTCATAAATATGCATCAGGGGAATTTGTGAATAACATTAAATTTCACTAATTACAACTTTTACTGTCACTTTTACTCTAACCTTTACCAATTTTTCTTTTGCAGATAGTTTGTAATGCTCAATTTCCCCCACGTTTATCAATTCCCGGTGCTCTTATAGCACCTGTCCAACAAAGACCTACCGGCTTCCGGCAAGGCCGTCTCCAACAGCCTCCACAACCCAGTTTCGAGCCTCTTAACATCCCAATCCAACGAGGTCGTCGACCTTCACCAATTCCAAATGCAATTCCCATTAGGGAAGTGCGTCCGGTGAATGAAGAACCAGAAGAACCGACCCAATCCATAACCACTTCAAGTTTCGACGATGAGGTCACGAAATTGGGCATTTCTGCCCTACAATCAGCGATCAGGCAAGCGTCTGACGAGGAACCCGAAGAGGATCTTCCCCCAAAACCCACCCCGGTTCCATTTAGACCCGAAAGACCGGTTCCAGTGCTCAGAGCTGACGTTAGAGAACGAATTCCTCAGGAATCACCTCAGCAAAGACCACAACCTCAATTAATTCATCGTCCAGTACAACAAGTACCGCAACAAGTGCGACAACGTCAGCCGCCCCCACAAATCCATCGTGAAGAGGAAGAGATTCCAATCAGGGCTCCAGTTAGACAGCCAATAAGACAGCCAGCACCACAACGAGTGGCGCCATCTCCACGACCACGTTACGATTCGGCCAACGGTGAGGACTCGGAACGTAAACGTAAGCCGGTCGTACAGATTTTGAGGAAATATCGCACGGATAATCCCGATGGAAGTATCACATGGGGCTACGAGAACGAGGATGGCTCGTTTAAGGAGGAGACATTGGGCGTTGATTGTGTTACGCGGGGGAAGTACGGATACGTGGATCCAGATGGCGTGAGACGTGAGTACAATTACGAGACAGGTAACAAGTGCGATGAGCCCGAATTGGATGAGGAGGAGGAATTGTTGGCGCAGAAGGGAAGGCCGAATATACCGCAGCCTAGAGAGAAGAAAGTGCAACAACAGCCGCAATTTAGGCCACAACCACAAGCCTACTAAATGCCATTTAACATTTTTTTTGTTTAATTATTATTTTGTATGTATCTGTTTGTGTGTAATAAAAAAGATGGAAATTTTGTGCCCAATTTGATTTTTAATCTAATGCGAGTTTCAACTCTCTTTTCTCATTCATGCGTTGAATGTGAAGACACTTTCAAGTGGTTTCGGTGGGAATATTTTCTACTTATTAAACTTGATGAATGCATATAATATGGTTTTAATTTGTTCGAGTAACAAATGGCAAATGTTTGTTTAATTTATTTAATATTGTAAAAGAATGATGATATACGTAATCATCGTGCCAAATATTGAGAGAATCGTATGTCTGCTGATGGAAAATAGACCAGCAGCAGTGAATTTTGGTAAACACTTGCCAGTAAATAACGCCAAGATGAGTAAGTCGTTCTGTACGACGGTATCAGTGTGACAATCTTCCAACATCGTGTAACAGGTTAATGATACACGTCTGGCTTCTTCTTCCACTGCATGGCAAGCGAAGGAGAGTGACATTGTTTGTATCTTAAATCATAAATGCTAAAATTTATTATAATTCATGGTTTATTTTAAATTACCAGTGCGACAATTCCAATGAAAATACCATTTGCGATCGTTTTGTATGAGACCTCTTCGGTAATAAGAGCATTAACGTAATACAGAACTTTGATCACAAAGATGAAGATTAAGAAGAATATTAAATTCCCAAAGAGACCATTAAATGTTTCACATGCTTCTAACACTTTGCGATAGTTTGTTTGATGTTTTTTTAAAGAAAGTCGAGTTTCTTTGTAGCGACTGCTTCGGATATCTACGATGATGTGTTTTATTTGCTCACAGATGGCGATTAATAAACTGCACAGTACCATCATAAAAACACTGTACGTATAACTGCATATTATACTTAAAAGTGTGAAGACTAGTTTAAAAATTGATAAACCATGAACGGAGAATGAGGATATCTCATGATATGACAATCCAGATGCAATGATTATAATTGGTATATGTAGGACTATGAGGTATTTTTGCAGCATATATACAAAGTGGCGACTTCTTTTTTCATTGCTCTCTTTTCTTATAAGGAAATTTAAAATTTTGTGCCATTTCCTATCTCTTCTAGTCCAGAAAACGTACAAAGTAGCAAAAAACGTTAAAAATGGATCCATTAATTGTAAAATAGCAGCACTTTTGGATTTAAAGTTATTAAATGATATGACAACGTAGTAGAACTGATGAATATTCGCATAACCGTAAAACCCCAATAATAAAAAGTAGAAACATATTTTATATATGATTGAAATGCTCTTAGGTTCGTTGTTGTTGAAGTCCCAGTTTGGGGTTATAAGATAGTAAGTGCTAATTTGGTAAATTCTTTGAAACGTTTTGCTTTGTATTAAAGACATGCTGCTTTTAATTTATAAAACTGTTTAATGCAGGTATCATAACTTGTTTTTCTTTACGTTTAAGTAATTATGTTTAGGTATTATCCAAATTAAATTGAGTAGGTAATAATGTTAAGTAATCGATACACTTATGAAGTTTAGTGATCTCTTTTTACTAAATGTCACTCTACATCAAATTCTTCAACTGCAACAACAGAATCAAGTAGGAAAGTGTAGTACTCAAGACTGACAATATTGTATGACGTCCGATGGACACAATTCCATTGGCAGTGAATTTTGGTACGCATTTACCGGTGAACAATGCTAATGTAAATAACTTTTGATGGTGGATGTGTTCAGTGTCTTGTAATTGTTCCATTTGAATAAAGCACTCTAGACTAACTTTTGTAGCTTCTTCTTCAACAGAAGAGCAAGCAAACGACACAGTCATCGTATATATCTGAAAACCAGAAACTATTTTTATTTGTTCAAGAGGTGAATAAAAACAATTCGATACCATTATCATCACCAACATCGTTATTGACTTCATAATATTGGCAAAGGAAGGAGAATCGATGGACCCATTGATGGTATTCAAGAGTTTCGTTGTTGTTGTTAATATTGTAAAAATGATTAAGATGCCAAATAAATTACTGAATATTTGACATGCTTCCAATAATTTTCTGTACTTCGCCTGAAGTCTTTGTAAAATATGTTTGTCTCTCTTAAATCTTTTACTTTGTATCTCGATTACGATTAGAGTGAATTGTTCTTTAATTGCATTTAACGTAAGGCATAAAACCATAATAAAGATGTTGTGTTCATAAAGACATGCAAAATTTATAATAATGTAGGCAATGTAAAAATGCATATGAATTTTGTGGTTTAATGCGTTAAAAGTTATACCGAAAATCAAAACACATGTTGGTAGATTCAGGATAACCATCTGACTTAAATACGATCTTTTTAAATTGTTATAATAGAAATAATTAAGTTTTTGGTTTTCGTCATTAATGATGGTCAACAAGGTATACCATTGTTTATTGCTTCCATGCCAGATCATTCCAATACTCACAAGTTGAGTACCGATTTGTGTCACAATTTTTAGAACAGTATCAATTTTGTTTTCCAAAAAAAGAGAAAAATCCCATTTATACTTAAATTCAACGCTGAATAAATAAAGTTTACATCCACATAAGATGGATAAAAACAATAATTTATAAACAAGTGACAATCTTTTTGGTTTATTATTATCAAAATCCCATTTAGGAGTCACCAAATAATAAGTACCAACATTATAAATGGTTCTAAATATTTTACTTTGTGCCACAAGCATGTTTGTACACTTTATGAGTAATTGTGTTTTATTTGATCGATTCATTTAATATACATATCTTGTTTGTGTTCTGTACCATTGCTGACAATTTAGTTTAAGTGATGAAAAATGGCACATTCTCAATTGAACGTCTAGATGGCGAGACTTGTTGTAACTCACCTATACAATTTTTTTAAATTGCAACAACAGAATGACATAAGTCGCAAGAACTCCAAGTCCAAATAGAGATAAAATTGTGTGATGATCAAGTGAGAACAAGCCGAAAACTGTTAATTTAACTGAATGTTTTCTTGTCTTCATTGCCAAATTAATTAATTCTCTTTTTATATGTTTCGGTATGTTATCGTACTCCAAGCTGGTAAAGGTAAAACAAGCAAGACTGACTTCTTTTTTGAGGCTTTCTCCACAGAGTAACAACCAAATGCTATTAATCTAGAATAAAGCTGCAACATATAAAATTGTAATGCATATTTTTTAAACTTTCTATCACATACAATAGCATATGTATATTGGATTAACAATTGTACTCATGGAGTTTAGGAAAGATACAAAGATATACTTGGACTATTATATCCCTCAATCCATATTGTTATATATGCAAACATATTAGTTGATGAAGCAAAATAACTGAATATAATTATTTTTTGTATGCCCAAATTCATATTGGCACAAGCTTTCAATAAGTTATTGTAGCGTTCGTGAAATTTTTTGTAAAATTTTCTTTTTAATCCAAATTCGCTTGTATTACATCAGTTTTAATTCGATGGAATTCTTTCTTGATTAAATACATGGTATTCACATTTTGAATCTGAGCTATGTAAAATATATAAATGATAACACCGAAACCATAACTGTCTAATACTAAAATGAAAATGTTTAAATAATACTTAGAAGCAAGACTTATAAGGACCCCCGACAGATTTATTAAACAAATAACACTCATGAATAAGAAATTAGAAAAGTATGGAACATTTTATTTTTCCAGAAGCTTTCATTAAAGGAAATAAAAATGTCTTTGTTGTAAATAATTTTCAAACAAGCATAACATTCCTTGTTAATTGAAAGCAACGTTACGTGTGCTGTTAATGAAGGCCAAATAGCCGAGGATATAGATCTGAAAATGGTAGCAATAATTTCAGGATTTTTGCAAAACTTTCTAAATTCCACATATGCGTTGGAAAAATATACTAATTCACCAGGTAAAATTACAAGAAGAATGACGACAAATTTATGTTTTATAAATAATTTTGATGGTTGATTTTGAGTAAAATCCCATTTTAGAGTAACTAATGTGGTATAAGTTAACTATTTTTCCCAGGGTTAATTTTACGTGAAAATTGGTAAATTACTTGATGTTGAAATATAACATGTTCCTAAAATATTTAGGGGCTAAATAACTAAATTGGTTCAACTACATTTTATTAAGCCCTAATTCATTTTTCCAATGGTTGGAATTTTTACTTTATTATTGATCTTCCAATGGTCTTTTATGATTGCATAAAAGTGGATTAAATATAATCCAGGATCAAAATGTTTTGTCATTTATTTTGAAAACATGTAAGAAAAGGATGACAATAGCTTAATCCTGGAATATATTTAATCCACTTTTGTGCAATCGGGGATTTTATAATAAAAACTAAATTTTATTGCATAAGATGTATTTTATTTTCTTATCTTAATCTGATCAAAAATGTACCTAAAAATTTTATCTTGCATTTACCATCTTATATCTAACTTCAACACCTCGATGTCAGGAGATCCAGATCTCAACTAGACAATTTTCTTAAACTGTAATAAAAGGATGACATAATTAGTAAGGCTTCCTACCAAAATTAACAATATTTGACGATCAGCTGAAAAATAATTGGCTGCGGTGAATTTCATTGTATGTTTTCTTGTATAATTTTCCAAATTAATTATTTCTCTTTTTATTGATGGTGGTATATGATGATTTTCCAAAATCATGAAACACCCAAGACTTACTTCTTTTGAAGCTTTCTCAATGAGGTAACAAGCATTTAAATGCAATGCATAATTGATCTACAAAATGCAATACTTTCATTGTTATCATTTTACCGTTTTATTTTTAAACTATTAGAAACATACAAGACCATATGATAAATTGCTGAATATACTTAAGTAGAAGTAGAAAGATAATGCTGATCTGTCAAGATTTTCAATAGCAATTTCAACGTATAAAAGTAATGAGGACGATATGGCGGTGCTACTGAGTAACACTATATAACCAAAAATGGAATTAAGTATGTGGCTAGCTTCAAATAAGTAATAGTGTCGTTTGTGGAATTTTCTGTACAGATGTTGGTTAGGTGGATACGGAATAACCATGATCAAATCAGTTTTAATTTGTCGAAATTCGTTAAGAAGTAGATATAAAAAATTCCATGTATTTACTTGAAATATGCAGAGAATATAGTAGTTCGCAGCGAAGGAATAAAAGATGAATATTACAATCTTAATGCTAGTATCAGATACTACCATGATCCACATCAAACCAATGAAACTGTTTAAACAGATAATAGATGACACAGCAAAATAATGTACCATTTTATTATTGCTAAAACTCAGTGGTACTGCTTTGTTCATATTAAAATATACAAAAGCTTCCTTGTTGTAGATAAGCTTCATTAAACGGAGCCATTCCTTATCATTTCCAATCAATGCCAAATAAACTGTTATTGAAGGCCAGAATATCCTCGGTAGTGTTTTAAGTAAGGATGATAGAATTTTGGGATTTTTACAGAAGTTTAAAAATTCCTGATATGCGTTATAATAATATCCGGATGCGATAGGTACAAACACAAGTAGAACAAAAAGAATTTTATATTTGATAGAAAATTTTGAAGGTTGGTTTTGTAGAAAATCCCATTTTGGAATTAGAGCTGATGTGTAAGTAGTTATATTATAAAGGAATTTAAATGTTGTGCCTTCAGTTTCGAACATTTTTTAGTAGTTGTAGGTAACTAACTTCTGAAAAATTCTACCTACCAGTAGAATAACTACCAAACAACATTAACTTTATAATGGATATATAGGTATACAAATATCAATAATCAATCAACAAGCATAAATTATTTATTCCTAAGTGTTTTATTTTACAAATAATAAATGCGTTTTATCGAGAGCCATTTTTTTGGGGTGGAAATCCTCATGGACACCCGGTGCTATGGTAGTTTCCTGCGGGTAGTGTCGGGCTTTTACCGACTCCAACTCCTTTGCACCGCTGAACGTCACGTAACCACTTAAGCCAGATTGACGACTTAAAAGTAAATAGCTGACATTTCACCAAATTAAACATAAAAATACAACTTTTTATAATGAGTGCCTTGTTGCAATTAAAATTAAGTTACATTCTAATAAGATTTTAAACGTATTTTGTTTTGTTAAAGAATTTTGAATTACCTTTGAAAACCGTCATTGCAATCAGTCATCTAGGTCGAAGATAAACACATTCAATCCAATTGAAATAAGTGCTTAAATTTGAAATTAACACATGACATAAAAAGTTTCATCTCATTTATTGCATTTTCTTAAACTGTAATAATAGTATTATGTAATTTGTAAGTGTTCCCAAAAGAGATAAAATTGTTTGACGATTTAAAGAAAAAAAACCTGCACTTGTAAAATGAACTCTATGTTTTTTTGTGTACATTGCTAAATGAAGGATTTCTCTTTTTAGAGATGGACTTAGATGTTGATTTTCTAGATGCTCAAAACATTGAAAACTCACTTCTTTCGCAGCTTTCTGAATGCCCTCAAAAGCAAAAACATTTGCAGATATGTAAGTCTAGAAAAAAAAAATTAATAGGTATACACTAGTAATGATTCATTTTTATGTCCATACAAGAGTAATGGTTGAATTAATAAAAATACCAAAGGTGTACACAAAGGACGTACTTGGAGTATTATATTTCTCAATTGCCACAGCGATGTATGTAAACATTTGTACCGAAGAAGTAGCGAAAAAAAGTATTGCAAATTTACTATGAGTCGCATTATAAGCTACACTGGCCTCTAACAAAGAATGGTATCGTTTCTGAAATTTTCCATAAAAATTGTCCAACGGTGGATATGGAATGATAAGCTTCAAGTCACTTTTAAACTGTCTAAATTCCTTCTGGATTAAATATGAGATATTATGATAATTAATATTATAAACAGCAAGCATAAAAACTGTTACAGAGAAACCATACAGTGCACAAATCAGAATATATCTCTCTGTGTGACTGATAGGCACAATTAAAATCCAGGACAGAGTTAGAAGAGAAGTAAGACTATAGGACGAAATGATTAGACTTGCATGTAACATTTTGTTCTTCCAAAATTCCAATTTCAGTTCATTTTAAAAATTAGAAATTTTTCTGAGTTGAAGAAGAATTCCAAAAAATTATTCCATAATTGTTTATTTTGGAAAAACACCATAGAAATTAACAATGTCGCAGAAATTATTCGCGATATTGAAATGAACAATGTCGATATGATATGAGGATTGTTCCAAAATTTTTCAAATTCTTTATAGGCAAGTAGGAAAAATAAAATTGGAGGAGGCATAGATACAGTTGGCACAAAAATAATCTTGTACATTAAAAGTAAGTTTGATGGTCGATTGGATTGAAAATCCCATTTTGGTGTAACTAACATATAGGATGTTAGATTGTAAAATGTTCGAAATATTGATGCTTCACTGTTGAACATTTTTCGTATACAGCGGATCTAGTTAGTTTTTTATGAGAAATATTACTGTACTTATTTCGAAATGGACAAATGGTTTTATTGTTTATCGTTTACCTACAAGGACTAGAACAATAATAGTAGCATATTAATAATTTAATATTCATAATTTTTGACAGTGAAACCATAAAGGTAAAATATATAGATATACCTACATTCATATATGTATATCATGTAAAAATCAGAAATAAAGGATTCTAAGTGGCTTTAATGATTTTATTGTGGGTATGAGATTTAAAGAGCTTTACATTCAACCAATTTTATAAAGATGGGGAAATGTAGAATGGAAATGTTGAATCTCACCTAATCCAGTTTCTTAAACTTAAACTCCAATAAGATGTTCATCCTCATTTTAGTGTAACTGTTTTCAATTAGACAAACGAAAATTACGATGACTATAATGCATATTAAATATTAAAATATACGTGGGCTAAGTACTTTCAATTAATAAGTTGTTTTTCACAAATGTACTTCTGATTAGGACTAGGATTTGAATTTATTTTATCATGTAAAGAAAACTTCTAGGTATGCAGATCCCGTTGATTATTTTTATTTCATCTTTAAAATTATTCATTCCTTTAATTCCCGGTTTACAGGTGTAATTTGGTGTGTCCAAATATATGCGGAATGCATATTGGAATTATAAACGCATTAAAAAGTAGTGGGGCTAATACAGTTACCCAAGGAATGTATGAGATCATTCATAGTTAAAGTATGAGCAATATTTATTTGACCAACTGCGCTTCATTTATGAATGGATTTTTAACTTGGAATCTGGTTCTATCCTTTTTTACTTGCTAAGATTTGCCTATTCTCCTCGCGCGCTGTCTAACCCCTGCCCAAACTAAATTTAACTTTATCTTCCCATTTCGTATTTATACAATTCTAGACTGAATGAAATTTAAAGTAGGAAAATAGAACAAGCCATTGATTTTAGAACAAAAATATTCATTGAATTCTGCCGATACTTTAGAAACTTGCAATATATGTAGTACTATTCAAGTAAGTGTACGAACCAGATTCCCATATGCATACAGAAAATAGCAATTTATACGCAAGTAGGGTCTTAAAAGATTTATTCTGAAAAGAATCCCATTCCCATTCCAGTAAAACTCTAAGACATACCAATTTTTTAAAAAAATTACTCTAGTATCATAACATAATCATTTTTATTTATTTGAATTAGTGTATCGAAAATATATATGTACATATCAATGACACCGTACCTATTTGTTTGTTTGTGTAACGTATTAATGAACTCACAGTCGCTCATCGTTAGTAGTTAGCAACTTCCACATATACACAACTCGGGGTTGATTTATACAAATTACTTTGCTAAATGTTGACCGCCGTCATGTCTCACCTAACACGCATTCTTAAATTGCAATAAAATAATCACATACGTAAGAATATAGCCCAAAACAGCCAACATTGTGTATCGATTGATAGATATAAAACCTGCAGCAGTGAAATTTGGTGAACAATGCCTCACGAACATAGCTAACACAATTAAATCATCTTTAAGAGTTAGGGACCCTTGTGGACTTTCAAGTTTTATAAAACATTCTATTAGAATTCCATTTGCTTCTGATTTAGTTGAGTAACAAGAGAAAGATATCATTACAGCACATATCTAAAAAATGTTCTTTAACTCTTTTTTTTTGTAAATTACTCCTTAACTTACAAACATAAATGTGCCTGAACACAGTTGACTTACTTTACTAAACAAACTTGTACTAACATTTTGATAATATTGCTCAATAACAATATTAATCCAGTGTAATATTTGAAATGTAGATGTACACAACAACAAAAACATCAAGTTGCTGAATAAAGAGTTCAATATACTGCAAGCGTTCAATATTTTTCGATAACGTACTTGAATAGCTTTGCACAACTTCCTATTCCCCTCGCACTGGTGAATTGCCCTTATATCAATTTTGATTTGTTTACACTCTTGTTGGATCAGATACAGGAAGTTACAGTAAACACTTGTCATTATAGTGATTGTAAATGTGACGGTAATGTTACCGAAATTATAGATGACTTTGTGATAGACATCTAATTCCTCATTAGTCAATTTGGAGTATACAATGTTAATTAACAAATTAACAGTCCAGATGGCTAAGCAGATGAATCTTAGAAACATGGAGTTTTGATGAAAAGCAATCGGTTTATCTTCAGCGATTTCATACGAACGAAAAATATTTTTGTTGCAAACAATTTTTAGTAAATCGTACCATTTTTTCTTTCTCAAACCGTCCAAAGTAACCATCAGCGCTAGCAATCTAACCAACAATATGGTTGCAGTTCTGAATGTCCGAGCTGCTAAACTCTTTTTGGAAAAAATCTCTGTGAAAGCGCTGTCAAGGGTAGTGTAACATCCAAGACCGAATACACTTAAGGCGAATATCAACTTGTAGTAAATCGATAAGTGCAAGGGTCTGTTTGATTGGAAATTCCAATTTGGTGTAATTAGATAGTAGGTAGAGAGTTTGTAAACAAACTGGAAGGTTTCTGTTCCACTGTTTAACATCCTCTTTGAATGTGTAGGCAAATTTATGTATGCTTTAACAATTTTGTTTATTCTGTTGGTCAATTGAAAACTGTCTAGTTTCAAGACGTAACCAATACTATTTTGATTGATACGAGTGAAATAGTAGATAAGTAAGCTAAAAACAAAAAATTAATGGGATAATTTCAAATAAATTTAAAAGTGTAATCTCAATTATTTTCTATAGCCATTATTAGATTTTACATGAATATTAATATTATAATTCTGAACAATAAATCGTTAATACCGAAGAGTGATTTACGTACGTAAATGTGTATGTTTCACAATAGCTCATAAATTAAATTCAAACTACATAATTGAAATCGATTCAACGAAAATCTATTTTAGTTTCAATTCGATTTAAATTAGTCCAGGGATGAGTTTAACTGCAGGGTATTAAAAAGATATTTTTCCTGCATTTTTAAATACCCACCTATATCAAATATTTACTTTTTCTCATTTTATTGAATTTTCAAATCTGTAAGCTTTTTATTAGTTTTCATAGTGATCTAGTCGATTCTCATTCTTCGTCTTTAAAACTATTCTAATCAATGTATTATTAGCTTATTATGCTATATTTTCTAACACATGTTATTCAAAGCTAACACATTTATGGTGCACACATTTAATATACCTAATAAATCCGTGAACGCTAATGTGGTTTGAGAAAATCTGACTTTCCTCCCATGTGCCAGTTTGTATGCTACGAAAATGCTTGAATGAGTTGAGTTGAATGCCAACAATTTTCATTAAGTTGTGCCATTTTTTATTCGCTCTGTTGAGTGGTATTAAAAATGCTAGGGAAATGCACACCATCAGTTGTTACAGTTCAGAATAAATGGGCACTTTTACCCGAACTCTTTGTATAAATGATAATCTTTTCATATGAGCTGTAAACAAAGACATATGAACCAATTCCCAGTAAACTAATCGAATAAATTAGTTTGTATTGAATTGAAAAGTCGGAGGGTGCATTTACTTCAAACTCAAAGGTCCAATCGGTTGGGATTTAAGTAGTTGATGCTTGCGTATTTGTACACTACTTGAAAATTATAAACTTCAAAGAAGGGCATTGTTGAAATGAACTGCCAATTTTATAAATCAAGGCATTTATTTTTATTAAATTTGTAAAGAGAACTTGTAATTGCGTGTACCTAATGTATTTTACAAATTGACACGAAACTGTTATCGTGTTCAGATATTTTAATGATTACAATTTATTAGTTAGGAAGTAATTTCATAGTGTATTAGGTATACTGACATATTGAGAATAACAATTACGTGTTGCATGTGAATATAATTTAGTTTATTGATAATAATTGTTTACTACATTTTTGTGTATCAACTTAAAGCGAGATTTTTAAATTAAAACCATAAAGATGTATATTTTTATGATTTATACAATTATTTTGTAAGTTGTTTTTTTTTCTTATGGTACTAAATGGAGGTTATTATAAAAATACAACTGTACAACTGCAGATGATTTTATTTTAGTTCATTAATCATAATTTCTAACGAGAATAATACATTAGGAAAGTTATACATTATTAGATTGTGTTCTGCATACTTAATTAAATTTTAATTTTATGCGAGACTCTTAATTTGTATCAAAATAATGGTATATGTGAGTATATTACTGGCTATAGATAATAAAGTCCTTTTTCCAATAGAACTGAAGCCAGCAGTTGTTAGTCGAGGAACGTGCTTTTGTGTTAACATAAAAAGTACAAAAGACGTATGTGGTTTTTGTTTTTCCTTTTCCACAAAATTCAGCACATGCATAAAACAATTTTGGGACACTTTCCTTCCTTCATCTTCTGTCATATGACAAGAAAATGATGTGGTAATACAAAATATCTAAAACAAAAGCACTTTTTAGAGTTAAAAAGAATACATAAAAGTCGTAAAAGAAGAAATGCCTGTAATATTTATTAGTAACTAAGCTACTAATAAACTAAATAACTAAAGCTACTAACAATTGCATGTGAACCAGTTGAAACAAATCTTAAAATGTACCAAAGATCCACTGTCTTATTTGCCTTTAGAACCAGAAATTCATTAACCACTCTTAATGTTTGTAAAATTGTAATAACCATGAAAGCAAAGATATAAGACCCAAACATGTCGTTACATAAAGAGCAAAGTTCCAGTGTTTTGAGATACCGTTTTTGAATATCCTTAAAGAACCTTTTTTCTCGAGGAAAAATTTCTTCAACAATATCGTCTTGGATTTGCTTAAATTGCTGTCTGGCAAGATTCATCAAGTTGCATATAATACATACCAACAAAGTGTACAATGCGATCATTACTCCGTTGGAAAGAAAATAAAATATAAATTTGATTATGCTCATTTTTGGTGCAATAAATCCTTCATATACAAAGACAATAAGTAATGGAGTTGCTTCTGATAAACATAGAAATATAAATTGGTACAATATTATTCTTGATTTGTTGTTTTTCTCTTTAAATTTAAAAACTCGTTCATCTCTGATTATACTCAACATTTGATACCATTTTTTGTTTGTTCGATTCCACAGTATTGAACAAATTAAACCGAAAAATATAACAAGGAGTGGAACTGCCAAGAGTGATCCTGACTTCAAGTAAGTACTATTTAACAAGTTCATCACATACTGATACATCTGTATACAAGTAAAAATTACCGAAATACTCAAAATTAATAGGAGTGCCAATGATTTATGTAGCAAAGATACGTTTGATATTTTATTCTTCTTGAAATCCCATTTAGGCACTATTAGGAAAAATGTGCATATTTTATACACTGTTTCGAAGCTTTCTTCATACGTCGAAAACATGCTCATATGAACTGTTAATAATATTAAAACAAAGTTCGTATTAAAATATTCAATTATTTGCTTAGTGTTGATGTATTTAAAATTAAATTATATGTTCTAAAACGAAATGTTTATTAGGTAATTTTTCTATGTGCAATATTAGGTATGTGTTAATTGGTGTGGTCTGTGATAGTAAAAAAAATGCAACTGTTTTTATAGTTCACACGTGAAACTCCCTTTTGGAAATAAATCCTAACAAGAAAAATACATTAATATATTAAATTCTGCATAATTAATTAGGTAATATTAATTTTACGAGAGTTTCTTAACAAAATGATCGTATAAGTGAGAATACCTATAACTGCTCATTATGAACAGCAAAATGCTTCTTCCAATAAAACTAGTAGCAAGTAAATGATAACATAATGCAAAATACCTGAAAACACAGAGCAGTCGAAAAATGTGATGTATATAAGAATTTTTTATAATAAACTTAAAAACCCAAATTGATATAGCATTGTGTTTGTTTAGCTGTTTCCGCTTCAAATTGATAAATCGTTCATCTTTAATTATACGAAACACTTGACACCATTTCTTGTTATTACCACTCCAAGTTAATGAATAATTAAATAAACTGAAACAAAAAAAATTGGATGAAGTGGTGGTGTAATTATTGATCCAGATTCCGAAAAGTTATTGTGGTATACCTATATGACTGTGGAAAAATAAATTGTCTGAATACCCATCCATCGGGGCACTATTAAAAAAAATGCGCTTAATTTATAATGTTTCGAAACTTCCTACATAAGTAAAGAACATTGTTGCTATACAAGCTGTTAATACCTAATAATAAAACAAAATTCGTGTTAATTAGTTTTTTATTATAATAAAATGTAAATTACCAATTTAATTTAAATCTTTAATGGCAATATTTTCAATAAAATGCAAATGTTCATAATTTCTAAAAAAAGGAATGTTACATTATTATTAACTGATTTTATGCATAATTAAGTATTTTAAGGGTGTTTCTTAAGTTGTAATCGAATAATCGTATAATTGAGAATACTGCTGACCACCGAGAGCAAAGTACTTCTTCTAATAGAACTGAAGCCAGCAGCTGTCAGCCTAGGAGGGTGCTGTTGAGTTAACAGGAACAGTATAAAGGACTTATGAATGTTTTGGTTAACTTTATCCACAATATTTTGCAAATGAATTAAACAATTGTCGGATACTTTTCTTCCTTCAATTTCTACCAAATAGCAAGTAAATGTTAACACAACACAAAATAACTAAAACAGAGCAGTTTTTGGAATTTTAGAAAAATATCAAGATGAACAGTGAAAAAAATTTGTGAAATATACTAACAATTCCATATGAACCACTTGAGATAAATCTCAAAATGTGCCAAATATCCAATGTGTTGTTTATTGATTGATTAGTAAATTCATTAACCACTCTCAATATTTCTAATGCTGCAATTCCCATAAAAAATAAAATGTAAATGCCAAACAGGTCGTTACACAACGAGCAAAGTTCCAATGTTTTGATGTATCGTTTTTGAATATCTCTATAGAATTTTTTTTCTCGTGGAAATACATCTTCAATAATATCATCTTGGATTTGTTTAAACTGCTGTCTTATTATATTTAAAATGTTGCATATGACACTTACAAACAGAGTGTACACAATAATAAATAAAATGTTAAGGTAAACCAAGAGCACAAACTCAAGAGTACTTGAAGGCCGATTTCCAGTAATGGTTTGGTACACATAAGCCGATCCTACTGGAATTATTTCCGATGCACTCAAAAATATAAATTGATATAGCATTTTTTTCGATTTGCTGTTTTTCTCTTTAAATTTGAAAATTCGCTCATCTCTAATTATACACAATGATTGATTCCATTTTTTGTTGGTACCATTCCAAATTATTAAACAATGTAAAAGAAAAAATGTTAGGCCAAGTAACAGTCCAATTACTAATTCAGAACTGAAATCTGAATTTTTCGACAATATCATCGCATATGAATATAATCGACTAGAAAAAAAATATATCGGAATACCAAAGAATACCAAGACAGCAAAAATTTTATAAGCTAAAGGCAAATGTGATTTTTTATTTGTTTTAAAATCCCATTTAGGGACTATAAAAAAAAATGTGCTTATTTTATAAATTGTTTCGAAAGTTTCAGTGTACGTAGAAAACATATTGCAGTCTACAGACTGTTAATATCACAATAAACGTAAATTCAGATTAAAATATTTTTTTATATTTATAACAACATATTAGGTATTTATAATAAAATGAAATTAATTTGTGATAAATGTTTAAGGTCCAATAATTGTCGATCAAATCAAAAAAAAATTTCAGATGTTTTTTATGGATTGTATGTATTTGTTTGTCATAATTTCTAATACGAATAACAACAACAACAAAATCAATCAAAAGAATATAATATCATTAGAAAAGTTACATTTTATTAATCGTATAATTCAGAATAGTGCTAAGCTATAGCCGGCAAAGTGCTTTTTCCAATAGAACTGAAACCAGCAGTGGTGATTAGATTAGGAATATGCTGTTGGGTTAACATAAAGAGTACAAAGGACACATGTGGTTCTTGGTTTTTCGATTCCACAAAATGTTTCAAATGTAAAAAACAATTCTGAGACACATTTTTTCCTTTAGCTTTGACCAAATGAGACATGCAAAAATACTTATTTGTAGTTTTCCATTATAGATATGATATACAAAAGTAATGAATACTCGAATTATTTCTAATACTCTTAAAAACACAAATTGATATAGGGTTTCGTTCACGAATGTTTGTGGTTTGTACATCAATTAAAATATTGTTGAAACAATTATTTTTGATTGTTGCAGAACCACAAAGCATTGTGTGTTCGTTTTGCTGTTTTCTCTTTAAATTGAAAAATCGTTTATCTTTAATTATATGAAACATTTGACCCCATTTTTTGTTAGTACCACTCCAAATTAATAAATAATTAAATAAACTGAAACAAAAAATATTGGATGAAGTGGTAGTGTAATTATTGATCCAGATTCCGAAAAACTATTGTGGTACCTATATTACTGTGGAGATATAATTTGTCGGAATACCCAGCACCATCAAGAGAGCGCAAATTTTATATAGGAAAGAAATATTTGATTTTCAATTTATTTTGAAATCCCATCGGGGCACTATTAAAAAAATTAGCTTAATTTATAAAATGTTTCGAAAGCTTTCTGCATAAGTAGAAAACATTGTTGCTATACAAGCTGTTAATAATAATAAAACAAAGTTCGTGTTAAAAAGCTTTTTATTATAATGACATGTAAATTACCCATTTAATTTAAATTCTTAATGACAATATTTTCAACAAAATGCAATTGTTCACAACTTCTAACAAAACGGAATGTTACATTATTAACTGATTTTGTGCATAATTAAGTATTTTAAGGGAGTTTCTTAAGTTGTAATCGAATAATCGTATAATTGAGGATACTGCTGACCACCGAGAGCAAAGTACTTCTTCTAATAGAACTGAAGCCAGCAGCTGTCAGCCTAGGAGGGTGCTGTTGAGTTAACAGGAAAAGTACAAAGGACTTATGGATGTTTTGGTTAACTTTATCCACAATATTTTGCAAATGTATTAAACAATTATCGGACACTTTTCTTCCTTCAATTTCAACCAAGTAGCAAGTAAATGTTAACACAACACAAAATAACTAAAACAGAGCAGTTTTTGGAATTTTAGAAATAAAATCAAGAAAAACAGTGAACAAAATTTGTAAGATATACTAACAATTCCATATGAACCACTCCAGATAAATCTCAAAATGTGCCAAATATCCAATGTGTTGTTTATTGACTGATTAGTAAATTCATTAACCACTCTCAATATTTGTAATACTGCAATTCCCATAAAAAATAAAATGTAAGTGCCAAACAGGTCGTTACACAAAGAGCAAAGTTCCAATGTCTTGATGTATCGATTTTGAATATCTCTATAGAATTTTTTTTCTCGTGGAAATAATTCTTCAATAATATCATCTTGGATTTGTTTAAACTGCTGTCTTATTATATTTAAGATGTTGCATATGACACTTACAAACAAAGTGTACACAGTGATAAATAAAATGTTGAGGTAAGCCGTAAACACAAACTCAAAAGTACTTAAATACAGTTTTCCAGTTACGATTTGGTACACAAAAACCGAACCTAATGGAATTAGTTCCGATGCACTTAAAAATATAAATTGATATAGCGTTTTTTTCGATTTGCTGTTTTTCTCCTTAAATTTGAAAATTCGTTCATCTCTAATTATGCCCAACGATTGATTCCATTTTTTGTTGGTACCATTCCAAATTATTAAGCAATGTAAAAGAAAAAATGTTATACCAAGTACCACTGAAATTACTGATTCAGAACTGAAATGGGGACTTTTTGACAATATCATCGCATATGGATATAATCGCACAAAAAAAAAAATATCGGAATACCAATGAATACCGAGACAGCAAAAATTTTATAAACTAAAGGAAAATGCGATTTTTTATTTGTTTTAAAATCCCATTTAGGGACTATGAAAAAAAATGTGCTTATTTTATAAATTGTTTCGAAAGTTTCAGTGTACGTAGAAAACATATTGCAGTCTACAGGCTGTTAATATAACAACAAACGAAACTTCACATTAAAATATATTTTTAAATTTATAAAAACATATTTATAATAAAATGAAATTAAATTGTGATAAATGTTTAAGGTCCAATAATTGTCGTTCAAAATATAATTTCAGATGTTTTTAATGGATTGTATATGGATTTGTTTCTCATAATTTCTAATACGAATAACAACAACAACAAAATCAATCAAAAGAATAATATCATTCGAAAAATTCATTTTATTAATATTGCGTTGTGCATAATTAAGTGGAGAGATTTTTAATTTGTATCAGGATAATCGTATAATTGAGAATAGTGCTAATTATAGCCAGCAAAGTGCTTTTCCCAATAGAACTGAAACCAGCAGTGGTCAGATTAGGAATGTGCTGTTGGGTTAACATAAAGAGTACAAAGGACACATGTGGTTCTTGGTTTTTCGTTTCCACAAAATGTCTCAAATGTAAAAAACAATTCTGGGACACATTTCTTCCTTTAGCTTTTACCAAATGACATGTAAATGATATCAGAACGCAAAATATCTAAAACAGGGCAATTGTCACATTAAAATTAAAATTGAAATTAAAAAAAAATGAAAAACCAAAAATTAACTAACTATTGCAAATGAATCACTTGATACAAATCTGATAATATACCAAATATTCGCATTACTGTTTACAGATTGAATAGTAAATTCGTTAACCATTCTTAAAGTTTGAACAATCCCAATAACGATAAAAACCAAAACGTAATAGCCAAACATGTCGTTAAATAAAGAGCACAATTCCAATGTCTTAAGATATCGTTTTTGAAGATCTTTATAGAAATTTCTTTGTTGCGGATATTTATTTTCAATTATATCGTCTTGGATTTGGTTAAATTGCTGTTTAATTATATTTAAGATGTTGCACATGATGCATACGAACAAGATGTACACAAAGACCATTAAAATATTGCCAATCGCACTAGCTATAAACGCGAACATACTTATTATTTGAAGTTTCGTCGTAAATACAATATACAAAAAATCCATTAATAATGGAACTATTTCTGATATAGTTAAAAAGATAAATAGATGTAGCATTGAATTTGTTTTGTTGTTTTTTTCTTTAATTCTGAAAATTCGTTCATCTCTGATTATCAGCAACAATTGGCACCATTTCTTGTTAGAGCCATTCCACATTATCGAACAAAGTAATAAATTAAAGATCGGACGAAGTACAAATAAAATTAGTGATCCAATTTTTGAGTATGTATTATTCAACAATCTAATCGCATATACGTTCATGATGAAGAAATAATAACTTAACGAAGTACCCAATATCATTAGGAGAACAAAAATCTTATAAAACAAAGAAAAACGTGATTTTTGATTTGTGGTAAAGTCCCATCTAGGTGCAATTAAGAAAAATGTGCTTATTTTATAAATTGTTTCGAAACTTTCAGTGTACGTCGAAAACATTATGTTGCTGTATATAAACTGTTAATAATAAAATAATAAAGTTTGTGTTCATAAATATTTTTTCCATCATAACGACATTTGAATTACCTACTTCATTTAAATTTTTAATATATTAATAACGAAATTACACTTTGCAGATGATTTTTTTTGTCAATCATTAACTTGTGTTTTGCATAATTATAATCAGCAAATAACTATAAATTCAAGTGATTCTTCCAATAGAACTATTGGTATTTGTATTAAATGTTTTGCCAACTAGCAGTCCATATTAATTCGAAATTCAGCATTTCAAACAAAATTTTGAATCGTAAAATTACTATCAAAACAGTTCCTGTCCTCTAGCAAATAATATTAAGCGAGTATATATAATATCTATTTTTAATTTATATTGTTATACATATGTAATTATTTGCAAATTGTCCTGTAACTGGATTATTATCTGTTGGGCAATAAAGAATATTATTATTATTATTATTACAGTTCCAAAATTAATTTTTCTTGCGTTTCCAATCTGAAACTTTATAGAATATTAACATTAAATTATCTAATTGATTGATTTGAACAGTAATCCGACGGTTAGTTGGAGTGAACCTATTATATTCTGCATAATTAAATATTCAATTTGTAGAAAAGTTCCTTATTTGTATCAAAATAATGGCATATGTGAGTATACTACTGGCCATGGACAATAAAGTACTTTTTCCCATTGAACCAAAGCCCAGTGCTGTCAATTTAGGAACGTGTTGTTGTGTTAACATAAACAGTACAAAAGATGTATGTGGATTTAGGTTCTCTTTGTTCATAAAATTTTGCAAATGTAAAAAACATGTTTTTGACACTTTTCTTCCTTCAACTTCTACCATGTGCCAAGAAAATAATATCGCAATGCAAAATATCTAAAACAAAACACATCTTAGAGTTTAAGCCAAATTTTAATTCAATTAGAGATGAAAAGTAACTAATGGTACGCTTACTAACAATTGCATAGGCACCACCTGAGACAAATCTCAAAATATACCAAACATCGATTGTATTTTGCACCGAATAGGCCATAAATTCATTAACCAGTCTTAATGTGTGTAAAATTGCAATGACTATTAAAATCAAGATAAAAGAGCCAAACATATCGTTGCACAAAGAGCAAAGTTCCAATGTTTTGAGATATCGTTTTTGGAGATCCTTAAAGAATCTTTTTTCACGTGGAAAAATTTCTTCAACAACATCATCTTGGATTTGTTTAAACTGCTGTCTGATTAGGTTGAACACGTTACATATAATACCAACGAATAAAGTGCACACTGTGAGCAATATGACAATGTTAAGAAACCTATACACATCTCTTAATCTAGCCATGTAAATTTCTGTGACGATGAATCCATCATAAACAACAACCAGGAGAAAAGGAATTACTTCTGATAAACACAACAATATAAATTGGTATTTTATTGTTCTTGATTTACTGTTTTTCTCTTGAAATTTAAAAATGTTTTCATCTCTGATTATACTTAAGATTTGAGTCCATTTTTTGTTTGCAATACCATTCCAAAATACTGACCAAAGTACAAGAATAAACAATAGATTAATTGGCACTGTCATTAGAGATCCTGACTTAAAGTAGCTAGTGTTTAAAAACTCCAACATATTTATATATATGGATACACACAAAAAAATTACTGGAAAACCCAACATAATTAAGAGAACAAATATTTTATATAATAAAAAAAAATTTGATATTTGGTTTATTTTGAAATCCCATTTAGGCACGATTAGAAAAAATGTGCTTATTTTATAGACTGTTTCGAAACTTGCTGCATACGTGGAGAACATTGTTGCTATACGAACTGCTAATAATAATAAAACATATTTCATGTTAAAATATTTAATTATCTCCACTTATTTTCAATTTTAAAAATTATTTATTATACATTATAGGTATATTTTAATGTTAACAGGAAAAGTTTCATATTTAGAAAGACATGCAACTGCGGATTCTTTATTTATTTTCTTTGTTCAGCAAAATGAAATTACAATAATTTTAGCGGAGTGTCGTAATTTGTATCATGATAATTGTATAATTGAGAACATTGCTGATTATAGCCAGCAAAGTGCTTCTTCCAATAGAACTGAAACCAGCAGTTGTCAGATCAGGAATGTGTTGTTTGGTTAACATAAAGAGTACAAAGGACATATGTGGTTCTTGGTTTTCCGTTTCCACAAACTTTTGCAAATGTATAAAACATTTTTGGGACACATTTCTTGCTTCAACTTCGACCAAATGACATGTAAATGAAATCAGAACGCAAAATATCTAAAACCACAATTTGAGAAAAGAAAAAAAGAGACAAAAGTCAACTAACTATTCCAAATGAACCACTTGACACAAATCTGATAATGTACCAAATATTCACATTGCTATTCACCGATTGAATAGTGAATTCGTTAACCACTCTTAAAGTTTGAACAATTCCAATGATCATAAAAACCAAAATGTAGGAACCAAACATGTCGTTAAATAAAGCGCAAAGCTCTAACGTTTTTAAATATCGTTTTTGAAGATCTTTATAGAAACATTTTTCTTGTGGATAATTATTTCCAATTAAATCATCTTGGATTTGTTTAAATTGCTGTCTAATGATATTTAAGATGTTGCATATGATAGATACGAACAATGTGTATACCATGATCATTAAAATGTTGCCAACAACCCTAACCATAAAAGCGAACATACTTATTTGAAGTTTTGTCATAAACACGATATATAAAAAAACCATTAATAATGGAACTATTTCTGATATAGTTAAAACGATAAATTGATATAGCATTAAGTTTGTTTTGCCGTTCTTCTGGTTAAATCTGAAAATTCGTTCATCTCTGATAACCAGCAACAATCTGCACCATTTCTTGTTAGTGACATTCCAAATTATCGAACAAAGTAATACATTAAAGATCGGAAGAAGTCCAAGCGAAATTAGTGATCCAGTTTTTGAGTAGGTGTTGTTGAACAATCTCATGACACTTACGTTCATGATGAAGAAAAAATAACTTAATGAAATACCCAGCACCGTCAAGAGAACGAAAATTTTATAAAACAAAGAAAAATGTAATCTTTTATTTGTTTTAAAGTCCCATCTAGGTGCAATTAAGAAAAATGTGCTTATTTTATAAATTGTTTCGAAACTTTCAGTGTACGTCGAAAACATTATGTTGCTGTCTATAAACTGTTAATACTTAATATAATAATAAAGTCTGTGCTAATATATATTTTTTTCATCATAACGACATTTGAATTACCTACTTCATTTATATTTTTAATATCCAATATTAATAACGAAATACAATTGCAGATGATTTTTTTATTTATGGTTTATTATAATGTTTAACAAATCAATATCTTTTGTTTTGCATAATGAAGTCAGAATTTCAGGACATGTTGTTAATTTGTATCAATATAACAGTATAAGTAAGGATACTGCTGATTATAGCCAGCAAAGTAGACCTGCCAGTGGAAATAAAGCCAGCAGCAGTTAGTTTAGGTACGTGCTGTTGAGTTAACATGAACAGTACAAAGGACTTTTGTGAATTTTGGTTTTCTTTGTCAAAAAAATTGTGCAAAAGTAGAAAACAATTTTGAGACACTTTTCTTCCTTCAATTTCTACCAAGTAACAGGAAAATGAAATGACAATGAAGAGTACCTAAAACAGAGCACTCTCCATAGTAAAAAAATTGAAAGAAAAAAAAAATGAGACAAAAATGGCATCTTACTTACCATTCCCACTGTACCAGCTGAGACATGTCTAATAATGTACCAAATACTCACATTGCGGTATACCGATTGAATTGTGAATTCATTAACCGATCTTAAAGTTTGTAATATTCCAATGCCCATTAAAACCAAAACGACAGAGCCAAACATGTCGTTATATAAAGAGCATAGTTCTAATGTTTTAAGATATCGTTTTTGAAGATTCTGATAAAAATTTCTTTCTCGTGGAAATACATTTTCAATGATATCATCTTGGATTTGTTTAAAATGTTGTCTGATCAAATTTAACAAGCTGATTATGATGGTTACAAAGAAAATTAACACAACAAATACCAGAATATGGCAATAAAATATAAGCGTATACCGAAGGATACTTCTTTTATAATTTACGTGAAGTGTTTCAAAAATAAGAAATATCCACAATATAACCATTTCTAATAAAAAGACAAATATAAATTGGTATAGTGTAGTTCTTGATTTGTTGTTTTTCTCTTTAAATTTAAAAATTTGTTCGTCTTTGATTATAATCAATATTTGATACCATTTTTTGCTAGTACCGGTCCAATATGTTGAACAAATTATAAACAGATACAATGAAATAGTAGGGACTTTAAACAGTGATTCTGTCTTGTTGTAGGTACTATTTAACAGATCCAACATATCAAAGTATATAATTATTGAAAAATAAAATACCGGAATAACAAAAATTACGAAAATACCAAAAATTCGGTATAAAAAAGGAAATTTTGATATTTGATTTGTTTTGAAATCCCATCTAGGTACTATTAACAAATATGTGCTTATTTTATATAATGTCTCGAAACTTTCTGTATACTTCGAGAACATATTGGTGTTAATAAAAATAACAAATACAATCAAACGACGAGAACCATCAAATAAAGCAGAGTTCGTGTTAAATTATTGATTAATTAGCTAGTCTACATGTATGTAGTTATATTCATAACACATTTCAAATATTTATTTTACGACCCAAATGTGTAGGTACTAAATTTTCAATCATGTAATTTTTGTAATTGTTTACATATTTTATTATTACTAATGACAAAAACAGACTGAAATTGGAAAGAATAGACTGTTTTTTTTTGTAATTTATTAATATTGCATAATTAATTACAATCTTTTAAATCATTTATTAACACGCAAATATTATTGCTCCAGTGAAAAAAAACAATTTTTTTCTTGCAGACTGCAGATGGTGCTTACATCATATTTTTAAACTGCAATAAGACAATAATATAACTAAGAGTGCTAGCCAATACCGACAAGATCGTGTTTCGGCTGATTGAGAAAAATCCGCCAGCTGTAAAATCCGGCAAATAATTCCCTGTAAACATTCCCAACAGTACCAGATCGTTATTTTCTGGTACTGCCGATTCATCGACCGACTCCAAAAGAATATAACACTCTATTGAAATTTGCTGTGCTTCCGATTCGACCGAATAACAAGCAAACGATATTTTAACGGAAAAAAGCTGAAACCAAATTCCTTTATTCTCAATTCACATTTTTTTTGAAAAACTTACAAAAGCGAACAAACCATTCACAATTGTCAAAACAATTTCGCTTATATTCTCCTGAGTGTACTTTACATTGTCAATAAGAGCATTAACAAGTACCAAAAGATTAATTGTCGTCAGAAAGATGAAAAATAACAAAGTACTGCCGTACAAATCGTTGACCAAATTGCAAGCTTGCAACGTTTTTCGGTACCGCGATTGGAGCAATTTGTAGTACATCGGTGATTTATGGTAACGTTGTTTCAGTTCGTTTGTAATCAGAGTAAATTCATCTCGGATGATAATTAAAATGCTGCATAAAACGCTCACAAATCCACTATACAAAAAATACAAAAGGAACATCCCCCATTGAAGAAACTCATTCCTCACAATTGCATTGTAAAACAAGCAAACTGTTATTATTAGTGTCGGAATTTGTATTAAAAGTGTCTGTATAAGCATAAAGTCAAAATGCACACTTCCAATAAATGGAATTTTAATGTAGTCTGATTTTATTACTCCCTGTTTCTTAGTGAGAAGAATGGTTAATAATTCGTACCATTTTTTGTCCTTTCCGGACCAAATGATCGCAGAAACCGTTAAAAAACTTGCCAAAGATTTCAAAAATAACAGAATTACGTCAGTATTTTTCATCTGCTCTCGATCATTGTTCGATATCAAAAAATTTGCTATTAAATCTCCAACACTAGCGAAAACAATCAAATGTGACAACAATGTAACCACAATAGGTAATTTGGCGGGCTTGTTTTTTGGAAAATCCCATTTTGGCGTCAAAACCAAACAATTGGCAATTTTGTAAATATTCTGAAATGTTTTGTATTGAAGTGTAAGCATATTAACAGCCTAAACAGAACTAATTTAAATTTTTATATAGATCCAGTAACATGCATTAGCTTTTTTCCATAACGAATTAATTTACCACATTTCTCATTCATAAATATTCATTTCATGGGTTAATATGCTGCTAAATACATTTATTATTGATTAAACGATTTTGTTTCAATGTCGAACCGTTAGAGGACAGCAACAATAAAATACTACCGATTATGGTTATTAATTTTATTGACAAATCACAAAATAAAAACAGTTTTTTTGGTGAATATCACAAATAAATTCTTCTACATTTTAGTTATAACTTTAAATTAAAATATATTAGTGCCTCAATCTAAACTCTCATCTAAAAATATTCCAGTAGAAAACAAATCTAAGTACACATTTATAAAAAGAACTGGCAAGTAAAAACATTTGTTCGTCATTCTACATAAAAAATAAGAATAAATTGAACAAGTTAGTGTGGCCGTTTGTATTGGCCATCACTGATTGGCTTTTTCGCCGGTGACGTGTGCAACGAGGTGCCTCCACCCCCATTACTGGACGCACTACTATTCCCAGAGGGCTGATTCTGATCGGCATTATGTCCATGTCGATTGGTGGTCAATATCTCCCTTATATGTTGTACAATCAAATCAATAGCGACTAGAAAAACAGATCAACACCAAAAAGAAATAAAAAAAATGCAATAATGGGAAACGGTTTTATTTTTCGACTAATCCTTATATATACAGTCTTTATTATCTTTTTTTATGATGTAAAGAGGAATGTCAGATCTGACTTAAAAAATATAAAAAATGTGAAACATTGTAAATGAAAATCACCCTTTAAATTTATTCGACTAAACCGTTCGTTATAAATTTGGTCCCATTCTCGATCTTCCCGTGCAAAATATCCCAGATGTGATGAACAATTAGGTCTATAGCCACTGCAACAAATCAATATAAACAAAAAAAAAATAAAAATCATATTTCTCCATTTATTAAAAAAATTTGACAAAAGCGGAAAGAAATAAAGAGATAAAAAAACTGTACAAACATTTATGTAATATATACATGAATGAAATGGGTTGCAGTGGCTATTTTTGATAGAACAAACCGTCCACCAAGCGAATGAACATAAAATTTAGTATATAAAAGGGACACTTTCCGTACACCACTCGTATCTACAACACAATAATCTTACCGTTATTATCGGCTCCTCTCGGTATAATCACGTCAGCGAATTTCTTCGTCTAGAAACAAAAAACAAATCAAACAAAAATCCAGCCTTAAACGTGATTCGATTTACTGGTGAACAAAATTCCTCAAAAGCTGGCTTCACGAAATTCATATACTGATTTAAAACCTGCTCTAAATCACGACCCCTCTCATTAATGTCGCGCGGCACACGACGAGCCAATCTCGTATCAGAATCTGTGTCGACAAACAATTTCATGTGGAACAGTTTCCTCACTTCGGGGAAATAGAAAACTAAGATACCCTCGAAGAGCACCACATCCGCCGGATAGATAGTTAAAGTTTCATCTTTGCGTCTGGAAAAGGCACATAACTCTCGTCAAATTGGTTGCCTACCCACAAAACCTCGTCACACACTCACAGCGAATGATGTCTATAATCGTACGTTGGAATTTTTACCATTTTTCCATCAAGTATATCGACCAATGTTTCCTTCATCAATTGTTCATTGAATGCATCTGGATGATCGAAATTGAATTGGCCCTTTTCCGCTTTCGCAATTTCCGTTGCCGTCAATTCACGATAAAAACTGTCCTGCGATATACAGACCACTTGTCTCTGTGCATGGTGTATATCGACTTGACCCAATTTCTCCATTATTCTCTTACAAACAGTACTCTGAATTGTATAGAAATTAGAATGGAAAAATTATCGAAATAAACCGTACAAACCTTCCCACTAGCCGTACCACCGGCCACCCCAATTAAAAACGGCGCCTTTGCCGTTTCGACATTACTCAATTTTCCGTTAATTGATGCATGATTCACTTTAATTTCACTCATTATTTTCTTAACGAAATCAAACTGTCGAAGAAAACAGAAAAAAAATTAAGCACAATTTTCTTAAGTAAGGTTAAAGCTTGGTATTGAACGATTTTTCGTGTATTGATGGTTGCCGGTCATTTGAGCGCCGATTTCAAATCTACTACGCATTACAAAGAATTTATTGCCTGTTTCGGATGGTCCGCAATAAATCATATGATTTATGGATGTGTCATGTTGATAAAAAGCGCTTGATTAATCGTACATAAATAACAGGATTTAAGGACGTTCCGGCAAAGGTGTAGGCGGTACACCAAAACATAATTTCAGTCAAACACAAACATACGCGAATTTAAGTTTTACTTTTTAATTGCGATTTCCTTTCTGCTGCAGTCATAATAAATCACCTGTTAAATGTGTACAACTTTCATCAAAACACACATAACTTGCAATATACTCGAAAATTAATCATGCACTTGCCGAATACGGATTACACTGACTTCAGAATGTGGAACAGTGCCGTGCGCTTTTAAAAAAGTTTCAGTTTACGTTGTGGTCCATTAATTTCCAAACGAACTGCGAATAGGGAAGACAACAAAGCACACGGAAATTCTGCATTCAATGTATTTCTGGGTCAGATGAGATTTCCAGACTTTGTAATTAAAAATTCCAATCGATACAGTTTCCTGTAAATTTTCCGAGGGGGCGGGTAAAAGTTCGAATTCAAAAAAAAAACAAGTTTACACAGTACAATTAATAAATTATAAACACGCAACACTCACTTGTGTACCCTGTAATTATCGAAAAACGCTCTATGAATAATTTATCACTTATTAAAACTGTATAAAAACCATTTCATATATAAATATACACATTATTACAGGATTTATATAGAGAGGCGTAGGTTTAATTTGTAAATCAGGTATAGTTTCTTAACACACACGAAATTCCAAAACAAACTATAAATAAAGTTATTACCACAGTTAAAAGAATTATATATGAAAAGACAATTTAAATTTTGACTAATTGGTGGAAATATTTTCGCTATTAAAAAAAATCTAAATCTGCAATAATAATAAATTTGTTACGACGTCGTATTGGACATCATCATCATCATCACCAGGAGAAACTAGAAAGCGTCGTCCGAAAAAGCATGGGGGCGTCAGTCGCCAACAAACTACTGTCACGGCGTCACATAAACGGGGGGCCTCTACACCGTATTATTAAACGATATTATTATAATACACTTGTCGGTCTTTTCTTTTCCAAATTTCGTGCACGTAACCACACTGAAAATGTTGCTTCCTAAATTGTTTCACTAATAATAAAGTCAGTGCAAATTTGCTATTGGTGTTTGTTTCTTTTATTTCTTTTATTTCCTATGTGTTTGTGTTGGAGAAAAGTTAATAGAAACTTTTTATCCCCCAATAATAAGTAAAAATGGTGCATCTTGAGTGGTGTGAAAACAATCAAATAATCATGTTGACTTTCAAATGAAAAATTGTGCGAATGTGTGTTTATAAATGAGATTAGTGTTTTCTTGGGTGCTGTTTGCGTCTGTAGAAAATTTATTTTTATTTTCCATACAACAACGCACAGGTTAGTTGAATAGAAAATATTTTATTTTCTTATATAAATAACATCACATACTTATATAAGTTGCAAAATGGTTAATAACGTGGTTTTTATTACGCGAACGACATATAGATTTTTTTCTCCATTTTTCTAAGCTTTATGCTGCGCTCTTTTTCATTAAATTGTTATTTATTATCTTATTTTAATGAGCCTTTATGGCATGTAAAAATTTTCATAAAAATACCATAAATACATATTATAATGACTATATAACGTTACTATTGCTTATGTGCTTTTCCTCATAAGAGGGCAAAATGCGATATTCAATCAGTTTTATGTAAATTTCTCATAAGGGGATTAACATTACCGCGTACTTTTTTTTATTTCTGCCGATAATAAATAAAATAACATAGATATTATCCACGGTATTTGTAATTAACGACTGTAGACAAGTTACTGATTGTCAAAAATGACAACAATAGAATGTAATATAGGTGGCTTATGTCAATGACACTTAAGAGGATTAGCATGTCTCTTTTTAGTCTTTCTATTGATAGCGAGACGCTAAATGCTGTAGATGTTCACCAATTTTACCATTCTAAATGTGCTAAGTACTCATTAATTGACAAAAAGACTGAACAAAACCAAATTAACAATGCATTGTTGAAAATTATCAGTGGAGACAAGCCTTAATAATTGTCCAACATGGGTTAGACAATTTAGTTTTATGCAAATCCCACAAAAAGGGAATCGTATAACTGTTTTTATTGTTTCTATTAATAGCGTACGTTAAATAACGTAGATATTCAGTATTCTGAAATTCTGAGTACTCATTGATTCACTAAAGTACTTAACAAAATGAAATTGATGTATTATTGAATAGTAACAGTGAAAATGTAATTACAATTCGTCAAAAACGAGCCATTCAATTAGATTTGCGTAAAAGTTTAATGAAAAGGCATAACAAGAGGTTTTTTGTTGTTGTTATTTCAATTGTGGGCGTTAATTAACATAAATGATTGCCATTCTTACCTTGCAAAACAGTTTCATTCTAAATAAACGAGTACAAAACGAAGTGGACATTGTATTTGTGACGCTTGACATTCTAAATTGTCAAAAAAAAGTATAAAACGCTCATGACAGCAGAAAATAAAGGTAACCCTACTAAAAGTGGCAACGTTTAAAAAAAACGTCCAAATTATTACTAAAAATTATTCATAGGTATACATTGAAATAAAAATTATTAATCGTTTTTAATATGCAAATAAGTCCGATATTTTTCATATTTGCTTTTATCTCTATAAAACTGTGCAGAAAACTCAAATCTAACAACAATAAAACTACGTTTCGGTGGTCGCTGTTTTATATTTGGGTCAGATCGTAAAATTTATGAAACCGACGACAAATTGATACAAATAAGGGCTTAGAAGAATGGAAAAATCGCTTTTTTCCTCTCTCTCCTCGCGACTCTCGTTAAATCTCTTGGAAATGTATACGCAATCCAAACAAATACGCACCGAAAAAACAGTCTTTCATTAGAGATGTGCATACATATCGCTTCCGCATTGCAAAACTTCCCCCCGAAAATAATCCGGTGTGTGATATGAAAAATTCGAAAAAATATCAATCAACTTCCCATTGTCACGTCGCATTTGCACAGAGTGGAGGGAAAAGTTGAGAAAATCCATTAAGCGATTTTTCCAATGGAATTCGAGATGCGTGGAGGGAAGAGAGTAAAAAGAGAGATTGAAACCCCGAATGAATGATTTCCATGCGATGATTGCGGTTTAATTAAGTAGTATGTAGTACAGTAATAATCTATGCATTTGAATTGACGTTTATTTTTCTTGCCGTCAACTTCCTACAGACATTTATTAGAATTTCGAACAATTGTACTTGGGAAATGTTCTCAGAAGAAAACGAGATAATTCCATATTTGGCCACTTAATGCGAGCATAAATAAATTTAATAACCAACAAACAACAATGCGGACGTTGTCCATTTTTGGACATTTTTCCATACTCATACAATTAAACTTGAATTTGTGCTTGTTAATTACACGTGCAATTAAGTGGGCATCGAGAACAACTTATTACTTATTTATCACTTGTCTCAATCTTAATGTTTCCGTAAGTTTTCTATTTATATCCGGTCCGTTATGAAATTATTTTTGTACGAAAATCATTCTTCAAGGGCTGTTTATGTATACACAGTGATGGAACGGGAACGAAATTCTGTTAGAAAGAAATTAAAAGTTTTAAAATTTAATTTAAAATCACTATAATCTCCCCTGCTGCCATCCCCTATCGCATCATCCCTTATCAAAACAATTTAATAATAACACTAACAAATATATTACAATACACAGATATTATTATGCAAAATTATGCAGAAAGAGATGCTCATTGCAAAAATGCGCCATTTTAAGTGCCAAGAATCCGTACACAGTTTTCCACAATGGGAAATAATGAACGTCGCATAAAAAGGAACGTGTGCGTTCCAAACATATATAGAGAATATAATTAAATATGTGCGCGTTTTTTTAAAAATAAAATGCTCTGCATAATTGCATCATATTTAATATAAAATGTTCCGAAAATTTGATGGAAGAACTTGAATGCATCAAATAATTGTCATGGAATGGTAACCTTACAACACATGAAGTTATCAGTTTTTCAGACGGCTGTGTTCTGCCTCTGGGGCAGCCCTCTGCACCAAACAATCGAGAGAGTTTGCTAGAAGCTTAAACTCCAGTCTATTATAGCCCCTGTATGTATTGTAATGCCCCCAACCAAAACGCAAACTATTTTGTAATTCGATTTGGCTCTATGTGTGTGCTTGCGCCACTCAAGTGAGTGTTTAATTAACGTTCTCTCGTTTGTATTTCACTTTGAATTAGAATTCAAGAAATCAGCGATTTGGTAATGAGATAATTGTGTATGATTTTTGGGAGTAAACACGCGAAATGTATTTTAAGAAGCTTAAAAGGGGACCACAACTATAGGTATGGGTATTTGTTTGGAGATAAATGTTAAAAGGTCGTAAAAGTTCCTGATGGTTTGATAACCAAAAAGTCCCTTTGAAGTACGGTTTTTGGAATTTATGTAAAGCGCGCTTGGATTTAGACAATTGTTGTACTAATTGGTGTAAAAGGGTGCCGGGTACTTACACAAATTCGCACAGTATTTGCATTTGTTAGGAAGGAAAGACATCACAGTATTTGTTTCGTGTTTCGAACGAAATAGTGTTTATCATTAATGTATGTAAAGTACTTAGTTGGTTAATTATGATGAATTAATTAGAGTTTAAAAATTTGGTTTTCTAATTTTGGTTTCTGTGGAAAAATGATCTTTATTTTTTTTTTAATTATAATTAATAATTAGGAAGAATTTGTTAATTAATGCGTTTTAACATGTGTCTGAATTAAATATTAAATTGAAAATCAAAATTGGGTTTTCTTAATCGATTTGTAAATTTTCGGGTGCATCATTAATTGAACAGTGGAAAATGCAAATTGTTCACATAAAATATGGTAATTTCTTGATAACGTAACTAATTACGATTAATTAATTAGATTTTCACTAAAATTTGTTTTAATAGAGATGAATTGTTTGCCCTTTTAATATCTATACTTAAATGCATCAAGTTTGCATTTAATTAATAAGTTTGTTTAATAATTGTTTAGAATTAATTAAATTGTGATGCAGATCTGCCATTGAACAAATTTTTTTGAAAAACTTCCTTATTTATAAGTACATATCTAATGTTTATTTTTCTTGATCTTTAACAAATTCTATTTTTTTAATCAAACTAATTGCATAAATTAACACTTAATCTAAACATAAATTGCTAACTAATTATTTTAACTTTGATTTTTTAAATGTGTTAATTATGAAAATTTATCAAAAGAAAAGAATAAAAAAAATGTGTACTTCGTTCGCTACCTTATAATTACTAGAAATTATTTTTTTTACTTAAGAATAACTAGTCGTATCTAGATATGATAATGTACACCTTTGTTTCGAAGTTTAAATTTTTTTGCAAAATTACACTTTTAAAACTATCATTTAGCCATAATTAGACAATAACGAGTTAAATTCCTATTATTTCTATTATAAATTTGATTCATTTCGTTTTCAATTAAACAAAACGTAACAATGTAGGTACAATCTAATTACCAATTTAGATTAATTCCCTTATTTAATTCTATTTCACATCAATTATGGATTTCTCCATAAATTGATTCAAAAATGAAAAATAATGAAATCAATTGATTCACATCATTTTTAATTGAAACATTGAATTCGTTAATTACTACCCATAAATACACTTCCTTATAATTATACTTCGATAAGGTAGTTTGTACGCGCTTCTATTTACCTACACATCTACGCACATGTTTGTTTTATATAATCTGTGTTTTTATATATATATTAAAATCTTTTTTCTGTCCTCAAGGAATCACGAAGTCTGCAATAACAAAATTAAATTGTAAAGTTTTATTGTTTTATTAAAAAAAATCAATTCGAAATACAACAAAGCTGGAGTGGAATTAAATTCCACAAGCTAACAAATAATAAAACAACTCCTTATGCTTCCTTTACCCACCACCCTGCTGCTTTACAAATAAATATTGTTTTGTCAAAAGTAAAATGACAAACCGAAATAAATTAAAAATTCGCCGACCTCCCTTGAGGCCACGTACAGATAATCTATACGTATATACAAAAAGGCAGCTGTGTGTTTATCGCGCGAAGTAAAAAAAAACCGTATAGTCACAAATACATATTTTTAAAATCAAATACCCGCATTCCACTTGCCCTCCTGAAAATGTGTGTCAAACATCTATTTGGAAATCGCTCATTTCCCGCCCTTTTCTGACACATTCTTTTCAACACTCAACGTGTATAATGTTTAAAACAATATAAAATTGTCATGAAACGATTGAATTAATGTGTAAACCGGTAGACAAATTGATGTAATTTATATTCAAATGAACTTTACATCCTGAACTCGATTACCGTATAATTTGATATAGGGAGAAGGGTCCAAGCATGAACACACACCGAATAGAGAATGGAAATACGTCTTCTGTAATTGACACCTCAGACAAAGACAACTTTGCTACAATATCGAAAGCAAAAGAACGACTTCACGGCGACAATGGTAATAATATTCAATTATTAAAATCTGGAAGCGAAGATAAGCATAATAACGAAGGCACTCTGCACACCTCCTTAACTCTACTTCTTCTTTTCGCTTCTCTTGTTTACAAATGATGACAGATTTGGTTGACACCTCATTCCGTAGGCAAGATTAATGAGTTTTTGGTTGGTGCGTCGTCAGAAAAATGATTGATTCAAACATCTCTTAATAGGGCAAATCTTTATTAATACCATTACCATTATACACACATATAATAATAAAAGTTAACACATTTTTATGTGTATATATTTAGGTGAGATTATTTCACATATAGTGAGAAACAGGTGCGGAAAAGACGAATGACTATTTTAAAAATAAATTAAATCAATGCCAAAAACATTCAGACCAACTACATACAATTATGTGAATACTAAATAAAACCAGCTTAATTCAATAAACGCAACATTTAAATAAAATAACTGCTATTATCAAGAAAAATCGCAAATCAACGAATTAAAACAATAATAAGAGTAACCTAAAAAACATAAAATGTCAAACGTCATTTGTCACAAATCAAGAAATACATCAAACTGACAAATGTGAACTGTCAAAAAACAAGCCAAAACTGTGAATTAGCTATGGCATTCTTTCTGTTCGGTTTTTATTGCTTTATTAGCTCTCCAGTCCATTTACGAACACGATATTGATATATCCTTGGCGAGATAAGTGAATAAATATAAATCAATGTCTTTCTACATAATAAAAACATCATGAAATTATTTAATGATAGTAAATGTCTTGGATGAGCTATTTTAAAACCGATTATATTAAACAGCACGAAATTCAAAGTAATCTGGCATTGACACTCCGGCGGCCGGCGCTAAAGGCTCCTTTTCATTATTTATTTAATTGGATGCCTACTATTCTCTCTCATTACTGATCAAATACTAAACAAACACCCTTAAACTCGTTTAGCAAACATATTCAATTTCTATTTTATATACACACAACACAAATAAATATAAACCGTTTTTGATTAAAATCAACACACGGATCAAGTGAGAGAATTTCGACTTTGATGTCGAGTTTATTTACATGGTCACGTATGTTCCAGCTCTCTTGTCGCATATACATATTCAACAAAGCACTCTTTAAAATTTAATAGACAGGTAAGTACGTAAATTATAGAACCGACAAAAATTGAGTGTGTGGAGACTAGCCTTTATCGTATTTACCTAAATTGCCTTAATTGCTTACAAAGTGGAAAAGTGGCATGGAACTCACATAAATGAACCTAATACATTTTCCAAACGCACTTCTAACATGAATCCTTCTTCCCACTTCCCCCTAACAACGAAATTCAGTCAAATGTGCTTTAGAAAAAGTTTCGTTGCATTTGTGTACAGGGGACGTACGTAAAGTTTATTGACAATCGAATAAAAGTTTTCTAAACGAAGAGTTGGGGTCATTAATCTCGTTATATGTTGAAATCGTTTTCTCTTTTCTGGCCCCCTTTTCCTCCCTTGTACAAGTTTAATAAAATCGCCTCGAACCATTCCACTTCACTCCATCATAATGACAACATAATGGTAGATTACTAGATTACCCACTCAGTAGCCTTATAGTTAAATAGTTAGTTATAAGGTCTAACAATATAGCAGTGGAAACAATTACATCAAATTCATCATACATAATAAAGCGAAAGAGACACGAGAGCAAGTTAATTATTTTTCTCTCTTGCCAACAGTTTTCGGGTCAGTTTGGGTTTATTAAGCTTCGTTGATGAATTACAGAGTTCTGTAATCGGATTAAACAAGAGACACACACAATAAAAGTAGGAGAAACTATTTTTAAGCAAGCAAAGGGACGCAAAACGGGGCGTAAATTGTGCAAAAATAAAAGAGAAAAACAATAAATTTACGTCCAATATAAACACGACAAACAAAGCGTATATTCACGTGTGCAGACAATTTACCTACGAATATATATGTATAAATAAAATTTATTTCTATATATTCCACGGGAAAATAAATGAGTAGTACATGAATAGAAAGAAAAGAGATCAAAGAACATATGTTATCTGTTATGAAACGTTCCGATAACGATCCCGATATTCAGACCCGTCTCTGTCAAATGAGTACATCTTTTTTTTTCTCTTCACACAGCATTAAAACACATACATGAACGAAAATTATATTGTCTCTCTTTTATCATCACGTCAAATTATGATCCTTTTATCTAGAAAATTAAACTGCAATTATCCGAACTAATCCTCTTTATTATACCTCTACAACTCCCGAACAATGTAGAATTAATTAAATTTTGATTGTTGGATTGTACAATATTTACCTTATTTTCATGAAATGGAAATGAAATGAATGATTTTTTTCCCACCCCAACACCGTCCCTGTTTACCACCCCATTCCATTTTCTTAAAATTACAATTGACGTCACACACTTCTTGTTTTGCACGCAATTAAATCAGGACATTAAGACTGCTTTGCTTATGTGAGTTTAGGAAAGGGTGAAGAGCGATGAAGTCTAGGATCAGCCCATCAGGTGCTTGCTAGATAAGACTTGAAATGCGTGGATTTCATCCCTCACAATTTTATATCAACTTTTAGTGTATATAGCGTTAATGTCAAAGCCATCAAGATTTCCTTTACGGGCAAAATCTCTTGTACGGACAGACATTTGTGTGTGATCAATTCACGTCACTATTTTATAACAAAAATTGCATACAAAAGCAAACGCCAAAAAACACAACATTCCCATACATTTTTCAAATTCGATTCACGTACACCGCGAAGTGGAATTTCTTTCGTTCGGGATACTTAATTCAGTTCTCGAATATGTATTTGTGTTAAAAACAACTTTTTTAATTAAATAGCTATCTAAAGGATATTAAAAGACCTCTCTCAGTGAATACGATGATGATGATGATATTTCATCAATGTTTACAAATAATTCTCGCATTCGCAATAAAATTTCATTTGTAGACTTCTCTCAACTTTTTCATATGCACTCTATAAAAATTTTCATCTTGTAAATATTTTCATCTCATCATCAGGAAAATGTTATTATTGCTTTATGTTTTCTCGAACATTCACCATGAATTTTGATCCAAAAATGCACGCAATCGTAGGCTTACCGATACGAGTTGGATGTTTTTTGCATGGCATTTTATCAAAACAGGAAAAACATACTTTAGATGACATACGGGGGGTGATCGCTGCATGAAAAAAACAAATTGAGCTTAGTTTTTCAGTCAAGTAAAATACGGCTAAGTGTCGACAACACACACACAAATCAATACATTTTCCAAGTGATTTATCCCAAATGGGAAAGGATAAGAATTTTTATACACTTTTCCTGATATTCTTAAAGTAGAAGGCGTAAATCCCCTTTTCCACACTCTCTACTCCTCTTATTTAAAATTCAGACATATTTTTATAAAGAAATGTGTATATATAAACACAACTGGGTGGAATAAGAGCGTGAAGTATACTTAATTGAATTATGTATTTGCAAAAATTTCCATTTCAATTTCAGTTTTTATATTTTTTAAGAAGAAACATGTGAGATAAATGCGAGGATAAATGCGTGTAGCTGTTCTTCCAAAAAGAAAAAACTGAAAACAAAACTTTACACTTTATTATAAAGAGCAGAGTGGAGAGAGGTTTGTAAAAGAAGAGTACACAATTTTTCTACAAGTTCAACATTTGCATTTCACTCTCTTGGATAAATTGTTAAAAAGTGAATGACAAATTATTTTTAAGTTCACCCACTCTATATGAGAGTGCAAAATATAAAACTTCAACCATAGGGCCATAAAAAAATCGACTAAATTTATTAAGGGTTATACTATGGGGAGAGTTGGGAAAAGGTTAGAACAAAAGTCAATTTACATCCTATTTGAAAGGAAATTACATTTTCTCAAGATTCTTGTCGTTTTCAAACAGTTAAACTTTGTGTAGTGAAATTGTTAAACGGCAGAGAACGGAGAATATTTTAATAAAATTATAACATTTTTTCTGCTTCTTAGACTTCTTGCCATATTCTTTTCGTCATATCTTCCCAGAACGCTAATAATTCAGACGCACGCCCTCTATTGCACGTCCATCTGAAATGAGGTGCGTTCAAAATGGGAAAATGGTTTGGAAAAATAAAATATGCGTTTCATCACCATGTTAACCCCCTGAATAATTAATATTTGGACAGTTATGATTATGAAATTTTCCATTACAACGCTCCAAAACAATGACCGTTCTTTACACTTAATTATTTGTGCAACAACACGATTTTCTTTTCAGCGAAAAACTTTTTCGCACAACTGAAAAGTGCTGTAGACTGAAAAGCTATTTAATGAAATCCACAATTCGCCCCAGCAAATAGAACGAAATTAAGGTAGCTTATTGGGAAAGAAGTTAAATAAACATAACCTCATGTTTTCGTTCCTAAGTAATTCAACTTCTTTGCACCGCACTTACTTGGGAATGAGGAATAAAGCTAAAATAAAAATTTTCCGAAACAGCCCCATCTTGGAATATACAATGTATTAATGTACTTTTAAATAATCTCTTCTTGAACATTTGTTAAGTAGGTTAATGTTCCTGAAAAGACAAAATGAAAATTGTAATTAGGTTAATCGTCCCTATACAACAGCCATCCCCGAAATTACAATCAACCACTTCATTTAAATTAACACACACATATTTGTATTTAAAGAGTTTTAGAGCAACAATTTCCATCCCCATTCATCTATTCTTCCCTCATCCCTCACACTCCTATCCACCAGTACCGATTCCATAGGACACTTAACTTTTGATCTTTCAAGTAGCCACTCTTTGTCTCAATTTCCCCCCGCTTTTCACTATCTATACCCTGACGCTTATATATTGGTCAGAATATTCTACTAGAGGGGTCCCTAAAACGATTTTGAAGAGTACATTGACTCTATTGTCCTTTTGTCTCTCTCCTACGCTCTTAGTTAAAAGCGTGCTGGGTAGCTCTGTGTTCCATGTGGTTGAGAAATAAAAATCTTTACACAAATCTAGATTGAAACTGAATGCTTCTAGGCAAAAAAACGCCGCAATGTACCACACAATAGCAAAATAAAAATAATTCCTATATTGTTCAACGACACATAACCTAAATGTGCACATGTTGAAGGCATGCATTTCCCGATTTATAGCTAACAGTAAAATTAATGTAAACATTTAAACTCAATTACAAAACAACTAGAGGATTTTCCCATCGATAACAGTATAATGGATGTTTCTGTTATAAATCACTGAACGTATAGACGGTGGGTGTAATTTTTGTGTTAAAATGCACAAGCGTGTAGGTGGAAGGAGGTGAGATGGGTGGAAAGGGATAGAAATGGGGGAGGATACTAGGATTTCAACCCCCTCTACACTAATAATACTCATAAATCTTTTCCATTTCCATGCACAGCATACACTAAACGATCCTTGTGCATTTATTTGAATCAATTTTTCCAAAACTATTAGCGACTAGCCATTTTACGTTTTATTGTACATTGATGCACATATTCAAAGCCTAACTGATAAAAAGCAAATAAGCTTCAGTGCACTTTTATTAATAAAAAAACAAGCTTTAAAACATCCTGTTAATTTTTGCTTTAGGCTATTGACATTAAATTGTTTATCTGAAATCGTAACCATTCAGCTAATAATATCAATATCTCCCTTTTTCCAACAAAATTCGATCATGCGGGTTTTGTTGGAGACTCGAATTGTTTTTTAAAATGAAATCAAGAATAAAGCCGAGTCTCGATCGCTTTCTATTTCACATTGTTCTGTTCTGCAATTCATCAAAATTAAATAAAAATCGACATTTAGAGGCTTAAGAACGAGTTTTTGATTGGTGGTATTGTTGTGCTGCCAGTAGATGGGGCCACTAATCGCAGAACAATGTTAGTGTGCCAATTATATAAAATTCTGGTGCTATTTAGTTCGGCTCCCGAGGGACTGCAGTTACTAAGTTTTATTTTTCCATTCACCACAAACTTGGCAAGAAATCGACGAATGTTCATCAAGGTCAGCAAGAAAAATATTTAAATATTCCTAGCGTAAAAAAATTGGCCCAAAAAATTCGGGAAATATATCGTTCTTCAGTTCCTCCGAACGGTTTTCTATATTACAAACATCACATGCTAGAAATAACACACTTTCCTTTATGTAATGGAAATTCCAATATGTAGTAAGGCATGGTTTTGCTCATATTGCAAACTTTTCATATTGCTGTACTTCTCAAGGTTAATCGGTTAAACTGTTTTAAAGGACAGAAGAATAGAAAAAAAACGAATACACAAATGGAGAGATGCAATAATAAAATGGGTAAAAGTATATTCAAATGGTGATGGGAATTTAAATGGTTGTGTCCACCACTTGGTATTTAACATTTTTATTTTTATTTTTGCTTCGCCGTTTTACGACGTACCTTTTCACAAGAAAATTACTCTCTCTCAAAAGTAAATGTTATTACAGGGCGACTTGATAGGGTTTATTCGGCTTTGCCAATTGGAAGAAAGGGGTTTTTCAAACTATCACTATTAGATACGAAATAGTCGGACTTCACTTAAACGAAATACCCTCATTAACCAACATTGGAGTGATAAAGATATTCCAGCTTATATCCATTAATTTTTCAACCAGAGAGTATAAATTTAGCAACTTACAAAAAGGAATACTATAAATTCGTTACTTTTTTCTTATAATACTTTTTTCCGAATTCTGAAACTTCAAATGTGCATGTGGGCGTTACGTAACTTTTTTCTTTTTCGACTTTTGAAAATGAGATAAATCTTCTAACTCGATGAGTGTATCGATGAACGTTGGATATGGTGTCAAAAAAAATAAACAAACTAAAACTATCAGATTCTTTTCATAATTAGTGGGCTGAAAATAGAAATAGAATGAATTACAATTTTTCATAATATTAAACGACACGTTTGGGATGGAATGTACGCTAATGAAATTTTGGAATGTCTCTACGAATCATTTTTCTTTTTCTCTAAAAATACAAATCATAGAAGTGGATATGAAAATTCGCTTCCGTAATTAAGAGAATTTATTAATATCATGATATTCACAATGAAACTGCACTTTTACAAAACACCACTTGAAATATAAATCATGGTTTTTATTAACCAAAAAAAAAACTGCGACGACGAGAACTTACCATAAAACTTGTTCTTACTTGTCCTGGTTACGAAATAACCACACTCTTTACTTAATATTTTATTAAACTCAAAATTTCATTAATCTCAAATAAACTATTCAAGAGCTGACAGTTGAAAGATTCTCAACTTTTCACATTAAAAATGCTCTATGTTAACTCCTGTTCTGTTTTTCTCCTTTTTTTCTAATTATAAAAGCGACAGTTTAGATGACAACTTTTTACAAAATCAACAAAACCAGTTAAATATAAAACATACTACACAAAACTCCTATTTCTTTCCTCCTTTCATACTTCCATAAATTCATAATTACCCAACTTTTCTGTCCATCGTCAATATGTTAAAATGACATCTGACAGATTAGGAAAAAGAATGACAGTAACATTTCAAAAATATTCTCTTTGAACAATACTTTTATTCATTTTGTCGTCCCAAATGTGCACCACCGTCAAACAAAATTCACTTCCATTGCATCTGACATGTGATTTCACTTGTTTCAGTTTCCATCGCAATGATGATGACTCTCGTCGACCATCGAAAACGACAGCTGTTAAAAAAGAATCAATTAAATTACATTTATCATTCCATTGTTTGGCAAGTAACCAGTCGATTGAAAATTAAATAAACATTAAACAGCGAATTGATCAACAAAAAGAAAAGCATGAATTACAACGAGACAACAATGAGCACAATTTTAACAACAAATCACAGTGACGGCCCCACCGAAACCATCTTCAACGACACCGATTTCACGTGTCTAATCAAGGAACCGCCACCTATCCAATTCTATCGTTTTATAACAAACGGCCTCCTACTGAATTTCATCGGCTTTCTGGGTATCTTCGGCAACGTCATCTCAATGATCATATTGTCTAGACCACAAATGCGGTCTAGTATTAATTACTTACTGATCGGTTTAGCTCGCATTGACACTGTATTAATAATTACGAGTATTTTATTATTCGGTTTGCCTGGTATTTATCCATATAGTGGGGCATTGTTCACGTACTACTACAACGTGTATCCACATATTGCACCAATTGTCTACCCATTAGCGACAGCCGTACAAACGGCTTCCGTCTATCTCACATTAACCGTTTCATTGGAACGTTTCGTCGCCGTTTGTCATCCATTAAGGGCACGTTCGTTGTGTACATATGGTAGAGCGCGCATTTACGTTATTGTCATCATAATTTTCTCGATTTTATACAATTTACCGCGCTTATGGGAAAGTACCATACAGGCGGAATGGAGTTATGAACACAACATCACCATCTACTGTCCACTGCAATCAGCATTCCGTGATAATCCACTATACAAGACCATTTACATACATTGGTTGTACTTGATCTTTCTCTACTTGTTGCCGTTCGTCGGTTTAGCGGTACTCAATGCCGCCATCTACAGACAGGTAAGTGAAATTGGATTTTATGTCAGCTCTCCCTTAACGATATTTCAACGACAAATAAATGTTTTTTGACGCTAATCACATCCATAAACCACGAAAATTCAGTTTAAATCCCTACGCTTTTTTGCACATATATAAACTCGATATATTTACCAAAGACTTATTCTTATCGAGTGGAACGAATGTATGTTGAAAGTCACTCGCTTGTGAATTGAATTTGACAATTCGTTTCAACAGGGAAAAGTGATATATTTTGGTCGATTGTACAACGTAATTCCATTTGTTATACCACTTTATTGCATAATTTTCATTGATTTCAATTGCAAAAAAATTATAATGCATAAGTTTTCTTTTTCAAACCGAAATTCAATATTGTTTTGTAAAAATTTAATTTCCCCAATTATGCCGAATCCACAAACCCTTTAAACGCAACAGCCCCGGGACTGTTTTTTATACATATATGTATGTATTCCCTTACCAAAGAGACATTCCACCCTAGTCAACATAAAGAGAAATCTTTTGCTCAACGAACAAACGGATAAAGCTGGAGCATATATATTATGACCACACATGATACATAAAATTTTTATGCTTTAATGTACAAAAGGGGGAGCGAAAAAAGTGGAACATTATATCAAACAAAGCATGTAATAACTATTAAGTTATTGTTTACACGAAAACACGTTCACCGTGTTTGTGTATTTTATATTTATATATATTATTAATCTGATTTGTTCCCTCTTTGTCTCTATTATTTTGCAGGTGTTGAAGGCAAACAAAGAGCGACAACGTTTATCGCGTCTACAAAAACGCGAAATCGGCTTAGCCACAATGCTCCTTTGCGTTGTAATTGTATTCTTTTTGTGTAACTTATTGCCACTTGTTATAAATATCATTGAGACATTTAATATTGAAACATTCGACTTGAGTATCATGATAAACACAAGCAACTTACTAGTTACAATTAATTCAAGTGTGAATTTCATTATTTACGTGATCTTTGGCGAAAAGTTTAAACGTTTGTTCCTTGTATTGTTCTGTAACAATTCGTTCTTCGGTCATGGGACGGGACGCGACAGTCCAGATGGCGCTACACATGACGATTCGTTCGTTTCGAATGGCGGTGGGGGCGCTGAACGGTTCAGTTTACGGTTGAATCGTCAGAACACGAACATTAGCCGAAATGGAACATCGTTGATTCGGAACAATACCACAAATGGATCGAAAATGGACAAGAGAATATCAAGTGTCAAGTATTGTCGGTCTTCAAGTCCTGGTCCATGTGTGTATTATCCAGCCAACAGCAGAAAGGAAATTAGTGTCACATATACTACACAAACGTCCATTCCACCCAATGAATAAACATTTATTATAATATATTAAGTGTGGTGTGCCAGTTTTGGGAACTTTTAATGAAAATTCCTAACCCCCTTCCCTTTTCCACACCCACACACTCCCCACCATCCTTTTTCAATATCAATAATATAATTGTTTTAATATTATTTTAATTGAAATTTCTAGTTTTATTTAAATACTCAAAGAGTGTACAACAATATAAATTTCACTTTGTGGTCTATTAATTAGAAACCGAGCATAGTTCCAATTTCAAAAGCTCTTTGATGGTGGAAGGGGGATGGAAAAAGTTTAAGTATTCCAAAGGCTCCTTTACACGATTACACGTCATCTTGGATGAATTATGCAAACAACAATACGCGTTAATGATAGATGTTTTAACTGACGTAATAATACACCACTAATGAAATTATAATCCATCTCCACAGCAGCCCAAAACACCCTCTTCTGCCGCCCTATTTTTATTTAATGATTCTTTCTCAACTAAACCAAGAGATGAGTTTTTTTACAACCCCCTTCCCATCTGTTTTAATATATTTCCTAAGGTAGCGCATGTTATTTTTCATTCACTGACAGGGTATATATATAATTCTGACTGAATGTTAAGAAAATAAGAGGAAAAAATACACTTGTAAAAACTGAGAAAAGTGGAAGTAATCTAAAAATTTTATGAATAATACATTCATCAAGTTAAATAGAAGTTAAACTTTTTATGTATCTACGAGAGGTGTGTTAAAAAGATATATGTATATAACATTTACAAACAAATAAGATTAAGGGTCCATCATACGAGAAATAAACACACACACAGGGTGTTAAGTGCTATAGCTTTTACGAATTTTAACACACTTCTTTGTGTATTCGACGTCTAGTCAACTATAATAATTAAATGTAATTCGGAATATGCATTATTGTCGTTTTCCACCTGATACAATTCACATGACGATTTTAAAGAAAAAAAACATTGTTTTAATCGATGCTTTTTCGATTATTAAATATACAGCAAAAAGTCTACATAAATCGCTTTTTCATATGTGTATACATATGTTAACCATCACAATAATTCCCATCCAATAAATTATAATTGTTCAATGTTATCAGAAATATAAGTGTAAGTTGAGGATTTCAATTTACTTAGGGGGAAATAAAAAACGCTGTCCTTACAATGTAACGAAAAAAAAACACGCTCTTTTCACATTACTCTTTTTATGAAATTTTGTTTTTACTTTAAAAAACATATCAGACCTTTTCATAAAAAACATTAGAGTATATTTCCTATATTACCTAAAATGATTGTAAACAAGGCTTGCAACATAAAAAAATCTTTATGCACGCAAAATCCTATAAAATACATCAGATTTTCATAAATATATTACTATATGTAAATAAGACTGAAATTTAAGAGAAAACAAATGTTTTAATATACATATGTATCTTTATGTTCCCTTTCACATAAAAACATGTATATATTCACATAATTTATTGTAAATATCTAAATAAAAAATGTTTCATGTCAAATATATCTATTGTTAAATGTGCTTTAATTAACCCTCTAAACTTACAAACAACGCGCCACTATTAGGTATACTCTACTATAAGTTCATTACATCATTACCAAAACACTGAAAGTTTTAAGCCTGTTTTTAATAAATAATTAATCAAGCAATAAACTGGCAGTATAAAGACAAGGATTGAACTTGAAAATAACTAGATTTTAGCTCAAAAAACAACGAATTAAATCGTGATGTAAAGCAGTCAACGTGGATTGGAGAATTATCATATTATCAAAATGGGAAAAACCGCAAAGTAATCAGAAAAGTAAGTTTTTTATATATTCTTCTTTATATGTACATATAGACATATATAAAACGGTATTGAACGCCCTTAAGGCACTGCTGGATCAGGTTCATGAAAGGGCCAGTGAACCGGCAGATGGTGCCACAAATCAAAAGAAAAATACATACACGAAAACAGTTATAAATCCAAATCAATGTGTGTTAAAGTAAGGAAAGGTATAAAAACAGCCCCAACATACACAAGCCATATACAATATAGTATATATAAAGGGATGAAACAAAGAACATACACACACCGACCTACCAACAGTCAGTCCATTGGGTTTAATAAAACTGTACAGGAAAAGGAGTTAGGAAAAGGAATTTTCACATTGTGTATATGTGGAAAACGTTAAATCCATTTTCGTGACATCCCTCTAGGCGTTTCTCTCATACAAAACTACCCTTATATCGGTAGCTTACACGCCAAAACTTTATCACACTACTTTCATATATATTGTTAAAAGTGGGCATTTTAATAAAAATATTGGTGTAACACCTTTTCAAAAAAGATCCCTTTTTTTCTATTGCAACAAAAAAAAACACACTTCGAGACACAACTGGACACTTATTGTCAATTATATTTGGTGATAGAATTACGAAGTTTATTTCAAGTCTCTTTTATTGGATTTAATTCGCTTGTAAGTGAAAGGGAAAACAACAAAAGTTTTTTTTTGTCCAACCAACATAAAGTACGTTTTTCCTGCTTTAGGATGACATCTCAAAGCAGCCCAAAACCGTTATCTAATAGCAGATTCCATTAAAATTCAACACATCAAACTACTTAACCTTTAAATCCATAGAATTGAACTCTCGTGTCTCGCGCGCGACAAACTCCGATCGAATTTGAATAATTTAAATCCTTTAAACATTAATTACATGCACATATGTACAGAAACGTTCCCTCTATCGCCAATGTGCTCATACAAAATTCAATTAGCTCGCATTAATCAGTCTAATTTTAGTTTAAATACTCGATTGTTGTACATTATTAAGCTTTTAATACCCAATCGGCTTATAATCTTCCCACTTTAGGGGCATAAAACATTACAGGAATCATTAAAACATACAAACGTCCCAATTGTAAACCTTTTACTTATACATAGAAAGTTTATTCCGTTAAAGTATGAAACACAATAAAGATGTTAATTACAAGATACAAAACAAAACTTTTCATATCTCATATGCATTTATTAGGTAGGAAAACTTTTCGCATTTGTTGTCCCACTCTATTGTATTGTGTGATTTACACTTCAGGACTCTCTTCCTCTTTCTCCTTTAATAATCTTTCATCACTAGTGGGATGCTGATCGTCTAAGTATAAATGAAATTAAGATAAAATCAATTAAGCCAATAAGACGGTCCACTTGTTTAATTACACTTGAATTGTTTGTAAACCTGTTGTTTGTAAACGAATAGAGATGGCGTGACCTCATCAAAAGGACAAGTGCCTTTTACAAAGTTTATGAGTACTTGTGCACTGCTCCCACCACCTCCACCCACACCTCATTTAATACACAAGCAAATCTGACTCCCTAACTCGCAAAAGTGAAATGAAATCATCATATTAATGACTGACATGTGATTATGTGAGGTTATGGTCGGAAACATAATGTCAAGCTTAAGTGTTTAAATACACAATTCAGAATTTACTTTAACACAACAGAAACAACAGAAATCTCACAAATCTTAATTATATCAAACAAAAGAATCATTTAATTAAAGCTTTAAAGACCAGTAAGTACTTTACGTAGAATAATTTTTTTTCTTGTCTTTTTTCCCATTTCAAACTAACAAATGTTATTTCATTACTTTTTTTCTCAGTTCATTTCAACAGTGGGTAATAAATTTTTATTTCATTCATTCAGCTTCCAATTATATTTTTCCTTTTTCTCTTTACCAACAATTCTTCACTTTAATAATCAGTCACTTGCATTATTTACAAAAAGGCTTATATCTTTGGACTATTTCCAGCATTTTCTGTGTATACGGACTTAGACTAAGATTTTCCAATCGATATAAAAAAAGGAAGAAATGGAAAATCCTAATTCTACTTTTGTTCTTTTCCAACTATTTAACCACATTTCAAGAAAATGGAATGAACAAGGGGGGCTTTAATTAAAATAAAATTGCAACCGGGTTCGTAATTTGCCCCCGCGTTTTTTACTCCCAACCGTCCAAATCATTAATTGATTTCGAATTTCGTGCCAACCAGAGCAAGAAATGTGATTAAAGGACAATTACATTTTATTTATTTTCTAATAATTTAATTTGAATCACATTCTCTCTGTGGAACTGTAAGTTTTTGCTATTTACTCTTATGCAAACCGAAATCCGCAATTTATATTCAGTAAAATTTTATTTATACTGCATGTGCGTTCTTTCGCAGATAAGATTCTAGATTGGGGGGATAAAAAACGGGATAAGCTGTTTTGGTATTCCAAACAGCGGTATCAAATTTAACAATATTTAAATCATAGTTTTTTTCGGGTTAAATTCTTATAATAGAATGCCACTCCGTATTTATCACACAAAAGAGCACACATTTAAAATGCGAAGAAATATGTAACAGGAGATGGGGGGCGTTTTAGAAAATGTAAGAAAGCCAAAATGCAAATTCCATACTTACCCTACACTCCCAACATAAATAATCTATCTATATATTATTCAATAGTATTGTGGGATTACACTTTTTTCCGAGAGAAAAATCAACATTCGCCTCATAATAAAGAGCTTCTATGCAGAGGGTTGAAATGATGGAAATTTATGTGGACGGAAAAAAGTTTTATAGTATTTCCCACAATTTCAATAAGGCAAATATTTTATTATGGAAAGTGCTAAACAAATAACACATCTATGGACCTCTATGAACACAAGTCGAAAACTAGTAACTGAAAATTCCAGCAACCATTCTGTAGTTAACAATTTGAAATAACGGGGACACTACTCGCCCCCTTGACCAATATTTTTTATGGATTAGACAGGACACAAGTGTTCATTAGAGTGTGTACAACACTAAAATTACATCACAATTTGTACCTAGTTGTTTATTCCATTTTTTTTTTAAATTTTATTAATAAAAGCCGTTCATATTCTGTTCTGTTTATGTAACAATCTACATGTTATAATTAATTTTATTTATATATAATGGTGTTGTAAAGTGCATTTCAATTTAGAAAGTTATTCACACTAAAACAGAACAGCAAAATACACACACAAAATAAGTTATAAAAATAGTGTAATCTATTAAATACATATAAAAATCTAGTCGATAATCGATTAAAAGAATCATAAATATTACTGTGATAACATAAAATTTGTTCTCATCAATATAATTGAGTTTGTATAACTAAGGTTTAAGGTATAAAACTAGTTGATAAGAATCCACACACGTTTCAATACATGGCCAACAAACTGCTCTAAAAACCATATGTGTAAGTGTTTGTATTGTGAAGAAAAATGGCAGAAGACATACCACAATGGAAAAAAGATTTAATCGCTCGTTTACGGAATCAAAACAAACTTTGGACGAAAAATTTCGTTAATTATACACCCCACCAAAATGCGACCATAACGACAACATCATCATCATCATCTTCAACCAACCATAGAGTACAACAACCCAACAACAATAACAACACAACGAACGGAACTACTACCAGCCACACACCATTTGCATCAGTAGCTGGTGTTGGCTCGTCAGCCGCACTACTTCCATCCACGCCGACCTCATCCTCGCCATCCGGCACCAATTCGAACGCTGCAACTACGTTCCATACCTCAAACCAGCAACAACAACAGCAGCAAACAGCTGGCGGCGGTAGTGGCAATAATAGTTATGTGTCAAAAATGGTGCAAGAATGTGTTTGGTTAGAAAATATGGTGAATAGTGAACAAATCAATGGCAAAACACAGGAGCCCGACGATTCGGATGAGGATCTCCGTTACGGTCCTGGTATCGTTAGTAAATTGAAGAATAAATATTTAAGTTTGGCATTACGTGAGAACAATGCCCGCCAACGGCCATCAATACTATCCATGCGAAAAGCAGCCTCCTTAGAGAACCTTTTAGATGAGAAAGAGATCACACAGAATGGCGATGAGGAGAAGAACAAATACCAAAAACACACACAGAAACCAACTAGTAACAATCACCAACAACATAAACAACCACAACGTTACAATCGCACCACACAACGTACAATGCCTGAAATGAAACGGGCCCGTTCCGTTGAGACGATATCGCGAAATAAAAACGACGATGACACACACATCAATGAGGAAATACTTATCATAAAGGAAGACGGAAATAAGGTTAGAAAATTCCAACATCAGACTAGTGTTCCAATTGAGAACAATAAATATACACGCGTTAATCGTCCAAAACGTTTAGCACCAATTATGAATGAACGCGAAAAACCACCCACCGATGTGGTCAAACAGGCGAAATTAATCTTCGAACGACGTCCTGAACAAAGGACAAGAGCACCACCTACCACCGGCGATGTAGCCGCGAAAATTGATACTTATAATAACATTATTGTCAAGTCCAAAGCGAAAACGAAACCGCCGATTGTTAAAACGAAACCAACCACCAAACCTCCGCCACCTAAAAGTCTGGATTTAGTTGGGAAGAATCAGAAGATCGCTACACCCCTAACCAGTCCAATACCTGATGTGTCACGAATTGGTAAGGAAGACAATCAACAACAAAACAATACAAGTCTATGTGAAACGCCCGATTTAATCCTAACATCAAGTCCAATTTCCAATCAACCATCGATTTTATCGCCCACATTCCGAAAAACTAGCACTGAAACATTTTTGAAGGAGGAACGATATTACACGAAACCGCCAAGCCCTCTAAGTCCAGTCAGTAAGACAGTGGAATTCCAAGATGTGGTCAAGGATGAGAAGCCATCAAAAGTCGTAATAAACAAAAATGTGTCAACTGTGAAAACGCCACCAAGTCAACAATTAAAGATCGAAACAAATCCAGAAAGGTCTGTATTAGATGGGAAAACATTAACGGAAACGGAAATTGAAAAGAACCACATAAATAATGTGAAAAACCAACAAAATGGTGGGGAGAAAGGGGAAAGTAGTGATGTGAAAAAATATTTAGTGCCAAAAAAACCAAAAACCACATACATTGAACCGACAACTGCTGTTTTTAATTTTACAAGTAGAAGAGATGTGCCCGATTACATTGCGAACGATACAAGTCGAAGCGCAACGAAACCAACACTACCGAAGGTAAATAGAACCCGAATACAAATCGAAAAAGACCTTCATATAAAATCAAATCACAGTAGCCTAATTGATTACAATTACAATTGAACCTTGACCTCTTTGATATTATTATATTCAAGGCTAAAAACCGTATCATCATCATCATCATAAATTATATTTAATTGTTTATATAAACAGTTAATTTATTAGCATAATAAATATTAAATTGTATTTTAAAACAATGCAAGTCGGTTTAGAGAATATAGGGACGACACGTCTCGATTGGCAATTCTAACCTAAAAAACGTACACATCCTTTTTAAAAAGGGGGTACACCACTGGTTTTTTAAATGATTACAATAGAACTGGTTATGGCCTATTCACCATATGGCATTCATGCCCAAAAAATACATTTGTTGAACCGTTATGATAACATACAAAAAAAAAACTAAAAAAAAATTAGAACTTCGAATATAAGTTCCTATTTCCGCTAATAACTTTTCACGCTCAAGAAAAGAAAAACAATCTTTCAAAAGGATATTACAAAAAAAATAACAATAATTTTGTATTGTTGTGATTTTATGTTTTGTTCTTTTTTTGCCTTTAAAGAACAATTGTTTATGCAATCTGCAAAAATATTCTAATGAAAGTTAATAATCATATTGGCAATAATAGGGAAAGCAAAACATTGAAAATTTTTATTAAATAAAATCAATTTTGTATGCCAAGTTGAATAGAAATTTTTGCATTGAAATAAAAACAAAATAAGTACAACAACTTTTATAGAATATAGAAATTTCCTGTGTATTTCAACTGAAAAAAATATAAATGAAAATCCATTATCTTTATCGCTAATTATGTAAATATGCAGCTGACGCGTCATACCGAAAAAATAATCAATATATTACTCATTTATTGCAAATACACTCTGATAAGTGACGATTATATTTTCAAGAGAAAATAAAATCATGACACCGTAAATACCGAATCTTATGACCGAATAACGACACACTACCACTACTACAACAATAATTACTTATTACTGTAAATATGAAATTATTCTCGTTTATGTCTATGTGTTTGGCTATTATTAACGCGACGAAGTCGACGGATTTTTGCGCCCAGCTCCTCATCTAAATGGTTATGTCATTTTATACAATTACAATGAACTGTTAGAAAATGCCATCGTCTTTTTCGTGTCACATCGTAGCGGTACATTTTAAATACGGAACTAATTAAGATGGCAACGAGAGACATGACTGTGAAGCGGCCCTAAACAATTTTCGGCTACTTAAACCTACTTAACGCCCCATTGTTTCTAATCTGTATTAAGGCCACTACACGACCATATCGGAAGGTCAATTGAACTACTTTCACTTTACCTATCAATTTATCTTTTTATGTTTTATATTTTATTTTAATGAACTTTTCAATAACGAACACAAAAATTCCCTACCATTTGTAGCATTTAATAATGATGATGACGATGACTCGTTCCGCTTGTGACCCCCCTTGTAATTAGACCGCATCATTCATTTATTATTGGATAATAAATTTATTTACATTTCACATTTTTTTCCACAAAAAAAAAATGGGAATAGAAACAAAATTTCAAGCTATTATACTTTCTATGCAATGCGATAGAGAACCAATAACATTATTAAAAACATTGATAACGGAATATGTAATTTGTTGTTCGAACAACAAATTACATATTCCGAAAAAAATCTAATCTAATTCAAATTGTATGTTGTAGCCTGGCGAAGGTGGCGTTATAATAATATCTGGTGCATCTGTATCTGAATCGTTCACTGATGAAGATGAGGAAATAATGCGCTCATTGGAATGTCCGCCTAGTCCCTGTGATGTTACATTTATTAACGATAATATTCTAATCGAAGGCAAATCTAGTCTAAGACAGAAATCAAAGAAGGCAAAGGTGAGTACAGACTGCAGAAAAAAAAGGGGTTAAAGGACAATTACGGAATTTTCTACCTGCACTCTTGGGTAACAGAGACAGAGAACATTCCGATGATTGGAAGACTAGTTTGAGAGAAAAAAATTCTCGCCAAGTATTTTATAGAGTGTTTATAGTAAGTTGGATCTTTTCATCGAATGGTCAAGCGAAAAACGAACGGTATCAATAAAATTAAAAGGATATATAACTGTTTTCATAAAATATTATTGTAAAAGAGCAAAACGACTAGTTAAATAAATATATAAGCAGTTCGCATTCTTTACATTGCCACACACATAATGTGTAGAATATTTTTTCTCTCTGCAATTTCCATTTATAAAGGAATTTTAAATGCACATATATTTAATACGGTATTACAAACGAAGTAAATCCATTTGAATAAATTTTATAAATTCTACACTATATTCATGTTAAAGGGGGGCGCTTTAAATAAACAATTAATATTAGAGAGAAAGTGCATTAAAAAACCATATGTTTTCGTAATAATCATTTTTTGTTTACACTCTACTAGCTTTTCCTATTTTCTTTCAATAAATGCACAATTAAATAGCCATTTCGTTTGTCAAATGAAAGCAAACACTATACACAATTATAATAAACATGAATTATTTAATTTCCTGTTTTCAGATGAAAATCTCATTTATCGAAGAAGGTCCTGAGGTATTTGAATACCCCTCTGAAACGTCACTTTTACTGGACGATACGATAAGTGCATCAAATAATTCGCACGTTGGTCATGCAGTTCCTAATCTTAGTGGTAAATACAACTAAAAATGTGATAGAAAAAATGACAGTTGTTGATGAATAGTCTTTTAGGCTCAACATTGGCTAATTACACGCCAAAAAGTACTGAAGATTTTCAACCGGGTATCACACAACGTACAACGCCATCTTTACTATCGAACGAAACTGATAAGGAGGACGTCGTTTTAGAAGAGTATGAAGAACCGATTCTGTTCAGTGCTGGCACCAATTCCGATATATTATTTTAAAAACCAGCCATTGTTTTATATACAAAAAAATTTTGGTACTTTTACAGGATTTTTGCTAGAAACATTTACATATTAAATAGAAGAAGAATGAAAGACTAAAAAAACTACATTCCGTAATGCATTTTTATACGTAATATTGCTTAGCAATTAAGTACTTTTTTATATAAACAAAATTAAGTATCTGCTTTACAATTACATGAAACAGCTGTGATTAATCTATTGAAATTATTCTATGGACCAAGAGAATTTGATTCCATAATTTTTTTGTGTTTTTGTCTAGAAACTTAAAATCTAATTTCATTCCATGTAAATGTGTGCGTGAATTTCATTCAGTTATAAAAGTGATTAAGTTTTACTTTTCTTTTTTGTAATATTCAAGTATTTATATTTTTTGTGAATTATTGTAGTTAACAAATTTTTATTATTAATAAAATCAATGTATACATCCATATTCACAGTATCTGCGTCACAATTGGAATCTCCCCATTCTCTAATGTTATTTCCAATAAATTATCCAACCTCTCCAACTCGTTCTTAACATTCCCAATCGCCTTCAACACTGTCCTAGTCGCATTCGAATCATTTCCACTGACAGCAGTCTTTAATTCTCTTATAGCAGTCGGTGAATAGCCGATAATATTTTCAATCACATCACTCGAAAGTCTTACAATTAGTTCTTCATCTTTTTTGTCAACAATCTTTATTATTAATTTGTAGCTAGCTTCAGCGAAAGTTAACTTTTCCACTACGCCAACAAACTTTCCATGGACCTTAAACTTTCCCGTTTTTCGCGCTTCAATTGCTTTCTGCAAATTCGCTACTGTATTGTCCTCTTGAGGTTTCGAAACACTGGCTGTTAACTCCTCTTCTAATTCGAAATTGTCAAAGAAATCGTCGTTTAGAGAATCGAAAATCTCTTGATTTTGGTCCTCGGGTGCTGGACTAGGTCTTCGAGGTCTAACTTCATTTTGAACTCTTGGAGGTGCTTGTCTAACTTCATTTTGCACCCTTGGCACATTCGTTCTTTGGGCATTTCGGTTAACTTCTCTCTGTTGGGTTTGTTGAGTCTCCTCCACAACTTCGAATATTTTCTCATCTACCACCCTAGGATTTGGATTTTCAGGTAACTTTAGAGCCCTTGCCAGAACATTTTCCATTGCATTTGTCTTCAAAATCTCCTCAATATTGCCACCATTTAAACTTACATGTTTCTCTTCTATCAAAACCCTCCCCCGTCGAACAGTCACTGGTCCAAGTAACTTCATTTTACAGCCAGGTGGTAAATTAACGTTTAAACACTTTATGGGTCTATATTCCATCGCTTCGATCTCTTGTTGACCATCGGAGAGTGTTAATAACAGAACTCGTTTCCCATATTGATTCTCATCATTCCAAGTTTTCGCTAAACTCACATTACTATCGCGTATTTTCTGTAGTTGCCACAATTTCGGCTTTGAGATATCAACAATTTTCATTATTTGAAGGAAATAGTTGCCAGGTAAGATAAATTTCACTTGTTGTGATACGTTTTGTGGCAAAATCGGTAGATTAAAGTCCCGTAAATCAGCCAAAAGCCATTGTTGCAAAACAGCAAAAAGTAATTCCTTACGATTGTAATTCGGATTTAATAATTCACTTTTACACCACGTAATACAATGTTTTAACCACTCTTTATCCAATGTGATGTCATTTTCGAAATAAAATGATAACACAGAATCATATTCACTTAGTATCATCTTTGTTGTGATTAGAAACCGATGATTTAATTATTTTAGGTTATGTTAACTAGATTCAAAGCATTGTTTATTGCGCAGAAATCTTCCAGTTAATTAATTTTTTAACACAATGTACGTTTTACTTCTTTTAATCAATTGTTATTTAGTTCTAGCAAGACTTTCCACAATGTCAATGGTCAATTACGATCAAGTGAAACAATTCACCAAAGATCCAAATGTGTTAATTATTGATGTTAGAGAACCGCATGAACTTCAAGAAACTGGCGTAATTGATAATAGCATAAACATTCCTTGTAAGTACAACAGAAATAAATATTTTCATAAATATACATAATTCAAATCATAACCTAGTATTAATTAATATGAATTACGTCACATAGATGCCGCTAGTTGATTTAAATTTGAATTTTCAGTAAACTCTCTTGTGGATGTCTTAAAAAACACATCAAATGATGATTTTAAGAAACAATTCAATCGAGATAAACCTAATTTAGATCAACAATTGGTGTTCTCATGCCGTTTAGGTGCACGAGCATTGAAGGCATCAGAAATGGCAGCCGGTTTAGGTTATACAAAGTATAACAACACTTAAATTATGTTTACATAAAACGATAAAAATCAATGTATTTTTAGTACATCATACTACAAGGGCAGTTGGACCGAATGGGCTGAAAAATTAAAAGGAAACTAATCCGAACGACATGCCAAAGACAATAAAAATTCTAAAAACCTAATTGCTATATTGTTTGTTTACATTGTCACAGCACATAAATAAAAGTAGAATAAAAATGCGCATTATATATAATTACTACTTCCTGTGTCTTCAGATTTATCAATTGGAACGGAAGTTTCAATCTATATTTTCAACTAATATTCACTTCCTTCATTAATAAATCAAAAGACGTGTTATGTTTTTGAATTTTTAAAAGGTAAAAAACGCGACATCATTAAGAAAACAAAAGGAATCCATCAGGATAGCACAAATATGTACAAAACCGTTATAAATAGGTCTATTCTAGGCCATCTAATCAATAACTAAGAAATTAATCATCATTTATTACGTGGACACGGTGATGTTGGTCATTTCCATTGAAGTAATAATGAATCATGACATCATGCCCTATGACAAAAAAATAATAAATATAAGACATGACGTCATCGATGCTAAGTGTTTCCTTGAAGCACTCTGCAATACTCGCTAACCGAAGGTGTCAAGGCCATCGGAGACATCTCTGAGTGTGCAATCGAACGTACCAAGTTCGTTTTCGGTTTCACTGTTGTCACAGGCACCCATACAGCATAAATATCGTTTCAAATAGAAGGGAGAGTTCCAAAGTGAGTGGCGGTTAGTGTTGTATGCGTGCAGCTGGTGTGGTGCATACACAGTCTAAATTTCTAATCACAGAATTCCAAAAAAAGTTTATCTTAAATTTAAGTATATTGTCGTGTTTTGTGTATTTACCCAGATAAGTGATAAGGTATAGTATGCAATAATATGAATTCTAATTTATAACCTTTAAATATAACGTTTTTATTCACACGAGAAATTTTATTCTATTATTTAATTGCATCTAATTATATAGTTTCCGCTATAATTCGATCAAGGTTTGTTTTTAAATTTCGTATTGACTTTTTCAATGGAAAGGCGGTGTCACATCATAGGGGTACCAGTCGGTGCTTTTCATGTTTCCACATATTTTCCTTATCGAATGCAATATATAACGTTTTTTCAACAATTATCGTCTAAATTTAAAACCGCATCATTTAGGAGAAATTTCCGAGTAAATCCCGCGAGAGAAATTTATACTAGCACAAAAAAACTAGAACAGCACACATTAAATATAATAAAATTCATTAAATTAAAAGCTATTTAAACCAATTTCCAGATTAAATTAATTAACAATGTCTACCGACCAGGAGCAAATCATAATGAAAGTAAAAGGCAAAACAGCCAATTCGACAACTTTAATTATAGAACGACAAAAAGTAGAAGATACTAACGATAAAATGCATGTGGCTGGTGGTGAACATACTGGCCTTATTATAAGCAAAGAGACATGCACAGGTAGACAGTCTTCTAAATACACAAAACCAAAAATAACTCAACCAAATATCTCGATTTAATATAGAAAATGGGGAAGCGAGTCCAGCACAATTATCCTTAGAGTTCCGTGTGTTTCTTGTCAGTGCTCAAACTGGCAAACACACACAAGAATCCAGGAAGCTCAGTTTCTGGTTCCGAGAGGCACTCAACTGTGCCGACCACATCACAGACGATGGCCAGGCCGGCATTGCACAGGACTTCTTCAAAGAACTTGTTAGTCCACAAGAGTTTCCCCGTGACTATGTCGGTTTCATCAAGAAGATCATGAAACTGATGCAACACAATTACAAGGCAATCACTAAATTAGAAGTAGAATTACGACAATTGGAAGAGGCCACTGTACCAAGTCGACCACGTAAGTGACATACATTCTAAATATTGTCCTTATTCAATAAAACTTATTCTATATGCAATTTATAGCCAGAAACGGTTATCAACATTACGATTTATCTAAATATACAGGTCAGAAGTGTGTTTTGATGTGTTGCATCACAAAAAAACTTAATCAACTAACAAGTTTGACATTATAAATATATAGTCTAAATAATAATTAATAAACAATCTTCATTTTTCAATTCCCATAAACATATCTACATTGTTTGAGTTCAGTTTCAACCGAAGATAACTCCTTAGGGAACGTTATAGTTCTAACTTAAAGATACTCTATATTTTCGTTCACGAATGTTTGTGGTTCTGCAACAATCAAAAATCATTGTTTCAACAATATTTTAATTGTTGCACAAACTACAAACATTCGTGAACGAAACCCTAGATAGTAATTAATAAACAATTTTCATTCTTCAATTGCCATAAATATATCTACATTGTTTTTCTTCAGTTTCAGTCGAAAGAACGTTGTCATCTTAACTTATAGATAGCCTAATTACTAACTAATAAACAATCTTCATTCTTCAATTCCCATAAAAATAACTATATTGTTTTGCTGCAGTTTCAGTCGAAGAGAACTCCTTAGAGAACGTTGTCATCCTAACTTATAAATAGCCTAATTACCAACTAATAAACAATCTTCATTCTTCAATTCCCATAAATATATTAACATAATTTTTCTTCAGTTTCAGCCGAAGAGAGCTCCTTAGGAAACGTTGTCCTTCTAACCATCGAAAAGGTACTTGAAATTATCGAATCTTCATATCCAAATCCAGTTACCATACAAGATATAGCAAAGTAAACCATTCATATACTATTCTTTAAAATATTCTTCTAATATTCTGTTCTTCATTAGAGCAAATGGCTGGGATGAAGAAGAAGTCGCCCATCACTTATCCGAACTCCAATCTAGGAATCTCGTCAAAGCGATGGAACATGGTGCCTTCACCCGCCAACAAGCTCAAGACACACGCATTACCATTGTTAAGCAAATGCCCACAATGGCTAGTGCCAAACAGCCTACTATAGCTATTATTACAGCACAGTATTGCGAGAAATTGGCGGTGGATGCTATGATTGAGAATAAGGAAACGTTTGTGCGGTACACAACAGTAGGTAAGGAATACTATTATTTTTTTATTAACTTTCTTTATTCATTTAAGTTATTTACAAAATCTACTCTTCGTCGGTAGTGTCAGTATCCGTATCCGTAGAACTATCACTTTCACTATCCGAACTGTCACTCGTCTCATCATCAGAATCGTCCTCCTTTATTACCATTTGTCCAAACCTTACGCTCACGTCGCCCCCATCTTCAATTTCACTTAAATTCAACCCTAACTCCTCTTTCTTTACTTCAACCTCATTTAATTGTTTAACGATCTGTTGCCAACTCTCTTTCTCCCACTTCATCACATAAACAATGTAATCTTTTATAAAGAGATTGTTTAAAATGTATCTACAACAATCTCCACCAAGAAATATTTGATAGATTTCTATTAGACAACGTATTATATACGGTTCGCCTAATTTTAGCATTTCTTTCAAATCATTTAACACAGTTTCACTAAACTTAAAGCTGCGATACAAAGGGAAGATTAATGAACGTCGGAATGTTGAAATCACAGCTTCTTTAACACTTTCAAACCCTTCCAGCCAACAAAGGGTTGCTGATAGTTTGTTGATCGTCCATCCAGATTCTACAGTTGGTTCCTCAAAGCTGTTCATCCTTCTCTCGTAGCAATAGGCAAATAACACATCCAAGAGACAACAGTGACAATATTTTAATTGTTTCTCATTTAAATTGTACTGTACATTCGGTAGATCTTTCAAAAAATCCAACTCTTTAAGGGTAAACTTAAATTCTCCTTCAGGAAGCGGCTGTTTTACAGCCACCAACTCTAATATCTCTTCATTCTCAATTAAATCACACAAATAATGGTCCCCATCGAATTTAATCTGTTCATTTTCCAATCTCAAACGTCTTCGTTCATCTAAATTACATTTTCTCGGGTCCACGTCGAAAACTTCATCAAATTCATAACTAACCACTGCGAAATCATGATTAGATCGCATTGCAAACCCAAAACCACATTCACTTGACTCGATTTCCTTATATTGTTCTTCATTGGTTAGTACTTCAATTTTCTCGGCGCCATTCTCACTTTCCACATGTATTTTAGGTGTTAAATATTTTGTAATAAATTCCAAATCATTAAAATGTTCACCACAATTTAATTTCTCAAATATAAATGTAAATTCTCCTGTATCCGAGTTAAATGAACTGTTCGGCATTGTATTACTTGGTAGATCAATGTTCTTTAACCGACCTGGTAAGGTTAGACGTAAATAGTACGGTTTGCACACAAATAAAAACACGTCATCCGCAATTTCCATATCCAATTCACGTAAACTACAATAAGGTGCCCTTATTACAATACTAAGAGTCTTTTCGTCTTGTAATAAATTAAATCTTGGCGTAATCATTTTCGAGCACACATTTGTTTTTGTCTTAACGTATTTTGAGGTTAGATTTCCCCACCACTAACTGTTCTTGTAAAAGCGGGAAATTTGAAATTCGCATTAGATTAGACTAGACTAGTTTCACTGCACAAATCGAACAAATATTAAATAATGATTAAATAAACAGGTCCTACATCACCGACTGGTACAGGAACAAAAGTTCGCTTCGGTAAGAATTCAAGTCCGGTATAAATTGGGCACTTGTGAATGTTTATACACAACAGTTTTGTTTTTTTTTTTGGTTAATTTGTTTTTGTTTTCACATTGTACATAAAAAACGCTTTTGGGGCACAGAAACACATGTATAACTGCATCATAATTCGTTTATAATGTCCGCTTGGGATTACTCCACATAAAATCACTAATTATTCACTAAAATCCATTTTTCTTTAGGTGAATCGAATGTTTATACATTGGGTAATATTGGAGCACATCGAATCGTTTGCACAAAACTGCCCTCTGTTGGTCACACAAGGGAAGCAATGACAGCCGCTGGTAACACGACTACACGAATGTTGGGCACGTTCCAGAAAGTGGACTACGTGTTTCTTGTTGGCGTTGGAGGCGGCGTGCCGCATTATACCGACTACAATAAGCACGTCCGTCTTGGGGACGTTGTTATCTCGTGTCCAGGCAAGAATAAGTATGTTTACATGTACTGTGAAAACTTTAAAGAGGACACCGAGGAGTATGAGCTCAAGCGGTACACTCCAAGAAACTTTAATCTCCAAGAAATCGCAACACAGTTGAAAACTTCTGCGGACCAAGATACGACAACAACACCACCATGGATGAACTATTTGCGCGACGGTCTGAATATTTTAGATACCGATTTTAATGCACCGAGTGCCGATACGGATAAATTGTATATGAGTATTGGCGAAAGGGATTTAATTGAAGTGGCCCATCCGACACCACAAGATAAAGCATTAAAAAGGTAAGGAAACTGTTACTTTGGTAAATTTTGTTTATTCACAATCAGTATGTATTGAGTCATTTTCCGATGTTTTATAAAAATGGAAAGTGGACAATTGTTATATTCATGCAATATTTACTTTCTTCTCTAGAAAGAAAAGAGGTCACTTTCCTGGCTTCCTAAAATCCTGGCTACTACAATTTTTAAAAATGTTCATATTGGGCAACCAATAACAAGCCATTACTCACTTGTCATTTGATGAGTAACAACAGAAAATTGTCATTAATGACATATGTCAAATGTTGACATTCAAAAAATTTATAATGAAAAACATTCAAAAAACATTTATTAATTAATTGTGTCTGATTGTGAATAAAATAGTATACAAACCTCGGCGAAAGGACCTTCTTTTCTCGAGAAATTGCCCGCTTTGGCCTACGGCCTCAGCGAGCAAACTTTTCTCTCGACAGAAGAGCTGCCCTTTCCGCCTCGGTATATAATCTACTATTCCATATGTACGTATATCAAAAATAATTCTGTAATTAGTGTGAATCGTAAAGGAATTGGAAAACGTCCTTTGCCATCAAAACGAAACAATATACCATCAAAAGTACAAATTAAGAGAAAAATTCTTAGGTGGGCATTAAGTACTGTTCAAATCACTCTAGTTAGAGTGCGATAGATGGCACTAGTAGTATAAAATCGCAATGAAATTACTCACTGATTTGTCGATTGCAAAATTCAGCTTTAAAATTGTTGTTACCTTACATTTAACTTAGTTAATTCAACTGAGCATCAGATTTGCCGTTTTCGTCATTTACTCACCCAAAATTGTAGCAATCTTGAAAAATCCAGTACACTCTGCTATAATTATTAATTAGCACAACTGTTTCCATAAAAAAAACACTCTTATTTTAATTACCATTACTCAGTTATTGTCCCATTTTTTAATTCACTGTTTCTCTATTTTTAATCTAGACAAGAAGGATGTCCGCGCTTGCATCTATCGCCGATCGCATCCGGTCGCCAGGTGGTGCGCGATGATCGCCAACGACAAAAGTTTGCGGCGCACGTGAACGCATTGGCATTCGATTGTGAATTTGACGCTGTCATCGAATCCGTTCTCGGCAACTGTAAAGAGAGTTTCATTTGTATTCGTGGCATATCCGACTACAAAGACGGTACAAGACGTAAAGAATGGCAACCGTACGCTTCATTGGCTGCGGCTAGTGTAATGAAATCGATCATTTGCGGCCTAGAAGCACCGACAAATGTTTAAACAATTTGTAGACGGTCTAATTGTTAGAGAATATCTATTAGTTGTTTGAATTTTTGAAAAGTTTACGAAAGTTACCCTTCCAAACACATAAACAAATCATTAACACAAATGATTACATACATTGTTTTGGAATTTATGGAGACTGTTTTATTAGTAAATATATTATTCCGTAATGTAAGCATTTAGTTTGTAATTTAGTAAGTTTTTTTACTTGCCATGTTTTATTAGTCACTTAAACGAGGAATTCATACCAAATGTTCTCGGTTGTGGATTTGTATCATTTTTTTCTGTTATTTATTTCAAAGAGTAATATATATTATAAATTATATGAATGTGTACAATTTTAAATAAAATTTTAGTCAATTTACGAAAATTTTAATTTAAATCGAATAGATTTACGCACGGTTCACATTCCGATTCTGCATTTTCATTATTTATTTCCAATTTTAAATTATTCACATCGATATTTTTGCAGCCACGATAAATACCATCACCAAAACATAAAAATTCGCTCATATTAAACATTCCATCGGATTTCACGTACATTCTATTCAAATAAATCACATCGAAGAATGTTTTATAAAAATTACACAATTCCTGCAGTAATTCCGTCAATTTCCAACTAGAATTCCTTTAAGACGCTTTTATTTTTTAAAATAAACCAAAAAATCACTTACCTCTTGAACCTCTCACTGCATAATTTCGTCAAATGTCGCTCGAACACGTTCTGAATCGCTTCATTGGACTCGTTTCCAAAATAATTCTCCTGAAAAATGGCATGCATCTCTTCGGCGATTTGTAAACACGCCGAACATCTTAAACACACGCTCTTCAACGGTTCAGCAACGGATTGGGATAGATTCTTGTAAGGATTTATGATTGTTTTGAAAGGACTTGGACAATGGTTGTCTCTGATTCGCGACTCGTCTACATAAAAAGGACAAAACAACATGAAAAACATAGAAATGTGAACCGTTTTCATTTGGACAATAAACAAAATTAAATGTCACAGGGAGACGGTTCTTCTGTTTATTATATAATTTTACTCTTTCTTCTATAAACACTATCAATGTAATAACAATAATATTTAAATTATTTCGATAAGCTTAAAAACCAGTTTTACAAAAAAAAAATGTATGAAAATGATGCATATGATCTGTGAAATAAAAAAACTTACAATAACGTGGAAAACTATCCTTTTCAACAGAAAAAACCTCCCGTTGTATAACAAGTTCTTTAAAGAAAGTTACACCAACATTATTTACATAAAATCCTTCGAAGTTTCCACCAAAATTGAGAGGTCAAAAAAATGTAGAGTGAAAACTTCAAAGGAGTTCTTTGTTTTTTTTTACAAAAATTGTACTAAATTTTACAACTTTGTTGTTAGAATGTAAACAAAAAAAGAAATAAAACACATAAAGTACACACATAAGTAGAAAAAACTTTGGCGTAAAAATTTCTCTTTATATAAAAATGAAAGAATTAAAAAAATCTGGATCTTTTGTTCCCGTATTTATGAAAAAATACTCTTTAAATGTATTTACAATATTCTTTTATAATTACTCACTACAAATAAAAAAAAACACATCTCAATATATTAATATCGCTTTTATCAACTATTGTCTACTTTATTCTGTGATATGTCTTGGAAAGTCTCCTATTTTCGTCTACATTCAAAACAAAAATACAAGACTTTCACAAAATAGTTAAAAAAACATAAAAACAATTCTATAGTCGAGGAAAAAATTCGAATTACTGACACAAAAAAAATGAAAATAAATAAAGCGAACAATAAACACTTCTTACAATACCGGGTTGTCGAACTTCGGTCCTTTTGTCACATAAATCTCCTCATAAGCGTCGTGCTGTTGCAATTCTAACACTTGGAACTTTTTCAGTACTAATAAACTGTAAAACTTTTGAGCTGCCTAAAAAACCCAGAAAAAAAAAAAATAACCAACCCTCACACATTTTCCCAAAAAACTCACCTGCTTCTTCGTATTCTTCGCACACATATCAGACACCGTCAATTGTTCAGTATGCAAAAACCGTCCCCTAACCGCAATAAACATCTGATACGCTCTCTTATTCAACACTCTCTCCTCAAACTGTTCATCAGTCTCATCCTGTTGCTGTTGTTCATCCTAAAACATCACCAAACATCACACATTTCACCCCAACTCCCATCCAAACACTCAAACATTACTTCACTTACCGGCCCAACCGAGTGCGGAAAATCATAATCACCCTGCCATGGTGAATGTACCCGTTCCGACATACCACCGGCCGGTGTCTGTGCCGGCAACTGATCATCATATCCCATATTCGCCATTTGATTCTGATCATAGCCCATATTCTCCATTGGCGGCAAATGATGCTGTAAATTATCCAACGGTTCCAATGGCAAATTGGCATCAATACCACTATGATGCGGTGTGGGTGCATGTCCCAACAAATCGCCACCGGGCGTTAAACCGCCCAAATTCTCTTGTTCCAATATCGAATGCACTTGATCCGGTGCCAAATGTGGCATCTCATCGATATGCTGTAAACCAGCATTCGATGCAGGCGTTTGATAGCCCGGCGTCTGTGGATACAACAAACCGGGCGTCTGTGGTGGCGGTGGCATACTTAATTGATCATCATGCGACGACAAATGCGACATCATCGGCGTCGCTGGCGGCATATACGGTGTCTGTGGCTGTTGTAACGGTGTCGGTGGCATCATACTGGCCAACGCATCTTCCGGCTGCACAAACGATTGTTGCGGTGTCTCAGCGCGGTGCATCGGTGTCCGACTTGGTTCGTCCACCACTTTCCGTTTTCTACCGCGTCGTGGTGGCGTTTTGGCCGCCTCTAATGATGGCAACTCTTCCGCTTCCCGTATTTGATCCAATGCCAACGCATCCACATCACCCAACATTGCAAAATCTTCCGTACCGATTGCACGTAACGATAAATGTCTTTGATAATTTTTAAATAGCACACGAGCCGGTATCGAACGTGCTGGCAACGCGAACAATTTCTCTACACCGCCCGTCTCTTTCCAATGCATTAAACGTTTTGTTGGCGGCGCTAAATCCAATGTTGTTACAATATCACTTGTGTCGGACAATTGATTTTTCATCTCTTCACCGGAAATATTCTTCACTTCATCAACAATCAGTTTTCGTTTCCGTTTGGTTTTTGTAAAACCACGTAATGCTGATGCATCGACCGGTGCCAATGCGAAACTCTCCTCTTCATTTTGTAATAATGTTGTTTGATCACCTGGTGGTCCATTGGTGAGTTCATCGTGTGTTTCTGGCTGTTGGTCAATGTGTTGTGCGGGCGTTGGTGATGGGGCGGTTGGTGGATGAAGACCAACAGCGGAAGACGGTCGAGAATCGTCGGAACTGTGTCCACCGACCGATGGTGGACCGCCAAAATTGTCCATATCGTCATCGTCACTATCCTGTGACGCCATCCCACCGGCGGACGGATGTGGAATTGTGGCGTCCACTGGAGGCACTTCGTCCATTGGCGCATCGTCAAACAAGCCCCCTTCGAATAAGCCACCGGAAATCATATTCTGATCTAAATTGCCACCGAATCCATCGTCTCTAACAGTTGTATCGATTTCCATTGGGGTTTCATGTTGTGTTCCGGATGTGGAGGGTACCGGTTCGCGATCTTTGTCCAAACTAACACCATCCAGAACGGGACCATCGCTGAATAGTAGATTACTTTGTTCCATAGACGGTTCTAAACCGCTCCCGTGACGCATTAAATCGGGAGCGTCCGTATCAAAGCCCATATCACCAAAACCGTCATCATTGTTCACTAGGGAAATGTTTCCGTAATCTTCACGCATTGTAATCTCTTCAGCACGGGATTGGTTTAATGTGAATTGTGCCTCAATGTCCACATCACTGTAAAAATGAATGTTAGTTAGAAAATCGAGTGTTAAAAATTCCGTTGTGGCATACTTTAATTCCGGCATTGTTGTATCAAAGTCATGGAAGACTTCGGGTAATGTGATGGCGTTCACAGCGGCTTCTCGGTGTTCTTCTGGCAGATCTACCATGCCAGGCCGGAAAGCCATTTTAATTTTAACAAAAGCTTCATTACAATCGGCAAGTAGGTATTTGGCTTTGCGTGAATAAATGCGGACAACGCCAAGTAAGAGATGACCTGAAGTGCGAAGGGCCATTTTCACTTTGGGTTGTAAAATGCCATCAACTGATTTCTCGATGTTTGTTTCGAAGACATGGGCTTTGGTTAGTTTCTTGTCCCAATGTGCCGCCAACCAAATTCTGGCCAATGGCCCTTTTTTGGCCAACACAAAATGTGCATAAAACATTGTGACGGCTGTTTAGTGGTGATAGCACTATGTGGAATTTTATCTAGAAAAAAATGCAGAAAATGCATTTGGTGAATACAAACAATCAAGTTGGCGCGGAAATTGTAATAATCAGTATTTGTGTACTTACGGTTGAGATTTTAAGTTTTTTAGGTAATTTTCGATATAAACAGAGCAATTTCGTTGAATTTGATAAGCAAATTTCCCATTACCAAAGAAATTAACGAATTTTTATAGAAAACGTAAACAATAGCCGACAAACTGTTTTCTGCCAAGATGGCTACCCTGACCCTGTGGACGACAGCGACATCGTACGCATACCTGCAACTAAACAAACTAATCGATGAGAGGGAAATTCAAAATGGTTTCATTGATATTTTCATTTTGTATAATGTATTTATAGAAATTATTTCACGTGCACTTAACGTAATACATTTCATACAAAACCATAAATAAATTAAAACGTAAATGGATATTTAAGGTAAGACAAGTGGAAAGTGTACTCTGTGTAGCAAATACAGTTAACACACGTGTATTGGCAACAGTGGGACAGTGGCAGTCCCTGCTGTTATCGAAATTGTCTAAGGTCAAACAATTTTCTATTAATTTGTGATTATTTCTTCGAAACCTGCTGATTATCATAGTGCAAAGTTTGTATTTAATCCCCAAATAATTAAACCAATCATAAATTATTCTGTTTAAAATCAATGTAAAAATTGTAACCTCACTTTTGTGTATTTTTTTTCGGTTCGGTAAAGTCCCGAAACTGTTTCCAGGCCTTTTTTTGTTCTTTCCTGTCTTCATATTTCAGTAGCCATTTTGCAAGGTTCGTTGTAGTTAAAAAAAGAAGCTCTTCGTATTTCAATAGGAAAACATGCCTTTACCTGTGAACGCAATCCTTTGGGGCATTGGTATAGTGGTGGCAGTAGGAACTGTAGTTTATCAACTCTTAAATACCCCCAATTTAAATTCACCATATGGCTACGAGCCCCCTAGACCAGCACTTTCAATTGAGGGTAAGCATACATCCATACGTAAAATTAACTTATGTATTAATAATCAATTACAATTTAGCTTCCCGAAGTAGACCAAACACCCAATCGAGAAGACGAAAATTCTCTCACCAAACAGATAGCTGCTCTATTTGCCTGGAACAATTCATCCACTCACCGCGCCTTGCCAGAAACCTGTGCTGTGGTCATAAATTTCACGACCATTGCATCACCATGTGGTTGCAACAAGAGAAAATCTGTCCATTATGCCGAACAAGTATAATCTAGCACCACAGTTACAGGATTAATTAATTAGCCACCGAGTGGCATTTGACTTTTTTTCTCATTTTGTTAAATTAAATCATATTTCTGTACAGAAATAATTCTCACTCAATCTGTTATAAGACTTTATTTAACGTAGGATCGAATAAATTATTAAAAAAACTTAAATTGTCTCTAAATCTTCAATTAAACCTAAAAAATCTAACACTTCTATTGTCAATGAGGAAAATATCACAACTGGAAATACAAATAAAAACTAAAAAATTACATTTTTCTATATAGAAATAGAGGAAAAAGAAAATCACAATTCTCCATTTGTATACACAATTAATAATATAAATTATCAACATTTAATTTCACACTTTTATACATTTCTCATAATTTTTATATATATAACAATATCTCATGATTAAATAATCTTTATGGCTACCTATCGTCCATTACAACTTGCTTAAACACTTGTACACCAGTCGACATTTGTGATTTCACTTCATGATTCCCTAACGCCGCTGTACCATCTTTGGCGATAAACAATTGTAGACCAGAATCTAAAACAACACCTCATAAAACCACCAACATTTCCCTCTTTCCACCCTCAACTCACTCTCTGCCGAATCATCTGTCGGCTCCAAATTCGTATTTTTAATCAACTCCTCAATCAAATCGTCCGGATTCACTCGAGTTATCTCCACCCGTCCAGGCACCGTTCCACCACTCTCCTGCTCTTGCAACTGTATCTTTTTACGTCTCTCATGCGCCGCTTTGGCCCGATCCAATGACCCCGTTTCACTCAACACCAAACTACTCGCACTCGGATTCCTAAAATCAACCACAAAACATATCACAACATTCAACACCACAAAAACAGCAAAACGCAAAACCATAAAAAAAAACATGCAACTACAACTACAACAAAAAAAAAGTCCAAGCAAGAAATGTGTCTCAACTAACGTTGTTATACTTGTACGTCTCTGATTGTTGGTTAATTCTGTTGTTAAATCACTCGTACACTCATCATCCGGACTGATTGCAAGCGGTGTTAATTTCCCACCTACTATTTGCCCATCTAACAATTTACGGTGCGGTAAATTCCTGTAAGAAAAATTGTTAAAAACAACACCACCAAAACCACAAACACACACACACACTCGAAAAACAAAAGCACCAAAGTAAAAAAAGTTAAAAAGCAGCTAGAATAACACGACTTCCCCGTCCCATCATCAAAATGCGTACCTTTTCCCTTTAAACAGTCCATTCATGTTGCTCATCTCCATTTCTAATGAACTCAACGACGTCGTACGCGTTTCTGGTAAACGTTTCAAACCACTCGCTTTCAAACAAATCGGTGTCGATTGTGTACCAATTTCTTTACGTTTCGGACGTGGCGTTAAAAACGAAAACAAACTTTCCGAATTGAAAAACATTTGCGACAAACTACTATTCGTCGGTTGGGGACTTAATTTGCGCGGTATTAAAAATTCACTTTGTGACCGTAACACTAAATCCTCTTTCAAACTTGTCGCATGTCTTAATTGTACTAAATTCGTCGATTTGGATTTTTCTAATTTATGAAAATGATTTACTGTACAATCCGGTGTACCATATTCCTCTGTACCACTTGAATTCGTACTGAAACTACTCATCTGTTTTGTATACAACAATTTCGGTGTATAAAATCGCGTCTCATCTAAACGTGGTGAAATGACACCTTGCGGTGTACTAAATATCTCGTCCGTCTGTTCACCGACTATTGTTTGTGGTATATTCAAACGTTTCGGACACGTATTCGTTCTTATCAATTGATTATTAAACGGTTTATGGTTTTGTAGCCGCATTGAACGTTGTTGCATTTCCCTACATGTAATAAACAGAAAATTAAAATGAAAAAATTCGCATGCAAGCCCTTAAAAAAAACTAATAAAATCAAATTCAAGCCCTCCTCTTATGTACATCCGTTATTTGGCATTCCCACACCGTTCCCACTCACCTTATGTGGCCGGAATCGCCGGAACTCGACTGTCTACTATGCGTATGGATGCTACTGTATCCGCTCGCCTTTGATAATTGGCTAGTATTGGATGAATTACGCGAATGCCCATACTCTGGACAATGTTCTTCGGTGTGTGGTTCGTTATTTACAACAGGAACTTCGTTTGGCTCGATTGTAACACTAATTGGAGTGTTGTTTTCGGTTAATGTTTGTCCAATCACTAAATCTACAACAGACAATAAAACTGTATCATTTCTTACTGAGTTTTCGTTTGGAAACCAACCAGAACTGAATAATGCAGGCCGTTTTTTCGGTAAACTACCGAATCCTGAACTTCCACTCGCTATCGAACCGGCTAAAGAGCCGCCAGAAAACTCCTCCGACCGATTTTCCGGTTGTACTTCATCGTTTGTCACTTGTTTATGCTTTAAACTCGGTGACGGACTGGAAAGAGAGAATTTATTACACTGTCAACTCATTCCCATTAACAACTCACACTTTGAATAAAATATCGCCTGATAAAAGTAACATTGTAAGTGTAAAATGAAGCATACTGTTGTCCTGCCGATGTCGAGCATCGTAACCCTCCAATAATGCCTTTTTATGTATCACACCAGCCCCAGCGAATTCCGCTAGATTCAAATCGACAAATCCGAGTTTATTAAACGATCTGCCACCTTTGCTCTCCTTCCGTATGGAAATACGCAGTACACAACGTTCCATAATGCCAGTGGATGCGTTCGCTGTCATTTTACATGGGAACGTGAATTTCTGGCCCCAATGGACTTTGTGATCGCGCACCTCCTCCCTACATAACCAAATTTAAAATGCATTAAAAACACAGGGGGACGATAAAGTGGGTCAATGTCGGTTGTGTGTGGCAAAAGGCAAACAACCCTCCAATTTGCATATTTAAACAACATTAACCTTGGATGAAAATTTAAATTTAATATACGGATGGTTTATATTGTAAACAGATAACGAGTGTTACGTAATCACAATAGAGAGGAACGTATAATTTATTGCAATTGATAAGATTGAATTGGAATTTGGAATTCCTATTGTTTTGTGACGTAATTGAAGAGGGCCGTGCGTTTTTTTAACGATGGAAAAAAATGAAAGCGTTTCCATATCAATGGTGTAACTTTCATTTGTTTACGTACCGACTGCTGTGATCTTGAAAGTTTCCGCCGTCGAGTAAACGTAATTTGGCGAAGAGTACGGCCGAGACGAAGGGCACCTCCAGTAGTTCTTCAATTGAAATGTCCACTTGGAATTTGTATTTCTTCTTTTTCGTCATAAACGACGCCATAGCGGCGCCCCGTCCGTTTGTCATCAACAACACACACACAACAAGTGAAACACAAACCAAGAAAAAACTGTGAATTTTTCGGTTTATTTGTTAATTTTAATGGAAAGCATGACTTTTCGGTTCACAGCCCACTTGTATTAAGAGGTTTTTTAATGCATTTCTCTTCCAGATCTGCAACAAGTCAGGGAAACTATTAGTGAATAGCTTTGCCTAGATTTTATTGTTGTTATCATATAAATGGTTTTAATATAATGTATTTCTAGTTCGATTAGAAGTTTAGAAAAAAAATTGTATTCCTCGATATTGGGTTTAAAATGTGTGTTTTGTAATGGAATAGGAAATTTGTATTAAAAATAACAAGTTTTATGACTTTCTCGATTCGTGTGTACCTTATGGGTTAAAGTATTAGCTCAATATCATAAACATAGTGTTATGACGGCATCCGATGATGTAAATTCTATAAAAACTTAATTATTGTAATGGAAAAAAGCAATTTTAATAAAAAAATTCTACACAACTCCAAAGGGCACAATAGTGGAAAACAATTTTATTATTATTACATAACACTTACCAGATTATTGATTCCTTGAGTATATTGTTAGTTGAAATTTAGTTATTTAACTTATTTTAACTAGATTTTTGAATAATTTTATCACATTTTCGTTACAATGTAAATCACTTTAGAAATGTCTCGACGCCATTTTTATATTTAATAAAAATTTCTAGGGATTTATTCGTTTACAGGTTTCTGCTATTTGAAATTTTGGCAGTTTACTTAACCTCAAAATTGCTACAATTGGCAGCAGTGTTTGCCTATTTTGTAGTGTTTTTAATCTAAACATTGTAAAATTACTTTAAAAACCATGTGTAAAACATTAAATAATCTATAATGTTAATTATTTTTCATTTATTGCAACTTTTTGTGTGGAATTTAATGAATAAACGTAAACATACCACAGCAACCGAGACACCTCAAACCGAATCCAATGAATCCCAAGGAATCTCATGTAATTTCCAACAGGATGAAGAAGTCCAGTTGAAATTCGATCCACCAGTTTATAGACAACGTTATGGTAAAGTGTATGAAATATTGTTAAACGATAAATGGCGGAAAGATGTTAAAAAGATTGTTGACTTTGGATGTGCAGAGTTTGGTTTGTTTATCTTTTTAAAAAACCTAACTAGTATTCAAGAGATGCTTTTCATCGATATCGATGAAGCTCTACTCACTGAAAACCTCTTCAGACTGCAGCCTCTTATGTTCGAGCATTTAATTCGACGTAATTCACCACTGGAGCTAAACGTGTACTTAGGAAGCGTCTCGTTACCCGATCAAGTTCTAACTGGATGTGACGCTGTTATTGCCATAGAACTGTAAACAATCCACCTTGTTACAAATCCACATAATGAGAAAAATTCGTTTTAGGATAGAGCATCTATATCCGGACACATTAGACGCATTCCCTTACAACATCTTTGCATTTATACAGCCTAAACTAGTCATTCTCTCAACCCCAAACGCTGATTTTAATATAGTCTTTAAGAAAATGGGCAAATTCAGACATTACGACCACAAATTCGAGTGGACAAGGGAACAGTTCCAAGATTGGTACGAAAAAAATGCAACACAACTTCTTTTGTACAAGCTTTTCTCTTTTAGGGCTTCAAATTGCGTCAACCGCTTCCCAAATTACTCCGTAGAGTTCTCCGGCTGTGGTGATCCTCCATTAGACAGCCTCAACATCGGCTACTGTTCTCAAGTCGCCCTTTTCACACGAACCTACAAAAACTGTGATCTTAGCGAGAAGAATCTCACTTCATTCGGTGTATGCACATATATGAGTCGAACGCCAAGCGAATTCACCGATTTCAACGACTTCTCTTTTAAACACTTGCGTAAAATCGAGTATCCCTACGACACCGACGAACGTACGGAGGAGGAACGCATTTTAGACGACATCAAGTACCGCATGTGCATGTTTGGCAGTGTGAATAGCCGATTTTACAATGTGGACAAAGATCGCTGCGAAATTCCATTAGAGGACATCATGTATAATTTGCATGTTGACATAAATGAATTAAAGTGCGTGACATTTTATTGAAAATGTAAATAAATTTTGACAAAATTTCTCTATTGTAGAAGGATCTTACAAAATTCCGGTTATACGGTGGAAGAATGTCGGATAGCAGCCACTGATGAGTGGAAATTATGCATTATACACGTACCTGAGGATACAATGGACAATTCCGAGATATCTGAATGTGAATCGGAAGCGGTTGATGAGAATGTCAATGGGGAAGAGTTGTCTGATTGGGATAATGATGTCTGTGCGCCTCCAAAAGGTAGTAAAATCTTATTTCAAGTTTTATTTCTTATTTTTACTGTGTTAAAGTGGATGAGGAAAAGAAAGCTGACCCTCTAGTCGACTCTGGTTACCAAAAATCATCAATTGTCGATGATTCACCGCAAAGTCCATCCGCTGAAGAGATGGACTCATTCGACGAGTCACCAAAGAATGTAAAAAAATTCCTAGATACGAATACAGTGAATGAATTACAAAACGTACCGAATAAACCGTTTAAATTACGGAAAAAGAGTGTTAAAGACGCCCTACCAGGACCGTCGAATGTGGCTAGAAGGGAAATCGGGCCGAAGAAGGCGTCCACACCGTCAGACAGTGAGGAGGAAGGGTATTGGGAGGATGTACGTTCCATAGCAAACTGTCTACTCGAAAACACACTAAACAAAATCGATGTGAACGCCGAAGAACCGATGGAACTAATCGAGCAAAACGTCGAAGACGAACAAGATGCACCGTTGGTGGAAAACGGCGATTTAGCTAACAATAATCGAGATTTGGAAGGGAATAATTATGTTGCTGATGACGTGGAAGTGGATGTGGTCGAAGATCAAGTGAATGACAATTTAGAAGTGGACGAAGGTGTGGTTTTAGTGGAAGAAAACAACAACGAAGATAATCACATTGAAGGGGAGATCGTCGAAGAAGCGGGTTTGATTGAACAACCAGCGGAAGTGGTCGCTTTAGCGAGTCGTGAAGCTCTTTTCGATCCAAACTCCGAACAGGATTTACTCATAGATGAGGACTTCAACGAGGAAGATTGTGTGGTAATTGGTGTTCGAATGGAAATAGCGGATAATAGCGATGGACAAACGTTTCCTAGTTGGTTGTTGCAGATTTTAGGCTCATCTGAAACGGAAGGACATGATGAACCGCATTTCTACTGTCAAGGGGATGGTTTGGGTACAATTTCGTGGGGTTTTGTTGGATTTTTCACTAGTTTCAAGTGTTTCAGGTGTTCATCCATCGATTGTGGTCGATGACGATGATGATTCTTCCAATTCAAACACTTCCAGTCAACATACAGATGTTGAACAAGACCAACAGGATGTAACAGAGTCGGAATTCTCGTTGCCAGAAGATTCACATAGAAGTGAAGAGATGAGTAATGGACAAGTGGATAGTAGAGTACAAACTGAGGAGTTTTATGATGCACTTCCGAATCCAGAGGAATAAGGAGTTGGGATGTTTTTATACCAAAAAAGACTGATATTTTAGTTGATTTTTGTTTTTATGAAATAAAACAGTTTTGGTTCTTTAATAAAATTGGTTTTATTGGCCCCTTTTTGTCTGAAACAAACATCGAGTGGTTAATACTTGATAAGAATAATAAAAATTTGTAGTTTTTATGTAGTTATTTGTCAGGTCTTGGTAGTTTCCTTCTCCTCACATCTGCTCAGAGTGGTGCATGAATTCTCATCACACGTTTTACAAATGAAATATGCAACAATTTAATTAATTAAATAATTACCTGAATATTGGTCCAGACAGGAATTTGAAGTAGTTTTACCTGCAACAAGAAAAATGTTTGCTGAAAAATCGTTTTCAAATGAGAATTTAATTGTTTGATAAGTTTGAGGTCAGATAGGGGTGAAAGACTAATTTCTGATTGTAATCAAATTAATTCATCTGAACTATGAACTCATCATGATTGAAAAAAACAATAAAATAACAAGCAAAGATACTTACTTGAATTTGAACTTTGCCTTTGGGAAAGTTCCAGTGGTCGTTTAACTAAAAATAAATAAATACAAATTAGAAGGCTGATTAAAACAGTGAATATCGTGGTGTTTTTAGTTTGACTCAGTTGGTAGTGCATGTTGTTTGATTAATCACTAGACAATCATGGATTCGGTGTTAACATTTCATCATTTACAAATTAAACTCCCAAAAAATACTAAAGCAACACTTACCTAGCCTTCAATCGAAATCTGGCCGAATAACTTTAGCTTGTAAGAAAATTCTGGGGACATCAACGTTCTCTTTCTTATTTACTGTTCTTCTATGGATGTAATTGTTTTCAACAATCTTAAAACCAGCTTCAACGAACATTTTTTCTGCCTTTTCTACTGAGAAGTAGTAGCTGCGAGTGCCATCTTGCCGCATATAGAAATTTTCGGCGATTTTATTACCGGGCTTGAAGCGAAGTTGTGCCATATCATACAAGCCATAGTCTCTGAACAGAACAATTCCTCCAGGACGTAAAAGTTTGAAGATTCTTTGTAATGTTGCAACGTATTTATCAGGATGGATTGCAGAAAGAACGAAGATTAAAGTAATTACGTCCACAGTGCATTCCTCGACTTCTTTAAAGATTTCTTCTGTTGTAATGTCGGTTTGGAAGGCCTTTATGGTATTTTCGTCGTAAAGGGAATGAGATTTAACAAAGTCTATTGCACGTGGTGATAAATCGCAGGCTAACACATAGAAATTGAGATGTTCTTCGAGTAATGGAAAGACGAAATTGCCGACACCACAACCGATTTCTAACAGTGTGCGTTTTTGGGTGGTTGATGGAGCATTTAGGAGCTCTTGGAACTCACGTGTGGTCCAATGCCGGTCTTTGAAAAACTTCGTGGTGTTTCTTTTGTAGAACAAATCCCAGTACTTCTTGGAGTCTACTTCAAGCTTGTTTGCTCTATGTTCACTGACCAAACGCGTGTCTTGTCTCTTAAGAATGTTTTTCTCATCATCAGTTAAGTATTTTTTGGACTGAGCCATTTTGGGCGAAAAATATTCATCCGTATGGTATATCGCTAATGTCAATATTCATTTTGAGAGGTAGTTAGTTGTTTTGAACTAAGGATGAATTAAATAATTAGGAAAAAACGTTACAAAATAAAGGAAGGTTTCTTACCACATGCATCGACCAAGGACGCACAAAAAATGGCGTCTTGGGGAATTTGCCCTTATTTATAGGGAGTTTTTGATTTCTCTATCTCTCTTCTACTTGTACAAAAAAGAGAGATACGTTATGGTATCGCAGTAGTTCAAATGACTCACAATTGAACTACGGTGAATAGAATCAAAAAAATTTAAAAATAATGTTAAATAAATATATTTCCACATTTATTAACAAAAATAGCTTAAAACATGTTTACTTTTTAGGAATATAATAAGTTGAGTCCAAATATAATGCTGTAAAATCACGTACAATCGATCGATCCGGCACACTTTGGGCTACACCATATAGAGCCATCTAAAACACATAAAACACCATTATTTCTATTTTAAAAATGACCAGAAAAATCTTACTTTTCCCTCAACTGGTTCTGATGGATTTTTCATCAACTCCTCCACCGATTTCCTTACATCTTCCAAAAATTTGTCAGCTACTCCAGTTTTAGTGTGCATTCTCGTAACACAGATATGAATACTAAAAAAAACAATAAAATCAAACCCTTAAGTACGCTGTTGTTCTGTTCATTTACCCTGAGGGAAATTGTAAAATACTTAAATTCCACCCTAACTCGTTCAAAGCACTCGATAGACGGTAAACTTCAAAATCCCTTGATCCAATACCAATCACACTGGTTACTGGCTGCCCAAATATATAAATTCCTTTAATACGCCGTAATCTAAATCAAATAAATCCTTCAAAAACCATCGACAACTCTCTATAATCAATATTACCCCTTTTCTATATATTTCGTTGTATGAATAATCTCCCTGGTTGATTCTACGTATCCACTCTTACCAAAATGCAGCAAAGTAGCCCAACAAACCGCAATATTCCCTCCAGACCGCGATCCACCAACCGTTGGCGATCCATAAACACCGCCAGGCCAGTCAGTAGTCACCGTATATTGACACCGGCGATACTTTCCATCCCTATACAACACAATCGACGAACCCTTCGGCGTAAAACCATATTTATGCGTATCCGCAGATATACTCGTCACACCAGGCAACCGAAAGTCGCATGGCGGTATTGGATACCCGGCATCTTCCATAAAGCAAGTGAGAAAACCGCCCAAACACGAATCCACATGCACTGGAATGTTGTATTTAAGTCCAAGTTCCGAAATCGCTTGAATATCGTCCATTGTCCCATAAGGAAAGTTAGGCGCAGAGCCGGCAAGCTAAAACAGTCTCAATAAACGAAAGAATTAACAATCGTCCCTCCACTAACCATAATTGTATTACTAGTGATGGCACGTTTCATTAACTTCAGATTGACTTGTGCTGTTTGTGGATCAACAGGAATCGAACGCACTTTGAGCCCGAAATATTGTGCTGCTTTATCAAATGCCGAATGAATGGTGACTGGAACGACAATTTCGGGCTTTTTAATGCCCTTTACTTCTTTGGCATAGTCGCGATACGCTTTACAAGCCATCAGAATCGACTCCGTCCCTCCGGAAGTCATCTACAAGAAGAAAGACAGTTAAGGAATGTTTTTGGAGAGGCATTTGAGTTTTTACGGTGCCACAACAGTTCTCATCGCCTCTAAACAGCTCGACCGCCATCCGAATCACTTCAGCCTCCATTTTACATATGCCTGGGAACAAATCGGCGTGCAACGGATTCGTGTACGAGGTTTTCGTGTACACATTGCCAGCTAGGTTGATTAGGTCTTGATTCCATATGTAAACAGCGCCAGAAGCACAGCCCTTCTTCCAGTCATAATCACCTGTAAATCAATATTGATAATCTGATAAATAATCACTTTTATATGTCGGACCAAAGTTCAAGTTCTTGTCAACGATGGTCTGGATTTCTTCGTCTTTCAAGCCGGTCTTTGGAAGGCTGGTGATAAAGTCCAAATGTTGAGTACGTTTCTCGATGTCCTTCTTGAAACTTTCATTGATTTCGGATAGTTGGTCGTCGATTTGGGCACGAATGGCTGGAATTAGTCTTGCTAAGCGGAAGACGGTTTTCTTTCCCCGTTCGTAGAGTGCTGGTAAAGGAGAGGAGTGAGAGATGAGTGTGATTTTAGGCTAGTTTACTTACATTCATCCTGAAAAATGAATTCGTAGACCCAAACTGTAAACAGGACTGTAGATGCTGTTATAGAGGCTATTTGCCATGGTTCTTTGCCAGCAAAAGTGCCGTTTAACGTTGATTTCAACGTGTTTAAAGAGTTGGTTGCTATATTCATGACTAGTTTTTGTACAATTTTGTAATTTGTTGAGTTTATGTACTGAATTGAATAACTTTGAGATAAGATATGAAAGTGAAAATAATGAACACCTAAGTGTGATGGAGAATATGTAAATAGAACATTTCTAACACCATTTGAGATTAATTTAGAGATAAACACATATATAAATTGGTTTATTACTTGTTATGGTAAAATGTACAAGGACTTTGGGCATTTAAAAATAGTCTGGTGTAATTTGTTTTCGTACATTGGCAACAGCTACAACAATTTATGAATAAAGTTGTTAATTTGCCAATTTTAATTTAAAATAAACAATTCTACATAATTGCTATTGCACACGATTTTAATTATTTAGACAAAACAATAAAAATTGTTGTTATTTTTTGTAATAATTTATCATTTAGTGTAAATAACTTTCTTAATGTTGTCGACCATGTGCCAACAATCAGCTGTTATTTGACGTTTATGTTTTAAGGTTATATATCCATCCAAAACAAAAACAACAAAGAAAATGAACAAAAATCTTTAAATTCTCAATGATTTACGCATAAAAACTTAGAAATGGAAGAATTAAGTGATAAATTCCACTATGTGTACAGTTCATCATTGTCAAATCGAGTACAAATTAAAATGTAAACCAACCACTACTTAGTCATCCTTCACTTGATTTCACATTATTTCCAATTCTAGTGGCACTTTGGAAGGCAAACGGGTGAAGCCCGAATATGACAAACTGTTAGCAGATCCAATGTTAAAGTATTCCGGCTTATATCAAGATGAATGTGCTGATTTAATGGTTGTCGCTCAAATCTTTGACCAGAATGAGCCTCTCACCTTACCAATCAGCACCTCCTACAAACCATTCACATCCAGATGGAAGTAAACACTTCACATACCACCCAAAGCTCCCTTTTAATCATTAATTGTTTCAGCTGGAACGAATGGGTGTCTCTTCCCATCCAGTTCAACGATTTACCCCGAACAGCCCTCTTAGCTTTAACAATCTACGACTGTTTCGGCCCTAATAAACTCGGAGTTGTAGGCGGTACAACGATCTCCCTGTTCAGCAAACACGGCTTATTCCGACAAGTAAAACAAACCACTCAATCACCTCTTAAAAAAATGCTAAACGTTCAATTTTCCCAGGGAATCCTCGATTTGCGTGTGTGGCCCAACAAAACTGCCGACGGTTGCCACCCCAGCACCACTCCCGGCAAAGCCAAAGACCATGGCAAAGAACAAATGCAACGTCTCGCAAAACTAGCGAAAAAACACCGCAATGGTCATATGACAAAAGTCGACTGGCTAGACAGACTCACATTCCGTGAACTGGAAGTCATAAACGAAAAGGAGAAACGCTCCTCTGACTACCTATACCTAATGATCGAGTTCCCCACTTTAACAATCGACGCCATACCCCATTACATCGTGTACTTCGAGCAGAACGGCGACGACATCCACATTGTCCGCACCCACAACGACATCGTCTCCGTGCCCGATTTGGAAGTGGCTCGCGAGAATCTCGTTGAACGAAAACACCACAAACTCGCCCGCTCTTTACGTAGCGGTCATTGTGACCGTGACGCCAAACCGAATGCTGCAATGCGCGACACACTCAACACAATCGTCTCTTATCCCTCCACGAAACAATTATCCAACGAGGAACAAGACCACGTGTGGAAGTTCCGCTTCTATTTAAGCAGTCAGAAAAAGGCGCTAGCGAAATTCCTTAAATGTGTCAATTGGAATCAGACGAGTGAAGTGCGACAAGCGATCGCAATGATGGAGAATTGGGCTCCAATGGATGTGGAGGACGCATTGGAACTGTTAACACCGGCTTTCAGTCATCCAGTGGTGCGCAGGTATGCAATTTCGCGGTTACAACAGGCGCCCGATGACGAGATTCTGTTGTATTTGCTGCAATTAGTGCAAGCATTAAAGTACGAGAACTTTAAAACGATCCAAGAGGGATTTTCACGGATTTCTCCTGAACGGAGGATGCCGTTCTACGGTAACCAAACGGACACCGATCCTCAATTAGAGAAGAAAGACAGTAAGGAAAGTAACAGTACTTTGGAGTCATCCACTATGCACCGTTCATCGAGTTATAATCAAGCCGATCAAATTGCCACATCAAATGTTAATAGTGTTATTGAATTGGATCCAAACGAGCCGAAAGTGGCGAATTTGCCGCCAGTGTACACAGATTCAGCCAACACTGACACATTACAAAGTCAAATGAAAGATGAAGAGGATGTGCAAGATTTAGCATCGTTCTTAATCCAAAGAGCATGCAAGAATTTCCGTTTAGCGAATTATTTCTATTGGTATTTGTTGTTGGAGTGCGATGATCAAGAGCCGTCGATAAAACAGGACGTTGAAGTGCGAAGCATGTACATAACAGTGATGACAACATTCTCCCAAACACTCGCTAGAGGGAGTGAAACGATGCAAAAGAAGCGACATCTTTTAACAAAACAACAAAAGTTTATTGATAAATTGGTGAAATTGGTGAAAGCCGTTTCAAGGGAGAATGGAAATCGTACGAAAAAAGCGGAAAAATTGCAACAACTCTTAGCCGATCCGGATGATTTTAAATTTAATTTTATGAAATTTGAACCGATTCCATTCCCACTCGATCCCGATGTTATAATAACGGGAATTATACCGGAGAAAGCGAGTTTATTTAAATCGGCTTTAGAACCGGCACGATTACATTTTAAAACTGAAACCAATCAGGAATATGTGGCGATATTTAAACATGGTGATGATTTGAGACAAGATCAATTGATTTTACAAATGATTACATTGATGGACAAATTGTTAAGTCGTGAAAATTTGGATTTGAAATTGACGCCGTACAAAGTGTTGGCGACAAGTACAAAGCACGGTTTTGTGCAATTTATCGATTCGGTTACAGTTGCTGAAGTGCTGAAAACTGAGGGAAGTATTGTGAATTATTTTCGAAAGTTACATCCACAAGAGAATGCACCGTTGGGCATTGCACCCGACATTATGGACACTTACGTGCGCTCGTGTGCTGGTTATTGTGTGATTACGTATTTATTGGGCGTCGGTGATCGACATTTCGACAATTTACTTCTCACCAAAGATGGCAAATTGTTTCATATTGATTTTGGATACATTTTGGGACGGGATCCGAAACCGTTACCGCCACCGATGAAATTAAGCTCGGAAATGGTGGAACCATTAGGGACAGTGAAATCGGATCATTATCAACAATTTCGGAAGCTTTGTTATACGGCATTTTTGCATTTACGACGACATGCGAATTTAATGTTGAATTTGTTCTCGTTGATGGTGGATGCAAGTGTGCCGGATATCGCTTTGGAGCCGGACAAAGCGGTGAGGAAGGTGCAGGATAAATTGCGATTGGATTTGGAGGATGAAGAGGCGGTGAGATTTATACAGAATTTAATTGATCAGTCAGTGACATCGGTGTTGCCTGTATTCTTTGAACATATGCATAAGATAACACAAATGATGAAAAAATAAGTTAATAAAAGTAAAAAAACACAGTTTTAAGTATTGATTTTGTGTTTTGGTGCGACGAATAAATTCGTGCTTGCATTACAACTTGTTATTGACACGATTTATTACTGTTAATAAAATGTAATTGAAAATCTATTTGTACCACGCGCAGCGGTTTTTATAACGTTTTTTTACTATATTAAGAAGCGTTTAAGTTTGGAAATTAAAAAATCACTTTACGAATTACTCGATTGAAAAACTCGACTTAATTAAGAGAAGTTTATGGGATTTGAACATGCGAAGGGTGTTGTTAATGAGTTCTTCTCTTGCAACGGTGGTAAATCAATTCGGTAATAAACACAGTGCAACTAAGAGCGTAAAAAATGAGCATTATATAAAAGACTGGAGACAAACTGGCGACATGTAGGAACTGATCGATGGTGATTGGTGGACGACGTTTGGTGAACCAAATGTCCGATTTCCATTTGTTTAGAAGACCAGCTTCCAAGAGTCGACGGATGAGGTGATTGAATTGTTCGATTAACGGGAATCCTTTTCGAGTGAAAAAGGCAATTGGAAACGAGACTAGATTAGAATCGAAGCAGTTTATGGTGAATTCATCGATGATGTATTTGTAATGTAATCTGGTGACAGCACAAGCTCGATTTCTTTCCTCTTGGATGGTTTTTAGACAGTCTTTTGGAACGGTGTAAATAAGCCAATTGTCTCGGATCACTTTGATTAAAGGATTTTCGTCATCTTCACCGGAAAAGTAGCGGATTAATGTATTTACCGAATAGCTTTTGAGTTTGTAACGAAACACATCTTCTACATTCTTGTACTTTTGTTCAGGTTTCCTCGTTGAAAGGATCCCAGTTAAATAAGTCTGATAGGCGGTGTTCAAGTTGAAGCTAAAAAAAAGCAACAATCCGAACAGAAATCGTATTATCGATGTTCTTGGCGTCTGTTTCGATGGACAACCAATAATCAAAGGCAAAACTGAAATGAGACAGTTAATTAGATTTGTAAAGTAGACTTTTTCGTTCAATTTTCCACTTGTCCACCATATTAACAATGTTATACTCAAAAACAGTGCAAAAACTGCTAATAGAGTCTGTGGTTGCATCACCTTCGTCCCAATCACCCAGTGATCGAAATACAGCTCGTTGGGAGTGCACCAGATAAGACGATCCCGTTCATAACTGATTGTTGCATCGAAGGCCATTAATCGGTTGGCGGATAAACCGTAACCGCCGCACACAATATCGACTTTGCCTTCATGCAGTGCCAGTAAATTACCGCTTACAGTGCCATTTGTCTCCACGTCGCCCCAACTTTTCACCCGTTTCTCATTCTGTACAAACGTAACGGTTATATTAAGTTTCTGGGCGATCGTACTGATTATGGAGATTTCTGTGCCGTGGTTTTGGAATCGTTCCAATGGGGTTACTGTGCGGTTTTCCTCCATGTCGATGGCGTGGGGCACGTAGTTGAGTTGTAAAACGGTGTAGGAGCAGTTTGTAAACGAGTCTTTTCGATTAAAGTCCAAATTTTTTAATGGTTTGCTGGAACAGTTTGTTATTGGGTTGATTTGGAGCGATTCGAGGTGACAGGTGGGGTTGTAAGTGTAAGCAGAGACACAATGGGGCTCCAAATGCATAATTAGCCCATTTAGGATGTTGTATTGGAATAAAACAGCTGCAATGTCTTGTATATTGGCGACTTTTGAGAGGAAGACGAATTTTGCTGCTGGATTTAATATAAACTTGTTCTTTAAAAGTTCCAGAAATGATTTTAAATCATTTAAGACATTAAAGTAAAGCAATTTATTGTCTGTTTTTTGTAGAACTATTTGAAGAGCGTCTGTGTTCGCGTTTCGTATAGAATCTTCGTCGTTATTGACTGTAACAGGCCACAAACTTTGCCAAAACTTTTTCAATAGGGCTCCAACGTCTATTGTGGTTTGGTTTCTTGTTAAATAAATGCTGATTGCGTGATGTTCAAGGAATTGTTTGCAGATTTCGAAAATACATTCCAGTGTATCGGTTTCACTGTTTTTGGTGCAATTAATTTGCATTAAAATGATTAATATGAATGTGAACATATTGGAATAACTCAAAGTTTATATGATCCCATTCAAGGTTCCAATTTAAAACTTTAACTAAAATAACTAATAACGTTGTAATGAAGTATAAAAACTATGAAATAAATCAAATTGAGTAATACATAATAAATCGAGTACGTTTTTACTGCTTGAAATACGAAAAACCAATAAAAAAGTTATAATAAACCGCAATTTGTCCATATAAGTGGAAACAATTTTATGTACATAAGATAAAATTGTTATTTATTACAATACACAGTAATTATATAGGGCTGTATTAAATTATTCAGCCAAACACGTACCTAATAATGAATAAAAATCATGCTTTTCAAGTTTTATCGGTTTTAATTTAAAGAAGAGCGCAAAATTACAAATTTGGCCCCTTACCCCTCGACAATCTCTAGTCTAACCTAAGTTCAAAGTCCATTTCTAACCTATCTTCTGTAAAATTTTAGTTTTTCTGTAAAAATGCTCAACACAAGTGCCCCAAATCGTCGAATACAATATTTAGTGCGGGTTTTAAATAGTTCTAAACCTAATATAATATTAAACAATGTTAGAACTTATGTATCCAAAGACACTGTCTCAATTGGGAACACAATCAAAGAGATTAATGAAGTCCAACATCCTGAATATGTGCCCCGAAATTATTGTAAAGTAATCCAATCGTTTCCCTAACAATTCTAGTTCTCTAATCTGTAATTTCAGATCGCGACGAAATGCCCCAAAGTACTCTCCATCATTTACGCTGGATGATGCAGAAAGACCTTTTGGGTCAAGATATCTTTCTCTTAGGTTCCCCAGGACCTCGGAAACGTAAACTGGCCATGCAATATCTCGAACTAACCAACAGAGAACACGAATATGTCGCTTTAAGTCGAGACACAACTGAATCCGATTTGAAACAACGTCGAGAAATCATCAATGGCACTGCCAAATATTTCGACCAAGTAACATTCCAATATATCATGAATTTATGTAATTTTAATCAATTCTAGAGTGCTGTCCGAGCAGCAACAAAAGGCCGAATCCTAATCCTAGAAGGAATCGAAAAAGCCGAACGCAATGTCCTTCCAGTCCTCAACAATCTGCTCGAAAACCGTGAAATGCACTTAGAAGACGGCCGTCTTCTCATCCCTGCAACCCGATACGACGACTTGCAACGCGAATACGGTGACACCGAACTAGAAAAATGGAAATTGGTGCGAGTTGACGAGAATTTCCGTGTAATCGCTTTAGGTCTACCCGTACCCAAGTAACCCCTTCAAACCCCTCTGAAACTCATTAAACTTGTCGTCATTTTATTGCAGATACCGAGGCAACCCACTGGACCCCCCATTACGGTCCCGTTTCCAAGCCCGCGACATTCACCCGTACACCTACCAGGTGAGTTTCTTACTCACTTCCCTTGAGCAATAAAAATTTATGTGTTTGTCATGGCTGCGGTCTGACAGGCGATTATATTTTGCACTCCGTATGCGCAGGAATCGCAGACAATGTGCCATGCGGTTCCAGATTTCAAGTGTATCTCTCTGAGGCTTTTATTTCCGGCGAAAATGTCATTGTAAACGGACGTGATTCACTATAACAATAATGGTGACCCATTGGGAGTCCAGTCGGCGTCCGTTGTTTGTGAAAACAGTGTGGCGCGATGGACAGCACCATGTCCTCCTAGATAACGAGTCAGAAAATGCAAATAGTCAAAAAAGTGACGAAAACAAACGGAAAACTAGTCGAAGAATCGCGAAATCAGCTGCCCCCACAGGCTTCCCCCAATCCCACTTAAATGTCACCCCAATGAAATTGATATTAAGCGGTGTCGCCGGTTTTAAGACTGCTAAACGCTGTAAAACGTCCAATCTGCCGGTCAACACATGGACAATTGTTAATGTAGTCCCAAGCGAGGCGGTAAAAGTGCAAGAAATCACATTTGAATCGAGTGTAAAGAAACCGAACGAGTTTGTCGAAGATTTGAGTGATCGTGTGATGAACTGGCTCGGCCACAATGGGAAAAATGTGAAATTAACGCATCAATGTAATAAAGTCGTGCGTGAGGAAACCGTTTCGAAAAAATTGTATACAAACAAAACCGAACAGCACGCAATCGAACCGCCAATGAACGTTTGTCGCTTGAATGAGCCTAGCGTGGACGCGGATACAAATGGAAAGGAAATTGTTGGACGATTGGAGGAAAATTACAATGAACCGACAATAAATAAATGTGCAAGAAATCGTTTCGTTACCAATCGTAGACAGTTACATATTTTCATGCCGAATTTAGCGAAAAAAATCAGCGAAAATAGTAGCAGTAAATCGAGTTCGATGCGATAATTCACGCACATTTCGAATTTATTATATTGAATCCTTGACCTAAGAGCCGATTTCTTAGAGGTACCCCCCGTTTTAAATAGACTTGTGCTTCGTTTTTGTGTTGTCTTTGCTCGCATGAATAGAAGCAATTCCATTAATGGTGTGCGACAAGTACATGCTAAAAACAGTTCCGTGTAAATGGGGCTACCAATTTGAAAATGCCCAAATTGAATTGTATTGTGGAAGATTATAATCGTTGTTTCATGGGCTTCGGTGTTTTTAATCAAAATTAGACCATTTCGGGGTTTTGTTTCAAGTGTGTGGCGGTGCCATATCCGAAAATCATTTAGGAAATTGGTCCGCTTTTATATCGAACTGACACGTTCTTATTAATTTGATTGTTCGATTTTTTTTGTCGACGATAAATATGCTATTGTTCCAGGAGTGGTTTAGGGAGCTGAAACACTATGCTCCCACAGTGAATCAAGCAAAGTTGGAACAAATGTTGTCTTGTACGTATGCGTTGTTGAGTAAAGAGAGCGAACGGATGGGTTTTCCTGACTTTCCAGTCGATAATCTGCCGGCAGCGGCACGAATTTTGGTACACCGCAAATTTTCTTAATGATCTAAAGTAAAACGATCAATTTTGCAGGAGGAGAATCCAAATGTGGATGTGTACGATGTGATTTGTCGATTATATCCTTACAAAGTCTTCCTTAAAGACGGTTTGAAAAATTTCGAAACGCTTTTAGACGGTTTTAATGTTGTCCCATCAAAAAAATCGTTTTCTAGTCAAATAAAATCGCTATTAAATTTGAATTCAAACAGTAATTGTTACATTGCAAACGAATATCAGAATAATTTGTTTGAAGAAATGTTGCAGACGGTTAAAGTAAGTGATTTCTGTGTAATTGGACCAAGTGGTTGCGGCAAAAGCATGTTAATCAACAAAATAGCGGAAATTTTAGGTTTAGATGTGGAAAATATCGTTCTTTACCAAGACATGACGTCAAGGGACTTGACACAGCAACGAACAACGTTGCAGAACGGCGACACAGTGTGGGAATTTTCCGCATTGGTCCAAGCCGCATTTAAAGGGAAACTTGCTGTGTTGGATGGAATAAATCGGATACATCCAAGCACTTTATCAGTACTGCATCGGCTTGTGCACGACAGAGAATTGCAATTGCATGACGGTAAACGACTTGTCAGCAATGAACGTTACGAATTCTTTCGGAAACATTTGAATTTAAGTGAAGAACAGTTGAATACCAGCGGTATTTATAGGATACATCCGAATTTTCGGATTGTGGCGATTGGTGAGCCGCCAAACACGCAGTCAACGCAAGGGAATTGGTTAACAGCGGAGGTTTTAAGTTTGTTTTTATTCCATGAGATGAGAATGTTGAGTAAACATGAAGAGATGAATATAATTGCAGCGCAATTTGGACAGATTTCCAAACCGTTGCATCAAATTATTGATTTAGCGCATGTTTTGCGGGAGAATCAGGATTTGAGTTTGAAGAATTTGGCTGGACATTTATCTACCAGGCAATTATTAAGGATTGCTCAAAGGATGAGGGATTTTCCACAGGATTCAGCGTATGAAACGATTAAAGAGACGTTTATGATGCAGTTTTTGCCGAGTTTGACGCGACAAGCGTTGGAAAGGACGGTGGAGATGTTGGGAATCGAGATGATTGAGGATAAATCGGAGGAGATGATTAAATGTGAGGTGAAAAATGGTGTTTTAACTATTGGAAAGACGAGTGTACCGATTTACAAGGGTGGAAATGTGACTAAAGTGCCGAATGTCGTGTTTTACGATGTGCCACAGCATTTAAGATTGATGGAAAAACTGTTGCAAGACTTTTTACTTGGACAACACTTGCTTTTAGTTGGGAATCAAGGTGTTGGGAAGAATAAAATCGTTGATAGGTTTTTGGAATTGTTGAACAGGCCTAGAGAGTATATTCAGTTGCATCGAGACACGACTGTGCAGACTTTAACCACACAACCGACAGTTAAAGACGGTTTATTGGTGCATGAAGACTCGCCGCTGGTGAGGGCGATTCAGAATGGACATATTTTGGTGGTGGATGAAGCGGATAAAGCGCCGACACATGTTACATGTATTTTAAAGACTTTAGTTGAGTCGGGACAAATGATTTTGAGTGATGGTAGAAGAATTGTAAAAGAAGCGAAAATAAAGTCACCGGAATTTATTCAAATCCATCCAGATTTTCGGATTATTGTGTTGGCGAATCGTCCTGGCTTTCCGTTTCTTGGTAATGATTTCTTTGGTGCGTTGGGCGATTTGTTTAGTAGTCATGCAGTTGATAATCCGACGAGATTATCGGAAATTGAACTTTTGAGACAGTATGGACCGAACGTTCCATTGAATTCGATTAAGAAGTTGGTGGAGATTTTTGGGGATTTAAGAGAATTGGCGGATCAAGGATTGGTTAATTATCCGTACTCGACTAGAGAGGTGGTTAATGTTGTTAAACATTTGGAGAGATTTCCGCAATCTGATTTGGAGGATGTGATTTTTAATGTGTTTGATTTTGATCGATATAGTCCGGAATTGTTGGAGACTTTGGGCGAGGTTTTGGTTAGGCATGGATTTTCTAGTAAGAATGTGATTACAGCCGAGTATTTAGCAGCGAAAAGGGCGAAAGAACATTTACAAGTGACTGTAAATCGTTACAGTGGGTAAGAATTGACGGACTTGTGTTTCTAGATTTAATTTTTCTGGAGTTTAGGTTAGATACAAGTGCTCCAAAGCATGGAAAGGAAGATCCGAAGAATGAACCGCATGTTGGTGGGAATACGTGGGCTGGTGGGACTGGAGGGCGAGACACTGCTGGTTTGGGGGGTAAAGGAGGTCCTTATCGACTAGATAAAGGACATAAAGTGCATCAATTGTCCGATGAAGAGAAGAATGCAGTTCCGGAGCATATTCAACGAGCTGCCAGAGAGATGGGACGAAAAGCATTCGAAGAGCGATTAAAAGAGATTGGAATGAGTGGTTTTGATGCGTCGTTGTATGCGCAATTTTCCGATTCTGTTGCGAGACAGGTGCAATCTTTAAGAGTGGTTTTGGGTAATTTACAAGCGAAAAATAAAGAACGTTATTGGACACGGCATCAAACGTCTGGGGAATTGGATGATGTCAAGTTGATTGATGGATTGTTGGGGGAGAAAACGGTTTTTAGACGACGTATGGAACAGGAGCCTGAATTGGGGGCGCCGCAATTGAAGCCGAAATTGTTTCGGATTGTGGCTGATGTGTCGGGAAGTATGTATAGGTTCAATAGTTTTGATGGACGATTGGATAGGGAATTGGAGGCTGTGGTGCTTGTTATGGAGGCATTTGAGGGTTTTGAGGATAAGATACAGTATGATATCTTGGGACATTCAGGAGATACGCATAATATAACATTTGTTAAGCGGAATAATCCACCGAAGAATAATAAGGAACGGTTGGATGTGATTAGGGTGAGGGAATTTTAAATTAAATTTTGGGTTTAATGGGTGATTTGTTGTTTGTTTTAGACGATGCATGCACATTCGCAGTTTTGTTGGTCAGGTGACAACACTTTGGAGTCTACGGAATGGGCAGTGAACAGTTTGGCTGAAGAGGAATGTGATGAAGCGATTTTGGTTGTTTTGTCTGATGCGAATTTGCAGAGATATGGAATACCAGCGTCTAAATTGTCGGAAGCTTTAACAGCAAAAGCAAATGTTAGTGCGTATGCTGTGTTTATTGGCAGTTTAGGGAATCAAGCAGAACAATTAACTGCACGTTTACCTCCTGGAAGGAGTTTTATATGTTATGATACTAGGGATTTACCCCAAATTTTAAAACAAATCTTTTCCAGTTCAGTTTTAAGTAATTTATAAAATATGTTATGTGTATAGGTGTATTATGAGGTTGTTTGTATATTATGGATATTCCAATAAAACGTTTAGTTTTGTAAATAATTATCTAATTTGTTAGATTAAATTCAAATTTCAAATCAATAGCAGAGTGAAGTTGCAGTGGTGACAAATGAGCTACGATGACGATCAAAAGAAACATGAACCTGAACTACTGAACAAATCTAATAAATTTGAGGTTATGTTATATTCACTTGAAATTTAACTAAATAATTCAGTATGTTTGACGAAAATTCTTTAAAATTCCTTATAATTTTGTTCCTATGGCTCGATTTTATATGGGAATCCTATCTATCTTTACGTCAGGTAAATAATTTCTAAACAAATTCAACAAACAATAACCGAATCGCTTTCAGTTGATTAAAGTCAATAAAACCGTGGAAGTACCCAAGGAACTGGAGAAATTGATGACGAAAGAGACATTTGATAAGGCCCGTGATTACAATTTAGCCCGATTAAAGTTTGGTTTCTTCAAAGATACTTTTGCAATCATATTGAACACATTTGTTCTGAACTATAATGTTTTATGGTGGTTTTGGGATTATGCTGCTAAGATTAATCCATACGAGGGCGAAGTGGCATGCAGTTGTATCTGGTTATTACTTCTTTCAGTCGTATCCACAATTATCGACCTTCCATTAACCATTTACTACACTTTTGTTCTTGAAGAGAAATTCGGCTTCAATAAACAAACGGTTGGATTTTTCGTTTGGGACAAAATCAAGGCGTTCATCATTAGTCAAGCGATTACACTAATGATTTCCAGTGTGATCATTGTGATTATCAAGAATGGTGGCAATTATTTCTTCGTTTGGCTATGGGCAGTGGTTTGCGTTATTTCCATACTGTTATTAACGATTTATCCGGCTGTTATTGCCCCACTTTTCGACAAATACACTCCCTTGCCGGAAGGAGAGCTTCGTCAACAGATCGAAGCGCTTGCCAGTCAACTAAAGTTCCCACTGAAACAATTGTACGTTGTTGAAGGCTCGAAACGCTCCTCTCACAGCAATGCTTACTTCTATGGACTGTTTAACTCGAAGAGGATCGTTTTATTCGACACTTTGCTGCAAAAAGACGATGGAAGTGGTTGTAATAACGAACAAATCCTTGCTGTTTTATCCCATGAATTGGGCCACTGGCACCATGTGCATATCGTTAAAAATCTTGTTCTAATGCAGGTGAATTTGTTCTTATTATTTGCCGGTTTCTCATTCATGTTCAAGTACAAACCACTCTACAAGACTGTCGGTTTTCATAGTGTACAGCCAGTTTTGGTTGGTCTTTATGTGGTTTTGCAGTACATTATGATGCCATACAATACATTACTTAGCTTTTTAATGACCTGCTTATCACGTCACTTTGAATTTCAAGCTGACGAGTTTGCTGTTAATTTAAAGAAGGCTAAACCCTTAGAAGAGGCGCTTTTGCAATTGAACAAGGACAATTTAGGATTTCCGATTTATGATAATTTGTATTCCGCTTGGCATCACTCACATCCACCATTGTTGGAGCGTATTGAAGTGCTGCGGAAGAAAGCACAAAAGGCTCAATAATTCATTTAATTTTATTGTGTTTTTGTGTATTTAAATGCTATTAATAAAATGTATACTTAATTGTATTAAAATTTAAATTTACCGCTTTTTATCTAGTGGGATATTTTCAAGTGGGGGTATTTTAGTGGAAACACAATTCCACTAGATTTACTGTAATGTCATTGTAATGTGCCGGTTTTTCAAATAGGACATCAATTTACTTCCTACGAAGTATCTGTACAGTGTGCAACGTTTAATTTGTGCTTAAACTCTATTAAAAACAATGCTCTTCATGAAATACAGTCATTTAGTTGTGTTCATTTTGTTAAATTTAACAATTCTCACATTGGCTCAACATGATGAAGACGTCCACTCAATCAAGTACACAAAAGAGAATTTTGCCGAAGAAATACCAAAGAAAAATCACTTTGTCATGTTCTACACGACCTGGTATAACAGATTTATATCATTGATCCAATATCGATAATAAATATTTGCTTAAAGGTGTGGACATTGTCAACGTTTAGCGCCTACGTGGGAACAATTAGCTGAAATGCTGAACGAGGACGATAGTAATATAAAAATAGCAAAAGTTGATTGTACCGTGGAGACAGAAATATGTAACGAACAAGATGTAACCGGCTATCCAACGTTGAAATTCTTTAAAAAAGGCGACAATGATGGTGTCAAGTTCAGGGGCACCAGGGATCTTCCAACATTGACAAACTTTATCAACGAACAGTTACGTGAGGTGATAAAACTGCTGCTCGTTTATGTGCACGATAACATATCGATTGTATTTTAATTACGTTCTAAGGGCGAAGACGAACCGTCATCCGATGAGCCGCAAGCAGTTAACGGTTTAATCGAACTCACTGACGACACATTCTATCGACATGTGGAAAAAGGCAAGCATTTCATCAAGTTTTATGCACCATGGTGTGGACATTGCCAGAAATTGGCGCCTACATGGGAGAAATTGGCCAAAACACTTGAATTCGAGAATGCTGTCAGTATTGGAAAAGTCGATTGTACGCAATACCGTTCGATTTGTAATGATTTCGAAGTTAAAGGCTATCCAACGATGTTATGGATTGAATATGGGAAACGTGTAAGTTACATCCAGACGATTGTTTATCTAGATTGTTGATTATTGGTTTTAGATTGAGAAATATCAAGGGGAACGTAAACATGACGATTTAAAACAGTATGTAAACAATATGATCGGATCGAATGATGTGAATCCTGATGAGTTTACTGAGAAATTGAAATCGGAAGCGGGCAGTGCCGTTTCAATATTGACTGGAGATGATTTTAAGACTGGAATTGAGAGTGGCATTAATTTTGTTAAATTTTTCGCACCTTGGTGTGGACATTGTAAACGTTTAGCGCCCACATGGGAGGATTTGGGCAAGAAGTTTGCTAATAATAAAAATGTTAATATTGTTAAAGTTGATTGCACAATAGAAGCGAACAAGGATTTGTGCAATACCGAAGAGGTAATTGTCTAAAATCGATTCCAAACAGTTTTTACTGTGTTTTTACAGGTTGAAGGTTTTCCGACGATTTTCTTGTACAAAGACGGTCAGAAATTGGCGGAATACAGTGGCAGTAGATCGTTGGAAGATTTGTACGATTTTGTGGTAAAACATTCAGGACACGATGAATTGTAATTTCTAATTAAAATTTGTGTGTGGGTTTAAATAATGGGTTTAGTGTGTGAAGTTTGTGTTGAAAAAAATTTCATTTCTCCATTCCTAGAGTGTTGTTCTTGTTTTTTTTTTGATAAGTTTGTAAATAATTTCCAAATGAAGTAAATTAAATCAAGTGATTTATTTGATTTGCTTTTTACAACAACCGATATATATATATTAAGATTTGACAATAATTTAAGGCAACCATACTTAAATAATTTGTATGAAAAGCATAGAAAAAATGAGAGGGGAAAATGATTTTTATTTACAGCTTTCAATAAATGCTAAAATGCACACACCTAATGGCTTGTCGACTAGACAGTAAAAATGTATAAAAAAAATCTACGAATTCATTCAAAAGGCCGTTTCTAATGTGGGAGCATTGTTTGCGTCCTTAGTAAATTGACTGCTATACTTTGGTGGTGATTGTTGCTCTTTGGGCCCCATTACATTGAAGAATTGAGCACGTTGCGCTTGGATACGTTCCGAAATTGATTGGTAAGTCTTTTTTGTTTCTTGATTTGTACTTTCTTTGGATTCACGTTCAGTGGAACTGTTCGGACTGCTCTCATCTTCTCTACAATCTTCCAGTATTGTAGATGAGAGAACATCAGTTCGTGGATTGGTGAATCGCCATTGAGAGCGTGGAGATAAGAGTTTCGGGGCGGGTTTGTGTTTTTCCGGTGTGTTTCGCGGTGATCCAGGCGCATTGTTACCGAATTTACGGTTTACTAAACTTCTTGGCGAGCCGCTTAACTCTAAAATGCTCATATCCGGTGTTTGTTGCTGTTTAACTGGTGATTTTTGCTGTTGTAACTGCTGTTTAGACTGTTTTAATTGTTCAACAGCGGACAATTTCTTTGTACTTGTTAGAAAGTTGCTCTTTTGGAGAAGGAGTCGCTTGAAATCGAGTCGGGATGTTTGTGGGTTGCCTTTACGATCGTTACATGCCCAACTTTGACGCGATCTTGAATCGTTTAACGGTGAAAATTTGTCAATATCCGTATTGAAATCGATGTACTCGCCTTTGGTGGGGGACCAGCTTAAACGAGACCGCGATTTGTCGTGTAAATATCCCGTTTCCGGCGATTTTACCTGAAGAGGACGCTTTTCCGGTTCCGTAACTGGTGGCTTACTTTCCGTTTCAATGTTCATTTTTTTCTTACTTTTATGAATCACTGCGTACAATTCTTCCGTGGACATGGTACTCTTCTTTGGAGACAGTAATTTATTCTCTAAATTCGCAGCCGCTCTTAAATCTTGTCGAATTACTGGCGGCGGCGACATTTGGAAGCCAATCGGTGATATTTTGAATGGAGATTCCATTTGTTCTGGCAACGGTTTGATAATATTCGAATGATATGAAGACGGTGACGATTTGTTTGGTGTTGAAGTGTGGAAAGGCACATTCACTTGTGGCATTTGAACGGGAATTGGCCGCTTCCGATCGATACTGTTCGAATCATAGTAGTGATTTCTTGATAAACCACGTGTTATGTCCGGAGTTACGGACCGTTCCTGGTTCAATTCGTGCTGGAAGTACTGCGTCCGCTTACTTGGCAACGTGTTGTAGATGTTCCCACTGTCCAAGTAGTACTCATTGTAAATTGGATCCCTGTATTGGTACATTTCTTCCCTATTTCCAACAGGAACAACAGATTGACGTGGTTGTGGCACTCGTTCTGTAATCAATTCACAATCTATTTATTGTCTAGTTATTTTATCTATTGGGTAAAAGTTTTTTGTAATGTATATTTTGATAACGAATCTATTTTTATTTCTTTCTAATATTGATTTGGTGTACATGCAAAAAAATTAAACGCAAACAAACACATGCAGAAAAACAATGTTTATATCTCACCTTTGTGTCAAAAGAATAAAAAACACGACATGCTCTTAATTAAGTACAAAAAAAATTACACGTGCATAAAAAACACTTAACATGCCAGTGTATATGGATGCTGTGTGAAAAATGCTGATTAAAATGAAAACAAGAACAAAAAAAAAACGCACACTTCTTGTCATCTCACATGCAACCAATTCAAAAGCATCAAGTGTCGTGTTGCAATTGAAATGTCTTGTAAATTGGTATGAATCATGATTACACGCAGCCAGTTACGTAAATTCCATGTAAATTTATTTATTTATAAGTTATCGTGTTTTCGGGTTTTTGTACTTAAGTCACATTCACATGTAGTTTTTTTACCAAAGCAGGAGAAACGTAGTTTAGTGGACTTTGTGAAAGTGCCTTAAAAATGTGCCTGTGAGAGTTAATAAATTTAGTTTTTGTGATTAGCATTAAAATGGGGATCATTTTTGTGAAGTGTTAAGATAGTAATTTTATTATACACTTTTTATACACTTGGTATACACACAAAATTCCATGCAAAACACAAACTCCTTAATATATACAAAACAATACATAAAAAAAATCCTAAAAAATTATTTTATATATGTACAAAAATAAATTTATAAATACAAGTTTATACTGTGGCCTTTAAATAAAAAAACACTCTCAGTCTTACAAAAATAAATCCAAATTGGGGAATGTAAAAGTATATATCACAAATTAAAATTGCAAACAAATTACAAAAAAAAAAACTAAGCCTAAATGTGGAAGACAAAATTTTTACCTATAAAAAACATACAGGTGCAAATGTGCATAAATAAATCAACTCATCGTGTATTACATACAGTTATGAGAGAATTAATTATCTAGCCATATTCATCTGTTGCTCTGCCATCACCAAAATGGAAAACACACAGAAATGTATGAAACAACAAAGCCGTTAATAATCATGAATATGGCCAATAACCAGAGAAGCGGAAAACAGAACTGTCTTATTTTCAGGGAAAAGGACCCCACTACCAACTAGCATAATTTTCCAGTCACCACTGAGTGTGTGAGTTGTGAGGAAGGGTGTAGAAGTAAGAAAATTCGACAACAGACACACACACACACACACCCCGAGAGAGCCGAGAGAAGGGAAAAGTGTAGCATCGGATGGGGTGAACGAATCATCGATTTTCCCCCTACCAAATTTCCGTGTCCGCTTCGGATGCAGACAGGACCCGTATATGGTTTTCTGCATTTTCACGTGGTATCAGAACGCGTTTTGGGGAAGCGAGCAGCATTTTTTGGGCGTGCGCTTGACTATACACATGACACGAGTCCCGATTGCATAATTTCGGTGAAACTGTTGCCGGATAATTGATCCGTTCGCGCCACAATTCATTGGCAATGTCCAATTCGATTTGATCTTCAATATCTAATTTGACTTTTTCCAAATTTAAAATCTTCATTGTATTTGCTAAACGATAACTGTCGCTGCGTTTGATGGCACGGGGCGGTGTTTGTGTGTTACGTGTCGAAACGGGGGGATTATTAGTCGGGATGGACTTACCTGTATCGCTGGTCCTCGGTGTATTTTGCACGTGCACATAAGCACCACCACGATTGTCCGTCACATTCTTTGGCGACATGGGACGGACGATGGTTGTGGGCGGCATTCGGACGATTTCCGTTGTCGGCCCACTTGTAGCCGCTTTAATTACGATTTTTCCTAATTGCGGCGAGAGTGGACGGTTGAATTCCGTTAACGGAATGCTGGCTAGACGTTGTGTTTGGGTATTAGTCACAGGACGAAGGGGTTTTGGGGTACGGTGTGGTAAAGGACTTTGTGTTGGAGTTCCAGCCGGTTTTACAAACGGACCGGGCTCGAAGGTGGTGTGGGATCCTTTCCGACGTCGTAAACTGTCTGAACTGTATACTACTTTACCCTCTGCATCGAGCATCACGCGGGCTCCTTGACGACGTTTCCGTTCCAGCGAGTCGGACGTGGAGGTTGGACTTTCTGTGTTATTTGGCAGCTCGTTTAGGGACACATACTCCGCTTCACGGACTTTACCGGATAGAATATTCGTTAAATTCTTGTTTACCACTTCTTCGGATAGGGATTTGTCGTTGTTGTTACGGACGTCAGCGATTGTTACGTATTCCCCAGCATCTGGGATATTTAAGTTTGGATCTTCAACGCGTTCGGTTGGACGAATTGGTGATTTGCTTTTACGTCTTTCAGCAAAATTCACTAAATTCGTTTTCAATTTACCTAACATTGTGTTTAACGGTAAAAGAGAAGATTTTATCACTGGTTGACTTGGAGAAACACGAGTTTCTTCTCGAATTGTCACCGTGCCACCACTGGGAGACGGTGCCCGAAAACCTCTGGGTTTCTCCTCCACTGGATGGACGGTAGCGTAACCCGATTGTGGATTCACGTTAATTAACGACAATTTATTCGAACCGTTCACATTTGTCGTTATAATCCGACTGTGGATATTAAAGTTCTCTTTATCTGAATCACTTGATTTTAATTCCTCTTTTTCCATCTTTTTAAATTTCAATTCCAGTTTGTTGCGATCGTTCCGTTCGTTCACTTGCTTATTGTAACTCTTCACACTCTCATCATCACTATGAGGTGGTGTTATAACACACATGGACGGAATACGACTGGAATTAATCGTTGTTTTCACTCGAATCCGTTCAATCCTCTCCGGACCTTCCATGTCGGAAGATTCGGAGAACTCAAAATCGGAGCCACTCCGAACACCGTTCGGACTATTGATGGATTCTATAGGACTGCTGGAAGTGTTGTGACCGCTATCCGGTGACACATCACCGTCATTCTCTTTATGAACAACCGCCACAACGGTTGGCTTATTTGTTGCAGGACTTCGTTTAACCGTTCCGGTTTTATCACTAAAGTCCCGCTCTAAGGAACTTTCCGCTGATTTGTTTAAGGAACTTTTCCGTTCAGGAACTGCTGGTCCAATGACAAGAGATCGATTACTTTCCGCTGCTAGAAGAGTGGTGCAAACTGTACCAGCTGAACTGGTGGTTGTCGACGTGGACCCCTTGCCGAAGAGTTCGTACTCATTCTCTGCGGATAATACTGTGTTATTTGAGTCGGAATTGGAGAATGCCGAAGTGGAATGTAATGGTGTAACCGGCAATTCTTCTTCTTTTAAAGTCTTCAACCCGCTGTCCATGTGAAAGGACGTGTAATAGCCTTCAGTGTCGCAAGAATACACCGAACTTGTCTCATCTTCGTGCAAGTCATGGATTATATCCGGTGTTAACGTCCCTTCACTCGTCACACTCCCCGAAGCGGAGTGATTGATATTAAACCGTCTTCGACTGTTGACCGAACTGGGTGGTTGTTGATTCAGCGAGTTACTCGACGTAGCACAGGAGGTGGTCGATTTCGGTTGTGTTGTCGTCGTGATTTCCGATCCGATCGACGCTCTTCCACTCTCTGAACTCGCACTCCAATTGCCACTTGACGAGTGCGGTTCATCTTTGTTACCACCAGAGCGTCTTTGACGTCTCTGCACGGAACTCTCTCGCAATTTGACCGCTATATTCATCACCGACGACAACGTGCTCACCGGTAAATTAATACTCGATTTTTCCGATGACGAAATCGACGAGTTTCTCTCATGCGTTCGTCTCTCTTTATCCAAATCCCGTTTCCGTTTCATTGTCACCGTTTCGTAAATGTTAAAATCGTCAATATCATCCGATTGTTTCGATTCGGCACTCTTATTACGGAATCGATCGTACCGCATTTTGCCCCACTGTTTCAATGTGTTAAAGTGTGACTTTTTGTCGGGCGATTCTTTTTTTGTTGTACGTAACAGATCGCTACTTTTACTTCTAGCCACAGCGGTCTCAGTCTCTAGATTAAATGTCGGTGTGGCCGTTTCTTCCCTGTTGATGCAAGTTTTGTATAATTAGTGTATAATGTGGATTCATGTCTCTTTTGTATATACAGAATGATGATTAGAATGACATAAAAGCGCGAAACAGGCATGCAATGTTAGAATTTCGAATCATTCTGGAATGGTACAACCAAATTCAAACACATTTATCTTGAAAACGGTGTTTGAATTGGAAGACCAAAAAGGAAACTTTACAAAAAGTTATTCCGAAAAAACAGTTCGGTATCTTACCCAGCCGTTAATGCATCCCTAATCTCCTTCTGGTCCGTTCCGGCCAACGTATTCCTCCTTCGATTCCTAGGCCGGCGCGACCTCGTCCGTCTCTTCAACGAACCCGGCTCGTTCTCTGACTGACTGATCAATTCACCGTGCAACAGAGACCGCCTCTGTACCGACATCCGATCGAAACTCTTCCCAGACACATCCACCTTCACAATCTCCGCTGGAAACCTGCAACCACAACTCATTACAACACTGCCAGATGGCGCCACACCATTTCAAATCCATACTTGAGTGCAATAACTTGCAGTTGTTCTTCGGGTGATGGTAGTTTATGGTCGATACCTTCATCATCGGAGCCTATCGTACCACCGTCTGTTGTCTCACCATCCGTGACTGTAGCCAATGTGACATTGGGAGCAATGCGATTCATGCAATCTGTCGTTACTGTTATGTCGCCGAGGGCTTCGTCCGATGTCCAGCGGCGTAGTTCCTCCACAGCGGCCGGCTAGAAATTCGAAACACAATAAAACACAGAACAACTCATCAAGGTTACATTCCCTTACTGTCCGTGTTTCAATGTCGATATCCACCCGACTGCGAATCTTCCGTCGTTTCGCACCCAAAACGGGCGTACAGAGGAAGAAACGCGAAGAACGATGTCCATCACGCCTCCAACGGTCCATCTGTCGCATAAGGTGTACAGGTGTCTTTGTGGCACCATCGTACAATACACGTAACGCACTCGGTCGTGTACTGGCATTGAATAGGTCGGTGGTGATTGTTTGTTTTGCCTCGTAATGGTGTTTGCGGTTGGCAAATGTGCAGATATCGCTTACAGCTGTGGACAAAAGAGAATACAATTATTACAATTGCAACGGTGTGTACTTGCAAGTGGATGGAATTTGTCCAGTACGTAATTACCTTGTTAAAAGTAACGTACAATAACCCCAATAAACAGAATATATGGGAGCGAGTTTTTTTAATCAACTGCCTGGCGGCGCGGTTTAGTTCGTAAAAGGCCTAATCGAACGTAACATTCCCTATAAGGTCATGCAAAGGCATCCTGCTCCGAGGTGAGACTCTGTGGGCACAATTCATCAGCCAACACAATAATCTTTTCAATTTGTTAGTTGAAACAATAATCGAGTGTTTGCGGTTCGAATAAATAGAATTCGCTGTTTATGAGCTTTGGAGAGAAAAAGTCAGCGTCCCAGTAAGCCACACAAGATGCAATTTCATATAGCCACCCACTAGTGGTCGGCGAGAGAAAGTCAAAAGTCATGATTGATGGTGGAATGGAAAAATGCACGACAAAATACAACCACGATACAGTTCTTAATTTTACGGCCCTTCCACAGAACAACAACAAAGTTAAGATCCGTGATGGATGGTTAGAAAATATTGACAAAATGCATTACAATCGTTTTTGAAAGGCTCATAAATCGAGAGGCGAGCAACTTAAATAAGTTTCTCTATAAACATTTCAAAATGATTGAAATTTTAAATTGGTATGTGCACCACTTGAGAGAATAACAGACATCGTTTATGTCCGAAAATGTGATGGATAATAAACATTAAAATGCATTCCATTAACATTAATTACAAAATGACTGGCTTTAAAGATTGTAAAAGTTGACAGCCGGGCATGGAAATTATAGGTTATGTTAAACTGTTTCTCTATTGTAGATCGAGAAAAAGTGCGACATTCCTCATAAACACTTCCTCGAGCAATTCCATAAAACAAACAACTGTAATATCGCATATGTGTTCAGTTTCTGATAAAAATGAACAATTTCCATTTCGGTCATAAAATGCATGTCTAGTCCTTGAACTTATGACCATGTGCAATGAACTTAACGTCGAAAAGCGACTGTATACACACAGATATGTGGGCACTTTATCAAACGCCTGGATTTGTTTAGACTTTCACATATGTAGGTGTAAAACATTTATGTGTGCGTAATTTCTAATCACCTCTATATGCATTTTATCATGATTTACAGCACATGGTGTCCATTGTAATGTCATTTGACATGCATTCAACTATTTATAGTCAATTCTATTAACGAGAATGTTGAAAAATGTAGGAAGAAAAACAACAAACACCAACCAAAAGCCGTAAATCGCACAGGGAAATTGAGTTGTGAATAATTGAAATGCAATAAGACGACGAAAACGACCCTTCGATCACGTGACTCAAATACAGAACCCTGTGATGGCAATTAGAGAATGTTCAGTTACCGAAAAAAATGGGGCGAAAAGAGGGAACGAAAATGTTGGCGCGTGTAAATACATTTATTAAATCATCTTAAAATCGTTATCTAGTGAATTGGAGTGTTAAATGAACGTTTTAGGTTCTTCCCCGAAAGCAAAACAGTCAGCTCCATCTGACGTTGTAATAAAGAAACATTTTCCCGCGGCACAACATTTGATTTTATCGAATTTTGACCACCTAAAATTCACGTTAATTAGAAACCGAGAGTGCAGGACGAAATGTACGTTTTGCGTCCTTGACTCAAAAGCTCGCAACCGTGAAAATCGTGTGTTGAACGAGAAAGAGATGAATCGGAATTTGCCCGCCCACGAAGACCGTTTCATTATCGGTTTTGTATTTTTTTCCTCCCGTTCAAATAGCCTTCCTCTCTCGTCAACAATACACATATCTCGACCAAAGCGAGAGGCAGCTTCACCAGGCTCTCCGCATACGAAAACAAACTATTGTTTTATCGCACCACTAAACTCCGAGAAAAGATGGTCAGCAAATAAATTGTGTGCAGTTGAATATAAAAAGTCGTTGGTTATATACGAAGAATGTATTGTCCTTTGGGTCGTTAACCGGTCCAATATGTCTTTTCAATCAAACTTATTCGCCTCCAAATTAGATCAGCGCTGTTAAATTTAGTCAAGGTGGCAAATGAAAATAAACTGACATTTGATTATCGACAATTCCAATCGCGATTTTGTTCCCAGAACAATCACCGATAAACAAACCGATTGAAACCGTACTTGTGGCCTTTGAGAATTTTTCCCCAGCATCAAGATGACGCTTTCCTTATATTGAAAAGTTGTTTTCTCCATGTTTGTAGAGAATTTTTTCCGCCAGGTCCCAGGAAGGTCTACAACCTCACCACAAATAATAATGATAATAATAAGATGAAAGAGCGTTCCTTCTGGGCTACTACATTTTATTCATGTACATATACTACAACAATCTATTCTTCTTTGTGTAATATAAAACGCGATAGATCATAAAACTTTTCTTGGACGCTCCTCTTTTTTATTATTAAATGCATACCATCAGTTTATTGTACTTGTTCGAAGGAATTTTCGCGCTGCGCTACTGTCCCGATCCCATTTCCTTGATAACCGACTCATTCCATGCGAAATGTCATCGGAGATCGGTGCGAGATGATAAAAAGACCGAGTCAAACACTTAATTACCCATAGAAAAACAACCATTTTCCAGCATCATCGACCACGTCCATGACAGGAAAAATGTAGTTTAACATTAAGAGCGATTAGGGCGTACGTGTGTGAGTGGCGTTTTATGTTTCCATGAATATTACATGAATGAACACAGTCTCAATTCCAGCGAAAACTATTGTTATTTTTCGAATTAATTGTTCTATTGTGAGATCCAGTATGTACATTACAATAAATGTTTATTACACAGTTGAAAAACGCACTTATGCTTTTATTAAACGAGTTTATGTGTGGTCGCTGTGCTCTTAAAGTCCAACAACATTCGATATGTACTGATTGGTGAAGGACACTCGAATCGGTAGTGTGCTCTTTTGACCGATTTCAAGGAGTGCTAGGGAAGAGCGGGGCAAAATCTAACAACATTTGTAAAGAAAAAACTTTTGAATTTGTTATTAACTTTACACAGGTTTATCTTTTTTCCCAGGTACATTTGTTGGAGAACGTCACGCCCCACCGTAATGAGGCTGCAAGCGCATAGTTTGTGATAAAGAAAGGGTCCCGCCACTATAATCGGGTCCACCATCTGACATCTTGTCATTTATTCTTAGCACCAGACTGAGATACATAGCGTGTATATATAGAAACTGATTTATGGTTCATTTGAGGATCGTGAATGAGATTTCTTATTGTGCAAAAGAAGTTAAACAACACGCACATATAAACATTGCGAGAGAAATGTCATCAGGGGATAGGAAGATAAATAGGTACAAGTTGAACAGTCTCTCTTGTACGTACAATAAGTGATTATTGTGCAGGGAGAGAATTCTTGACTAACGATTTAACATTTCACTTAACTCTGGTAATGCACCTAACATATGTTAAATAGTTGCAAGTATATGAAATGCGAGTCTCTTCCACTTGGGTGTCGTAAATAATGAGGAATTGAATTGGTTTTGTAATAAACCTGTTTATTGGTGATTGCTGTTTTTGCATTTGTATATGTGTAGCGGCATGAATCCAACGTTAAATGTGGATTTGAATTAGTGCTTACTTTATTATAATATTGTGGCTTCTGAGAAATAGAAGAGAGAACCGTTGACTGTACAGACACATTAAATACGTAACTATATCATATTTAAGAGCGTGACAAAGTTTACGGTTTATTTGGTGTTGCGAAAGAGAAGAACAAATCCCTATGCACATTAGGTGGCAGATAAAGTTTGTTGTCCTTTACAACTTTATAACGAATAGTTGTTAGAGAGTGCCATCGGCAAGTTTCTCTTCATGAATTTGTATTGGAACAACTTTCAATTGATTTATTGTCAATAGATGTCTTCTTAAAAAGTGAACGACTTTTTACCTAGTTGTTATCTCAAGCCCTTTACTATGCTGTAATGTTTTATTGTCAGTACCTTGCGGTTATTTCGAAAATTACTTCAACATTTTATGATTGACAAAGTTTTGCCTTTTACTGCAGTCTAGACGCATTACGAATTTTACTATGCTATATATGTATGTGGAAAAGTTTTGGTAAATTATTTAGAAATGTTGATTATTAGACATCCACTATGATGTTATAAGATTGTCAAATGTAGCAAAACTGAAAAGTTTCTTATTACTCCAGTCATGAATTTTGATATGCTTCAAAATTTTACTACTCTTTTGTTAAGGGGAATTTTTTTTCGGAGAAAGTGACAATACTACTTGAGTTATAATGTTTTATGTGCCATCCCGAGATGCTAAAATTGAACAGTTACTATACTCAAGTTTTACTAGGCTAATAATCTGATTGTGAATTATGCCACGCTTTGGATATGGTAAACTCTTTCGAAATAATTTGCCAACAATTAATTATTAAACATCAATAGCACGGCGCTTTGTCATATCCCACCACATTGTCAATGAAATTTAGTCAGAACTATTGCTGTCAAACTTTTCCCATAACTAAAACTGAAAGCTTGATGCTTACACTTCTAATAATGTTCCATTACACCCGACTGTAGTTAAAATCATGTTAATACATTAAAATTAAAAAGTTTTGTTACCCTCAGGTTTTACTATTTCAACATCAAAAAGTTGACAACAGACATTTTTCTTACAACATTCTAAAACGAAGAATTCCAAAGCGTCTAACTAATTCTCGCTGCATTTTACATTGTAGACAGTTATGTTAATATGTTCAACATTTAACAAAATTTTCAAGTTTCTTAATATTTGACTTAGTAAAGAACTGAATACTAAAAATGCTCGCACAACAAACTCAGCCTTCTAAACCGGATTCTAAACAGATTTTCTACCAGGCCAAACAAATTGTGCATTCAACACCGAAAAACTGTCTTATCATTTAAAATCAACCATACATTTCTCGAGTGGTGGAGTGGTTTCGAAACCGCCCACATGTATCCCATTACCCTATTCTTACATTACATGAACCAACACTTACTATTTCATTATTAAACCTGTAATTTAATACTTATGTTAGTCAGTTTTCAACTGGGACACTTTCACAATCGTTATTCTCACATGTTCCATGGAAAATTGTCGCATTATTCGAGTTTTGATGTGAGTCAGAGACGAAGAAACACCGCCCAAAAACTCTCACATCATTCCTGATAAAACTTATTAATTTAATAAAGTGTAATAAGTTCCTATTAAAGCTGTCAAGCACTTATTAAGATTATTAATAGGAATAAACGGACCATGTGGTAGAAAAATTAATTCGAATGACTGGAAATTCGTGTGTCCACCCCTAACGAGCGGCCGTTTTTCGGACAAAGGACTCGTCGGGGGATTTGTGAGGCTGTGTGTTATGCAAATCGCCACTTTTACCTACTTTTCATCTGTTGTCTTCCCAATAACGACAAAAACGCGGCATGTGCGCTTGTCGGGGCGGAAAATCGGCTTGAAAATTATGTAAACGCCAGTTTAACAATTGTCTATTTTATTTTTGTGAATTACAATGTAATAGTGAGAAGAAAATGCGCTACACAAGAATCTCAGGATGTAATTGAAATCCTTGTGACATCAAGCGCTTTTGAAAAATTGTATGGCTTGTGCGATGCTCGCTTTTTTTCCTTTTGTGGCGGAAGTTGCGGTTTCGAGTAGATACTCGGCGTCGCGACGACTGCATGTATAAAATGCTCCACTCGATGGAAAGGAAGTGCGGTGTGAATGTTGCGGTTAGCTTGAGTCATGCACAAAAAATAAGAATTTATTTAATGAAAATCATTAGTAACCTCTTACAAAGTTATAAAAAAGGTTGAGCGTATTTTTAACCTCTCTCCCTGAAAAACGGCTAATAAATTTATTAAGCCGTCCGAATGGTCCTCCAATAAATATTAATATCCCGCACATGCTTTTAGCACCCTGTGAATGACGAATGTGCAATGATTTATTGTTAAAACTTTTATCAAATTGAACAGCCGCTCTTCCCGCCACCAGATGCTTCTTAATTAAACCGCACACCACTTTCATTATTCAAATTGAATTGTTTTTAATGTTTCTGCTATTTTTTATGAAATCCATGTTGAAATCCAGCCCACATAATACACAGCCTTGCTCTCATGCAACAATGGACTTCCTGTGAACATGTAACAGTGGCAAAAGGGACAAAAATGCTGCGATGTGAATGAATCAATTTCGAATTACATAATTGCATCATGGAAATTGAATGAAAACATAGCGGACGGTTAAATAGGTTTATTCATAGCGGCCTATCTCTACCAACTCACTATGGTAATTTAATATAAACAATTAATTATATAAGTATTAAGTAAAACAGACCATATCGAGTATCCCACCTACAAAAGTGTACAAAGAGATCGTTCTCTTTCTCGTTAAGAGGCTTCATCCGGCATGCATATTATCTTCTACTTAGATAACCATTCTGAGATGATTGTAAAGTAGCCGATCAGCGAGACACACCTTTGAAGCCGTACATTTTTCTTAATTAAATGCGACCGTTGGCTTACGTTTCAATTTCTCGGTTTCATTTACCAACAAACTCCGCGCTCATGTTTTGTGTTGGTTGGTAATTAAAAATCAGCGAATTTATTTACATTCGGGGAGGGAATTCGTTGCGCAGCGTAAATAATTATAACGAAACGGTAAATGTTTGTGTACTGATTATATGTGTGCATTTGAGCCGTGAAATGAATGGACAGCCTAATTTGCATACTGTACTTAAATGGTAATCGAAAAGTGGATGGAAGAAACGTTTCCTAGAGACTTTTTTCTCTACAACTCAGTTTAATGTATTGTTGAGGAGAATTATGTAAATCTAGAACGTTAAACAATATCAATAAGCTGTTAATTAAGGTTGGGGTCGTAACTGCAATTAAGTAATTTTGTTGTATCTAAATATGTATGGAGTTAATGATAATTTTAAACATTTTACATGATGTGGTAGAATTTTTCGTATTATTTATGGTTCCCACTAGTTTAGAATGAATGAGTTTTATGTTGAGTTGGGGAAATGGTTAAGTAGCGGATAATGTACGCAATTTATAATTAAGTTATGTCCGAGAATTGAGTAGATACTTAATAGATCATCATTGCTGGGCGGAAATCTGGTAGCCAAATTTATTTACGTATGTAAGTATTACGTTCTTAATTAATTAACGTATCTAATCTACTTAATTTGGTAATTAAGTGATTTATGAAATGAATTAGGCAATAGGTTAGTGATGAATTGTATTAAACGTTGTTGTTTTTTTAATGTAAACTCTATAGTAATTGGTTACAAGTAAATACACTTATAATTATGAATTACAGCTACAATGATTGCCTTGATAATACGTAATTTGCAAATTATGGTAAATACACCATTTACGTAGGCTGAGAAGCAAGTGCATTTCTGACTCACATGCATATTTCAGTAAAACCAATCCTAATTTGCCCCTAATTCAAGAATTAAACTGAAAAAATAAGTCATTTTAAAGGAAATTTTTAATTTAGAGCAAAGTCTGTCAATATATGTGATATCATTTTAAAGTGTTGATACTTTCTTATCAATATTACGAAATTAGCGTCATAATTTAAATTAATTATTGTAATTATGTTAGTGGTAAATGATTCAGAGGTTATTGTAAAGATACGCATAAAAATTATATTGTTCTTATTTTCTTTTTAATTTTTAATTCAAGCACTCAAAGGAAATAATTACCCAGTCTGAGTAAAATTTATTGTAAATTCTGTCAATGAGCAAATTATCAACTAAGATGTGTTCATTCTCTTGAATCGATGTTAAGTAACAACCATCATAATTCATAATTCATATTTACAACATTAACATTAATAACGATAATTACGTTTGGTAGGTATGTACTTAGTAATTTTCTAATTATTGTAAATAAATTACGCAAATTACACAGAAATCAAACTATGGCACTTAAATATTTCCTTAAAAAAGAGCTAACAAATCACAATTAGCTTATAATTCAAAAACGCAACTAAATGAATTACGCAATTTTCTCCAAATTTAAAAATTATTGTATATTAAACAAAAAATACGTTGTAAATTCCTTTAACGTAAAAGAGAATCAACAATAATTACGCTCCTGTTTAAATAACTCTCTTTTTATCACAACGAAAATCTTAAATCAAAAATTTCGTCGCATTAATTACACAACTCCTCAACTTAAATTGCACTTAATTGTGCGTAATTCATTGCAACTTCAACTTAAACAGCCTAGAAACCAAGTTCAATATCCTGCCATTAAAAAACCAGATTAAAAAACCTCAATTATACTCTTAATTAAAAGAATTTTTCTGTCGCAATGTCAATTCAATTGGATTTCCTGACACCTGCGTAACATTTCTTCAACAGTTTCCAATAATAGTCAATTAAAGCCGATTCTTTTGGTAGGTATCCGCACCCCATCCTCGAATTAACTTCCGTCCATCATTCACTTGAAAAGTTTACAAACCGCCCCATAAAGTTGCCACTTTAAATAGACCATGTGTGAATATGTTTGCAGTGAAAAGTCCCCATTCCCGCATTGTATCCCATAGAAACACACAGAGGCTTGTGTTTAACGACTTCTTTTATTCCAAAATCGAATCGTTTCAATACAATTGATTTTCCATTTATATACAGAGAAGAAAGTAAATGATACCAAATGCGCTCTGTTCGCTTGTTTCTCACAATTCACAATTTTTATTTATTTATCTATATAAACCATTAGATAAGTGTTAATTTCTTTGAACAAACACTGATTTATTGCCTAAAAAGCGATACTTTTTATTTATCAGTACAAAGTGTTAATAAATTGGGTTAGAGATTAAAGTTCGATACTCTAATAATCATAATGAACAACATAGAAAGTTTTGATTTCCGTTCAAAATCGTGTTGCAACGGAATGTTGAATTTGTAAAATGGAAATTTGCATAACGCACTCCTCTCTTATCGCACGTCAATAATTCAAATATGTACATAAATATTGTCTGTTTGAATAGATAAAAGTTCTTATATTTACTTTGCAGATGAAGAAAACAATTTGCTACACCTGCGAGTATAAACACATAAATTAAACGTTTTCAAGAGTGTTAAATTAATTAAAAGCGCTTAATAATTAATGGCATTTAAATCAAACAACTTTCGGAGCGTACATTTCGAGTGTTTGTTATATTTAAATGAGGGACACAGGATTACCTCGATTTTTCCCCTGGAAATGTAACATCTGTTCAACCCCTTCTAGCCTTAGTGGATTTTTTCTCGATTTTAGAGATTGCGGAAGTCACACACCCCTAATAACACCACTTCCGGTCCCCATAAAGTAAACGATATCATTACGTCCAATTTGAATCGACATAAAACACACTTTACAGATCTAATTAATCTGCTTTCGAATTTAATTAACCTACATTCGGGGTGCTCTCTTAAAAAAATGAATAAACCCTTTTTCCACTTGAAAACGGGATGAAGTAATATTCTTCTAAGCTGCGTGGCACATAAAAAATTCATAAATACGTAGAGCAGATGACGAAATGAAGCGAAAATTGTGTGCATTTTACATATTTTTATGAGTCACACCATGGTGTACACGAGAACTGATTAATAATCCATTCACGATCGATTTTACAACTGATGTATGGTTTGTTCACAACAAGAATGTCCAAAATAAAAAATTGTAAAATGCGAAACATTGAAAGAGAATTCCATTCAATGGAATGACTGAAGAAATGGTTGTTAAAATTTTTGAAAATTTAATATACTTTTTCAAAGTGGACATTCTCGTTATTTACAAACAACATATAACTTTGTAACATCTGTTAATTAATGAAAGAGCTCGAAAAAAAAACACCTAATTAATCAATACTGACCGCACAATAGCCCGATTATCATCGCCCAAACTTTTTTGATGCCAGATTTTCGATCATGTGCACTTTTATTAATAGAGAGATAACAATAATTGTATTATGAGGGTATAATTTACAAAAGAACAGCCACATCTGTCTGTAAAATAGTGTTTTTGTAAAGGTGCACCCTCTTTAAAGTGCACTAGACAATCCGGTTAATTTTCAATACACACACAGAAATTGCATATGTTCCAGAAATGTTTCTCATTAAAACTGTAAAAACATAAATAAACTTGAATTGTTTAATGTTTAATACAAAATACAAAGCGTGAAATTGAAAATGCTGGAAACGAAATAAGTTGTTTTTTAATGTTTGTTTCCTTTTTTAGGCCATTACCAAAACGCATTCAATTCACAATGTCTCCGTTTCTTTGTTTGAAAGATTACCCACTTAACGGACGGTTAATAAAATTGCTGTTTTTATTGTTATGTCCTCCAATAATAAATATTCTCATAAATATTTCCACTGTATAAGAAGGGAAAAAGCGTCCGAGATGAGATGAAAGCGCGCTTCTCTTTTCTTATTGTTCATTTAACTATCAAATCTTCGGAATGGATCACATAAAATGTGTGTATTAGTACTTAAACGCATGTGTTTGAACAGATAATAAACGGTATTTATCTCATGTAAACGGATATCACAGTTGTTTCCCTCAAACGAACCCCCTACAACCATCTACCAAAGCAGTTGATATAAAAAAGGTCACGTTTACGAAAAGAATCTGCTCCCTTTCTTTCGGTGGAAAAAGTTCACACGATCCGTGTAGTCACTGTATTTATCTTAGTGAAAAGAAAGTTTGCGTTATCTAGTAAATTATTTGTCAAAAAGTTTACATTCAAGCTGTGTGTTTTTTTCTTGTCCTGGATGTGTAAGGAAGTGGAAGACGATGTAAGTGAATAAATCACTATGACGTAGGCTAGATTGCTTGTAATACCGCAGACAAATGAAGGAAATGTTGGACGTAAGATGCTGCTGGTACATGTGTAATGAATTAACGTAGAAAAAATCACCAGCGTAGATGTGTTCGTTGTAAAATGAGAAATGAAAATTTCATACAATCCAAAATGGAAAAAAATTCAGAAAAGAGTTCCTAAGTTGTGATCACCAGCGTAGAATAAGAATAAATTGTAGAATCACCATGACGGATTACAGAAAACTAAAATAAGTGACTTACATAACCAAACGATTTTTACAATCTTTCAATGAATCCAACTCTATCAACATAAACAAACAAGTTGTAGAATTAACAAGTTATAAAAAACCAGAATGAATTAACAACCGCTGGTTGTGATCACCAGCGTAGAAGCAATCGCAGAATCACCATGAAGAATTACAGAAAACGAAAACAAATGACGTACATAAACAAATAAGTTACAAAATGAATAAACGTCACAAAAAATGAAATTATGTCACTAATCACCATCGACATCTACGAAATACCAATCTCTGCGATAACTATCGCCAGCGTAGCACATTTTCGCACTACAACAACACCTCTTGTCATTTTAACGAAAAACTGCTTCAACTTGCATAAAATCCCCATTACAACTGTGTTCCGAACAAAAACTCCAGCATAGAAATTATCATAAAACGAAAATTAAGCGAGCACAGTGACCACAAAAACCTCCTCGCACATAAATTACCTCTCCGATTGTCATTATCCGTAAAAGCCGCCCGTCCTTTGACTAAGTCCCTCAGAAATATTCCACTGCTTAATTAGAAAATTGTGCCAAACCCGCTTCACTATACTACCTCTGTCCATCAACCATATTGATTCCCGAAAAACACTACAATTTCTTCGTTAAATTCAATTCTAAGCGCCATCAGAATCCACTGTGTGTAAACATTTTCCATACCGCCCGAAGGAGACATCCTCTTTCTATATAAAATATTGATTTCTATGCTAATCACGTACAAGCAACTTTTTCCACAGATTCTTCTCTATCTTATGTGACAGAAATACTTCATGAACACATGTTCTTCCAACTAGCCCACAAAAGGGACAAACTCTCTTTAATTATCGCCTTCTTAAGTGCTCCAAAACATCAAAAGAACACTTCAAAATAAAACAGTTACATTAATCATAATTTATCTAGTTTTTCCTCTCTCTTTTAAACTGAGATTTAAAACTGTTTGTGTATCTCTGTGAGAGGTAGAATAGGTAAAAGCCGGCTACAAGTTCCCATCGCCGGGCCCTAAACGAGAAAAAACATTCCCAAAGCACAACGAACCGAGATTTACCCAAACAAACATCTCCACACAGGACATTAAACCGGAATCCGCCCCTGGAAGCGACCCACCGGCTCGAATTCCCCACTATTACCGACGCCAAACAAGCGGTCAAATATTACGGTCAATTATTAGTGACGTAAAAGGGATTCGATGTTAAGAATGAAATGTTTTAACACCTAACCACGGTCCATTTAGGCGTGGGAAGCTGTGTGCGACACACCTTCCACATCTTTCCACCCCCGTCTGTAATGATGATGTCCATTCGGCAAAACGACACTTTTATTGCAAATTGCCCATTATATCGCCATCATATCCATTATATTCCTCGACTGGTTATGTAAACATGCACGAAATGTGCACTTTCTTTGACCATATGGTCGAAAAGGAAACGATTACATTCACAAAATATAATGCCGCATATAAGAAGTGTTTTACATATTTGGTATCCAACTTGTAATACCAAATACGGTCTACGTGCAACGGGGAGCGGTTATTACGGTATTATTTACCTGTGTGTATTTCGAGTATAGGGAAATTGTAATTGCATTTAGATAAAATCCCACAAAAAAGGGCATTTGTTGGGGGCAACCAAAACAAGGTATTCTAATCCCTTTAAAATAGAATTTTATGTTTGTATTGTTATATGGATCGATTTTCATGTGAAAATAGTGTACAGGTGCTCTTGACCTCGACTAATTACACGTTGACGAAGAAGATTCTTTCCGAGTGCTAGAAAATTGCACCTGAGAGGTAAAATCGCATCGGAATGCATAATCTCAATTGCCCCCCACAGTTTAACGAACATTTCAATCTACCTGCCTTGTGAGTTGTGCGGCTCTTCGAGCCCAAACCAGTCACTAATAGTATATACTGCAATTAAATGTTCCCCTTCGAATGAAATTTTCATAAAACGTCCTAATATTCAACCGGAGTGAAATAGATATCTAAAATTTATGTGAAAAATTATCAAAACACATCGTTTCCAATCGGGATTTTTGTTTGTTTTTATTAAATTTGCATATATGCATATTTGGAGATTTTTCCATAAAGAAATTGGAATTTATAATAAATGGTAATAGGGTTATGTAAAATGCATGTGTTCCCAACTACATTTCCTAATTACACTTGAGCAGAAGCATAAATCTTAAGCATTACTGTTAAATTCGCACTTTCCGGCTCTTTGTTCGTTGTTGTTTCATCAAAGAAATTCGGTTTTAAACAGACCTTGAGCAATTTTCAAAGCGAATATCCCGCAAATTTGTCAATCAAGGTCGATTTAACTCGCGGAATCTCCTCTGACTCATTACAGCTAATTGAAAACTGTCTCAGACAGTTATTTTTATAAATTTCGCTTCTTCAACGAAAGTGACATTCTCTTATCAGAAAGTTCACACTTCCAACAGACGGTAATTAAAACTGATAAAATCCTTAAACACACTAATGTGCATGTCTGTCTTCTTTTCCATGTAAAACGCACCCCATTATGCGATTACGTTGAAAAGTTCGTTACAGGATGGCAGTTGGTATACAAACTGAATGATTAAGAGGGGTGCAAAACAGACACTCACGTGTTTTATATCCCTGTATGAAAGTATGAAAGAAATGCAAGCTGATCGGAAGTGAGTTGAACCGTGACTTCGGATGTAAATACGAAAATAGCGCACAAAAAGCTATTTTTACCCATCTAGAGAGGGTTGCGAGGTGAGCGAGCGACTTTTGATGATGAACAGACACACGATTAATGAATTTATTAGACAGTTTTCGTTTTAAACAGTTTTCAGTGCTTTATTTACAAAAACTACACTGTCCATAAAACCGGCCAAGTCTTTCATAATTTCCCTCTAAAAACTAATTACAAGTGGCGGCGACAACAAACAACTTCATAGTAACGCACTTGAATAGAAACTCGATTTCTGTGACCTTGTTCCTTTCAAAACTCTTCTCGCATTCACAACCGTCTCCAAGGTAAAACTTGAATCTATTCGGTAGAAAAAATACATCGTTTACTTACGGACTGTCACAAGTTTCGGATCGAACTGCAACACTCGCTCCTCCACCACGTGGATTTGCACTTTGATTTTCTCCGTACGTTTGTGGATCTGTTGCAACTGGTCCCCCAGTTCGGTGAAGATATCGTTGGCGACCAGCACCAGCGAGGCGAGCTGTCTTAGAGCGTTCGCCAACGTATTGTTTGTGACCGCTTGCAGTTCTTCATCGTTCACTTTTGCATTGCCATCCTCATCGAACAATGTTGTCCGACTTAGGAATTTCGGCTCGATATAACGTTGCACGAACGGCATTTTCACACATCCACACACATTGTTTCACAACACTTTTCCACGGGAAAATTCGAATTTTAAACCATGACGAACGGTGTATACGCGGACAGCGCGCACATTAGCCGAAGACGGTTGCCGGCAAATAAACATACTATTTACACCGGTTCGAGGGACAGTCCGAATGGAAACGTGGGGATAATGGGGCTTCGCGCCATTTTTCATTCAAATTTCGAGTTTGCGTTCAATGGGGGATGGAAAATCGAGTTGTTGGCGCGCAGAGACATCTGTCAATAGGGGGGTAAACTGAATTTGACATCGAATGGCGGTCTACTTGAAATTTACGGGCGCAATCTTTCGTTGTTTGAAAAATCAATAACGGATTTTCGGTGGAAAAATCTAATAAAATGAGAGAGGAACGTGTAATGGCACGAAATTTATTATTATATTATTTAACAAATAAGCAACGTTCAATATACAGATACATTTACAGTAGTTTTTTTACATGGCGCGCTTTATAAAATTATAATTTTGTTGGTTGATTTGTTCAAATATGTATTGGCCAATTTGTATCTTCAGGTTTTTTTTAATAATATTTTATTGATCCCTTTATACTTTTTTTATAATATAATAGATATAGATATTTAAAAAACAAAGATAGATAAATTCGTCTTTTTTTGGTGTATACAAGCCATCAAAGGATTATTCAATTTTTTGTTTGATATGTGAATAAATTCAAAGAAAATCAACCCTGTGACTGTTTACAACAAACTATAACAAGGTTCATATTTTTTAGGTAACTATTTTTTGTTTATAACTTTAGATAGATATATTCTATTATTATTTTATCATCACATGTATATAAACAACCACATGTAATATTTATAAATTTACAAACACTTTTGCACATTGAATTTGTGGGCTTGATTTTTTTTCGCACAAAGAATTTACAACCAAAGCTCACGAAAATCCACCAAATATCCAGTGTGGATTGTAACAATTTAGGCGGTTTTTTTAGATAAACAAAACTGTATACATTTAGAGTTTAGAGAGAGGGATGGATAAGAAGTGGGGGATTCAACGTTTTAACAACGTCCCTTTACAACCCTAAAATCAACGTACGCCTAATTATATCATTAATATTTCATGTTCACTAATTAACAATATTATTATTATTATTATTTAGAAAAAGTTGTGGGGGGACAAAACTTGTATATATTTAAAACCACAACCGAGAGCCTGTAATAAAGAATAATTAGATTATGTTTGCATCATTAATTAATGAACCTATTTTTATTTACATTGTTCTGGGTGGCAAATAAATAAAAAACTTATCATTTGTTTTACGGTGGAGACTATTACAATAATTCTCCCTCAATTTTCCAATTTCTTTTTTTGTCGCCGCCGCGCGCTGTGAAAGATTTATGGTAGCGAGATGATTGTGTGCTGCACACATTTTCCACACAAATAACCTATAGAAAATCTCGAAATGAATTTACGGTGAGATATATTATTCAGCGCCATCTATTGACCAATTGTGAAAGCTAAACATTGACATTCCGTTGGAAAAACGTTTCCAAAGGCGACTCGATTTCCATATGTACGTGAAACAATCGTATATGGAGCATAAAGAGTGTTTGTTTAATTTTCACCAACTAATCCGAGATTATGTGGGCTTTCACTCGCTTTAATAATACTAGAAGTTCATTATTCGCACACACAATACAATAGAATATGACATATGTGCGGTTCTCCAAATGCGAACGAAGTTGTAGTGTGTCGCTCGAAATTCGTTTTGGCATTTCTTTTTTTCTAATTCGCCGCACTTTTGCGGAGGGAAAGTTGTCGGAGTCCGAATGCGGCTAACCGCATCAGCATCTGGACCAGTTTGTCAGAAACTTGAACGAATTTTCAGCGATGTGAGATTTATTTAGTTGCCACCGTGTCACTTGGAATGGCAGTGAGTCACGTAAACAGTTTTCTCATCATCTATTTGAATTGCACAATAATTTTTGTTTGTGTTTTGCTTACAACGAGAATGAGAGAATTTGTGCGAAACTCAGCGGCGCCCATTTAGTGTTTGGTTATATGAAACGATTTTATGTTCGATTGTGCAATTGAAATAGTTTTTCTTTTGGCACATGAGTTCTTATCCAACCACATACACACAGCTAAATCATTTTATTAACATACAATGGCTAGAATTGGGGATTAGTTAAGGCCCAGTTTGTGCGAGAATCCAGAACCCGAAACTGTCCAATTTCGTCCCCTGATGGGCTGTTTGAATTAACAGTGCGGACCTTTTCTTAACCCATCCGCACACACACATACCTACACACGGAATATTGTAAGGTTTTCTAATTAACTCCGAGAAAGCAGTAATATACACACGTAGTGTATGATGAACACATTTGCACACACAACAGACTTGCCTTTTTCTAATCAGTTTTTTTTATATAAGCGTTTTGTCGGAATATTTTTTTGGAAATCGTCGATTTCATCCTACGGTCAAAAGTTGCGTTTTTTTTTGGAGCTCTTTTTTCTAATTACAACTTGGCGTAACTTTGACGCCGTTGAAGTGGACCCTAGGAGAAGGACTTGGGCTATGCGTCCACTTCGTGACACACTTCCATGTAATCGGGATGTAACATGATGTCCTTTATCATGTCTTTCAGCATGGAGTAGCGTAGCACCATTGGGTAGATTTTGGCGTTCGTGTATTCAGTCTGGAACATGAAAAAATCTTTTTTTAAAAATCTTATAAAAATAGAAATTTGCTCTTGAAGAGAAGACTATAAAGATTTTCATCAAACTGCAAATAAACGTTATAGAATAAAGTAAATACAGCTTATTTAAGCTATCTCTCCATCATCTGCAGATGTTTAATCTTTTAAAATAGAAATAGATTTTTTATTGAAAATTACGTAGTTTTTTATAACAGCAATTTATTTGTTTAAATTATTTCGATTCACGTGAACGTTTAATAAAAGATTCATCATAATGCACACATCATAAAAGAGAAATGCACATAAAATCTTATTTAAATAAGATAAAGTAGGTTCATAACGAGAAAATCTGTTTCTAAATTTAATTCGAATGAAAACTCAATAAAGAATAGAAAATGTTTATATTATTTACAACAAGAGACTAGATTTCCAGGAAAATCGTAGAACAACAGCAAATAAAAAGTATAAAGTTAATAATGCAGCTTGTTACGCTTTCGTCATTCTCTTCAATGTATAATGTAGTATAGATAATTAAAAAACAAAATATTTTTTTTAATCTGCTAATTTTTCCCTATTTTATTTTCCTGTTGGACTTCCAACAGTGCCAATTCCAAAAACCACTATTATTAAAACGATGTCAAACATGGAAAACTAGTTAATAAACCCACCAAACCCGAAACCTTGAAAAGTTTTCCCCAGTTTTCGCAATTGTGGTATCAGGAGCGCCCTCCACATTCACCCACCTGAGAATATCTTTCGAAATTCCCTTCACGTATCAAACAGCACATCGCTCTTAATTAAAATTCGTTGTAATTGAAACGTTTTTCATTGCATAATAAAACAAAAGGGTGAAATATATATACAACAGGACATCACAGTCCAAAAATTATACACGAATGTGCTGAATTCACTTGGACAGAATGAAATTTATTCTGCTGATAAACACGGTGCGAATTGTGTGCTTTCAAAACTATTTTCACTGTGAAGATAAAGTGCAGAGATTTCACTGCTGGTAGCGCTTTTAAAGCCAAAATTGTGACTTTTTCCTTGTGTGACCATTTAAAAAAATCTCTTTCCACCACTTACCTTTAATTGCCGGATTAGATTCCTTAAACCGGAGTATTTCTTAAGCAGTCTATACAAATCATTCGTCATCTGTGTGTTCTCTGCGTCAATCTGGGATGTTGTCATATCTGGAAAAATAAACAAGGGCCCAAGCCCATAGATTAGTGACCAAATCCACCTGAATCCCACAATCCAATGGAGCAATTGTGCGTATTTACATGTTGTGAGTGGAGCACGTAACCAAAACGGCTTTCCGCAAATAATTGCTTTTAAATTGAGAGGACAGTGAAAGCAATTCAGTTAAAATCGCTCGTAATGCAATCAAAACCCGACCAGTCTCTTTACAAAAGCGCGAATTTTTCTCACAATTTTGGCGGGAAAAAAATGGACACCTACTCTCCAAACGGTCTATCCTCTCCCGTTTGTCTTGGGCCTCTTCCGCCAATTTGGCCGACGTTTTGACCCCCTCACCGGACTTCTGAGTCTTCTCCATAATAGCACAGGCCCGTAACACGAAAGCGGGCACAGTTTCCTGTTTCTCTTGTTTTGGTATGTCGACCAGTGTCCAGTATTGCGTCTCTAATCGAATCACCTCCTGTAATTCCATAAATTTAGAGAAAAATCATTAGAAAAATTTGAAATGCAACCTTGATCATCCCTTTGAGGAGATTGTAACGCTGGAAGATGTTGTGCACGTTCTTGCTCTCGTTGTATTTGGTCATTAGAGTGACGAGAGCCTTTTTTGCGGTGTCGTACGATTCGTCCATGCGGACGCGAATCGAACGTAAACGTTCGTTCGTTTCGATGACGTCCTCCTTCGTCAAGCCGCTTGCTGTTCCTTCGTCTTTTACGTCCTGCACGATGCGACGGACGCTTTGAGTGAATTTCCCCACCAGGTTTGTCGAGCCTGCACACAATTTGGAAATAAGTTAAGGCGAAAAGGTCTTTTTCGGCGTGATTAATTTGATAAAACAGTTTTTCACATGTTCATTTTCTATTGTAAAGAAAAAAAACTACTAATATTGAATATTACGAGTTTTACATGAAAATTTTTCATAATAAAGTTGGTATATTGCTTGAATTTTATAATGATTGCATTTCTATTGGGAACTCGTTTACTTTGATTTAGATTTTAATGATATCTATATTCATAGAAAAATCATAAAGTTTGTGTAAAGAAAGAATGTATGAATAGCCGAAAGCTTTTCTATTGATTTTATAAAAATGATGAATTCTACACAAGTATTTGGAGAGCATTCGAAACGAAAATCTTCACCACAACACCGGAAATCATAATCAATTCCTTATCAAAGTGAATTTTGCAAGGAAAGTGAAAATTATCCAGAGGTGTTTAGTAATCTTTGAAAAAGGAATTTCAGTACATTTTCCCTCTTTGTAGAAACGAAAGCGATATACCTGCAATTCTCGAATTGATTCAATTATTGTGATTGAGTTGAAGGAATATATGGAATAAGTACACAAGTCTATTCAAGCTGCTTGTCTGTATATTTGTGCAATTAATCGGCATTATATTACATCTATAACACAATTAATTATAATATGCAGGGTAATAAATGATCGACACAGTTTACCAATCGATATCACTAATTAAAGCAATTTATAAGCGTTCAGAGTGATAAGCTGCCACCGCATTCGTTTAGATTTCTGATTTTTTTTATACAGGCGTACGGTTGTTTTCAGTTTGTGGTTGATGAGTGCAATTACAGTGAATTACACTTATATGATGATGGGGAAAATATTAGTGAAATTTTGTACCTAGTAGTTCGCATTGCTGTTTGAACAATGCAAATCGATATGGAATTTGCGACTGACGATATTTTAAATTTTGTCTGACGGATTTTTTGTTGTTATAACAAATAATACATTTGCACCTGTTTAATAATGATAATTAAACAAATACATATGCAAATAACAAACTGTTGTGAATATAATAGGGTTTTTTCGCTCATTATATACACAGTATATAAATAAAAAAGTTAAAAACCTTTGTTAGTTTGTTTATTTCAATTTATGATTTACTAACCAAATTGACGTCTTTTTTGTTTTCACTGTTGTTGCAATATTATAATTTATGCGATAAAACAATATTCTTTGCCTTAAGAAAAAGTTTCATCTTTAGATACTAAACTTTTGAATTTCGCTGCTATCGTTAATTTACATTTTTAATGGTTTAGTCGTGGAAGTCCATTACATTTAAAAGATTTTGTAATAGATATTTTTATATCATTATTATTATTATTGTTTAAGTTTTAATGGTGTTTTCATTGATGTTGTCACTTTTAACATTTAGAAATATGGCTTTACCTCGCCTTGCGCTCGTAATTAGTTCATGTTTGACACTGTTTTCATTAACTCTTGAAAATGAATGCCAATTCGACAAACAGAATCCAAGTTGCAGCCTCAATTAGACGTTTGCTCATATTTCAAAGTTGTTAAGAGTTTACAGCGTCTTAATTATCACTTTCTGAAGAAATCTGTAAAAATCAAAACCGCAAACTGACATTTGACAAAAACAAGTTGAATGTCAAAAAATGTTACGCTGCCTTTTGAATAGACTGTACTTCACCTAAAACTTCAAGTGCCTAATTCGATTTTTCGTATTTTTTGCTGTATGCCACTGAAAACCCTCCCCTGATAGCAAGTAGTTCATTCGCCACGTACAGCCACTTCCTAACTATGTTATAAAAGAGTTATAAAATTTATCCAAGACAAACTTCTTCCTCATCTCCACACACGACTAGTTATTTAACAAAATCTACTCATGCATCGTATATAATATACATATAGTTTTATGACAATTTAAATAAAACGACTGGAAAATAAAAATAAATTTCCATAAACATGCACCAGTGGAGAGAGAAGAGAGATGTGCGCAAAAAATTACATAATAAACTTGGTTCCGTGTTCATGCACAACACATTTACGAACACTATCTTATTACACAATTTTATGACAAACTTTACGATACTTCCACACACATATAGCTTTATTCCGCATTTATCTTGTACTAAATATAAACAACATCGAATCAAATAAAAATCGGCAATTTTCAATGCAAACAGTAAAAATGTTCAGGTCCACAATTCCATTGGTAATTCCCCGGGAAATAATACAATAAACGTCCTAACGAATATTTACAATGTTTAACGAGGGTACACCGAATCATAATCATATAAATCCCTTGTGGAGCATTTAAATGTGGCCCTTTAACACAAACTACGAATTATCACGTACCCATCTCTATATGAATCGATAATTTAAATCACCCGCCATTCTTTGAAAGTGTTTATGGGAAAAGTCCGATAAAAAAGCATTTAATTACCGGATCAAATTGACCATTGATCTTTGTGCTGTATATGGTAAAACCGTTTTGCAAATAGTCAACATTTGAACGTGGCTTCCAGCACGACCTCATCTCGTCCACAGGTAGATAAAACGTACACACTCTATTGTAGAACGGGCCCTTTTCAAATCTAATCGCACAGAAGGGTAGTAATTTTTTCATCTGAACAGTATTCGAAATACACCCCCACACACAGAGTTTGTGGCTCTCGCTGCAGCTGACAAGAGAAAATTCTCCACAAGTCAGCACAATTTTCTTCAGTTAAACAATTTTTTCTTCGCATAAAACCAGTTCAATTTATATGTAAATCGGGTACACACTGTAAAACAAATTTTAATTCTCTCTATTCGGGGCGAATTTATTTAATTATGTTGGTAAGATGGTATTCGGGTACTGTAATGCCAACATTATCGATTACTTACTTGAGGAGTGAGTGTCAAATGTGCAGCTAATAAATTTTTGTCTGCAAATAGCAACAAGTTCCGAATCAACAGATCGCACAGAAGAAAAAATGCCAAATAAACACTTAAATTGTCCTGCCTATGTGGGATCAATATTTCGCTTCTTCGCTGCGTACATGAGCTAAGGAACTGCTGCCAGATCTCAAGTTTTGGGGAGAGAAAGTGGAAATATTTAATTGTTTAGGAAAATTGGGCAGATGTCTTTAAATAAACAGGAATTATTGTTTTCAATTATGGTAAATGTTTTTATAGAATTGAAAAACATAAACTAAAATGAAGCTGATGTTTTGGCATGTTTAGTATTTGAATCGGTAATTGGTATTTGTATTGCATTTTCCCAGTTTTATTTCATTATTTTACCAATGTGACGAACTTTGCGCAGAATGAATTCCAACTTTTAACAATGCAAAATCCAGTTATTATTATACGACAATTTGGAGCACAGCGACCTTATTCAATTCAAGTCGTCAATTTTTGACATTACAAATTAAAATCGTTTGCTTGTTTATGGTAATTCAATAATGGAGCATTACTTGTGCAGACAGTTCTAATTAAGTAACAAAATTTTTCGATATTAATTAAAATCAATGTTAACAATTCAAACTCGAATTAGTTTACATACTATGATTCGGGGCACAGTGGCCCTCAACTATTGTTAGCAATGATAATCTTTTTGACAGTTTTTTTTTGGCGCCAATCTTGCCTTGAAAAAAGACAATACAAATTACCGATCCGCCAAATACTTTTTTACTAAGTGAAAAATTGTACACCATCCGGCTATTTTTCTGTAATTCAATAATGATGCATTACTTGTGTAATTAAGTAAAATATTGAGTCACCCAGTGTGCGCTTTTATTGTATGGTAATTAAGGGAATAACAATAAAAACCAGATACTTTCACAAACGTATAAGAACCAATAAGGCACGATTTTTTATAATTAAAATCGTGTCCAATTAGAAGAAAAAATGACCCCAACCTATATGGAAACCTGACACAATAAAGTGGTGCGCTTAGTTCATTAAAAGCGCATCTTTAATCACAGCCCCTGAATACATTTTCCATCCATATTGTGTTTGGCCTCTTTGTGGGCATCCAGTCAAAGGCACCAAACTTTTATATAGAGAGGAAACGCTTTGATAAACAGCGCAACACTGTATTAATCTCATTTTCTGTTAAATAACACATTCATATAGAAAAAATTGTAATTCAACGTCGCACATTCAATATTCCAAAAAAAGCAGGGAAAATGCCAAAAACAAATTCGTATTCACATCCTCTCGGTCCAATGTTCCCGTTGTGGGACTTTTGATTGAAAGAGTCGTGGACTCATTTTTTTTGCTGTTTATCGATTCCAATGTTGGGAGGAGAACTGGTGCAGATGCATAAATTTGCATGGTTTAGAGAAAAATCAAGGTAAAATTCAGCCCCACCAGACAAATATAGCGAGAGATATGAAAGAGAGCTCGAAATCGAACGTTGGCCGAAGGATTTCTGTGTGTTTGTAGGTATGTGAAATGCTCATTGTAATAGAGGTTCGACGGTGAGCTGCAATTCAGACTCTCGAAAACGTATAAAAACAAACAGACGCACGATTTGTTGAACTTTTGTCACCTGTTTTTCGGCAAGTGTGGAGAGTGTCGGTGGAAACACGTCGTACCAGTCAGTCGTCGAGTGATTATTAATAATTCAATTATTGCTGCTGTTTAGAAGTGGTGTTGTTTGTACTTTCCAATACAAAATGTAAGTATGTATGATAAATGGAGCCACTTGTGTATCAAGTAAACACCTCTTAATTGTATAGTTTATGTTGGCGAGTATTTATCTAAACGGTTCGAGTGGATTTTGTGGTTTTATTGAAATTTTGTGGGATAATCTGTGGAGTGGACAGATAAAGAGAATAAGATGGTATATACAACATGAAAATTGTATTATGAAAATTTGTTATTCAGTTTTTCGGAATAAGTTAATTAGTCAAGAAAACACAGAGAATCTGAAACAGGATTTGGATTGTTTGAGTGCACAAACAAGGCACATTTGTAATGTTTATGTACCGACAATTCCTTATTTGCTATCAGTAATTGCTGGGTTTTTAATCTATTTACGTCTTAAGAGCCGTTTTTTATTGTTTTCTACATATGTCGTCATTTAATTGTCGGCATTGTTCACTGAAATGATTATAATGTAACCTACTTTTAACCGTGCCGATATTGTGTGGGTGATATCATCCCGGAATCGCAGGCTCTCATGCGGGTAGATTAAAAAATCGAAGAACATTACAGTTTTTTGCTAAGTGGTTAGATTTGTAACGAAATTGAAACGTTTAATAAATTTAGGGAAGCTACAACATTTTAATGATTTTTGCCGGAAGGAAAACTAGAATATGTACAAATTTTAATTACCTAATAGTTGTTCAGTAGCTGAAAAACCACTTTCAAATTCAGTTATAATTTCAATGGTTTTTCAACGTCTATGTACGCATTGTATGCAGCCATTAATTATAATGACTGTAATAAATAAACATGGTTACCTTTTAACCAAATTTCAACGGAACCCTGCAATCACCGTATTTTCCACACCAATTCCGGCTTATGTTTCTGCACAAATTCACACGTATACAAATACATTTTCACCGTCCAGCATACACGAAACCAATAAAAACCGCCTGAAGCGCAGATACATTTCATGTCAAATTGGTATTTAAAATTATATAAATAAATATTTATCCAATAATAGTGATCTGACTAATAAAATCCGTAATGTATATAAAGTATTAAAGATTGTCCTTCAAACGTAAAAATCAACACATTGTAAATTTAAAACTACGAAGCCCGAAATAAATGAAATTCCAACAAATTTCAATTCTCTCCCTTGACAACACACTCTTCTCCTTTAAAACAATCAATATCAATTGCAATTAGATTTTCAAATAAAACGATAATGTTTACCTCTCCCCCTGATCCGGTTGTTATTAGGGTGGTGTGTTTCAACAGTGGAGGAAAACAACGATAAAAATACACTGGCACAATGTGTAATAAGAGTGCGCCAAGGAAAGAGGAAAGAAGAAAAACTGCTGCTAAGGGAAATAATACCATCCAATGTTACATTAATCCACAGTATACTACAGCATGTTAAGCAAACATCCCCCGTTAGCAACATTTTTTTTCTCTCTCTTTGTTCGCCCATTACACGGAATTGTACTTGTTGAACACATAAAAATTCCCTCCCATTACACCCCACAGTTTCCATCAGCTACGAAATATTACATCATAATTAATCTAGCATTTGGCAGGAAGAATCTGTGTCACCACAGTCAACCGAAAGCCGCGATTGCCTTCTTAATTCACCAATTATACAATTAACTAAACACATGTTTTCAATTAATTACAAAATGAACACTCTTAAAGAGCGTTTACTGATATTTTCCATTATCTGATGAACAACTAATTAACCTTATTGTGCAGCCTTCACTTTAACTAAACGCATAAATGCATGATGTTTTTTTCTGTAGCTCAGACAATGGATGAGTCGCGTTTCCGTCTTCGAACCAGCAGAGTTCACTGTCTTAAAACATTAACTATGGTTAATTTATGCTAATTTGGACATGGATGGAAACAGGCGTTACTTTTGCTATAATTATCGAATTCCGTACCGATCAAGGACGTTTCATTGTCAGACACCCACACTCTAATATAAACACTTGAAAAACGCGTTTCCAAATCTTCTGGCAAATTATTCAAATTTATTATCTCACAATCTTATGCTTTATTCAATGCGAGAATGACCGCACAAACAATTCAATTGTTTTCGGTAAAGGATTAGTCACGTGAGTTTCTTAATTTTATTGTAAAGTCAATGGCATTTTTAGAGTTTGCTAGAGAAAAATGAATGGCAATTTCTGCTGGAAATTAACTAGTTAAAACAACGTGGACATTTTGGGTCAATTAAGGTTGAAAGCATCACAACAAGAGATTCTATTTATGGACATTCAGAAAGATGGCAAAATTTCAAACAGTTGCGATTTGATTACATTTGCTGGAAAATTGAAGTAGGTACCTTTTGGCGATGTAAATTTTGTATCAAACTAGATGTGAAAATGTCCAAAAGGTCAATGGTTCTATAAAATACACAAAAACATTTTCTCATCGTAAAATTTTTATTTACATAGAAATCCTTTATGGGTCCTTCGAATAATCTAAAGTACATTTCCCATAAAAATCTCACTTTTGCTTATTATTCAAAATTAATTTAACCGATTATCTCACAATCTTAGACGATCCTTTGATTGACTAACTTCAACCGCAATAATTTTGAGCGATGTGCGAATTCACACACTTTACCGCCCATAATAGACAATTTTATCTCGAATTAATTACGTTTTGTGTATTTTTTAATTAACTTTGACTTTTCCAGCACAGCTAGAGGTATTTCGCAATTAAACGGTGGAATTTTAAATAATTATCCTCTTTAAAATCAGCAACATAAAAGACACATAAGCCGCATTGTCATTGTTTCCCGAACAGATGAATTGGTGGGGCTTTTCTCACCTCATTTTTGCAATAAAATACAATTAGAATCACCAACAAATATGCATATTTACGTTCTGATGAATAAATGAGCGCAATAGAAACATGTGGATGGGGAATCCCTATGACAATTTCCTTGGGAAAATAAACGTGAAACATTCAATAGCGTAATAAGCGGTTTAATAAGTACATGATTTTGTGAAAAGTGCAACATTTAAGCTGGAAAACAGAGTGTAAGTGAAATAGAGCGAAAGTATGGCTCGGAAAACTGGCTCTTGAAGCGTGAAAAGCACACACACAACTTACATTTGTTCTGTTTATCGTTATTAATCCGTCGCAGTGACATGATTCGATGGTATTTTGTAATTTATTTAGTGTAAATGCGTCGCCTTTTGTTACTCTAGAAAAATAGAGAAAATTTTATATGTAGGTATATATGGTATAATAAAATAAAATTCATTCTGGAAATGAAATCGGCACGGAAGTGGACGATTTTTCGGTGTACATTAGCGGAAATTAATTATATTTCATCAAAATTGGTGGAAAAAATTTAATAAAAACATATAGGAGAGGAGGACGTTCGATAATAGCGCACTTTTCTCATAAAAATGTGTTACATTTGTGCCGTTTTGAGTATAACATTTTTTATGCTTTTCATATAATAAAAGTGATAATAATATTGCGGGGAATCGTAAAATAAATAATTATTATCCCAAGTAAAATACTAAAACTCATAATACCCTCTTAGCTATAAACTTTTTCAAATTACAAGAAATATTCGTGCAATACTTTGCATGGATAGTGGCATTGAAAGTTAGATTTTCAAGGCTTCTTGTAACGGAGACAACAACCAAAATCAATTAAATAATTATTTTACGTTTTTTTCCTCGTGGCTAATCAAAAATGTCGTTTTTCTCCGCTTTTCACTGCATAAACCAAAATAGTTCCAAGAACCATTTATCCCCTAATCGGCGATTTAAAAGTCACTTTTTGACCGTATGGGGTAAATGCGTGCCTCATTCACTGTTTCCTTTAGGAAATGACTAAAAATCGAATCATTCCCAATTTTTTACTCACTTTACGTAATTTCTAAACATTTCCGTCACTCTCGGCAAGTTCCGCTTTTCCCATTCACATCAAACCGAAATTGTATAATAAAAATCGCTGTTTATAATCTCGTTATATTTTTTTTTGGAAAAACCCATCCTCTTGTAGATAAACAGAAATTAATCTTGTTTACAGATTTTCACACTTTATTACTAGGGACGCTACTGTCTGATCTTTAAGGATAAACAATAAAAATGTAAACAAGCAATTTCCGCATACAAATAATTAATTTTATCATCTACTCAATTAATATTGCCAGTTTATTATTTATATTACATGCAAACGTGTGCGCTTCAAATAGCCTTGACTTTTCTCCGCCACTGCACTAATAATTCAAAATCCATCTATAGTTTAGATAAAATGATAATGTCCGCCCCAAAATGTCACTCGTCAATTTTTAATTGACGCAACAAAAATCGCAGTCATTGTATAGTTTTAAATTCGTTTTAATGAGACTTCGGAACTCTTATTTAATCCTGTGGACGATCTCATTCTGTTCAAACTATACCTAATTAGACCCTTGAGAAAAACTTGATTAACTTGGCGTAAAAATGGGTCCGTCATGGGCGTGTCGGCAAATCCAAACATAATTCAAACTAAACACGATCTTTTCGGTCCATTCATAATACTGCAAAACATTATTCATTTACTAAGTAACGATGTATGTTCAGATAAGATCGTCTGTATTGACTAGAGTTCCGGATAAGTGAACTTTAACACCGTTGATTCGTGTGCGATATTTTTGGTGAAGTCATTGTGTATATGACGTAGAAATTTTTTAATAACTTTACAATACAACTTTGGGAACTCGTTCGTTTTCTAAACTAGTCTTGAAATTCTTGTCGAAAAAAATTAATCAAGTCCCCCCCATCAAATGCAATTAAAATCACATTAAAATTGTATTTAGTGTTCTATCGGCTTTTCAAATTGCAATTTACAGTTCAATTTCCATTCGTAAAACGAAAATATCGCATCCTTTCTAGGAACACACCACTCTCTAATCGTCCCTCTTGTATTCTAATTGACTTTGTAATCCGATCAACTCTGAAAACGGTAGCCAAGACGCCTTCGATCAACAATGCACAGTTCCCTGTAATCGCATTGACTCACAGTGCATTGTAAACGGACTTAAGTGCTAGCTGCGTCGGAAACTCACTGAGAGTATAAAGTAGGCGATTTTTCGGTTCGCATTTACAGTCTGTTCAGTGAGGCGACAAAGTGTGTACCGCTAGTGAAAAACAAATTGAAAATTTTACTCAGGTAGCCCTCCGACTGGGCACTTTTTCACATTTGATATCTAAATAAATTTTCCTTTTTTCAGGATGATGTTCAACGTGCTCTTCGTCGTGGTGTTCGTGTGCCTTTCGAGCGTGCAATCGGATCAATACAAGCCACTCTCCACCCGCCACCATCCATCAGCAGCCAATCAACGAATTAACGTGCAATTATCACCAGAACGTCGGAAAAGGAGCTATTCACCGTGGAGTACACGAAGTCAGGTGCAAACGCCGCAATTCGACTCGCTTTCCATTTGGCATAATAAAGCGTCGGTCTATCCACTGACTAGACCGTATTATATACCGATTTTCGGTGTTGCTGGCCGTATTCCGATTTATTATCCGCCACAGCCGTTGTTGGTGTACAACGGCAATCCGCGTCCATCCACTTCGACTAGTGCTCCGCCGTATTTGCCGCCAGAACCGCCGAAGAATGGATCCATGATGGATTTGGGTAATCGGTTTAATATGGACGAGGAAGAGGCGCCGGTTTGGGGCATTGCGCCGCCAAGAAATCCGGCACAGAATGCGGGTGGGTCGAATGGGGCGGTGGTACCCACAAGAGCGCCACCACCCGCCGTACCAGACACCCCACCGCCACTTTTCCATAAAGTGGATGAGGATCAAGGGACGAATTCGTTGTCGATGGAGCCAGTAAGGCCGCCACAGGCGGTTCAACAGTCGCCAGGCGTCAGCAGCCAGGCACCATCACGTCCAGCTGCAGTACCAGAGAATGTGGCACCAGGTCCATGTGTCTGGGCGATTGTTTCTTGTTGTTCGGCCGTTTCCAATCAGATTCGGTACAATTGTTTTGAGCAAAGAGGCTGTGTGGGCGCATTTTGGGGCGCTAGTCCATGTGAAAATGAATTCGCCAAAGCGGCCATTGCGAGTGCATTAAATTATTATAATAGTAAGTGAAGTTGGTTCCTGAAGCAGTATTTGTAATCCGTACTAAATATCTTAGTTTGTAAGATAGTTCATGAAGTTTCATCTAAAATGATCGATATTTCGGTTGAGTTAGATTAAACTAATGAACTCGCCATAATCTGTAAGTAGATTTGTGATCTTAAACACTTTTCAAATTAAACTAGTAGAAATATTATTTATAATCGTAGATTATACTTGAAACAGCTATTTGTGGAATATTTTTTACATAATCGACTGTTGTGTATTTTTTACTAAAACTTGTTAAATATTTGTCAATGTGAAATGTAAATGTGCCTTAACTTACAAAAAACCATACAGAAATTTGTATGAACAGGAAGTCATCATGTTAAGGACGTGTATGACTCTTCCACTAACAGTAGTACCATCCAATTAGTCCAACCAAGTCGATTTTCTGTATGTTTTCTCGCAATTTCACATCCAAGTAATTAAATAAGACTATAAAAATGTCCCCATTTTCTAATTGTAGCTGTAAATCAAATAAAATCCTCTATTTTATTTATTTCTTGGTAATTTTATTGTCGAGTGGCAGCCGAAATGAAACCATTTAACCGTACCTCGTTAACTTGTCAACTTGTATACACTCTCTTGGTAAAAGTGAGTGAATTTGAAGTTGACTAAAATGATATCTACAGAAAATCTCAACATACTCGTATACTGGCATCAGCGGACGTCGAACAGAAAGGATCGATCCTGGCATTTTCGAACCGTCAACAGTTTGCCGAACAAAATTCAACCGCATTTTCGCCGCCCCGTCTCTCAATTCTCTGGCCCTCACTACATTTTATATCAGTTACACAATTTTAATGTATACAACTTCCAATTTTCCGTTAATTACTTTCTGGTTAATTAAACATGTTTTGCTTTTATTGCCCTCCATGTGCATGTGTCTATCGGTGTGTGTGGTTCTCATTTCGTTTCGTGTATGTGTATGTGTGTGTTTGACACAATTCCGAGCTGGATTTTTGCCGCTCTTCAAGCCCCCAAGGCTACTGCACAATAATACGAGAAGAGGGTGCAGTGGAGCGTGTTAACCACCCCCTTCCATTCCCTTATGTCACTTTTCCATATTCTAATACGTTCCATAAATCTTGCGACTCGAAATTTTTATACATTGTTTTATTTAATGTTCATTATAGCGTGAATTTCATAATGGTGCAGTTTTGTTTCCTGCTCAAGTATCTCACATAGAAACGTACACGCGGAACTTTTCACAATGCACGTCTCTCTATGCTGGTGGAATAGTTTACAAAACACTGATATGGAACTTTAAACTGAATAATTAATGTTATCAGTATGTTGTGCGATTTTCTTGTGGATTTCCCCGTAGACACGAGAAATAGAATTTTTTTGGGGAAAATCAAATGGTAAAGAATGTCCAGAAATTGCTTTCCAAAAACATTTGTTTCTAAGAGCAAGAGCATTTCGATAACCCTGGTACCTAATTCTTTATGAACCAATCAAAATTTCTGTCACGAATATTTTCGTTTAGCCTCAACTATACAATTTAAAGCGCGCACACTTATTTATGAATAGAATTTGTGCAGTTCATTTGGGAGCGTTTTTCCGCCACTTTTTTCGCCCAATATAGAAAATATGATGAATTATTAAAAAGCCGTTCTCTTCCCTACTCTGTGTCTGTTTTACATTATTAGGCACTTGTAAATGCACCTTAAGAATGAACCGGCGCCGCGCGTCTTACCTCATAAATTATGCTTTTCTACCCCAAGTGATGATATTTTTAATCCGACATTCTCATGGAAAATTATGTTTCTCTAAGTAAATTGTATTTAGATTTATATACGAGTAATTTGTAGTGTGTACGTGTACACAGGGCTTAAAACTCTGTTTACCGAAATTAATTTTATTTTATTATACCGGAGCGCGTGAAATAGCGCGCCTTTTTCCATCCCCCTTTCATTTTAATGCAGCCTAATCTAAATAAATAAGCGGAAAATTGTTATTACGGGATTTTCAGTACTTTTTTACATCACTCAGTTACCGTTGTTCATTTATATTTTAATGTGAAAATCGCCTATACAATAAATTTGTTCGAGAGACAGAAAACGCGCGGCTGTTTTCAGTGAGTAGAAGATTTGGCGGATGCGCACCGGTTATAAATTATTAAGGACGACTTTTAAAAAGTTTATAAAAAATTTGTTTAATGTCCAAACTGAAACAAATTCAAGTATGATGTTGAGACAGTGTTGGTGGATAAATTTTGTATTTTAATGAACACAAAGTGGGAGGTGCATTTATTTATGGTAAATGAGCGAACATTATTAAGCGACGACTCAAGAAAAAAATTCGTTACTCATTTATTAATCACGCAAATTTAATGTAATTTGGGTACGGGTGTAAACAAACCTTTACATTTCAATAAATGTTTAAATTAACACCTTGGTTTTGGTTAGAAAACAAATTGAAATGGAATTTCAGAAATTGGTGAATGCGCCACTATTAAATATTCAATGATGAAATTTTAAAAATTCATAAAAAATTTAACAAACCCCAGAATTTAATCAATTTTATGCACGACCTTTGGATGTTGTTTAACTTCACTCGCTCATTGACATTTCAACTTGTGAAAGAAATTAGAAATTGCTAAATGCTTCTTTGTATTTTTTTCGGCCAATTTTAAAAGTTTCTTTCTGCGATAAAAAACCCATCAATAATGATCACATTATTTACTTGCATGTAAAGCCAACATAACAATTACTGAGTAAATCAATAAAAGCCGATTACAGATGATGAAACTCTCCAAACACACAAAGGCTCGACAATTAAAGTTAATTAATCCTTCAATTTTCTTTTTTCGCCCAAACAATAATTCATCATTGATTAATGTGCATTGGCATATATAAATTCTCCAAACAAATAGTACATTGTTATATTATTTTTAATTAAATTTACATAGAACCATGTAATCCGCATTAATCATTTACCGCGTATCACAAAGTTGTAAATTTTAATTAAAACTGAAAAATTCTAAATGCCCGTTTTACTTGATTAATTTTTCGACATTTCCAGAAATACCAGTTGCACCCGGCTCCTTTACGCTGATAAATTGCTTGGAAGGTGATAATGTCACAATACAAGACCACTTCGTATCGATTTCCACTCAATTCCGAGCCCTCCAATTATTCTAAATTTATTACCCGAAAAATCGACAATTTTTAACACGTTGCACTTCAAATCTATAGTTCAAACAACACTGTAATGTCCGAAAAACAGTCTTCAATTACCCTTAATTTACTACCCTAAACGACCTGAACTTTTTTAACACTCTAATAATGTACCTAATTATCAGAAAACCGCAATTTTTCACATCCTTCTACAAAAGTTATAGTTCGTGCAACACGATAACATCCACAGACCATTTCGTAAGCACTCTACCATTATTTTTGCTACACAATGTCGCTCGTGAATGTGAAAACCCATTGAAATGTTTCGTTTATTATTCAAAGTGTGTTATTATCGGATTTGGTCGAAAATGTTATAAAACCGTGCCATTGGTGAATCGAAATTACATTCATTGCCATTATGAAATATTGCAATCGAACCCATTTAAATTTTACACACTTACCTTTACTTTTGTCACCTTTGCCCATGTTGCCAACAGCATTCAAGTTGCTCCTGAAAATTTATTCAAATCCTGATTAAATCCGCCAATATTTGCACTACAACAATATAACATGGCACCAGTGTGTCGTCTCTGTTCGTGTGTTAGAATGTTAATTCCCTCCCCTATAATGTTTAATTACATTTCTAGTTTATTTTGGCACCGAACACATTTTTACTCTGCCGAATTAATCCACTTAATCATGTGAAGGAAATTAATTCGGTGTGTTGCGATTAATTAAAGCGATTGCACACAAGATGTGATTAGGAATTTCTGATGTAATATTCAGGAAAAAAAGAAGACGCCGCGCTTTTTTTTAAATACATAAGGGGAGAGCCGAATATGTTGTGTAAAAAGGTATTGTGGTTAATGTAAAGTTTAAACTATGCAAATTATATATAAACCCAAAATGCCGGGACTTTCTTTATCCACTCCACCTCATTAATTTACTACCCACAGGATGGCTTGGAAGTGCTTAAATAATTTCAAATTTACGTTCTTTAATTAGTTTATTATGACGTGGTTTATTATGCCCCTGTAAATTGTGGTATGGTAATGGACCGCCCTTTCGCCACCTTTTTATCGAAAAAGCGATTTTCTTCATGTATAAATATCGCTAAAAGTGTGTGAAATTCGATAAGTGCAGCATAAAGGAGGAACGTTGAATTTCTCTGATGATTTCCGACACTTTTCCTCTATATATACATGCGACTAGATATAGTTAAAAAGATTGCTTTAGCGTCGTATCGATTTCGCATAGCACCGTATTTGTTTTTTTAAGGTTATGTTTTTTAGGACACGTTGCACGGCTCAATTTAAGTGGCAGATTAACGTGCGCCAATTGCGAGGTATTCGACTTTTTGCCTTTTTAAATGCCTGTCTGATAAAAACAAGTTAATTTATATACGTTTCTCTGAATTCTCTGCATAAGTACACAACCGTTGTCCGGATATTCGATTTATCTGTGCATTTCGCGTTTATATGTTCAAATTGAACGCGCTTTTTTCCCGGTTTAATTCCATCAGCACGGACAACAATACGTTTAAAAGCGAGATTGGAACTGTTGATAAGCGCCGTTTTATATCTGTTTTCGAGTCATATATTCAAATGTAATGTGGCATAAATTTTTGCAGAGGTGCCAATTTATGTGTTCCCAGGCATTTATAAAGTGTTTTTATCGGCTTTTAGTAGACAAGTTCAATTGGAGGTGTGGGGGTGGTTTATTGGTAATTTGGTGCAGTGTTGCAAGGATATTGGACAAAATGACAAAGTTCATTCTAAGGAACAATTAATTAGAGTGAGCAAAAACCGCTGAGGGGTATTAGGTAGTGTGTTTAGTCGATTTCAGCTAGATGGAAAATTGAGTAATGTGGCAAGGTGGCAAACTTAATTACTCTCTATTAAAGTCGATATTTTAGAAGGAATTGTTAAGATTCTACAATGGAATTGTTTTGGCGGGAGAAATTATTATGAGAAAATGTGCCAAATGGACAATATAAATGTGGTAGTTTGATAAAAAATGGCGAAATTCTAATGGAAAACACTGTTTTAATTATGAATGTAGACACTATCAGACATTTTTCACATCTGACCGCCCATCAATCTGTTGTCTCTCTCCACTTTTATGACAAATCACAACAATTAGAGAAAAAATACAGTACGCCTCTTGCATAAGTAGCGAATAACATTTCCATGCAAAATCACGCTTATAAATGGAAAACAAATATAAAAATATGAAATTTCTAATTATGAAGACTTTTTTCAGTATCTACTACATCAAAATACTTTTTATCCAATGTGCCACAATGTTGCAAGAAACATTCAGTGAAAACTCGCCTTAATCCTCGTTCCCTCTCATAAAAAATTCAAATCCATGACAACCTAGCCTCTCCACTCGAATAAAACAATCCAAATCCCCATAGCCATCACAGCGTCGTGGCCCATTGCGGCATTTTTCCTCAAATGAATTTTTCAAAGCAATTATAAACGAAATGAAGCGCAATTATGCGCCCGAAAGGGCCAATTCGAATGAACAACAATACTAACAGTGTCTATTTGCGAGCAGTGTGTGACTTTTCTCCATTCACACACACACAAGAGGACCGACAAAATGTATTCAGACCCGTTCGCCTTACAAAAACAATTTTGGGGCGCCTGTTGCTACTTTCCCTCTGCAATATTCCGTCCGATGCCATGAATAACGAGAGACGCTTGGCACTGGCAACGCTTGAATTAGAAATGAATTTTACAAGGGACCCAAATATACAGTAAAATGGAATTCTGGACATTATTGGGAGCAATATTTTCGGCTAGTTCACATGATTTTTCTCCCTTCGCGTTTAAAATTTCACCGTCCGGATTTCTCTTTTAAATCCCACCCGGCCATAAATTGCGAATTGGTGGAGTGAGTGTTGCATTAAACACACACACATGTTATATTCATTTAAGTGAACGGTTTTCGCACCGCAATTCAGAGACACCTCGTTATCAGTTCTAAAAACCGGAAACCATTTTACCAACTGAAATGTTACATGCCATATTTTGGAACATGTACATTGGTAAATATTGCAGATTATACGCTTTCACGTCATGTACAATGTGTGTGTGGAAGTTTATTTGGCGGCGTTGTGATGATAGTGGAAAATGCGGCAGACTTTTCCGATCCGCACTGAGATGCAAGCTAAAAAGGAGGATTGGCTGCCTTTAAGCCATTTTATACCCATATCAAAGGGTGTTATCTGTGAGGTGGTTCAACTGCTAGGAGTCTATTACAAAAAATATGTCAGTTTTTTATTAGCTTTTCATGTTCGATAAGAAAATCTCGAGTTTTTTTCGAACGGTTGTAATTTTAGCGCCAAATCCTCGACGGCACTTTTCATGGCAAATTAATTAAATGAAAATACTAAAAAAAAATTCCAGCCGAAATGTACAAGTGCTTTTTGTACACTTACCAAACTCTTCCGATTTATATTCGTCAAGTTTTCAATGTGAAAATGCGAAGAGTGTTCCAACACTTTTGCGCACTAATTAAAGTGTAATTTTTTTATTTCAATATAGAAAAATGCACAAATCCCTTTAACCGATCCCCGAAGGATTCGCGACAGGACTAAAATTCCTATCTACCCCTCGAAACCTTGAAAATGAGAATGTTACCCCGAAAACACTGTTGCGCAGTCCTTAAATTTTAAATTTTTACCGCACTGACATCTATACACCAACAAACGCAAACACAGTTGTGAATTTGCAAACAAACTCGCTTTTCCCGCTTTCATCAAGTTCAGTTTGTTCACTGTCCAAAAGAGGACTACACAGGATTAAGTTCAGTTCGTTTATAAATCCACTTTGCTCCTTAACTTCATTTTAAAGTTTCTTTCAAAACTTCTTAACTCGTTCTTATGTCCACAAAGAAAAAAGGTAGTTAAAATGAGAAAAAGTTTCCTGTCAGAAAGTGCTTCATTAATTTTTTTTCACCCCTTCCAGTTCATTATCAAAGAAGTTACGATTTCCATTTGATATTCCCTTTAACTCTTTTCAAATTAATTTAAATTATTTAATTATAATTGTACTCTCATCACAAAAGCGCACACACAAATAAACGTTTTTTACTCAGTAATAAGAAGATGATATTCAAAACATATGCTTTTAATAACAAATATGCTTCTCTGTGGATTGCACTTTGAAAAGAAACAAATATTAATCCGGACAAATAAATTTTCATATTAAAATAAAAAAAAATTGTTTGTCTCATCTTTAATATGATTCCTTTTATAGAATGAAAATAATTTTCTTGTTATTTTGGTAAAAATGCACGTGTGTGTGTGAAAGACAAGTCAATTATACCGACATGTAGCACGTTCGTTTTTATATTTCTATATATTACAATGATTTCGCTTTGAAATGCACAATAAAATAATGATAAAAGTAAAATATGTATATTTGCGATAAAAATATGAAAAACTTTTTAATGAATATAATAGAGTTTTTCTTTCACTTTATTTACTAACACATGCATGCATCTCGTTATTTGTGTATGACCATAATTCATTAGTGAAAAACGTGTGAAAACTTTTCTTGCCACAATAAGGAGAGGAGAATAATTCGTGAATTGTTGGACCTACATAAGTTCGGAAAATTATGCAAGACGAATTTAATTAAGAAAATGTCCTGTTTCCAACTTCATTTCCATATTCCTAACTGGATTTGGGGTCGGAAAAAGAGAAGGAGAAGAAATGTTCGCAGGAATAAGGTATTATATAAGAGTGGTGGTGTGTTTCATTTCATCTAACTATTAATGTGATTTGTTGTATGGACTTGTAGTTGGTGCAATAAATTCCCATTTTTATATTGGCCAATTTGTAATACTTAGTATAATAGTATTTTTGTTCTGGACAATGACCAAAAACGGCAAACTTTCTACAATTCTGCCAAACTTCCAAATCTAGTAGGGAATTTTAAAGTGTGCGCTCTTTGTGAAAAATTGCATTTTGTACACTCAATTTGGGAGTAAAGTGTTCGTAATGGGACGGTTTATTATGTTATAAATTAGTCTTTTTGATGTTTGCCAGTTGTACATATTCTTATAACTTTGTTTTTGGTCCAGGATCGGATGTTCAAGTGAAGTTGGATTACTATGGATGGTAGAGATAAAGATCCTCTCATTCTGGAAATCTTAAAAAAATGAATTAGGTATTTCAAAAACATATCTCTAAAAATCAATTTTACAAATAATTCTAGTGGGGTTCTTAATACTGCAAAATTAGAGATAGTTTTTAGAGATATAGGAAATAAAAATTTGTTATCTCAAAATTTATTTCCAACTTCAGAGATATTGTTTAACTTTTCACATTAAAACCAAATCCAGGACAAACTTTCTCTGTAGAAATTTTTCTTCAATCAGGAAAACCGTAATTCTGTTCCCATAAATTTTTCTGGAACAATTCAAGCCTGTCAATTGTGAAAGAAACTCCACAACCGTCTTCCCATATACGCCCACCATTCCACAACTAAAAATCATTCTATCACAGTGGCATTATTTTCCCTAGAAAATGAAATAATTCTTAATAGGTTTCATTTGAAATGAAATTGATCTTGAATGGTTTTACAATATTTCCCAATACACAAACCCTTATATGCACACGACAAAATATACATGTTCAAAATGAAACCAAGAAAATATTCCCAGCTCACCGTTCACTCGCTTAAATGAATTGAATTCTTATTAAATTTCCCGTCATCTTTGCACTGCTTAGAAGAGCGCAATAAGAGTGGGGAAAGGGCTGCTGAGAGGAACCTTTAATGGATATAAAACCGAAAAAGATCATCCACGTATATTGAAATAAATCTGTGAAAGCAAATACGCCATTAGCGCATAATACAATATTTCATCGAGCAATGTGTGTGCAAACGGGGGTCTAGAAAGCGCGCTTTTTGCCCTCCCCCTTGCACCCAGCATCTCCACACAAGAACACTATTGCATCCATCGGAGATCCATCCATCTGCTTATATTCTTTAAGCGTAATTCTTTTGAAACGTTCACTCAGAATCATCAGTCAGCGTCACTTCCGGTACAATGGCGGGCCAAATGCTTTGTTCCATCCACCCCCGGCTCCCGTCCCGCCAAACGCCGCCACCACTAAACGGATGCTGAACAAGTGAAAAGAATTAACGCGGACATTAGCCGAATGTTATGTGCCGATGAGAGAGTGGAGGAAATTTTCTAACCATCCGCCACTTTAATTAATCGACCTAATTGAAAAGTTGCTATGGAATTTTTTGTCAGTAAAAAAATTTTGTTTAGTAACATAGAGGGGGCAGTGGAGTGGAAGTGCATTTTTCCGGCCGCGAGACTCCTTAAAAACCATTAATTTAATTTGCAAATAATTACTTACGCCAAAACGTTGCAACAGAAAAAAATGCTTTACAAGTGTTAAAAATCGCGTGCAAATTCACAATTTATTATAAATTATTAATGCATGTAGGAGCAATCTTATTAATTTCATGCTGTGGCCAGAGAGGCAATATATAATTGGCCGGTATACTATGTGATAATCTTGAGCCGTTTTTTTCTCTTTAATTGGAATTAATTGTGAATGCACTTTTATCAAAGCGCGCGTAGCGCTCCAACTAATCTAGCCAAGTGCAAGCGAAGCACGCCGTCGAATAATCGTTTCAAGCAACATTTGCTTCCAACGGATTCAAAGGTCCAATTTTACATTGGGGCCGATTGTTTTGAACGTGCCACTTGTCACATTTCCACCATCTAATCACTACCTGTCAGGAACAGGAAAAGAAAACACTTTCAACAGTTTTTTTTTTCAATAATTTTTTCTTTATTTTTGTGAAACAGCAATATGTGAATTTATATATAATAATCCTTCTTAAAATTAGTATTTATAATATATTAACGAATTTAACGAAAATTGAGGCACCTGACATAGCGGCTATCACTGTAGGTAAAAAAATCGCGTACACCAATCTTCCTTGGCGAGAAGGCAAATTGGTGCGCATGTGTGCATCAATATAAGTACAGTAGTTTTTAATGTAACAACAAATGTGGGTTTGTGTGTGAAAAAACAGAAGGGGTGAGATATGCACAATCAATTATTCGCCCATTTAAATTGCTAAAAAAACAATTCAACACATAGTTTTATTTTCGTAAAATTTTCTCCTTAAAACTTTTTTTATACACATTTTAGATACAAATTTTTTGCTCTAGAAAAATTGACATGTAGTTAGCACAGTTTTCCGAAAAATTAATTGACTACATTTTGTAAATATTGTCTATAAAAGAAATTACAAATACGTACATATAGTTTCTTTAGTTAAAAGAAATCATTTCATAAATTAAAAAAAAAACAATTAAACTAAAAAAAAGAAAATTGTACATAAAAACCTATACTTTTACCGACCCATAAAATTGCCTAACAAAATTTCATCTATCTATCATTTTATGCCTCATTTTTACAGAATTAAACACATCGATATAGTTCCTCTCTTTACACATTGGCATAAGTAACTTAGTAAACAAAAAAAAATAAAAAAATAAAAACAACATTATAATACCCGTGAAAACAGTGTCCCTCAATATTTTTTCTGTCTTTAGAAACATCTTTTTTTTAATTTTTTTTCGTTGTAAAATCGCACCGGAACAGCATAGAAGAGGACACTGTGTTGTCGAGTATTAAAAATACATTTATCTATTACTTTAAGAGCAATTACAATCATACATCAAACACTTTACAAATAATTACACAGTAAAAAAATCTTGCTTTAAATAATTACAATTATATGATTTTTTTTCAATTTTCAATTAACTCTCTGCAATTTTTTTTCTCAAATAACACCTATAATATTTTTTTTAATAATATACTATATATAGACAATAAAATGTAGACTTCTTCAATATGACCAGTACCGATATGACGAGAATAGAAATGATCATAATTGTACAAAAAAACCTAGAATTATTATAATAAAAAAAATCAACAAAAAATATAAAATGGGTACCATTTTTTCAGTAAGCACCTAAAAAAACTAACACTATTTACAACGTCGACAATATAATAATTAACTATTTGAGTCTGTTGGCATCAATGAAATTGTACAGACCTCTGTAATATAGTTGCACGATTTTCACGCGTTTTCCTTTTGATTATTGAGCTGCCAACCAACACAACATTCTCTTTTACTAACTAATAATATTTTAATATTCAATTTTACTATACATACTTTTCAACAAGTATACAATTAAAAAACCTTAACCATTACATAACAACTGGCATATTTTTTTATTAATATAATTACAAATATAAAATGATTTTCATGAAAAAATAATATAATAATGTACAAAAGAATATGTATAGATGGCACCAAAGAACGAACAACAAAAAACTTAACTTACTTATACATTTATCCGAATTCCTATTGAAAGAAGATGCATGATTAATATTGCAAAAATGGACATAAAAAGCAAAACAAATTTCATAGTTTTGGTTTTTGTACAAACAATATGAACTTTACTGAGCGGACAACCTCTTGTTGTATATGTGTATTTCCGTTTTACACAAATAAAAAAAATCATTTAAATAGACAAGAGTTTTTCTTTCACTTTTTTACGCCACGATTGAACACCATTTCTGTATTTGTTGTACGAGATCATTTTTAACTTGAAATTATTTTTATTTCTGTGAATTTGCACAACATACATTGGAAACATGTTAATTACGTTTCGAATCAGTGCGTGACTCTCAAAATCTCAATGATTTTTCGAGTATGGAAGGAAGGGGCGAAAAGGGCGCTCTCTTCTTTAAAACCTGCAACAGAAAGAAAAATTCACATGAATCTCATCGCTCCATCTCTGATGCCCCCCAAAGAAATAATAAATTGATACGGCCCCGCAATTGTTATTAACGACAGTCTTACGTTTTTAAACGACATTTTTATTGTGGCTCCTTAAGATAACTGTAGGCAATAATGGGTAGTTTTTCTTTCTTTTGTCGAATTGCGAATGTTTCAGTGTGCCGTGCCGGTTTAGTGTGTGTGTGAGGCTGTAAAAAGTAAGGATAACGCCGTTTCGCTCTCACTATATATGCACTCCGTTGTTCTGTTAGTGGCGCCAGTGGAGATGGCGCCGTCAGCGTCGCTTTTTCGCCCGAAATTGGGGGGTTGACGGACGCACACATCGACACACGCGCCCCCCCACACACAATACACACAGCCATATACATAAATATTTGAGGGACGAAGAGCGAGGAAACGGCCAGAGAAGAACACATTGGGAAAAATTTTTGTTGTAAGTGAAAGCTCTTCGGGCATTCGGCCAGACGGAGAGAGGATTCTAAACGACGGTGTATAATATGGGGGATGCACATCGTTAGGATGAATCTTTATCTATATCTATATAGATGTGGCTGTGTAAAATGTATAAAAGCAAAAAAAAAGATGGAACGAGCCTTTTTTTCTAGTCGATTCCCTTGTACATTTTTCTCTTGGGAGACGACACACTTTTCGGAGAATTAGAAAACTTTCCCTTTTTCTACATTTTATACACGACCAAGCGTTTAAGTAAGAGATTTGCAGGATTAATGCAGAAATTAGTTTAATTCTGCGATTTTTTAAACATCGATGATTCGAGCATGGTAATGTCAAATGTGAGGTTAGTTTCACATTAATCTTGATAAAACTGCTTGAATATGACACTCCAAGTCGAGTATCATTCAAAGTCAAATAAACCCCATGTAATATAGTTGTTAAAAAAACATGCGTCTATTTAAATGCAAAAAAAAATGTCAAGACTAAATTCGGGGGGCTGGCAGCAAAAATTCATGCATAAAATGAGTGTGAATGTCTTTTATGTAAATGCCACAGACCTTGTATACACACTTTGTATCAATTTTTTTACAAATAATCATTCGTTTTTCTGTCTCCATCCCCCACACCCATCGAAATCCATCATCTTTATTATTCAATCACGTAAATTATGTCTACGACAATATTCACGATCATAAATTTTTCTACGTGTCGAAATCATAATCCGTTATTCTATGCACAATTCATCCTCATCGCTCCCAACTACCCTTCCCTATACTGAAAACCACCACTACTAATACGTATATCGAGTTCTTCTCTCAACTGGTCTGGCAAAAGTTACACACCCCAGCCACATTAATCTCGGTTAGATATGCATTAAACAAATCGTGTGGTGCGGCGGCGGCGGCGACGACAACGGCGGCGGCGGTGACTTGGCCAAATTCATCATTCCTTAGTCAGAAGTGGGCGCATAAAAAAACCCGACAAATTCGCTCCACATTTGTACTTATTGTGCAATTATTAATGCAAATATTCACAACCACACAAAAAAGCGGGAATACATTTAATATCCTTCGCTTTTGGCGCCCTCTTTGATTACAATATTAAGTGTTTGCATGTTAAAAACCGCACTCAATTATGCAGCCAACTTGACTGTATATGCCACTCTTGTCAAGTTCTTATCAAATCGCAACCCTAAAATTGTCACTCGCTCTCTTTAAATTTTATATTCAATTTCCTTCGGTTAGAAATTTGATTATGGCGACGGTGACGGCAAAAAGGCAGCGACGGTGGCGGCGACTAGTCCACAAACCGATCGTCAGCTGTCTCACTTTCACACCTCCCACCCCTTCCACCCACAACGCTATTTAGTGCTGTGAGGCGGAAGGGGAGAGGAAAACTTCCACCACCTACCTACTCGGCAAAAGTTTTTCAGGAAAAATTAATGATAACTTTTAAAATTCGTCACGTGTGAAAAGTAATAGTAGACGATTCGTATAAACACGATGGCATAACTAATAGAGAATTTCACGCGAACTTTTTAAATAAAATTAATAATGGAGAAGAAGTTGTTTAAAAAGAAATTTACTTTGCAAAGTTGTTTGTTGGTGCTTCCCTTTATATTTCTTTCTAATATCGCCAATTGAATTTTCATAGATAAATTCCAATTTAATTAATCTTAATTAATTGGAGCGAAATGTGGTAATAAACACGTTCTTGATGTTTTACACACGGTTAACCACCATTCATTCAAAACATTCTATCGAACGTTCATAAATTATACATGAGAGTGGCGTTTTAGTATTTTTTTTTCAACTGGGTTGTTGCACTATCGATCGATTTCAGGCTCAATAGGCACCCTTGATTTTCGCAACACATTTACATTTACCCACTGTCTTCTATCTGTTTAATCATCCGCCCCATAGTAAAATAGTAAACAATAAGCCACTTGTACATAGTTAAAACAATAAAACAACTTGAAGCAACAAGTGGTGTTTGTTCTCACACACACACACCACTTTCGTTTGCCTTTCCACCGAGCCGATTTTCACCACATTGCAGACCGTTTTCGGTGATTTTCTGTTGTGTTTTGTATATACTCGTAAAAGGAAGAAAAGCGCATCTGTGTACTAAAAACAACAACTTGTTACACTTCCGACATACGAACTTAATTTAACCACCCCATCTGCAAAAATTTCCCAACTATGCTAATTGGCCGTCTCTCTTTAACATTTTACGCGTGAAAATCAACCGTGAAATATGTAATTTTTTATTAGCACCGTTTAAAAGTGCAAATTACGTTAAACGGCCACACAGCGCGAGAAAGAGATGAGAGAGCAGTTTTATAAATGCTAATGTTATTAGAAGATTTTATTGTGCATACGAAATTTACGAAACGTCCCAATGGGGTGCGCGTTGTGAGATTTTATAAAAAAAAAGTTATGTTCCTGCCGCCGCCGTCGTTGCCGTCGACTTGTCGTCGTGTCCTTTTTGACACTGCATTAAACACGTTAACACAGGAAAAGGGGGAGCGGCATAATTTATGCACGTCCACAACAGCAAGAACACACTTTACCTTGTCTATAGTGCATTTTTCCTGTGTTTGTTAATATTGTGCAAATCCCTAAAGATGTCGTTAGAATACGAGACAATAAAAAATAAATTACGTAATTTGGAGAATGAAATCGCGATTTGCGGAGATAAAGAACAAACGAGAGAGATCCGATAACGGAGCAAGCGAAGAAAAAGTATGATCGGACACGATTATAAATTTCCTTGGCTTGTGTGACAGGAAATATGTAACTTCTAGAGTGGCTAATAGAGAGATGGTCGAGACGCGTGTGGGAGCGCAATGGGGATTGGTGGAGAAAAGTTGCGGCTAACCTAATTGATTATTTCAAGTAGTTCTTTGAAAGTTTCTATATTCGGACATGCCAAAGTATTATGAATGATGACCGATCATAAAACGGGCTCGTCACATACACTTTTATATAAACTATATATCTCAATCTAAGTAGAAGGTGCCACCCCCACTGGCCCAACTCTGTCCCCCTCGTTCACATATCCAAATACACACACATGCACATCGAGATATATCAATTTATCTGTCTTTCTGAGCTTTATGGTTTTACATTAATCTCTGTGAGTGCTTGAGGGGGGACGAGTACACCCTGTTCTATATTCGTCATACAGCCATCACTTACATTGAAAGGGCATTCTGTATTATAAATATGAAATATTTTCAAACAAGTTCAATATCTGTTATAAAGCCAGGCGCATTATGGAAATTGTATTATAATATTTGTGACGACGGTTCCTTTTAACTCCTATGGATAATATGGATAATACACACATAATATGAGTAGAACATTTTTATTAGATTCTCGTAAAATCTATTAAACGATCTATAAAAATATAATTGTCGAATTATTGGCTCATCGGTTTCGCAATTGATTCTGACTTTTATATCCATTCGTTTTGCATATAAAGAGAACAGCGTCGTTTAACTGCTGTCTGGAAATGTGCTCGTAATTTTACTAACCAATTTAATGGTACATATGCAGATTTTTTCAAGGGAAAAGTCGGTTAATATTCTCAACGCGTCGTTAAAAGCGAACTCTTCGAGGCTACAGCACAGTTAGGAGCGTTCTAACTTTTCACACTTGTTTCTACAAAAGCTCTAACTGTGCATATGAGTAATTTTTTTTGTTACCCTCTGGTCACCCATCCACATCATACGAGTCCCAACTGACATTGCTTAACTTTAAGCAGTGAAGAGTTTTTACTTTGTAGGAAGACCGTTCGGTTACCAATTCCATGAAATAACGGGCAAGTTTAATAATCAATGAAAACATTTAAGACCATTTTAAGTTGAAAATATTAAAAACCGTTTAATATTGTCGTATAACCGTATCAAATACCGAGAATAAAGTTACGAAATCAGACTGTGTCATTAATTGCGTCTGGCCTATTTCCCTAAACAACATTTTATTATTACATTCATAATTCACGAGCACTCACAAATTCTAATAATAGTAATCGCGATAAACAGTCTGACTAAAAAAACTATTTTTCGATAATAAACAATTACACATATGTACAAAAGAAAAATCGTACTCACTCGAACAGGGTCCGTTGTTAATGCACCCAAGAGGGCGTCGTCGTCGCTGAATACGTGGGCGGTGGATTAGTCGCCTGATTATTACTACTAATCACCGTATGCGCTTCATTCGTTTGCTGTTGTTGTCCATTCTGTTGTTGATTTGGAAAATTAAAATCCAAATTGCCTTCCATATTCAGTTCGTGTTTAATCAGTTCTTCAATATCACAATCGAAACCACCTTGTAACGATTCCACATTTATATTAAGATCATCCAATATTGTGTGATTGTTTAATGCGCCCATCAATTGGCCCATCATTGTGGATGGTGTGCCCTGGACGGGCCCACTTTGCGGTGTCAATGGGGGACTACTTGAGGGCGGTCTGGGCATTGCGTTTCTACTGATCAAATATTGACTATTTATTGGATCCGGCGATGGTTCCGAATGTGGATACGAGGGCGACATGCCCGCTGGGGACATGCTCTATCAAAAAAATAATAAGAAAAAAAAACAGTTAAATAAACAACTCGAGCAGGGGCTCTCATTGTGCCAAATTACCTCCACTTTAACTTGTTGCAAACAGGAACACGTTTGTATACGATGTATGGGACACTGTGTTAGACCATATGGTGAAGTTGCATGTAATGAATTCAAGTCCCGACAGCCGGGAAATTGTTCGTACGGTGCTGTGTAGGGTGGTGGTGGCGGTTGTTGTTGTGTTTGTCCATTCATGTATCTGTAAAGAAAATGGAAACGCTCGTAAGAGTGCACAAAAACACATAGTGGTGGAACGACAATGGGAACAGCGTGTATAGCGGAATTTATGCACATTTATGCACAATTTATGTACAAATTGTAAATAAAACACATATACATTTGTGAAAAACAACACAAGAAGCAACAAGCAACACGAGGAACAACAACAACAACGAGAGAAAATTGCTCACCCCAAATACGCGTCTGGCTGTAATTTCATTCCTTGTTCAAGGTTGCCAGCTAATTGATCAGGTGAATAATTACCGGACATTTCAGGACTATAATTTGTATTATTAAATTGATTTGGTGAACTCCAATCGGGCTCGACACCAACAACGGCCGGTATGGGCGATAAACGGCCACCGCAGGACGATGTGTTCGATGAGGCTCGTGGTCTGAAGTCGGGACTTAATTGAAAACCGCCAGCACTGTAAGGGGTGCAAATACACTAACTAAGTTATTAACTCATAAGCCGGCAAAACTGGACACTTTAGAGCGGATTTGTCGAGAGTTGTTAAAAAATTGCAACAAATTAAAATTAGAGATATGGAAAAATATAAAATTAAAGATATATTTTTAAAGATATGCACATAAATAATTAGAGATATGTGAATACATAATTAGAGATAAGTTTATATTTTTTTAAAAAACAACGAAAAAATGTCTCGAAATTCGGGCCTTTTGTCCAGTTTTACATTGTGGCCCGTTAGAGATGAGCGATGTGGATGATGAATGGCATGATGCTGTAATGAACGAAACGAGCGTAATTCCCTCTTCCTTACCTGTGAATTGGAGAATCGGGGAACAAATCTAGACTTTCCGAGACTGATGAACTGGGACTAGGCGTTGTGTCGGGCAGACAACCGTTCCGCATGATCTCCACCTTCTTTTTAACACGTCCACGTCTCTTCTCGAATTTACTTGTCTCCATTGAGGCGGCACGCCGCCTCACCGATTTGCCCGGCTTCGCATCAGGATTTATCATCCACCACGATGATTTTCCAGTCCCTTCGTTTTGTACACGCATGAAACGGTTGTGTAATGATAGGTTGTGTCGTATCGAGTTCTGTAACCACACCAAAAACCAATTATTTATTACATTTATTTAAAAAAGGAAAAAGCACAATTTGCATACAATCAAAATTATTTATATTATAATTTTTCTTTATTAGTTTTTTCTTTCTTTTTTTTTATCAAGTGCAATGCACTTTCTGGTGACGCACATGCATTAAAATTGTGTAAATAATCGAGTAGCAAGTAGCCGGGAGATTCTCTCGTTCACTATCGCTTCTGTGTGTATTATGTCAATTACACATTTCACTAACTATTACATCTATTTAACCTCTTTAATTGATCTCAATTAGAGTGATCTTGTTCGATGCACTCGAACTACAAATAATTTATTTCTTATATTACGTTGATATTGGAGTCAAAGTGGTTGGTGGCCATACGGGGATTTACATCCTCTATATAACGCCAATTGATTAATGCATTTTACCAAATTACCATCACATATATAATGTATAAACCCCAGCCACCGACTCCATAACAAATTGAAATACTTTCCAATGCACATTGAATTTTAATTGATCATCATTAAAATTGTTAACATGTGAATAATTCCAATTGAATTAATTTCAATTACTAACGAACCTCTCAACTATTAATTGACACATATTGTGTCTGCCATCTTACAGTACCACACACCATCCATCGCCATCTTAGGCCACACTTCATATTGACGTCATATAAACAAATTGTCAACTATAATTAGTTCGTTGTGGCTTTGTCTAAGTATAAGGTGTAATTTAAAGAGAATAAACAGCAATTTCATGCATACACCCTCAATTTGCCAACACCCTCGAAGCACCCCCCGAATGTAATTAATGTAATACTGTATAAGTAGCTAAAATTGTAAGAATTCTCATAGATTAATGAATAATTCATTAAAAGCTTTTGACGTTACAATGTGTATGAGACGGGGGGCGCCAAAGGAAAGTGCTCCAAGGAGCGTCGGCGGCAGGGTGGAGGGATGTGGATGGAGAGGTGGTTGCTTGTTCACAGTGTGCTGCTGTTGAAGAGGTGATGCTGCTGGTGGTGGGTGATTAATTTCCAACGCGTATGTCGGGATTAAAAGATCAAGTAAGCAGTCAGGGGCAGGCGCCTCGACTTACAGGCGTCGCCCAGGCGTCTGTATGTTGAAAATCAAGCAAGCCACCAAAACGCCCCCCCATCCATTTGCCCAGGTCGCCTAGCATATACACATTCATCCAAACCTGCACACTATGGCACACATATACAGTGTGATTTTTTTTTTGCTCAGAGATTTTCCTCCAATTCCAGTCATCAGTGAAAATAGTTGATAATATAAAAGTTTGCTAGCGCAGCGATTCCACATTTTCTATGGGTATATAGAGACGTCGTTCCTTATTATTATCGTTTGGCACACAATTTTTATGACACTTTTAAAAATCTCTCCCGCTGTTCTATACTATGCTTAAGCGGCGGGGAGCGCCTCAAGGTGTTTTCCTCTTCTTCGTCTGCGATATTATTCGATTGATGGTCGCCCCCCGTATATGTGAAATTGAATTATGAGAGCGCATATAAAGTGTGCAACTTTAACTTTGATTGGTATCAGTTTGGGCAAAGTTACGGGATGGTGCGCCGGTTAGGATTTAATTTGGAATTTTTACAGCTTCTGTCGGAATATAAAGTACCCGATTCACTGTGACTGTTTTGCATAATCGTATGGGTGAGAGGGATTTCAAGAGAGACGAAGGGTATACCTGGGACTGTGTTCTGTGGCTGGCGCCTCAATGGCTCCACCATATTCCGGGGCGAAATGTCCGGCCACTTCCGTTTAGTTGTGATAAAAGGCGCGCGCGGTCAGCGATCACTTTCCTTTCGGCCCCTCACATTAGCAATATTAAGATATGTGGCTCCGCCGATAATGCTGGCGACTTTATCGTCCTCTTCTGGCTAGCTTCTTTTTTTCTGGCCATATATCTGTTCCTTATAATAAAATATATTGTCTATATAGTTGGTGAGAGTGTCTCGTTAGAGCACTCGAATCGGTCACATAAATCAGGTGGTAGTGGATAAAAGTGAGGCCGCAGGTGGGCCATAAATGCACACTATCATATTCATAATTCATCTATTTTACATTTTTAACACATCAAATGTTACTGGATGAAGATGATGATGGTGTTTTTCCATTCACAGGAAAAATGTCAACTTTTAATTAGACTACCATGTTATATTGAGTATTATTTTAAGTTTGTTGTATTTGCAGAGAGATGCACTCATTATCGCTAATTAACTCTTTACTCTCTGGTATTACGAATGCCAAACTAAACGGATAATTAACGAGCCGCTCCCTTCCAGTCCGCTAATTTGCTAAATTACTGCTATCTAGATTCATGTTTCCATTGTGTAATCGATGTTCAGACTCGCATATATACGAAGGGCAAAGAGTGGAAGGAAACGCGATGAGTGGGGAAAAAATTTAGAAAATCTACAAATTATCAATATTGTACAAGTATAGTTAATAATTTTTCGAAATATTCATGTTGCATGCTTTTAAACGCACTTGTACACATGGCCATATTACAGAAAATTAAATTAAATGAAATTTCAAGGCACATACGTATATAATGATAGAATTACATTATGCATATAGCGTGCCTCTGCATATGTCAGGTGAATATTTATTGATAGAACTTATACATATATGTGTGTTGGAACGCATACTTTGGTCGGGTGCCAAAATGTACAACTTCTCTGCCACTCTTCCCTTTGCAGCAACACTTAAAATTTCAAATAATTACACAAATAAATTAAATTCAATTAAAATTGTATGTGTGTGTGTAGAAAAGGAATTAATTAATTAATTTTAAATACATGGTATAATAATACGAAACATTCCGATCCGACATCATGCGTGAATAATTCAATTAATTAATACAAGTATAATATAGAAACGCATCATAAAAAATGTATTTTCTAATTGAATAAAATTAATCGCACAAAAGAGGTCCACCCTATATCTCCGCGCGTTTTCTGCTGTGGCTTTTAAATTGAGCTGAATTTGAAAATGAGAAAGTGTTTCAAGTGGTTTTTCATCTCTCGTGTATTTCACGAGAGAATCCTTTGATCCTTCCCCACACAGCTTGTCATTTACACACTGTATATGTGTATTCGGCCCAAATACCGAAGCAAATTTAGCGAGAGATAAGTCTCTTTTTTTATCATCCGAACACTCGTTTGCAAACAGGCAATGTGACTTATTATATTTCTAGCGGTCCTTCTATATGGCCTCGACACTCCTACAGCATTCTTGTAATTCTCAAAGGTTTCGGTTTTCTACACACATACTGAAACTGGTACGTTAATACAATAAGTAAATGACATCATCAGCTGTAGGATGGTATAACATCAGGGCGAAACCAGGCAGAAGTTTATTTATTGACGATTTTTAAAAATGAAAGATTCGAATAGTTTTGGCGGTAAAATTTTAGAATAATGAATATTTTATATAAAAAATTATTTTGTTAAAATAGAAATCCTTTGAACATTGAAATTCGTCATTTCAGGTGCATGATATCAAAACCTAGACATTTTTTAATGTGAAAATGTGTTTGTCGAAAATGTAAAACTCTCTCGCTAATTGATCCCGTATTAAATCATTAGCAAGTCGACATGATGGAAATGTTACGTCCTCAGGGACGAGCCACCGCTAGGGATGACTAGCCACGACTTGAAAAGTCTCAGTCATGAAAGCGTGACCAGAAGTTAAGAGAGTATCTGTTCTTTCACTGTGTAAAAGATCCGCCTTGTGTTCTTCGGTAATGGTGGATTCCCTTGTATGTGATTTGGTGTAGGTCACGCACAGTGTGCACGTCGTCCGCCCTTGAACCGTACACCAACACACACAATATTCAAAAATGATAAACAATACACACACACACATGTTGTATAGCACAGAGGAGAGTCAGAAGCCAGTCAATCTGAGTGTTTGTTTTTAATTTTGCACAAACTGGAAAACTGTGTCAGTTGGTTAGTGATGTTTGTTTTAAGTTGTTTTTACGTTGGGCATGAAACGGTGTTTGTAATCATAACATACATCGATGGACTATATGAACAGGGTGGATTTTCTGACTGTAATAAATTGTTGCGTGTTACAATTATCTGAATATTGGCACTTCATTGAAAGATAAAGAATGTAAAAAAACTAGCAAAAATCTATTGGAATTTCGTATTGTGCGGTCTTTATTCAAATTGATAATATGATTAGTTTTTCTCGAATTCTCTAGTTTTGATGAACAAATCACTTATCAAATTAGCACAGTTTTTCATTCGTTTACTATCGAATAGATAGACAAGATTCTCAGTTGAAAAATGTTGATAAGATTTACTTGACAAATTGATTTTATCCAATTTAGAATTGATTGCATAATGTGAAAATATATAACATTAATTTTTATGATTCCTTCTAATTATTTTTTTGTAGTAAGTAGTCGCAAGACCTTCAGTTTCAACTGAAACGAGCGACGAATTTCCACGTTCTTTCCATTGTTCGTAGTTCACCAAGTTTAATTTTTACGACGCAAAACTATTCCGTGAATAAATTACCCACGTTTTTGTCTAAAAAACAATTTAACATTCAAACAGTCTGTCATATTGAAATATTCAAGCAAAAAAATAATTATAACGACCACACAAACTAATCCTCCCCCACAAACTTTGCCAAATCTACCTGTATGGCACCCTTTTTCAATTCTTTTCGAAAAACTATAATTTACAATTATTCATACATATTCAAGTTGAAATGCAGGTAAAAAAACCCTTTTTAAACACCCAAACTAATATATTAGAATATTAAAAAGCTTGCGCACACTTATACACGAAATCTATAAAAATATAATTTATTCATCGATAATAGACCGTTTTCCTCCCCGGCCGCCCGACTTCCTGTCCTTTAACACATAAATAAATTGTCGGGTAATATGGTAATGTTATGAAGTTAATAAGGGTAGTTAGGAATTTTAGTTGATGGGGAGGTGTGGCGCTCATCCACGTACTATGCAAGTCCCAGCGTGACTGTCAAGTGTCGTTCTGGTCGTGTTTTGACCTCATCACTCATAAATAACACCACCATTTACTCCGTCCCCCTATAAACAACGACAATGATGTCCCTTCATTAATCGATACACACACATGTACACTTTTTTCTTCGAAAAAGTCCACTTGGAAAATGTATTAGAAAAATGAGGTGAATGTTCACCGGCAGGCAATCACAGAATCATCTTATTATAGTTACAATATCGACAAGACGTCCAATTATTCGTAAACAATCACTCCAATTATTGAATTATTGCATCGCATTTTGCAAAACGCAGGGATGGAAGACAAAGAGAAGAGGGGGATTAGAAATGGGGAGTCTTGTTCCATCAGGGATGGGGGAAGAAAGTAGGCCTTTTATAGAAGATGAAATGGATAACATGTGGAAAAAGTGAATGAACTAGACGCCCATATGAGAAGAAACTGGAACGAATTTTCATATAGAGTAAAATGGATAAGTTTTCCAGGCAGAGAGGGAGGAGGCAAACAATTGTTCATAAAATAAGGCAAATTAAAAATACTTAATTTTTAAGAATATAAGAAGATGATGTTGAAGAAAAAAATTACTTTATGTTTAGAGGAGCAACTTATTAACTGTAATCCCCCATGTTCGCTTTTTTCCTATCTACTCTCCTTCATTTTCTGTGTGCCTTTAGTCTTGTTATATATGTACGTTCCCATTTTTCGCTTTCAGTGCGTACATTTATAAAACATTTATGATATTATAAAGGAAAAGCTTTAAAAAGAATTAAAGAAAATATTTTTCAGGTAAAAACAAATTTATGAGATCAAAAGAGATTAACACAAAGGCAACAGTTCCTTACATTCATATACGCATGCAGATACACACAACCGGAGAAAAGAAGAACTTCTTTTGCACTCTGTGAATTTCCGTGTAAAAGGAATATTTTATACACAGTATGTATACATTTTATATTTTTAAAAAACTTTTTCTTATTATATAATAAGTAGAGAAGAAAAATGCGAAGAGCAACGGAAACCAGAAGGCAATTATGACCATACTTGCTATCATTCCACTTTTATCACTTGTAAAGACTATTATTGTGCCTGTAAAAGACCACCAAGGCCACAACTTCTGCGTTTTCCTTATCAATATTCCTCGGTTGTGGATTCTCACTTCTCTTCCTTTCCCAAAGAGACCTGTGGTCAATGAGAAAAAATATTTTTCTTCAACAACACACATGCACTCTCCACTGATAAATTCCTTATCGCAACATTCGTGTGGAAATTTACAACAAATCAACCCAAATGCTCTGATAATGTTTTTAAGTTCAATAACTTATTTTAATCTTGACTTGCCGCTCGCTCTTATCAATCATCAATACAATAGTGTCACTAATTTCCATTTTCTCAACAAAAAAAAAAGATTCCACATAATTCCCTTTTCAGGTGCATTAGGAAATAAATCAAGACAAAGCTGATGATGTCTACAAGGATTATTAGGTTGTGTGATGGGGGGTACGACACACCTCCCCACCCAACAAGAAAATGTAAATAGTTAATAAAAGGGAAATTCACAATTTTCTTCATTCAGCTTTTAAACCATCATAAGACAGGGAGAAATGAAGACGACGCCGACGACAACGTTTTATACTTCAAAGTAATTGCCTTCAAGTCGCTTCGAATTATTTACTAAGGTCTTTGATGTTGTTGTAAATGTTATAAAAGGAGTGGGGACGACTCACGAAGGGTAGAGTGAGCGCGGTACGATGGCGGGGCACGACGACATCAGATCACCGAATGATTACAGATAAGGACTGTAATCGGTCACCTGTAATCTGCATACATTTCCGACACGAATCAATTATTCCAATCGTTTCGTCTTTGATTCGCGTTGTTTTAAAAGTGAGTCTCTCTCCCCCTTTTCCTCCCCCACCCCACACAATCCCTTTCCACTGTGTTCACCAGTCTAACGATGATCTAGTATCGGCAAGAATCCAACCTGATCCTTCCCCTTCGAGGTCACATCAGCGCCAAACAGCGGCTGCAACTGGCATCCGCCACCACCGCCGCCCGCGATCTCGTCATTATTAGCTAATTTATCCCAAGTTGGCGGCATATGTGAACACTGCACTGATATGTTAATGAGAATGTGTCCAAGTTCGACAACAGAATCTGTTCGTTCTCAAGGTGGATTCATCGTGCCGCTCTTATCCTTGAAGAGGCACACAGATGGGCTGCTGTCGGGCGGTGTGGGAGGTGATGGCGGTGGGTGGGGGTACAGACGGGAGGACTATTAACCACAGAATATGATCGGTGTCAAGTCAAGGTGTCGCCCGATTTATTCCACACTATTCCGATCGGATGATCGGAATTAGTTCGAATTAAATAAATTTTTTAGTCCTTCCTCCCCCACCGGCCTTAACCTGCTAACACCTCACGTTTTTTTCGGTGGGGACGTATTTCGTATCCAGCGAACATCAGGTCGCCGACGACGCTCGGCGGCGCCTCTCTCTAGTCTTTTGTTCAATTCTGAGACTGCTCCAGGCGCCATCCAGACTTTGAGTTTCCAGATTAATGGATCATTTTTCTTTCGTACTGCACGAAACGGCGTTATATGGCAACCCTTGCTTCTTCTACTGCCATTTGGCGAGGAAGGGAGATGGCAAGATATCGAAAAAGTATAATATACCTGATGTAATAAAAAAAATGTATATATCTCTAACATTGGTCCGATCGTATCGTTCTCTCTTCGTTCTACTACCAACAATTTCACTGTTAAAAGTTTTCCTATAAGAAGAGAGCAAACACAATCGCATAAACCATAATTTGTGCGCTGCAATCAGCCAGAAACTGACATTGAAATGACATCACTTCGACCCTATCTTTATAGTTTCGCCGACTAAATGGCACTGGAAGAAGGGGGGGACCAGAACGGATGATAAGATCGTTGGTCAAATTTCGGGAGGAATTAAAAAACAAACTAGAATTAACGCAATCAGATGGAAGCATGATGAAGGGAAGAGGTAGAGGGGTGATCTTAGACTGCTTTGTAGTCTATCATTAATCAAATGGGCGATTGTATGAACATCGATTAGGAGAAGCACTCCCCCCATCTCCCCCCTTTTCACACAAGTTATTAATTATTTTTGCCATGAAAAGGGAAATACTTGTGTTCCTTCCGCGTTTTTTCCCCGCCGCGCGCTTCCAAGGGCGGTTTTAAAAATGAACATTCATTTCAATGATGAGACCACAGATTTCCATCAAAATGCAATGGAAAAATTAGAAGCGCGTAATTCCGCTCTATGTACCTGCTTAAAAATGCATACAACATAGAACAAATTATTGTTATATTCGGTGTGTCTCCTATATGGGGCCTCACACTAAAAACGGTCACTTTCGTTCGAGGCCACCGCATTGTAATTTATTTTTACCCTTTTTGTTCCGTCTATTTAGCCATCATCTAGACTAGACATCTATGACCTAGGCCAACATGATATTCGCGAAACTGTTCACGATAATTGGCGAATTTTGTGCAGAGCGGTGTGGTGGTGGTATCCGAAACATTTCTAACATAAGTGTATAAAATAAAATAGCGCTTTGCCTACGCTGTGTCTGCATAAATTCACAAGGTCAGGGCCGTTGTGTCGTGTACGATTTTTTGCGGTTCGTCCTTTAAATATTCGTCTGCATAAAAATTTCCGAATTGTGTATATACATACATTTGTTGATTTGATTCACAACCCCTTCTAGAAACCTGACGCCTACCTGCAACAAAAAAAAATACACTAATTAATATTTAAAAATTCATCAGTTTCCCGCCATTCATCAAATATCCATGAATTTTTTTGTGTTTATATGATCGTTCTAAATGATTACGATGATTATAGTTCGTGAGATTGTTAATTTGTAAATTGTGACATGATTTTTCTAATAAATTTTCCGAAAATAACACGAAAACCAATGTACACAAACGTTAAATAAATAGCGACCCCCACACATTGATTAATTGCGTACAAATATGTGAAACGGCGCAAGTTGTGATTAAATACATGAATTTTTTCTAATGTTATTTAGTCAAGTAATTATATGTGTGGCATGAAATGATTATGAAAATCGATATAGGCAAAACGTTTTCCTCGTTTCATCCACATTAGAAAAAAAATAACATTTTTTTAGGGTACATAATGAAAAGGACGTGGAAAATGAGGGGGCGAATACAAGAGAGGTGTTCTTTTACACATTTTTTCCATCTTCAAAAAAAAAAACGAAAAATTAATACCCTCCCAGTCGCCTTGAACAAAATATTTTATTCAAGTTTAAACTTTATACACAAAGTTACAGAAATATTCACATACAACACAAGGATGTGCTCTATAACGAAAAGTTGTGTGTTATTTACATTATTAATTTCATTAAATTTTCATATACAACATAATCATAATAATATAAAGTTGCGATTGGCAGATTTTCATTAAATTATTCACGCGAAATTAGATGGAAGAGTTTAATAAGTTTGAACAGGAAAATTGACGGTAATTTTTGAGGAATTAATTATTATAGGGAAAATGCGTACATTTCGCATCACATTCTAGGGGAGATGAACAGAAAACCGTCCTATTTCCCGAACGGAGGGGGGGTTCATCGACCCTTGAATTTTACGTAATTCCGTGCGCATTTTTTCGACATTCAACCGATAAATAATGGAACAATTTAAGACCGCGTAGACATGCTAATTAATTCATACAAAGTGAATTTCGTCTAGTGGACAAAGTACGACACGGTTTAAATTTATTCACAAATGTGCAGGTATTCCGGGGGTTGCTTTCGCTCTCTCGCTACTATATCTACAGAATATAGAATTAGGGAAGGAAATCAACAGGTTTGTGGGTCGGATTGCAATACACACATAAACACACAACCGAAACCCATTACGATACACAAAAAGAACAACAGCATTGTGTTTCATGATGTGAATGTGTGTGTGCTAAAGTGAGACGGATATACCTGTACATTTACGACCCACCAACATAATAGCCAGTCAACAGAGGACTAAAAGAGTGCATTCTGTGGCCCTTTTGCCACACGAATTCCTCAAATCAGCGTATGTTCAATTTTATTATATGCGGACGTGGGAGGTCAGTGAAATTTATTAACTGTACTTTCCTGTTACTTAAAGATAGAAGGCGAAAAACGAAGAAGGAGGAATCGAACTTGTTTTAATAAAAGTGTATACATACACGTTATTACCTATGATAAGAAGTTGGAATTATAAATTAGGAAAAATTCAAGACATGATATATAATCGCTTGAGGAACTCTCTAACTGGGTATACAAGAAAAATATTTATTAATAAACTGGTACATTCGATTATTATGTGTACAAGGAACTGCATTTATCATGCAAAACTGTGGTAGGGATAGAAATAATATTAAATAATTCATTGTGAACTTCTTTGACAAACTGTTTATTTAAGTGTGTGTGTTGGAAAATGAAAAGTAAATTTGCTTTTTAATATTCCATCCAATCCAGCCCCGAATGTACATATCTCTTTATAAAATAATAGACATTTACTTGTAAATGCAAAGATCAACAGTTAAAATACATAACATTTTTCATCATCATCAAGTAATTTGTTGAAAATGAAAAAAAAGCACTTGTATAACTTTGTTAATAAATTCAACTCATCCATACTTATTAACATTGAATATTTTAATAATAATTAATAACCAGGCAATATTTACATATTGATGTGTAATATATTTGGATTTATAGATTGATTAATATTAGTACTGTATGCATTTGAGTAAATCATTTATACATACTGATCCGAGCGAACACATTAAATAACGAGAGATGAAAGCATTACAAATCATACATTAATAAGTGATTAGATGGATCTTTTGCCCTTACAATTGAATAATCTGGTGTCGAATGAAGGGTGCGAGGGAAGCATGTCTCGAACGTTAAAAAACGTTTCATTAATTGAAGGACACCGAGTGCATTACGTAAATCGATTAATGATCATTGGCTGCTACTTATATGAATATCTAACAGCCCAAGGTTTATCATTAATCAAATATTGCATACTTTATATTTCTCACCCATCACCAACACACACAATATACATAATAATATCGGAACGTATCAATACAAAAGCTTCCAAACAGTTTTCTATGCGTAGATTTCGAATGGGGAACCCTTTTCACAAAACTGCAACTAATGCCAATAAAAATGCATGCATGTGTAAAATCATGAGACTCCCACGCCAAACAATGCGAGACACAGTCCATCTGTCCGAAATTCGCAACAAAAGCCTATGGACAACCCTTTATTTGTGGGTGGAAATGTTCCCATATGTATTTTATTCCCGTCCGCTTTTTCGGCACTCGAATAGCAGCGCCAACTATACGACTCTTTTGTTGACTTAACCTTGCCGCTATTATTATTATTATCGAATGAACGACTTGGCACACATTTTAAAAAATGCAAAGTAAATATTTAAATATATATATGTATATAGAGTATAGAGCCAATATAAAGATACGGGGAGTATATACACTTTTAAATTAAAACGAGTGTTATTGCACTTGTGTGTAAAAAAACGCGTCTGGTTTACTTAATAAATTTTTACAGCGTTCAAAGAAAATGTATTTAGAAAAAAAAATAGAGGAAAATTTCACCATTACACTCATTAATGTTTTCTGGTTTATTGTGTTTTATTTTGATCGCTTGTAAAGATTCATCCACAATATGAGAGATTTCTCTTGAATTGAAAGAGTTTCAACAAAAATCATTCGTAATTCAATTCACATTCTAATCCTTTGACGCAACGTCCATATGTTGCATACGGTTATTATTACATATTGTGAGTATTTTTCGGGGAAAATAGGGAAAAGAGGTAACAATTGGCCCTGTGGATTTCGCAGATGCAAAGGGAGTAATAGAGTAAAACGCGTCAGTCAGCCGGTCGAATTTCTTTTGTATGCAAAATGAAGCACCACATGCATCATTGCACCCAGTTGTGTGTATCTGATTTTCTTTCACTGAATACATTATGAGAAGATTGTCGGGCTGGAGACTCCCGACATTTTACGTAATCTGACCGATGGGAGCCGTATATGGCACGATTTTCAGTGACAAATCACCGAAACAAATGCAAAATTATTCTGCAAAAAGTCAGAAAACTCTGGAGTCTTTTATTTCAGTCAGAAATTAAAAGACATGATTCTGAAGCGATTTTGCGACTTTTTCCTATGGCGTTAAGATTTTTGGATTTTCCGGCGAATCGAAATGAGGAATTCGTCTTTTTCTGCCTTATGCATTATTAAAAAGTGGTACAATAAATCGCCGAGATGTCAAAATTCTTGAAAACATTTTCTAACGATAATAAAAAGCCACCTAATGAGCTCTCTTTTCCCTCATTCCATTGCTATTTCATAGAATATGTCGAGGTTAATCTGTCAGTTGGCATGGAAATTACCATAGAATTTCAAGCACACTCACACAGAGCAGTGATATTTATTTTACATTTATACGTGTAGGTGTTAATCGTGATCATATGTACCACCTAGTTGTCAGCATTTGAAACAAATGTTAAATTATTGCAGGAAAAAAATGTCTGCCACAAGTTGAAATTTTTTTCACCACTTTACAGTAATTAACTAATTAAACAATTTCAATATTTCATATTCAAATACAATGATAAACTCTTTAACCTAGGAAATATATTTTGCAAAAACGTGAAAACTTAATCGCTGAATTTTTATAGCAAAATCTTTTCGCTTATGATGCAAACTTAATGAAAAACAAAACGATAACAAATGACCCCCGTGCGACTTTTTATTTTTCCCAAATTGCGAACAATTTCGTAACCTCAAAAAGTTGATGGAAACCACGTGATTCGATACCTCAATGACGCACCACTATAACCAAGTCTATAAATAAATGACAAGACAATTGATGCAATAATATACACACTGATGTAATAAAATGATCGAATCACGTCCACTTCTAGTCTAAATTTGATATGTTTCAGGTACAGATGTGTGGACGTCACCATTCTATACCTACATGACATTTACATAAAACAAGAAACAGTTTACAAGTCGTCATCAGTTTTCCAATAGGCGTTCTTAGAAAAGCGAAATGCACAAATGTACATCGACAACATTTGAACTGAAACGAACCAATAATACACAATATGCATGTGAGAATTGTGTCATTTTTCTATTAAATCAGTTTATCCATTTTATTATTCTGACCTAAATTTATTCACATTAACCGAAGGTATATTACATATAATATTTACATATTTTATATGTGCAGTGCATAAGAACAGCATAAAAATTACTATATTCGCAATTAAATCGAACGGGAACATGTTGGCAACATTAAAATTATCAACTAATAAATTTCCAACTGCAAAGCGCATTTTTTTCATTATTTCCAATATTGCTGTTTAAACTGCCATCGTACACGATATTAGCATGTTATATGCAAGAAAACAAATTCTATTTAATTACATACTCGCATTTGCCGTTCAATTAACACCATATTATAATACTTCCTGAATTCACAAGCTCTTCATACCCATCGATTCACACATACATTAAGTATCTGTTTTCTGTTATTGCTTCTTTTTCAAATGCGAGCAGGGTTGAAAAGAACGCCCCCCCGTGTGCCCCCTATCATACCGAACTCTAACGGTAATTAGTCGCGTGCCGAGAGGCAGTGAATGGAAGAATTCCGGGAGCTGCTGCTGCTGCTACATAATAAAATCGAGATAGAAAGCAAGAGAGCAACAAGTGTTCTCGCGTTCTTTCCACTACACTTGAAAACGTAAAGTAGGAAAAGCCAGAAGCGCGAGCTAATGAACAGTATCAGCCCTCTTTTAACACAAAGCACAGTTGTATTTTTGTATACCGCGAATTTTTAAACATCTCCAAATTGAAGATTGAGAAAGCAATTAAATGCATACCTGGAAAGAGGCAATTTAAGTATAAAAAAAGATGTCAAAAATCACAATTTTTAACACATCTGTCAAATGTGAAAAAATAAACATCGTTTCTGTCATTCTTCAATCCGCGGAAAATTTTGTTTCCCTCGTATTATCTCAATTCCAGGTAATTTCGCTTATATTCGCCTCCCCGAAACATATGTATATCAATTTTTTCTCTCGCAACAATGAATCACATCCACGACACACACACCAGGTGGAAAGTGTACGCGGGTTGAGAGCTTTTTCAGTTTTGTAGAGAAGCATAGCGACGCCGGTTGCCAAGCGACGCCGCCGGCGGTCGACGTCTCCAAGGATACCTGGCGCCACTACCCGTAGCGCCGTCGGAAGCAATTTGCCGCTCTCCGGACTCTCATAGATGCTCGCAACGGTGTCATCTCCACTCTACATCATCCACAGCACGAAAATTAATACACGGTGTACAGTGGTGTAGAGTGTGTTCCCCACCACCACTCACTACGCCACTGATGCACTCATTTTCACCAAATTACTACTGTATTCGACACTGTGCATCACCATTGAAAAAAAAAATGTATAAAAATTCCACACGGCATTGATTGCAAACATGTAATTACATGAATTAGTTTGCAACAAAGTTTCCTGGGACATAAAAGAGTTATATAATGATTAAAATTGATTGCACGCAATTTTTTTCCAAATAAAATGCGAGAAATAAAAAAATATCATATGGGCAGGACTGGTCGAGCTGGTTTCCTATACCGGGTGTTTAAGAAAACGCAAATCCATTTATAAATCGTAGATGTGTGTGCATTGGATGTATTTAATGTAAGAATCCTCTTCACTTTACGATTTCATCTAATTAACAAGGTAAAGTGAGTTGCTTTTAATCTGGCAATCACTGGTTTAGGTTTGTTAATTAACGTCCTCATTCCCTCCGTACACACACATACAAATTACAAATTAAAGTCTCTTCCTCCAATTCATCCCCCCACAAAGAGAGCCCCCTGCCATACTGATCGGATTTCGTTGCGCAATATTGTTGTTATGTACCATTAAATATTAACGTGTATTAAGAAAATACAATATTAGGGAGGTAATTTAAAAGCTTTTAAAAGACATCGCTCCTCATCTGGAAAAGTCACCCCCCTCGCTCATCGGTCCCAGAAGCAACTTTTATAATATATGTAATAATAAATGAAAGGAACGAGAAATGAGTGCGCGTCCTTTTTGCCCATTGAAACTGGAAAGATGTCTTGAGTAGATTCCAGTCGCACTGTGCATAAGGAAAAAGGGCACAGGTATATATATATTCGTGTATGCTTGCTGCTTATCAGAAACAGCGGAGATTTCCGGCCCCGGACTCTGGCGCCAGGCACCCCCGTAATGGATCGTTCGGGATCACGGCGCTCTTAATCCGATTTACGAATTGTCTACTCTCTCTTTTCCATCACAAAGGGAAAAAATGCGATACACACACACATGTACACACTTGACTCTGCCGTAATGGGGCTAACGCGTTTTATTGACCTTGAAATACACGTTACTGAGTGTCGAAACTCATTTTCATATGTCTAATAAATTTCATTCCGAGTTTCGATGTTGAGGAAAAATTTCATATCTAAAGAATTTCTAACCTTGCAGAACCTGTTCGTTTTTATATTAATTATAAAGATGGATAAAACGAGTTAAATATAGAAATTAGTTTGTGTGTGTGTGTGTCTAATAAATTAATAAATAATAACGTTTTTTTTTCCACTGTGATCCGCCTACAAGCGAAAATTTCCTCGGCTAAAAATACTCGAATGCAAGAAAAAAGAGTACGCAACAGAGAGCGCACACATATACATATACACAGTATGTAATAAAAATTTTCGAGTTGAGGTCGAATTTCTCGGTCTGGTAAACGCTGAAGGTCGCCACACGAAGATGGACAAGGAAAATAAAGAAGTTTTGGCTGTACCGTTATCTTATTACCAAGGCACACACACACACACACATTTATCTTGCAACACATTCTGATTGAGTTCGACTGGCCTTAAATTGTTCCATTTAATATTTTAGAAACGCATAACTTTCCAAGTGTTTCGAAATTGCGCCTGTTACAGATTTCTACGTTATCCTCCCCGCCGAAACGGAATCTGCAACATCGACGACAACCATCTGCGTCTATGTTCATCCCCCGTATTACACACACTAGATTAATTAATGAGTGATGTCGCGACGAGACTTGTGTGTCCGACGTGACAACCCCCTAAATCTAATTAAACACAAAACCTTCTAATTGACAGTTTGATTACAATACATGTGGTCAGCGCTGACTTTGTGCAATTTTATTCAAACTCACACTGGACGAAACATATCACATCGCACACTCTTCTTTTGATCTAATCTCTTTTTCACTTGTTGTGTGTATGTGCGAATAAATTTAGTGGTTTGTCAGTTTGGCACACACAACACTAGCCATTGAAAGGATCAAATCCGAGCCTGGAAGGGAAATTACGTTTTACGTGTAATTGGAAAACTTTTCATACATACACCACTGTAGGAGAGTTTTATTTAATTAAACTATTTTTTTTTTCTAGAAATGTATATGCAAATGAAACGATTTCTGATATAGTTAATTGCACTGATTACGTGCTGAAATGTGTGTCAAATTGTTTTCAAACTATACATCTCCACATGTAAATTAATTAATTATCATGAAATAAACTATATTATACGGTATTGATAATAGATTTGTATTTAGAGGGGCTTTAATATTAAATATTATGCGTAATCCATTAATTTCCGTTAATTAACTAAAACTAAACTATATGACACACACAGAAATAATAACACATTCAATAATCATTGTAGATTAATTAGTCTGGGAGAAGGAGAAATGTTACATAATTTGTAATATCTTTATGAACATTTTCGGCTATAAATATATGCAGGAATTTCAATTAAATGTACTGTAAAAGAAAAAAGAATCATTATAATTGCATTATAGGAGTTAACATAGCGGAAAGTGGAGAAAAATCTATTACACATATCAATTTAAATATAAATTAACTTTATTACAATTAGATGCATGCAAATCGTTAAAATTCTGAATAGTTTAAGCTAATTAAATATATAGATATTATAATAAAACAGTTATTAGTTAGTTGAGTGACTTTTATATAGTTTCCCTTCATCATCAAGTTGTTATCGAAAGTTCTATGATCGTTGTGAGCTATAAAATTTTATAACTCGTTAATATGGCATAAAAAAAATTGTCATTTAGAGCGATTTAAGACCATTCCACAAAATACACTGTTTTGAGTTATGACAAAAGTTTAGTGAGTTATAAAAAAATTTAGTGAGCTAAAAAAAATGAAACTCTGAGTTAAAAAATTCCCACAGGTTTCAAAATCCGCTAAACAAACACAGACACAACATTGAATAGGCCATCTTTTCTCATGTCCTCCCATCATCATCAACGATCATCATCATTTTTAATCTATCACTATTATAATTCATTTTATCACCATTCAAATATGTACAATGATAAAATTCAGATTAATTTCAAATCTAAGTAAATATTTAATAAATGCGATAAAAACTGGCTCTCAATGCCTCTTATAATGCTGACATTCACAATTACTAACTCATACCTACACAAATACGTGCAACTAAAACTTTTCCTCTCCCGTTACGTAACTAAGTGTGAGTTGGAAAAAAATCACCCTGTATAAACAAAAGTCTCGGCTAGAAAGTGAGAAACAGTTTTACTACTTTACTACACATTTAATACACGTAATATCTAGATAATAATGATAATAATTCCGTTGTCCTTGTTACACGTGAGTGTGTTAGCGTTCAAATAGCGAGCGGCCTTTGGGGGTCCAGGAAGTGACCGAAGCACCGCTACAGGTGATGATGTATGGTGCCCCAGCGGCCCTAATTAACCTGTTCTTGCCGCGTCTTGCGTAGTCATTAGTAACTGCGTGCACTCCATTCCATTTTTATAGCATTGCCTACCCATATATAGACAATAATAACATGACAGTCTTGATTAACGAAACTTTCTGATACACTCTATTGTACAACAAGCGAAATAAGCTCGTTTCCCCCACTTTCCACTTTTTTTCCACCCTTTGTTCTAGTTATTACTTGCAAATAGCTGGCACTGTTTAATTGAATAAACGTTTAACATTGTGTTTTATCTATACACATATTAATGTAGATTTTTGTATAAATTATTTTTTTTTACTAGTTTACTTTTCCGTTTCGAGTATATGGTGTTGCGTGCTTAAATTGTATAAATTAATCTGGTGCGTTTGTTGAGTTATTAATTTGATACACTATGCTGAATTTTAATTTAGTCATCATCATGGGGAAATAGATTGATAGAATAATCATTCACTAGCAATAAGTGGAGTTAATTAGAATTTATTTGCATAATTTTGCAGTTCATTTTCAATGAAGGTTTTTACAATTTTATCTTTGGCATATTATAAAAATTATTCTGTATGTGTGTTGAGTGTTTGTAATTATAATTTATCGAATTCTTCACAATTAGCAGCCTTTTACTTGCTTTGGTTGTACATTGATAAGTTAATTAGTTGGGTAATAGATAGTGGGAAAATAGGCTCTAGACGAAGGTTAACGGTATATTTTATAACTCATTTTCAATTTAAGTTAGGAAGCTTTTAGAACTCATAAAATGAAGGTGCCATTTAAAATTAATTTCGAGGTTTTAAAGCGTATTCAATTTAAGAATTTTATAAGTTGTAAAAATTTATAACTCACTGTTATAAACTTATAACTTAATTGTTAACGAAAAATTATAAAAAAATTTAGACATACAGAGAAGAATATCGTTAACAAAATGTTAGTTTTCGATTTTTAAAATCGTTTAAAAGATTTATAACTCACTGAAATGAAAGAGTTCATTTTTCTTAAAGTCTCTCTTTGTGGGACTTTTTTAAATGTTATCATTTCTAGAATATTTTGAGACAATTTTCAAATCTGTCCATTCCTTATATCACTTTTAATAAAAATCAAGATTATTCGTGCTGAAACAATGGTTCTTGTTTAGATTTTATCTCTATCTATATAAAATACTCTGCCATTATCAACATCCAAACAATAAAAAATTTATCACTGGAATAATTTCCCAATCAATGTTTTATATATTTCATAAATATAAAAAATTATTATCAACAGTACTTATATAAGTATAAGTAGTCTCAAATCGATCAATAAATGTATTTGATTGAAATACGTAGATACCTAAAAGCTCAGAAATATTGTGATCATTATCTTGTCAATCAAATGGTCTTTTTCCAACTCCACTATGACCATGCACTCTGTATGGATGTATTTTCTCTTTTTTCTTCAATGTTTTTCCATGTTAAATCACACACATTTCTATATTTACCCTGTGTGGTGTGTATGCAACAATAATATTTCTTTTTAAGTGTTTTGATTGATTAACGATTAAAAAAACACAATAAACAATAATTTTCTGTGTAAAATGAGGCTAAAAAAGCATTTAACTCTATAGTCGTAAGCATTTTTTTTCTATTCGTAAAAAATGGAAATTACACTCTGATGGAAATGATGGAAAAGTTGGAACTGTTTTTAATGTATGCAAAACTGTTCAGTAATTTCAGTCCATCTACATATTAATGGACACAAATTTAGCGATTTCCTGGTATATTATAATGTAAAGCTGAAACGATAATTGCAAATAAGGTAGTAGTGGTTTGTAATAGGTACAAGTTTATAATAAATTAGAAAATTTCAAACTATACATCTTTTAATCAATTAAACATCATTATTCCTCCATCGTACCATCGACTTTTATTAGTTTATTACATATATACGGATAAAAAATTTATTCACAAGTGGATTGATTCTTTATTATTAAAGAGTGGAATTTAATTTCCGAGAAATGCGGGTCCCCCCAACACACACTCATTTTATTACTAATCGCCTTTGATTTGATTCCTGACTCCCTTTTTAAGATTTACTATCACTCCAATTGATTACCGCCTTAATCAGTGTATTGCGCCCTTTAATGGGCAAAAAGTTCATTTGGATGAAAGTAAAAGTAACTAATGACATTATTAATGTATTATTCATTGTAAATTGAATTGAGGGGGGCAGAAAAAAGGCCGGGAGACATGATTGACAAGCCTAATAGTATTCCCTATGAATTTTCCGAAAATGAACCGAAAAAAAAAATATACACATAAACTAGACACTTTTTATTAAGTTTCAGTTTCTCATGCACTTAACATAATTACGTCATTAAACACATACACACACACACGCATACTACGATGTGAAACCATCAAGGTCGTCCACATTATATACATATTATATATCGAAAAAATTATAATTTGCTGCATATACATATTATAGAATTAAAAGCGTGGGTTTTCCTTTTAAGACATTAATTAAACGGCCCCGATTTAACATAAATTCTACATCAGAAAAAAACTGATTATATAAAAACGGAGTACACCTTTACATAGTAGGCAAGTGTCAAAAGACTGACAGCACCCAAAAATGTAGCCTTGAACAGCGGGGAATATTCTTGCATATTTCCACATCGAACATTTGTAACTAGTTGCCTTCTTCGAAATAATCCGTTATTGTATATAAAGATCTAATAGTGAATTTCAGAGAATTTCAGACCTGAGGCGAATTGTCTTGCTCTCTCTCCTTTCTTCCATCCAGCACACACGCTTCTAACTCTCTCAATATTTCTACAAATGCGTGTTCACGTATGTTATTAAATAAATTCCAATCAGAATACTATATTAATCATTATTGGTGATGTTTAAACATCTCATTTACATAATAAATGAGCAAATTGCGACCTAATTTCGCACACATTATACCCTCTATGTCCATTTGAAAATTTAATCATATGCATTTTAAACGGCCATCTAATGGGACTCTTTTTGATTTATTTAAGTGTCATTATGGTGGAAAGATCGACAACAATATAAATAAAAAATCACTTCCAAAGAAACAACAAACCAATGATGTAACCTTAAAACCCGAATAGACACACACTTATACAATTATTTTGAAACCCTAATTACAGTAATTAAAAATAGTTGATAAAGAAACGAGCCTTCGATAACCAAATTTTTTTCCGCAAAAAAAGAACGTGGAAAAATTGCTACTAATTATTTGTGAAAAAAGTGCGTCTCTGCATACTGAATTTATTACATGTACAATTTATTTGACATGTCACAAATGAAGCGGTTATTACGTTGATAGGAATCGGAGCGCAAAAGGAATATAACAGACAAGTAGAGTGGATTTCATGGCTCAACTGGCGGCGGTGGCGGACAAGCAAGCGCAAGGCCGCCTCCACGACTACACAGGGCAACAGGTGGGTGGCTCCACCAAAAGCCACCCATGCCCTTCTCTTTAGCTTTTAAATAAATACACAAAACGGTTGAGGATTAACCCTGCGAGAGTAGAAATTTGTGTGTTGAAGAGTGGACACAGAGAGGTGTAAGCGCGTTTATTTTTTGTCGACATGAAAAACTGACGATGAGTAACATTCTGGCATAAATACAACCACTTCAGTCCAATTAAATATGAACTCAGTCCATTCCTCTAAATACACACAACTAATGCCAAAAAGTGTGCCTAAAAATACATCTCCAACCACACAATTATTAGGTTAAATTTAATTCCACATTACTATTAATAAAATTTTCATGATACAATGTTGCAAATGTGTACAATGTATTTATGGTTGAATTTTTTTAAAAAAATATACGTGGATTTAATTAACTTTGCGAGGGAGGAAGGACGCTTTTGTGGTTGGCGAGAAATGTGGGTGTTTGTGATTTTATCGTGATTCTGATACCGCTATCGAATTCTACACCGAAAATTATATCACAATCCGCTTGTTTCACGATGATAAGTTAATTAGGGTGGGAGTTACAGAGAAAAGCTCAACCAGAGCTCGGTTATTTCTACTGTCTGTAACTCATTTTGTTAGAGTTGGAAAAAAATGTAAAAATAAAGTGATTTCAGTGTTAAATTCATATATTCTGTAAACAACAGAATTTTAATTATACCAAGTTTCGATTTTAAGTTTGGACGGCGGTAAAATTAGTTTTTCGTAAAAACTACCAATAAACCTTGAATTTATCAAAAAAAAAAATGTTACCATTCAATTGTACGCCAAAAACTAATGAATAAACACTTTACTCGACGTCTCTAACGCAATTACTAAGATTGTTATAGCAGAAAGCTCATCGAAAGCTCCTTTAAAGTTCGCAACAAAACTCGCTCCTAACTCGCTTAATACTGACGTTAGAGAAAAATTCCAAAAAGAAAATTTCCTCAGTTTTTCACGCTCTATTCAACTGTCCAAACAAAAATCTCCTATCGCAAGTCCAAAATCCGGTACCATATACCGCATAGGTAAATAAACTTCACAGTTTTGACTCGCACCAACTGCTGACGCATTTATTATTATTTTAACTAAAAACGTCTGGAATATGGCAAGAACAACAAAAAAAACGCCATTTCTCGCCGTCTCTCTCAGTCGGTTTCGTTTATTTTCCTAACTATTAATAAAGTTTAGTGTAAGCATATTTCATTATAGTTAGAGGTTTTTAAACACATCGCAAATGTAAGGTAAATGAAAAAAAAATTAAATATGTACAAAATATTATCAGAGCAAAAGATTCACATTATACTGTAAGGTGTATTATTTTTAGCAGGTGTATAATAAAAATGAAAACAAACATAATAATAACACCTCATGTGACATTCACTTCAAGGTTGTACGTTGACATATAAATAAATTCAATATTATTTTAGATCTGTATAAAAAAAAACACAGAAAATATAAAGCTATTTAGGCAGAAATTTTCGTGTGTATACGTGAAAACGAACACAATAAACATACATTCAATGTTATATAACGTAAAAAAGTAAATAAAAGTTATTTAAATAATCTCAACATCACATGATTGTTGTATAAAGTATGAGCAGATTTTACAAATTTTTTTTTGAAAAATTCTTAGTCTATTTGTGATAAAGATGCTGACCTACATAAATACATAGAGATTTGTTCTAAATTTTATATAAATACAATCATGTTTTCAGATTAATTTCATATACTTCCATCAAAACGGTGCTGAATGTACACGCAAAGCGGTTTTAAACATATTGGAAAAAGAAACGAATTAAAATAGGTCATTAGGGCATATAATCCTTCATCAAGCATCAAATAAATATGGAAAATGATTATATCAAAAGAATTCTCATCATCAACATCATCATCCTCATAAGTTATAATAAAAATTCAAACTGTTCTCTTTTCCAACACGATTGTCAGAGCTTTTCAATTATTTATCATAATAAAATATATGTCGAGGTGAAGCTTTATGTGTGAAGGGTTGCCTAGGCGACCTAATTGCCTGTGTTAAAGGCATCCCTCTATACACTGGCAACATTTACTCTCTCATATAAAATATTTTTCCCAACTACATACACACATATATATGGTATTCGTCCCCTTCCCCAATTTTAAAGGCCAAACTTGTTGCGAAAAGAGGAATTATAAAAATTTTTAGTAAATAACCAACTATGAATTTACGCAAACAAGCATACATACTGTTTATAATGAATTGCAAATAATCAATTTGAATACCATCCACAGACCATCATATCTGTTTATAAGTGTAGAAAAATCGCCTAGTGGGAAAAAGTGTACAAGTTGGCAACGCGGGAGGCATGTGATTAAATGATAACCCGTCGGTTTCAACACTGATAAGATAAACTGTCTACTTGTTGGAAAAGTGAGATGAATTTTATACTGTACGAATGATGTTTATGTTGCATTTGTAATAAAATCCACTCATATACTGTATATATAAAAATCTCGATTACACACAGAAGATGAAGGCAAAAAGGGGTTGCTATAGGTATACATTTTTTCTGGGCCCTTTTCTCTCCCACTTTCAATCAATTTAATCGTCACTCACTCACACACGGTCAGTTTCACTTCTCAAATCGATATAGAAACAATATTATATAAGTAATTGGAATGGACGTCAAACTTACTTGCGTCTAGACAAATTACTTGTAGGATTTCAAAGGCGCTGAAATATGTCAGCGATTGAATTCTTATTTCGCGCCGCCGCTACATTTCTTCCAAATGTACCAATTCTTAAGAATTTAATAATAACGGAAGTGAAACGCTCAATGTATTATGTACTGACCTCAAAATATCGCACTTAGGCCAAGTTCACAAAAAAAGCGTCATGAAGTGCGTAGGCTCTTGTATTACCAAGAAATCGTGTAGGTGTATGTGCATACTAGATCATTATGGAAAAATATGTCATAAATGCGAACATTGCTGCGAATTAAACGTAAATGTGTTTAGTTAGAAATGAGAGGGAGTGAAAAAAACTGTTTGTAAACAAACTATACAATAATACCGGTTTACCTTCTGGCACGTGTTCGACAGTGAAAGAATCGCACGTTAAATATTATTTTAAAAATGCTTTATTACACAAATCAAGTGAACAATTTCCTATTCATATCGAATTTATTTTTATCCACATCTCTCTCTTTCTCTCTTCTCTATTCTAGATATATATTTTTGTGTATATTGATGCGAAATTTCAATTTCTCAAAACATATGTGCGCAATTTTTGCACGAAAAATTCATTTCGCTCTAAACAGCGTCATCATTCAATATGAAATTGAGAGAGGGACTTGCAATATGTCATGTTTTCGCCCTACGTCTAATAAAACACACGTCGCTACCGCGATGCCACCTTAATTGCCTTTAAGGCCGCTTCACACTGAAAACCACCAACCCCCTCTCGCGCTTTTCTGCCATCTGTCACAGATATTGCCTAGGCAACCACTTGTTTAGTTGGCTAAACGGAAGGAATTGATTAATGAATGCGAAATTCTGCAATAAAAGCGCATTTACACACAAAAGGTCAACAACCACCACAAAAACAGAGCAAATTCGATGCAAAACTTGTGTGGTTTGTATAAATTTGTTGCGGGAAGAAGAAGAGACATTTTCAATGTGTGTGTGTTTATTGCCAATTATGTCTAGTGTACCACAAAAATGGTGCGTAATAATAACCAAGTCAATGACGTCACATATCATTGAAAGGTCGTTGTTTTTTTGAATGCGTTAGAGAGGATTTATTAAGAGGTTGGTGTATTTGTAAACATGGACTTTATTTACAACAATTCACTCACACTTCCACACACAGACACACCGTTTAGAAAAACAAATAAACAAACGACAAATTGGCGCGCAATTTTAAAATCCCTTCTCCATTTCATAGAATTCTTCTATGAATTAAAAATAAAAACGAAAACAATAACAGAATATTGTTGTTGTTGAATATAAAAACTAACGCTTCGATTCTTGATTGTGATTCGTTGCAAAGCACGTGCCACAGTCTTGTTTCGGGAAAATGAGCGATTTTTCGCTCGGTGCTTGAAAACAAGCCAAATTCACTATTTTTCCTGCGATATATATAAAATTAGATAAAATATTCTATAATATATGGAAACAGTAATTTAGAACGTACATAGGACGTGAAGGCTTTCCATTCGTCCAGCATATACATTGACACTATGCACTTTTATTAATTCACTCTACAATGCATTTTATTATTAAATAAAAGTGAAACGTGTCACTGTTGTGTCCTCAATTCGCTGCCTAATTTTAAACTTGAGCCAAACTGTGCTGGTTGTTGGGAGTTTGTATTAAAATCCGTACATTCCAAGAAGCGTTTTACAAAATTTTTCAACATAAAACTCTTCTTTGCAGCCACACTGAACATTTTATCTTTCTCGTTCCTTCTCGATTCTCTTGTGACGATATTTAGGGTACGTCTTTTAAATCTAATGGAATATTACTTGAAGGTCAATTTTTTTAACGTTCAATAAAATAAAATTAAAGAATAATCAGACCATATGTATCTGGCATAATAATAATACAAAGCTAGAATGAGATGGCGAATGAAGAGTTCTCAATTTGCCATTTAATAAGCGATTAGATTAAAAAAACAGTGCCATGCACTCGACTGTTTACTATTTTGGAAAATCCACATATCATTAATACGGAGAGATTAAAAAAAAACTTTTTTTCGCTGCACGTGTATCAAATCGTGCAATATCAATAGTAAATATTTTGGTAAATTTGTATAGGATCTTGTTATTTTGTTTATTAAAGGCAAAGGTTCTCCTTCATTCATTGCACCATTCTACAACTACTCGGAGAGCAAATAATGGCACAGTCTCTCATTTACATGTTGTTTGTGATACGTGGAATTTACTACATAGTGAAAAAAATTTATAATTATTTACATGAAACAACTAGAAAATATGTACATTTCATTTAAAAAATATTTTTGTTTACATAAAATGCACCTTAATTGAAATTTGTGTTTGTATACACAAATCTAGTTGCGCCCGAATGGTGGTGGTGGTTCTGGGCCACACACTAGATGGTAGTAGTAACAAAATTCATGACGTCATCACTTGACATTGGACAAGTTGAAAATTACGAAATTAACTATAATGAACGTGTGTCCCAATACAATAGAATCGTGTAAATTATACACCGATTTTGAACATTATTAAATTGGGCAGTTTTTCCGCACACGTCTATGGGAAACCTTGTGAATAGAATTTTTTTTAATTCAATAGGAAATACATTTTTATATATAATATGTGCGATTATTGCGCAACTACTTTATAATAACACTGTCTATTATTATTATGTGAATATTCAATGTCATATTTACCGTCATAATATCTACGTAAGTATTGCTGATGTGTGTGACGAGCCTCCATTTCTATATTTATTTCAAATTTTCCATTTAAATTCTGTATTTTCTAAATCAACTTAATTACTAAAAATATTTCCAGCATTATAAGTATGCAATAAAAAAAGTTATTACTAATGAAACAATACGCCATAAAATGCATTACAATGCACCTTTTTAATCGTACAAGTAGTCAGCCGATAAAGCAGGTATCTAGAAAAGCGAAAATTTCGCGCCGCCGCCTAATAAAAGTCAAGGCAATTTACAGAACAGAAAATATTTAACATATGTATATTATTCCGCGACAACAAATCAATGTGAGAAACGAGTTTTTATTACACTTTTATATTATTCCAATATAATTAAAATCCTAAATGTTAGTGATTTTTTTTGTCGTCGCAACATAGCAATTAATTTAGAAAGGAAATTTACCGTGAAAGAATAAATGTTATCAATTAATTCGAGCATGACATTAGTACTTTTTTTGGGCGCGTACGTGTGGGGACCCCCGAAAACGCACACATTAGAACAGGCTCCGGTTTTTTCCTATATAAGCGGATAAAAATTTGTAATTTCTTCATTTTGTTCACTCATGCATATTCATCGAGGTCAACAAAACTATAACTACTTATAAAAATGTTTCGTCACAGTTGTCTTGATAAATAAAAAATTATAAGAATATAATAAAAACAGAAAACAAAGTGTGGGGGGAAGAGTGTGCTTGCCATGAAAGAGGGTTAATAGTTTAAATAGTGCAATTAAACACCTATTATACGGCTGGTTATATAACTTATATGGCAATTAAGAAAAATTATCTAGTCAAGGTCATAGAAGAGTAGTGAAGTACTATATGACAGACGAAGGAGTGAAATTGATAATATATATATATATAAAAAAATAGTCTCACTTTAGTAATGGACAAATTATGTAACTTTACTGATAATTTCAAATGTTTCAAGGACACTTAAAGTTTTTTTACCTATTAATGATCATACAAAAAATTCAACATTCAATACGCACACAAATGCAGGAATAGATGCCTTTGAAAACTCTATTAATTTTATTAATGTCGTACAAAAGTCACTGATTACAACATTAACCTTGCCCCCTTATTATTTTACATAATAATAATATAAAATAGTGCGCTTATAATAAGACGAGGACAATTTTAATTAGCCATTCAATAATACGGTAATTTTCGTTTTTCAATATAAACTCGACGACTTTCCAATAAAAAATCACTTTCTCACACCAAAATGAAGAGAAAAAACTTAAGAAGACTGTTTCGTAATTGTCGGTTTTGCAATAGAATTTTTATAAAATTGAAAACTAAATTTCCACATTCCATCAACCCAAGAATGGCAATGGGAGAGAAGGCAGAAAAAAACTGTTTACTGTTTTGAAACTCGACTTATGACAAGTGCATTAAAGAAAAGTTTACTACTACTACTTAGTACTACTACCACTACGACTGTCCGTGTGTGTAAGTAAGTTTTAATTAAAGCAATATTGCTGTTTACGTGTTTTATTTATAACACGACTTCTCTTGTTGTGTCAATATTTAGAATACATTGTAAATAATAAAAATTGTTTTATTTGCTAAAATTAATTTCAATTCGTGTCTAATTAAAAGATTTTCACTCACACCTATAAAATAATAAACAAGAGGCTAGACGAGACGATTTGTCTCCGTGAAATACAAATTCGAACATGAACTGTTGTCCGCATGGGTTTTTATCAGTTTTCACCCAATTTGGCTAATTTATTTTTTAGTGCGAAAACAAACAAATTTACAATTCATATTTAATCCCTACTATTAGTGTAGAGGGCGCCCACACTGCACGTTCTTTATTAATGACCCAACAAAGTAAAAATTTTTTTTGATTCTACATTGGGGCTATTTTTAAAATTCAAATTGTATTCGTTTTGCATTTTTTGTTTATCCAAATCACAGACCTAATAGTGAACACGTTTCATATACGTACAACTTTATGCAGATGTAAAGAGGAATAATAATAATAAAAAAAGGAGACCAGTAAACTGAAATAATGAATAATTCATTTAAACAATTTTATCATAACTAGTTGATTTCGATCACAATAGAGAGAGAAAAAATTCTATACTGAACACATTCGTACAATATTTCGGAAAAGTGATTGGCGTTAGGAAAAACGCACTCCTAATACCTAATAAATTATTATTATTAAATGCTATTGTATACGATTTTACGGGTGCAAAGGTTAGCATTTTTAAATGAGATCATAGGTCAAGTGGCAGAGAGTTTTAGAGATATTCTTACAATATGTTAATATACACATGTATTAACCGTTCAGTAAAAGTGCTCTCATTCTTCACTCGCAATTCGAAAAGTCGCGCGCTTCCTCCTTAAATCACTACTTAACATACTCAAGGGGGATGTCATCCCATACACAAGAAGAATCACATACACCAATAATTCACATTTACAGTTGCGGTTTTACTAAGTATATACTTATTATGTTAACGAATAAAAAAAAGTATGTATACAGCCAGATTACACGTGGAAGTCAAGGCTGTATACGAGTTTCAAAACTGCACCAGCAAGACTTCTAACATTAAATAATCAAGGTCAAATGATTGAGAATCTATTTCAAAAGAGGAACGCGCAATAAACTCTGGTGGGAGCAGCGGCAATACGATTAAAGAATATAAATGAAAACAAAAAGAACGTGAAAACTCACCTTCCAACCAGCTGAACTGTTACTATCCCCCTTGTCCTTAAAATAGGGCACATTCTGGACCATCCATTCGTAGATCTGTGACAATGTTAACCGTTTGTCCGGTGATGTCGTGATCGCTTGTGTTATTAAATCGGCATAGCTTAGGTTGCCCCAAGCGTTGCGACGACTTGAATTCTTTTTGGCGGGCATCGAGGGCACCTGAGCAACCGGCACCACCGGTAAACCACCGGCGGCACACTTGTTGCCGCCCGCCGTCGCTACCGTCCCATTCGCCGTACTTGTTGTCGACGGTGGGGTCGTTTCATCGCCTTCGACAAAGTTTTCTGGTCGCGGCAAAGGCCACGTATTCGAACGGGCACGTGTCTGCGGTTCCAGACCGTCCATCTCCGCCAATGGTTCCATTATATTCAAATTCATTTTCAATTGCTGCTGCTGCTGAGGCGGCCAGTGGCCGTAACTGGGGTTCATAAAAACAAAACCGTCGCGTACCGTCAACGTGAGCGAATTACTTTGTTATTCTCCACGGAAAAATTGCGCGCAATTTCTAAACGTAGCTTTCGATTTTTTCGAATTTATTTTTTCTATAAAATGCTCACATGAAAACTGGGATACATAACGCGCTAACTTCAGGACACCAGCACTTATTTACTAACTCGCCTTCTTCCCTCTCTGTTCAATAATAATTTCGACTACGTCAATGGAGTTTGAAGTGTGATAAAAGAGTTCACCAGATCGCAAAACACACAACAATATCTGCTTTCAACGAAAAACTTGAAACTGCGAAACAACAAATTAACATTTGAAATTTTCCACACTGGCGCGAATTTTCAATATTCAAAATATGTCACACTTGTTTCATAACTCTGTTCCAAGTGTTCTTAATAAATTTACGTTTTTGTTCTCAATTGTAGACAAAACACAACATTAGCACACACTCGACTAATTTATTATAAACAAATTAACCCGCGTGAATGTATCCAAACGTAGTGATGTAAAAAGTCCGTAAGGGCACAATAAACATACAAGTCTGTCCAAGATAACTACTACGTCGTTGAGATAAATATTTCGGGTGATGAGAGTAGGATGCAAATAGAGAGAGAATGTAACACACACAATACAGTCCGTGCGGCGCGATCACTACACGCCGTTTGTGGATTTTGTGATGATGAAGCAAGGCAACTTGATGTGTGTGTTGCTGCCACTACGACGGTAGCGTTGGAGGACATGCCCACTCAAGCCTGCGCACACGCTGGCGCCACGCATATAATATACTAGAAGATTGTGTAATAATTGTGAATGTGTGTGTGTGTGTGTATGGCTATACACACGCACAATCTAATACACACTCACACAAGTATACACACGTGACATTTTACCTGTGTAATTACGATTATGTGAAACTAAGGTGCCGTCATCCATTTAGAAGGCTCTCTTTTATGCGCCCATTCTCAGTACACATAAAACAGCCATTCTAACTAGTTAATTATGTAATCGGTTTGGTACCAGTGGATGTAGAAGCGTTTGTTCTACGTTAGTATAGGTATATACTTTGTACTTGTTTGGAGATGTGTCAAGTGAGATTTGAAAGGGATTTAAGTGGTGAAGCGATGAATAGGAGTGAAGAGAGTTGTTCAAAGAAGACGTATACTAGGATAGTAGGAAGTGTTTAAAATGAAATACTGTTTTAAACAGGATGTGGTCATGGTTTTTGAAGAACATTGAAAAATGTTGTCAAATGTCGATAAAGGAATGTGTTTTTTGATTGGAGGAAGTCATGGATTTGATTGAAGATGTCAAGTTTTTCGAAGGAAAGATTGGTTTCCGGATTGGAGGAGGTGAGTGTGGGTCAGAGACAAATGTCCTAAGTATATGCAATACTTGATCCAAATGAGTCTGTGCCCAATAATTCGTCTTTCGTGTTGTCCAGGAATTGATAGATTTATAGTTTGATTTAAGGTTTGGTTTCAGGATTGTAGGAGGTAAAGTCAATCAGAAACAAATATCATGGCGTACAGGCAAACTATACCCAATCCAAATGAATCTGAGCCCAGGGATTGGTCATTCGTGTTGTCCAGGAATTTATAAATTAATTGGTTTTATATGATAAGGTTTGGTGTCCAGATTATAGGAGGTAAAATGAATCAGAAACAAATTTCATGGGTACAGTTAAACTATACCCAATCCAAATGAATCTGAGCCGAAGGATTCGTCTTTAGTCGTGATTTTATAAGGTTTGGTGTCCTGATTGTATGTCCTAAAGTGAATCAGAAACAAATATCATGGGTACATTCAATCTTATACCCGATCCAAATGAATCTAGATTCTAGGATTCGTCTTTATAGTTAAAAAGTCTGTACATTTAATAAGTTTTGGGTTTCCTATGGTTTCTATCCAAACTTCACAATGACGAAACGTATATTGCTTATTAATAAATTCTTTGAATTATTATTATTTTTTAAACCGCTATTCCGCTAATGCAATTAACACGCAATGGACTGATATAATTCATACTCAATGTAATTTAAATTCAGTCTTAAAACAGTGGCCCCCCGACTTCCCTTATACCCACCCTCAAGGTTTCTTCTATTATGATGACAATTTGCATATATTCGTCCCTTGATAGAGTTCTAATTCTTTATCAAGAGTTACTCAGATATTACCCTGATTTTTTACTAGACTCTATTGATGACTTTGCATATCATGAATGTAGCCTGGCCCTGCAAAAATCAGCAAAATAATATCATTATTTAGACATCAACAAACACACAATCAAACAATACAAAATTAATATCATATTTCCAATAAAAAAATGCTAATTAAACGATAATTAATCTTTCAGGAACAACAATATAGTTACCTAACCTCACCTGTGTCATCTGCTTATGAAATAAAATAAAAATGCAAGCTGAAAAAGATTTCAGAGGTAAATATTTCAACTTACTATAGCAACGTGTTGCTATTTTAAACAGACACCACGCATGGGATCTGAATAAAAAGGGACTTGGTCATATTTCAGAGACAATAAAATGACCGTCATTAGTGTTAATACATAAGAAATATGCACTGAATAAAAATCGTGAAACTAATATGCCTAAAGATGAACTTAAATCTCCCTGATTTAATGTAGGTAAATGTCTCTATTTAATATTAATCACTCTGTATTTAAAAACTAAGTACCAAAGAGTAATTAAGTAGCAATTCATTAGAAAATTTCTCATAAAAACCAGCTATTCAAATAGCCAGATTTCATGGAAAGTCCTAATTAAAGGCTTAACTCCATGAACACCTGTTAAGCCTCCCCTTAAACCGCTTCTTCCACTATACAATTACATTTATTTGTACATAATCCGTGTTTATTGCTTACGTAACAGTTAATAAAAACATCAACAACTATTTACCGGGTATGTGTGTGCTTTTTATATTCACAACAGGTCGTAAAATTCATTCAAGGGCTGAACGAGTGCGCCATTCACAAAAAAGAGGCACTTTCAACTCGCTTCTCTATGTTATTCTATACATAAGTGACTTTATATATCGGCCAATTAAACCGGCCGTATTTAGATAAAGAATTTATGGTTTGAAACTTTTTTAATTTCCCTAAAAAGCATCGAAATCGAAAATCCCCTCTTGCTTCCTATAAACTTTCCTCACTGGTTTGGCAAACAATCATAGGTGCCCCATTACCCCATGTTCCATACTGTCAACTGCCAAATTGGCAAGAAAAATAATCGAATCAAAATAATCTAATAATAATAAAAGAAATGAAGAGAAGTAAAAATGTGCTGGGCGACCTTATAAGGTTATGGATTTTCCAGAGAGCCGAACAACAAACTATTTATATAAAATACTTGAAACAATCAGAAGACGTTTCCGGAAGGAATCCCTAACTAAATGGGCACACATTCACAATACATCTTCATTAATGTCCAAGATTGAAATAAAGTTATGGCGGCGAAAACTTTTCAACACACTGGATTAGTATTACACATATTCGGAATAGAGTAGGCGGGGGAGTGGCGGCGACGACGGTGGGCACAAACTTTCCCAATACTTTTAATAACAATGCCAAAGTTGGCGTTACTGTTATTACCATTATGGCAGTATGCTTGGGGGGTTGAGGGGGCAGACAAAACGGTAATTTCGAAAATGAACCGATCACATGGTCAATAAAACAAGTTAAACGCACAATTTCTACTCTTATAAATTGGTTCAAGATTAACAAGAGTCAAGTGGTGCTTCACACGATGTGTTAACCCTGCAAGAACGGTGTGAAAGCTATTAGTAGTTGCGCCCCCATGTTATACCGGATCGCTAAATTCGTTCGACACAAATTGGCCCGTAAATTGAATACCGGAGACAATAAATCACTCTCGCGTTCTCGTAAAACTAAAACGAAAGAACGGTACGGCGATAGTTGTAGTTTAGGGGCGCAAGTGACTGAGTCTTCACACTGTGTGTGTGTGCTCCCCATGTATTTTCCATGTGAATTATGTTTAAGTGGATTTATTTTCATGGATTTTTTGGGTTTTTCCTCGGCGATAATGAATTAATTTCAGGGGCAACCCTTTCAATTAGACGATTTTAGGAAAACCTGCTTTACCGATCTTTATAAGGTGACTAGATAAAAGTTGTTATGTATTTTATAAGGATATTCATGGTATTTAAATAATCAGTGTTAATAAGCATTGTTTTAACACCAATAACTTTCATCGTTAGTATCAAGATAGCGAACATGTGTCGTTCGACAAAGATAAAATGGAAAGAATATATTATCATTTAGTGCTTTTTTATCGTTCCTAATACAAGCTATTAAATGGATTCTTGACCTATCCTAACATAACATAAAATATTTTTACTCACTTTTTAGAAAAACCGTCGAATTTCGATTTTAATTCCAAGGTTAAATTTATCAGCTCCCATCGAAATATGCAGTTTGGTATTAGCACACCGACTATTTATGTGACTGTATGCAAGTATGGCTATTTAAAGAACATACTTATATTTAATTTTCCACTTATTGATCAGTTATTTATGAAGCAAAATAATGAGTAAATAGAAAAATTATATATGCACTTTAGTCAGAGTATGCTTACCGTTTGTGACATCTTTTATACAGTGCCCTAACTTTTTACTTTCTCAAAACAGTTTTCTGCTGACTGCTGTCTCATGTGTCAAACTGTCAAAAGTATCAAAAACACATACTTTCCTAAACATAAATAAAAAATAAATCGTTTCTCGTTGTAAATATATTAGTAAAAAAATGGCACAAAAGCCTGAAAGTGATGTAAAATTCGATGAATTCTACACAGAGGTAAGAATTATCTACAATCAAAAGCTAGTTTCTTATTAGTTCTTATTTTAGGTGAAAGAAATCGAGAAACGAGACTCTGTTTTAACTTCCAAACAACAAATCGAACGTCTATTACGTCCCGGCTCCACATATCGTAACCTAAATCCGTTCGAAGTGCTCCAAGTAGAGCCCGAGACACCTTTGGAAGAGGTGAAAAAGAAATACAGACGTCTGTCGATCCTTGTACATCCTGACAAGAATCAGGACGATGCAGAACGTGCCCAGCAAGCTTTCGAAGCTGTTAACAAAGCATGGCGAACGCTGGAGAACGAAGAGACACGTAAAAAGTGCATGGACATTATAGAGGAGGCCAAAGGACGAACAGATCTGATGGTGACGGAGAAACGGAAGAAGGCGAAAAAGGAGGGCAAAGAGACGATTCCTGAGGACGATCCGGAGAAGTACAAGCATGCCATTTACGTGCTGACAATGAAATTGTTCGCTGATATGGAACGAAAGAGACGGGAACTGGCCGAACGGGACCAGGAGGAGAGGAAACGAAAACGAGAACAGGAGATCGAAGAGGAGGAGAATCAGAAAGCGCAAAAGGAGTGGCAGAAAAATTTCGAAGTAAAAAATAACAAGCTGACAGGTGGTTTTAGTACAGAATGTACAATAAAAATGTTGTTTTAGGAATCTCGACAGAACCGAGTGGAAAGTTGGCAATCGTTTCAAGCCAATTCGAAAGGCAAAACATCGAAAAGTCATAAAAAGATCAAAATGTTCAAGCCACCGAAAAACAAGCCAGAATCAAGATAAGATTTTATTATTTTAAGTAGAGGACAATTTTATTAGTTTAAGTTTTTACATAATTATTTAAGGAGAATACGCGTTCATTGTGCAAAAAAAACTGTTCTTTTGGGAATCAAAATGAACTGTAAACTTTTTTGTGTGTTTCTGTAAATAAAAACTGGACGTACGAGAGTAGTCGCATCACTTTTTTTTATCACTTTATTTATTTAGAAAACATTCATTAAGTACTTAAGAAAATATATAATATCAGTTTGTTTTTTGTTAGAATTCTTCATATTATTGTTTTATACATAAATAAAAGATATACAGAGGACTAACAAAAACACATATTGATTCTTCCATAACAATAATAAATTGTAAAATTCAAACCATTATTAATGCTATACACATTTAATTTCTCGTTATTACTTTGATATTGAAATTCTACATGTAGAATAACCGTGGGGAGAAAAAATTGCTTTATTCTTGAGTTCTTTGACTAATTTAAGATGCACGCGCATCCAAACTGGGCCGCAGGGCCAAACTGCCTTCCACCCAGAAATTGGGCCTCTCTAACATACTTTTCCAAAGACTTAACTCTTTTCCTGAGGCGTCCATCCACTCCACCGACTTTCCATAATGTTTACCTAAAGAAAGACATTATAAAATTACAAATGTAAAAAAATTGCTCATTAAAGCGGTCCATACCAGTGCCTAAAGAGAACCGTACACCACCCAAAAACTCGTTACTAGCCAATCGATCGTGATCCCAAACAGTCAACTCCAAACATCTTTCAGCCAGCTCTTGTAATGTCACATCATCATAAATGAACGTGTGATTCCAAACTGGATTAATCGTCCTCTTTATTACCGGTGTTTTTTGCTTTGAACTGCGTCCCTTATCAGGCAATAGATAACTGTAATAAAAATCACAAAAAAGCATTAATACACATATGTGTAAAGCTAAGTGGTTTTAATCTATTTTTATACCTTTTACAAAACGGATCCGACATCCCATTCGCTTTGACGGCCGTCAACGATTTCGCCTCTTTTACCAGCACATGCAGCGCCCCTCTTGACCGTTTTCCTTTCTTATGCACTGTCATATCAGGCGGTACAAATTTCAAACAAACAATAATATCGCCTTTAAACGATAACATATCATCAAACGGCTCCGTCTATGAACAAAACGAAAAATTAACAAGCAAATCAAAAGTGGCGGGAAGAAATTCGGAACGCACCCTCTCTTGCAACGTGTACCATTGCGGCGTTGGATCATCAAACACTTTATTCTCTAAAGTCATCATGACCTCGCCAAGGAAATCGTTCCTACCGAACATATCCGAATGCCAAACAGTCAACCACAATGTTCTCGTTTCCAAACCGTTCAGGGAAATATGGAACTTGAGGCTTTCATCAAACACTGGATTCAGTGTGTGTTTCTTCACTTTCGTCTTCCTTTTGCCACTCTTCGATTTGTCAGGCAATAAATACACTTTAACATACGGATCCGAACGGTTCCGTTTCACATCGACTGGTGCCAAATCCTTGCATTGTTTCACTAAAATCTCCAATGCGCCTGCTTTGTAATTGTACTGCAATCCGAACTCGATCTGACCTCGAACAGTCACCGTTCCATACCGGCCCTCACCTGCACCGGAATAGACACTTGCCATCGAATCGGAACGCAGCTGAAACGAAATCAACAAATTGAAAGCGGGAAAATGTAATTTTCCAATATTCTTACGCCTAGACTAGACAAACTGCTACGCTGATGGTGCAACACGACCAACCTATCGATGTCTTCATCGTTATTCGGCCACTCTTGACCGCTGCCGGTGTTGCGACGCGAAGACGGTGCCACTGGACTTGGGGTGGCACTTTTACTACCATTTCTGGATGCGAGCATCGGTGATGAGTGAGCCTCCGAGATGCTAACATCATCTAAACGCACATAAAACATTGTGAATTAGGAAACCGATTTTTTGCTAAACTAAAATTGACTATTTTATGACAATTTCTCTATTTGTATTGCGATAAGAGCGCGGATATTGCATTTATTAGTTATGGGAACGCACCTTTCTGCGCTCGTTTCCATTCGTACACAACATTTAACGGTATTATTAGATTTTTCTTGGCCCGCGGCGTCGACGAACGTAATTCCTTCTCATATTGAATTAAAGCAAATTCTATATCATCAGTTTGATCCGATATTGAGTCGTTCGAACAGCAACAACACAGTTTACAGCAATTTTTATTCTCAATAGTGGCACTTTTCCCATTGTTTGAGAATGTGGAGTAAGAGGACTCGTCTTTCACCTTATAACTAACTAAACTTGCCATTTTTTACAATTCTACTAAATTATGTACGATAAAGTTCTTTTTTTTGTGCACATGCTTAATTTTTTTTATGATTACATTAATTCCGGTTCCGGTGATAAAATAGCAAGATTTTCTCTATTAATGAATTTACTTTTTACACATTATAAATACATTCCGTTTTCTTTTGATATAATAGAATTTAGAGCATAAAATGATCTGTTATTCAACATTAAAAGTGTTTAACACGGTTAGAAAACTGTATAAGGGATTTTTGTGGATTTTGGTTGAATAATTCGTTGCATAATAAAAATAATTGTTTGTAGGAAAAGCGATATTATAAGAAAGAAAGCAATCCGTTCCACATTATAAACAATAAATCATCCAATATTTAAATATTATCGTGATTTTATAAACATGAGAAATCAACAATTCTATTATTACAAATGTAAACAACATTTGAATTGCTAAAATAATATATATTTATTATTTTGCTTAGTGAGCATAATAAGAAAGTTCTCCACATTCGTTTTGTATAATTTAAATTCAATTCCCATTCCCGCCTCCCAATATCTAAGGTCTTAATTAATGTAGATTTCTGTAAACACATTTCTGCACGTACTCCTCTAACGGTACTTCACACACTTTTTGTTTTTTTTATCTTTTTAAACATCAATTATCAATGAACGAAAATTATACATGTGTTGTACAATTATCTAATTAAATTGTCGCACACCCAGTTTTGCGGTTTACAACTATTTATACCAGTTTGTTAAAAAAAACATTGACTTTAGAAATGCGCTTTTTATATATTTACTTTGATGATTTTTGATGTGTACAAAGTGAAAGTTTTACACAATAAGGAGCCCTCGATTTTAATTTAAAAAATAACATTTTTCAGGTCAAGGTAAAGGACATCTGCCGGTGAAATTCGTCACCACACAAGGAAATTAAAGCAACTTTACAAGAAAACCTACAAATTCCCCTTTTTGTTCCTAATATTTAATTACGTAAGGCAAGTTTAACGTGTCCGATTACCTTATACGATGTTTTCCCACTTGGAAACTACTTTATCATTAATTAGTGCGTGTTAAAGAAGAAATTTCAACTTTATAATACCGGGAATGATTATTTAGATTTTACACAAAAGTCGACCAGATGGTGACACAATTGTGCATAAATCATGTAATACATTCGGTTATTATCCGTAATTTAATAATTCAATTAGCATAACATGAAATATTGGTGACTAATGTGCCGGGACAAAATGCCGCAATTCTAGAGGGCGCCATTGCAAAAACAAAGCATTTTTTAACTGTATTAAAAGGTTAACAACTCACTTTTATCTACACATATCACCATTTCATATTTTATGTAATATAAAACGTATGTTTATATGCATTCTAACATGTACATATATATTTTCCAACTAAATATTCAAAGTAATTTTTTCTCTAGTCATTTAACTGTCTCTAATTACCAACATGTATTCATACATACTAATCTCATGTTTTTTCTTTCTGTTGACTACTGAATAGTAAAAAATTTATTCAACAAACCTTGAACCCATCTACAGGCACAAATCAGTTTTGTTATTGTTAAAAACAAAACTGTATGTTCATTTTTTTGCGCCTAGTTATCGATTTGAAACACTCTACTATATCTAACCCAAACAAAGATAAACTCTCGTCAAATCGCAAATTTATCAAACATTCCTTGCAATAAAATCCAATAATTGCATAAAATAATAAAGTAACCATGTGGCTCATATAAAGAAATTCCATCATATACGTTGAAATATCTAGTTGTCACCTGACCTTGTACAAAAGCAACGCACTCTTTAATAAACAAGGAAAGTTTCCGCAAAAGAAAATACAAGCTCGAAAACAATGAGCGTTCATTTCATGTAATTAAATGTTTCGACAATCTTACGTTTCTGGACGGAAATTACGTAAAATCATTTAAAGCGCTTATAATTAAGTGTAATTTCTCCCTGTGTGACTCACACATTTTGACAAACTAAAGCGTACCCCACACGTCGTTTATTCTAGTTACAAAACTCACCACTAGGAACATGTTGTTGAGATCTGCGTCCACGTCTTTGGTGTGTTGGCTGTAAACCGGGTGCGGAGACAGCCCGTTTAGGAACAGTTGTAACAAGTCGATTGAAGCCAGGCGGCCGATATCGGGCACTTTTCACATTCTGCGGCAAGAAATGGTACATACTCTGTGCCTTTGACATAATACTATTCGTTGGCGTATTGGTCGGTAGACGGGGCAGTGAATTGGTCGTCGCTGTGCCACTTTGCAGTAAACTTCGTGGCAATGTGGCCCTGCTTTCAATCTCCTCATCTTCATCTTCCCCATCTGCCGATCCACCAGATCCGCAACTAGCATCCGGCACACTAGATCGCCGTCGATTCGGTCTGGCTGTCCATAATTTATCTTCACTGTTACTATTACCGCCCCCAATACTACCACAACTTCGCACGCGGTCCAATTGTTCGCGACTCAGACTTTTGTGCGAAAATAACAGATCGCCAGCGGAGCGACGTTTTGCCGCTATCGCCAATGCTGACGCAGAAGCGGATCCCTCGCCGCCTAATAAAGAGAGTTTATTTCGAGAATCAGTGGCTAGTAGAGCCGATTCGAAACTACCCCGCCAACTGAACCGTTCACAGTCACTCGCTTCTCGTTCTTCAATTATATCACTAACACCACTACTCGATTGATTCAAAGTTCGTTGCTCTCCCACAAGGAGATCGTGCGATCTGCTACGCGGTAGAAGATTGTACGGTGTTAAATTCTCCTCAAATCCCGCCAAATCTTGTAGATTACTGTCTGACGTACTGTCATCATCTTCCGTTGTTGTTGTTGAAGCAGAGGAGATTTTCTGCTGTAATCGTCGATGGTAGTGGCGAGTTTTGGGACTGTTACTGGCATGACTCTCGCCACTTGACACCTCGTGCATCAGTGCCACCAATCGGCTGCCGATATGATGCATAACTTTTGCTATCAAAGGGGGCGAATTGTGCGGCTGTTGGACGGTTAATTCTGGTTCATCGCTTGTCGTCGCAATTTTCCCGAAGGAAGCAACGAGTTTTTGATAAACAAATGCTGTTTCTCGATTTAAACCACGCGATTCGTCCAGAATGCCACCATCACCTTCGTCACCTTCTTCGTCATCGACAACACCATTCGTGTCGAATTTATTGATTATTTGTTTACAACTGTCTGAAATTTGTTGTTGAAGGGCGGATTTCGATGAAGCGCCTTCTAAATCGGAACTTGTATAATCGGAAGAATCGTACGAATCACTCCACGTATCTTCACTACTTAAATACTCGACGATTTCACGCACTTGGTCTTCGCGAATACCCGGCACTGTTTTCATGAGTCGTGTCAGTTCATTTTCGAAGTAAACGAGTTGTGGGGGTTTGGAGCGTTTCGCACGTGGACTTGGCAAGGGTTTAGCACTTAAAGTGGGTGTCGTTGGTTTGGAACTATGGGAATTAGCTACCATTGTCTTGAAGAATTGTCTCATCTTACACATCATCAAATTTGTTTCTTCGTCAGAACTCCAATTGTTAAAACTGTCTTTGCGTGATAATGAGGTACTTGGAGGCGGTGCAGTTCTTTTCTCTTCCAACTTTTTCTCTTCCTGAATTGGTTCTTGTTTTACTTCATTGATTATTGGTAATTCTGGAGTATTGTCTCTTTGCAACAAATCATCACAACTTCCAACAAAACCACTGTCTCGGCTCTGTTGGTTCTTTGTGGTAGTCAAATTGGAAGATTGTTCAGGTTGTGGTGTTTTCTGTCCATCTTCGTCTTCTTCGCTCCCTTCTTCATTCTCATTTACTTCTTGAGTCGTTTCTAGATTCTTACTTTCGTCATTTTTCTGCTGTTTTTTGCACTTCTTTCTTTTGACAGTATCAAATTGTCCATCTACCTTTTCAAAACTATTTAACTCATCACACACTTCCGAGTCGGAACTGGAAGAATCTTCTGAAACGTTCTGTTGGTCATTATTTGCATCAGCTAAATCAGGATTGGATAGTAGATTATCCAAAGATGAAGAATGCGATCTTCCTGTACCTCGTGCACGCACTAACCGTTTCCTTCTTTGTTCAGGACTCGGTCTACCTTCACTATCACTACCAACACTGCCATCAGAATCGCGTCTTTCCATCGTAAATCCCATAAAACCGCTAAGAAAATACTTTTCAAGTCGAGACGAGGCCAATTCTGCGGGATCAGAACTATCATTTGTCTGTGTTTGTTCTTCATTTGGTCCCAAAGAGTCCATCCCCTCACTATAAATACTACTTGTCTCAGAAAAGGCATCTTCTCTTGTCGCCACCGCTTCCGTCCCATCGCCAAGTCCAAAAAAGAAATACTTCTCCAAATCAGTCGCCGACGCAGGTCTATCTTTCTTCTTCACCACACTTTGTTCCACTTCACTCTCCTCACAACTCTCTTCAACAATCGTATGTAGAGTAAAATCAATTGCGGTACGATGGTACCCCCTCAACTCATCTTCTTGATCAATAGCCGCCGAACATGTCAATGTCACCTCTTCCCCAGACGAAGAATCCACAAAATCATCTTCATCATCCTCTTCATGGCTCAAATTCTCCACCCAAGAATCATCGTCTGCCAAACCTTCTTCAAACGCTGACAACGTTTCTCCTCCAGTTATAACTGTAACACTTTCCCCAGCCTGATTCTGAATATCTGCAAGAAGTGAATTTAACGTCGACTTAACAACATAAGACATACGTTCAGGATTGTTTAAGCGCCTTTTAATGTCAAGGTAATGTACACCAAAGTGAAATTGCTTACCATTAACCGATTCGTCATCATCCAAAACAACATCTTTCTCCACATTGTTCCTGGCTGCTGCCTCTTTTTGCCAATTAGTGTGTTGCACCACAACATGATTATCCGGCACTAATGTGGTTGTGTCCGTTGTCACAACACTCACTTGTTGATAAGAGGGGGCGGATTCTTGCGTTATCATAACGAGGCTTGTATACCGTGCCGCATGACGTGATGATAAACTTGTGTCCGACTCACTACTAGAAACTGATGGCGCACCTGCCTGTTGTTCAACGCCGCGTGGATCCCCCACCACACTAACGGCTTCACTAGACCGGATCTCACTGCTGTTGTTGTTCCATTCACTTGCTTCTTTCACGCCAACAGCACACTGTCCTCCACCACCATCAACACTGCACTCTTCTTCTCTATTTTGCACCTTTTCAATGTTCTCCACATCGCTGGAATTCAACGATTCCGCACTCACATCCGATAAACCTGGACTCGATGATAATGTATACTTATTAAATTCCTCCTCGTCTTCATCGGAGAGTTTCTTCATTTTTGTTAAAATCACAGTACAATCCATCTCTGTATCTGTATCATTATCCGATGTGTCTGTTTCACTATTACTCGAACCATGTGTAGATGAGGAGGAAGATACATTTTTATTAACAACGAAAATACGTGAAAACCTTTTGGGTTTCTGGTCAGCCACCGTTCCGGTATCGTCACTATCCGTGTCCGCGGACCCGGACGACGACATATCGTCTTCTTCCCTTCCTTCTTCCTCCTCCTCTTCCTCACCATCATCACTTGTTATATTACTACTAGGTAATGCATCGTCACTCTCCCTTTGACCGTCCCCATTTATTATATACATCCGACACAATGGCTGTCTATTCGGATCCTCTTCGTCCTCCTCACTACTACTGTCACTAGACGAATCCACAAAATTCCGTTCACATTCAAGGAAACCGTGCAATTCGTCTTCACACACATTTTCTTCATGTCTTTGCTCCAGTTTGCTGTTCGTTGTCTGTTGTTCAACTACACTGCACTGTTGTTGTTGGGACGACGCATTGTTCCGGTCAGTTGGCATACTGGTACTGGCAGTACTGTTCACACTACCATCGAACATACGTTCACTGGTCGATAAAAATAAATTCTGTAACGCTGTATTATTGTTTATCAGCGATGTGATAAGTTGATGATTCATATGTGCCCAAACATTTCGCGGCATTATACACAAACGTTGTAACTTCAATGTGGTACTGTCTGTCCATTGGGCGGGCACTGGGAAGGGAATGGGCACTGGTACCGGTATGGGGATGAATTGGGTCGATGCGCCACACGATTGACACGCCGATGGGCGAATGGTGGCGTCGGTGACGGTAGTTTCGGTGGTACCCTGATGGATGCACTGTAACGCCTCTTCCATACTGCGCTCATTCGGTCCTAATTCTTCGTGGGACGATACCGATGATCCACTGTCTAGTTCGATTCTTTCTCGACGGTGGACGTGAGGCGAACCGAAAGGGGAGTTTAGATTCAGTACTGCTGAAGGCCGATTTGGAGTGGTACTTGTACCCGGTTCGAAATAATCCCAATCACACTCGTCAATTGGAAAACTGCTGGCTGTTGACGAACTATCATTGTCGTCAATGTCTTCCTCTTTGGAAGAACTGTCTGAACTGATGAAAACTAGTTTGTAATCGTCCCCTTCAGGTAGGAGAATGTCCAATAAATCGGAATCACGTCTCCAACCTATACACAACCGTAGAACACACAAGAATATTTGAATGTGCCGGTTTAAAGACTCCTTTTGTCAGTCCCTCCACCACACAAAAGCACCAACAAAGCGCCCACTTTACAATGTTTCATATGGGCGCTTGTTATGGACATACAAGATAGCCGCAACTACACCTCCACGTTTGTTCTTTTATTATTTCTTTTTTGTTTGTTAGTGAAAGAGAGATGAAAGGGGGTCACGATTCTATATACTTTTCTACGTTTTTCCATTGTTCATGTTAAATACTGATAAGAAATGTGCAAACAACCAACATCAGAGATTAGTAGCCGAAAATAGAATTGTTAGTACCGCACTACCATCTAGTGAAGAAACAAACAAATGTCAGAGTTACGTGCATGTGTCAACAGATGCCGCACACTTTAATATGAATTTGAAATTTAATCTCTCCGAAAAATTAATTAAACGAGCTTACAAGTATATTTGTTTACGGGTGCATTGCAATTAACTTTTCCAATTAATAACAAAAAAACTGCAATCCCCATGCAAATATACCTCGATCATTTTAGTAGGAAAACAATTAATCAAGCGACTTAAAAACCAAGGAAGCCCCTGAATAAATTTGTTGTAGGTATATTAAATATCTCCAATAGGCTTAAAAACTGTTTAGTAAACGAGCGAATCAACAAATCGATGGAATATTAATGAAAAAGGGAATTGTTAACAGAGCTCCAAACTTAGGGAACTAAACCCACTACGTTTACGTGAAACAATGGCACTCACCTGTATCTACAGCGGGTATTTTCCTCATATTCTCTTGACGTCGTCTCCGTACTGTCACTTTACGAAAGACTGTACCGCTTAGTGGCTCTATATCGCACAATTCCACCGTCTCTTCTTTGGCGTGATGTACTTCCGCCGATGCTGTGCTCAATTCATCGGTATTATTGTCCTGTTCGGGCAGCGAACGGGCCCCAAAACGTTTCGTTTGTTTCACTGTTGTCTTGTTCTCATGTAACGATTGTGTACGTAACACATTCAATGGCTTTTCACCAGTTATGTTACTATCGAAACTGACACGTTTCTCCGTCGATGTATTATTTACTTTATTATCGAACTTCCTGGGACTCTCTACAATAGAAGACAATAATATGCAATCGCATTTATACAATCTACAAACTTTATATTCAAACCTTTTTCTTGGTCCAGTGTGCTGCTGTCGTTCGGCAATTTGCGTCTGGGTGATGTTTTTCGAGTGACTTTGTCCGTTTTGTTGTCGTTCAATCGCATTAGGGGATTCACACGTACCCGTCGTTCGGGACTCGCTTCCTTCGGTTCAGTGTAGATGTCTTCGGAGAGGGCACGACGAGCGGACGGTGAACACTTTTTGTCTTTCGTTTCGTTCTTCAGGTTCGTTTGGTACATTTGTAAGGTGGGATAGTTGTTGATGTCCTGGCCGCGAGGTAGACTATTGTAAGGGCGGAGTTCGGGGGAGCCCCGCAAAGCGTTCCATCTAGGTGTCGGATCTGCAATTAATGATTTTGACAGTTTTTTTTTGTATTTTGAAATGTTTTTTCTCACTTACTTGAAATTGTCCATGACCGGCGAATTGTACGCTTGATGATATCAGCTGCTGGGACATAAACTCGATTGTCTCGACGTCTGCTGGGCCGACGTACGAATTCGTTCATCCATTCACCAGACGCCGCCTGGATTTCCCTGTGTCAAAGAACACTTGATAAATGAGATGAACGGGGGTGGAGAGAAAATCAATTTGCTAATTTAAACTTTTTGCATAACTTATTAATGCGGTTTTATTATAAAAGGGAATTATTGGCTGGCGTTTTATGGCATATGTGTTTGATTTTTAACAAGCAAAGTACAATACGTCGTTTATTTAAAAAGTGTGTGAGTTTCTACACAGGAAACTCTGTAATAAAAAACGTCTCGTTAATTAGCGGACTTTAAGTCGTACCACAATAATCAGAAGTAATTCTTTTAAATGAACGTAATTAAATTGAAAAAGGTTACAAGTTTTGTAATTAAGGACAGTATTTAGTGGGGCAATAGTTGAATGTTATTGCAGTTGTAAAAATAAATGAAAAACACAGTTTTCTTCTAATTAATTTTGAATTTAGTGTACAGCTTAAGTCAATGTCCAGGGCTAATCTCCATTAAATCGAGCTGTACTGATGTAATCAGAATTATTAATTAATAATCAATCAATATTGAATAAAATCGACAAATCTTTTTTCGTGTAGGTGGAGTTAATTTTTTTAAAGATTACGTATACACATCACCTTACATGGAAACCATAAATTTTAATCTATTTTCCTATTACTTAGATTTTAAGCACTCTTTCCCAATATTTACAAAAAATTAGTAAAAAATTTATAAAACCCCTCACGAAAAACATTGAATACAAAGCAAACAAAAACATATTTGTATTCCTCTAATCCAGTTAAATAAAAAATGTTATGACATACAAAGGTATTATTTTTCCATGTAAAAACAAAACGTTAGTTATCTGTATATAAAGGGACAGAAGTGATGTGGATGTTCACAAACAATTTGTTCGTACAGCTAGTTAATTAACTCAAACCCTAAAAAATGTACACTAAAGTGAGTATTGTTGCTTTAATGCTAATAGCCAGCACTTGTGGTAAAGTGATCCAAGTGCGAAATGGTGGCGGCGAAAATTTGTGGGTCGAAGTGGACGGTAAAAATGGTATTCTATTACTACCCGGACAAATGGTAAGAAAACTCCGTATTTTTCTCTTTGTAATTTCATCTAACTGTTTTTGATAGTCTCCAATAACAGTTGGCAACAGTTGGAGTGGCAGTATCCGAGCTGGCAGTGAAAATTGCAAGAATACCAACTGTGCTGTCAAAACAAGAGCCGATTTCGAATTAAACTCAACGGGTCTCGACAAATATTCAGTTTCACTTGAAGAGGGTTTCAATCGTAGAATGAAGGTAAAAGAAAATTGATTACATTTATAAAAACAGTGGGATAGTATATTAAAAAACGAGTTGCATAAGGTGAATTTCATTGCATGAGTGAATTGCCTAAGTTCAAGTACAGTTAATTTATTTAATTTTTCTGTCTCTATTTCATTTCGAAATAGAAAAAATGTTATAATAAGGTTATTATGACACCGACATAGAAATAAACATTTTTTTTGTTTAGATTACTGCTATTGGAGGCGCGACATGCCAAACAGCCGTCTGTGCCGCTTCAATCAACAACAAATGTCCAGTGGAAAACCGTGTTGTAAACGCATTACAAAAAGTCGTGGCCTGTAAATCATCTCCAACCGTTTTCCGGAAACTGTGTCCCTTGGCAATGACCTCCTCAGCCGATACAGCGGTGATCACTTGTACATCAGATACCTACATGCTTTTAATTAATTAGAACATCGACGACATCCTTAATTGTTCAATTTATGAAATAATAAACAACTAGCATTGAACACGCAATTTTGTACAAACTCAATTAAATGTGTCTAAAACAAGATGGCAAAACAGCTCCCTATTGTTCCCATACAAAACGAAAACCTTAAAAATCTGCATTAGACATCCAGACGGACACTTTTGTTCCTTAATGGAAGATTGTGTGACGTCAGCAGAATAAATTACGAAAATAGTTAGATTACATAATGAGACAAAAATGCCCTTTCCGCAAAGGTGTTTATACTATTTTATTCACAATCAGACACAATTAATTAACAAATGTACCTTTTGGATGTTGTTAATTAAAAATTTCAAATTTTATAAACTTTTCGCCCGGCGGAGTGTTCGGTAACCAAGTGTGTAATATGTTTGAGTGTGAATAAATGATCTTACATGTGTTTGTGGCACACGGTGCACACCCAATCGGTCGTCTTGAACGAGTACTCCCTGCATCCCTTGCACACTTTCAGTCTGCACGCGCGACAATAAGCGCCGCGATTTATGACGCGGCCCAATTCGACCCGACATCGGCCACACGATCGGTCCGGATCGGGTCCAGTGCTGTCCCAGTCGGTGGATGGCTTTAGAGCGCCCTTACGTCGCAACGATTGCAGTTCCGCCTTCAAATGCCTGTAAAGAAACTGAATGTTAGTGTGAAGCGACCTTAAAAACTGTTCAACTCGTGAATATTATGCAGGAAACACGCGCAATGAATATGCATCAAAAAGTTAGTTACGAAATAATTCTTGCAATTTCATTTTATCACGTTTCTTTCTAAACATGATCCTTTGATCATGATCTTAATAGACGAAAAATTGTAAAACCAGTTTTTTAGTGCAGTATATACTACTTGGGTAACGATATTCACCGCAAATTTACGTAACCAAACAACAAAATATTACAAACAATAATAAAGCAGCCGCTGTCGTGAATCATATTTCATTTATTTTAATAGAAAAATAGTTGTTGCATATTATGTAGGCGTGATATGTTTCTAATTGCACATTGAATATTTTTTTGCTCATGTTACACATTAGGCGTGGTGTGTTAAGTAATGTTACAAATAGATTTGTTTTTACGAACCCTTTTTCCTCAGAACTCAAACATGCTGTAATCGCTGACATGTTTGTGAAAATCTCATCTCTAGCTAAAAAATAAAAACGAATTAATCATTTATCACTTGTTCTCTTATTGGTCCAATTCGTCCCCCTTTTCGCCACTTTTTTAATTCGACGCGATAATTAGCCGTTCAAATTGGCGTAAAATCGCGCCTGGTACGCTTTGTCGGTCGTGCGGAAACCTGTAAAAAAAGCTACAGAACTCTGTAGAAAAGTGTGTGGGAAAAATTGTTGCCAACATTCACCAGGAAACGAAAAACCGACCGATGTGTTGGTGTTTTACTGACACACTTTCGAATTTCGCATGCAAAATGAAATACATTTAAACCTAATAAACAATTGATTGTAATTATCGGTTTGGACAAACCAGTCATTTTATTTATAGGTGAATTTTTGTCATCGCTTGCGGCTGAAATCAATTTTCTATTTAATAAATAACAAACAGAATATCGATTTAATGAAGAACTATTTAAAAAGTGTCCGAAAGTTAAGGGCGGCCGGATTTCCCCGGAGATTCAACCAGATGTGCACCTGAACAGCGTCCGGTACAGAGTCGTTCACTTATAACTGTGTTTATTATATCCAAAGAATTAAGATGAAATTCGAGCAAATCTTAACAGAAAACAGCCAAGTGAAAAAGGAAATCCGAAAATAGGCCATTATGTATTCACCAAATGAAATGGTTAATGATTTCCTTCATTGAACTTGTATTCTATCTTTATATACGAACAGGTACTACCTATTGGAGGTTAATGACCGTCTTTCTTTGCTGTTATAAGAAGTTGCAGGCTTATATTTTGTGTTGTTGAAAGTATATGTCATCTTATATACATATATACACATTGTTAGGTACTACTATATAAAAGGAGAGTTCGTTGGTACTACTATATACAATGTGGAATAATTGTTGCTGCAAAAACCGCATAAAATCCTTGACAGACAACAGATTTTCTAATGTAACTGAATCGTTTATTGTCTGGCGATTTCGGGGAGAAAAATTGGCCATAGAGAACCTTGGTACTATTATATACTTTATGTGTTTCAGGAGAGACTTTCAAGTGGGCTGACTTGTCGATAGCAACAGTGGATAAGAACACAAGCCCACACCATTTTTTTTCGTTTGGATTTTCTTAACCGTACATGGTTAGACGAAATCAGGACAGCACTGTACACATTTCGGTATGTTTTTCTCAGCAATTTTCCGCACAAACACAATAGAGACGAGGACACGGTTTTTTTGTTGTTTGATGTCGGACAAAGTTCGAGAAACCGGTCACTTTTGTGTCCAATTTAAATTTTGTTGAAACACAAAAACACACACTCTCACATACTACCACTTGAATTCTCGCTCTGTTGTAATGTAAAGAAGGTAGGATTTGTGTTCAAGGTGTAGGTAGGTATACCTTAGAGAGCGCATGGCCATCAAACAAAACACACACAGTTACTTAACGTTGAAAGTCCGCTTTACAATGGACAAGAAATTTTATAATATTCAAAGTGAACAATTTTCTGTAGATACAGTGACGGTGGATTTTTACTTTCGTTTTTGCACTCTACATTATAGACATTCGTTTCTGTATAGGTCACCGTTTCCTGGTACTGATAACATTTTAGTACTGCACGTACCGTTTCCTTTTGTTGATAAGAATTGAGAGTTTTGTGGGTCTTGGCAAATTTTTCATGTAAACAAATGAAAAATGAAAGAAAAGCAGTTTTTTTAGACAGTTTGATTTTTGTGTATGAAATATGTAGAAACCGAAGAGTACCGTAATAAAGGTTTTACGGAACAAATAATTTGTGTATCTAAACAAAAATAATTGGTTTTCAGGAATGGTTTATTGATTTTATTTCAATTGCATTTATAAAGATATCAAAAAGAGAATTTCCAGTCCGGAAAAGTTCGGGTTTCTTAAAACTAATTAATTAATTTATCAAAGTTATTAAAACGTATTTTAATTGGGATTTATTTGGTTGATTGGTTAAAAGAAAACATAAATTAGCCATTGACAAGGTGACTTTTCTTGCTATCATTAATTAGGGGGTGTGAATTGGTGGCCTATTCTAATAAATAAACTCAGTTACGTAATTTGTTTATTTATATTTTAAGGCAGGTTCTTTCTTGTGGGAAAATTTGACATTTTCAGACTCACTACATGCTCATTTCTAAGCTAGAACTGTGACTAGAAATTATGAGAATTTAATGTACCGAAAAGTTGTATTTTCCGCATACTTTATTTATAGTAGGTATTAAGAAGGAGATCTTACTATTTTCCAGCTAATTAGTGGGAATTAAATAGACAGAAATAAAAGCAGATATTTTGCTCTAAATCCGAATGTACTAAAACTCTCCTTAGGGAAACTAAACTATCCAAGAAAAATAAAATAGAAATCTGATTTATGTGACAAGAAGTTGGAAGAATTTTAATAAAACGAAAAGTTATACTTTTCGCACTAAAAAGAAAACCTTAGATAATTTCATTTTACTCAAAATTCCATTTTCTGCCTCTTAATTAACGCTGCAATTAACTTTGCCATCCACTAAAAGGATTGTTCAATAGAAAAGATCTTTAACTAGAAAATTAACTAGATAATTGATTTATCTGATGTGCGATAGAAATTGCAGAAATTTTAATCATAAAAAGCTGCATTTTTCACATCAAAAAACAATTTCCGAAAAAACTGCAACTTTTTCTCTAATTAAAAAACGAAGTTTTCCTGAATTATTCACTCAACAATTTACCGAACAGTTTTAATTTAAAAAAATGTCCTAAGAAAAAACTCCTTACATGACTCGCAAATGCTGATCCCGTCGCAGTTGTTCATCCCGTCCCAGCACTCCCAAAATCGTTTCCCTCTCTTTATCTGTCAAATGTACAGCTTCTTTGGTTGCCGCAGCAACCAAAGCATGTGAACAAGCCGGATCCTCGCAACATGACATGCCCCTTTTCATAATTCTGTGTCTAACTCCCAAAACCAGCGTCGCTGCCGCCTCCAAACTCACTTACATTCTAATTAACTGTGTTCCGTATCGAAAACCGATTGAGGCGAGAATCAAAGCGAACATGCAACACGTGTCCGTGCCACTTTCAACAAATTGGAGCAGATATCAGAGCCCACTGCAGGAACGCACATCGTACCGCAACGCCGTCTCTTTGCCTACTAAATCGAGTGTAGAGCAGCGAAATAGCGTCGCGATGATATCGAAACCATTGGAAAAGCGGTCGGAAAACTGGAAGGAAACGCTGAGCACATTTGCATCGCCCCACCATTCGTTCAGCACTTGAGGGTGAATTTGGGGTTACTATAGCGACCACGTAAATGCACGATACTTGTATACGTAAGCGGACAGTTGGGTTGGGGGATGGGGGTGGATGTGGGCCGCACAACAGATGGATACTGGCCGGGGGATTGTGTACATTGTTTTGCGATTTGTGGAGTTAATAGGATTTGATTTTATTTTTATTTAACTTTCTGTTGTGTGTAAATATGGAACTTTTGTGTATTGTGTATGAATGTACACATATTAGTCATATGTGGAATGTTGGAAAATTATTTAAAATCCAGTAAGCTAGATTTAAATTCGCGGGATTTTTGTAGGCAACCAGCAATTCACAAAGTTCTTTATTTTAAAAATACTGCTATCATTTCTTAAACAAAAATATGAACAAAGATAATACTAATTTTTATTATTACTATTGTTATCATTATTTATTATTAATAAATTTCCTTCTAGTGGGAATTTAAGATACAGTAATAAAAATAAATTCAGTTTTAGTCTTAAGTTGAAATTAATTAGAGGCGGTTCAGTGAGGCTTAAAGATTGGGCTGATTTTAAAAAAACTTCGCAATTTAACAACAATTTATCAGTAAATTATGCACTTTTGAACTTGATTAGAAATTGCATAAGTTTATAAAATGATAAATTAAGTTTATGCGTTTTATTGAACAGAAAATGTTGTACACAAACAGCCTTACAACTAACTTACTTACCATTTTGGTAACAATAATAGTGATTTTGGTGGTTTACATAAAATGGTCCTTTACGTATTGGAAACGTAAAGGTGTGGCAACATTGCCAGTCTCCTTCCCCTGGGGCAATGCGGAAGGGGTGTTCAAAAAACAGTACAGTTTCGGAATCCTCTGGTTCAAACATTACCAAGAATTTAGGAAGAAAGGATTGAGGTTTGGTGGCAGTTATTTCTTCACTCGTAAAATTTTCGTTCCAGTACAACCGGAACTGATCAAACACATCCTTCAGACCGATTTCCCTTATTTCATGAACCACACGAATTACATTAATGAGCAGGTAGATCCCCTAAGTGGCCATTTGTTGTCGTTGAGGGATGCGAAATGGAAGCGATTAAGGGAGAAATTGACGCCCACCTTCACTTCCGGCAAGATGAAGATGATGTTTGGTACATTGGTGAACTGTGCAACAGAATTACATAATATTATGGAGAGCAGAACGGAGAAAAAGCAATCTTTGCATATTAAAGAGACTTTAGCCCGTTTTACAACCGATGTGATTGCGTCCGTTGCTTTTGGGGTTGATTCAAATTGCCTTAAAGATCCGGATGCGGAGTTTCGGAAGTACGGAAAAATGATCTTCGAATTTGATAAACCGCAATTGATGAAATTTTTAGCGCAATTTTCATTTTCGCATAAAATTTTGGCATGGTTCAATTTTAAATTCACCAAAGATTCGGTGGAGAGATTTATAATTGATTTGGTGAAGAATACTGTAAAATACCGGGAAGAGAATAATGTTTTCCGTAAGGATTTCATGCATTTGTTGATCCAATTGAAGAATATGGGCAATGTGACAGACGATGGAACAGTGACGAATGGAAAGGTGGGAGAGGTTGGTTTGACGATCAACGAGGTGGCAGCGCAAGCGTTTATTTTCTTCGCGGCTGGCTTTGAAACTTCCTCCACTACGATGACGTTTGCTTTGTATGAAATGGCGATGAATAAAAAGATTCAGAGGAAAGTGAGGGAAGAAATTCGAGCAGTTTTGAAGAAGCATAACAATGAGTTTACTTATGAGGCGGCTATGGAAATGCAGTACTTGGACCAGGTGGTGCAAGGTATTCGTCGGTTTTTTTGATACTCTCTGAGGATTGTCATTTATTCGTTTTTTAGAAACTTTGAGAAAGTACCCACCAGTACCGTTTCTTCATCGAACTTGTACAAAAGATTTTCAAGTACCTGACACAGAGGTGATTGTTGAGAAAGATACGTTGGCTATGGTACCGATTTTGGGCTTGCATCGAGATGAAGAGTACTTCCCGAATCCGGACGTTTTCGACCCAGAACGGTTTAGTAAGGAGAATAAAGGGAAAATTAAACCGTTCACGTATTTGCCTTTCGGGGATGGTCCGAGAGTTTGTATTGGTACTAGTTTTAATTCGTTACGTTATTATATAATTAATTACATATATTTGTTAGGTATGCGATTTGGTTTGATGCAAACGAAAGTGGGACTTATAACGATTTTGAAAGACTATGAATTATCGATTAATAGAAAGACGGCAGTACCGATTATATTCGATTCGTTGTCTTTTACGTTAAGTGCAGAAGGGAATATTTATCTGGATGTGGAGAAATGTTCATAAATATTTAACTGTGACAAAGTTGTATACTTTTTTGTTTTATTAAATAATATTTGCATTACTGGATTCAAAACAATCATTTCAAGGGTAGGTTAAAGGCTAAAAATATTTTCACTTTGAACCTAGCGTTCTCTCAAGTTTATGTGGTGGGTATAGCTACTTCAAGGATTTTGTGAATTACTAGATATAATGCGTTTCCAATTTCCACTTAAAGTGAAGCTATTAATCGTTCTTGTAAACAATTAATTAAGTACAAATTAATTAGTTGAGAATGTAGTACCTGTTTATGACATGAGTCTGTATGAAGTAGTACCTATTCCTAAACGAATAAAACTGAAACTTCCTGAGTTTCCAATGAATCGGAAATGCAATCTCTTGCTTATTACGTCTTAATCAATAATAAAGTATCTTACAATACAGAACGTTTTACGAAACGTGGTAGTACCATAAAAATATACCTAATTGTTTACGTCCATATTTCGATTATTATGTGAATTTTAGCTTTAACTATTTATTGGAGATAAGATTATTATTATTTTAATTTGAAATCATTTTCAAACTGATTTTATTTGCCAGTCATATAAATAATATTTTCGCAGACCTACGGAACTAACCATGTCTAGCCCACTCGAAAACTTGAAACTAATCACTAAGTCAGCCTACTCTTCTTCAGTTTGACGGCCAAGTAAAACGGAAACTTTCATTGACATTTTTTGATTACTGTAATTTCTAACAATTATTAGTCTCTCATACTTTTGGCAAAGTTATCATTAAACAATATGAAACTGTGGTTTCTTTAGTTAGTCTTGTGAGAAAATGATTCCGCAAAAATATTTGCAAATTTAAATGGCAATAAATTCCTTATGTTTCTTATTATTACAATCCCAAAATGATAACATATAATTAGAAAGTCATTACTGTTTACAAATAAATTGCTCTTGAGATTTGGATAGAAGTGGGGAGAGAAATACGCGTGCATATTTTTATATCATCGTGTTATTAGTTGAATAAAAATTTTATGCTGTGTCATAAAATGCTTTGTAGGATTCGATCTCTCTCTATAGCCAGTTCTATAATCTGAGTTTGGATTGCAAGTCATTTCGTTCGCAATAAATACATGACCAAACAAATCAGTTTTATAAACGATGTTGATAACAAGCAGTTTATTGACCGACTTCGTCAACAACGATGCTAACTTTGTATGAATTGGCACTGAATCCTGAAATTCGAAACAAAGCAAGGGAATAAAGCAGAGCGGTTTTGAAGAAGTCCCTTACGAGGCTGTTATGGAAATGAATATTTGGATAAGGTGGTACAAGGTAAAAATTCAAAATAGATAGCAACCCCTTTGCTTATCTTTTTTCTTTTTTTACAAAAATACCTGCTACCTGCTAAGAAAGTACCTCCAGTACCGAGTCAGTCATATGAACGGTTTAATAAAAAAAGGAAAAGCCAAAAGACCGCGGTCACTTGAATATCGTTTAGCGAAGGTCGAAGAATACGTATTTGTTTACGTTTAGGTGCAATAATGACAAAGGTTGGTCTTATTTCGATTTTGAAAAAATCTCACAGTTTTTTGTCTACATAAAAACTTACGATTAAAAATAAAACCTTGGCAATACATGTAAATAAACTATTCAACTAATCATTTTTATTCTGTTAGACACTCAGTAGGAGACATGTGCTGAAAATCACTTATCTAAGATCAAACAAAAACATTAGATAAAAGTAATAATAATTTTAATAATAATTTTCAAGCCAAAGTCCTAAGAAAAGCAAAGTCTAACGAGAATTACGGTATTATAATTTACAACGGAAGTAAAATAATTGGAGAGAGAAAAGTTGAAAATAAGGAAATTATTAATAAAATAAATTGAGAATTTTCATTAAAAAAATCAGGTTTAAGATCGTTTCCTATATATTTTAATACCTTCGTACAAAAAGGACAATTAATTTAAGATGCTAAACAAATTGCTTGAACTAACCGAACTGATTATGGTATAATTTTTATGGTCTCTTAGAATGATATAATTAGACACGTTTCGCCCATGGGAAACACGATTCTTTTTACAATCCAAAGTGAATTATCGTTTCAACAAGTTTTTCCTTTTAAATTACCAGAATTTTTTCTTCTTTGAGCCAAAATCACAATTTAAATTTGATAACACAGAAAACTTTGCAATTCAAATAGAACTTGAGAAAATAAATAAACCGATTAAAAATTATCTCCCAACATGCCAAGTCGAGTGATATTTCTGGTTTTAACCAAGGACCCTTTCATTGCATGTTAGAAATAAGCAGATTCTATATTACATTGTCACCTTATGATTTTCACATATTATGATAGTCCCCCTCTTCGGAGAGCTGATTACAGAGACCAGTTAAATTGCAAATCATTTAAACATTATATAAACCGGATGGAAATGGAAAAAACTTTAGTAAACACAAAACAAGCGACTAGTTAAAACAATGTTAATTACAAGCAGTTTATTAACCGACTTTGTCGCCATTTTGGTAGCACTTGTAGTCATTGGTGTCGCCTACTTGAAATGGTTCTTCAATTACTGGTCCCGCAAGGGGGTTAAAGACATCCCGGCTACCATCCCGTTCGGAAATGCCGGCCCGATATTGTCCGGTCGTCAATCCTTGGGAGAATTGTATAAGACACAATACGATCAGTTCAAAAAACAAGGTCTTCGTTATGGAGGAAGTTACTTTTTATTGAAGAAAGTTTTCGTTCCTGTTGATCATCAATTGGTGAAGAACATCATGCAGTCGGACTTTAGTCACTTTGTTAACCACGGAAATTACGTAAATGAACAAATTGATCCATTAAGTGGTCATTTGTTTGCATTGGAAGACACCAAATGGAAGAAATTGAGGGAAAAACTCACCCCGACTTTCACATCTGGTAAAATGAAGATGATGTTCCCGACTATGGTGAACTGTGGAGTGGAATTGGGCAATATTATTGCCAAATCTGCTAAGGATGGCGAAGATTTGGACATTAAAGATATTGTAGCTCGCTTTTCTACTGATATAATCGCTTCTTGTGCTTTTGGTATTGATTCCAATTGCTTGAGGACGCCAGTATCTGAATTCAGGACATATGGAAAGAAGATTTTTGAGAACAACTTTAAAGAGCTCCTCGTAAATATACTTCAATTTATGGTACCCAGAAGTTTTTTAGAAAAAATGAACTACAAAGTGACTAAAGATGAAGTTGAGACGTTTATAATGAATTTAGTGAAGAAAACGGTGAATTATCGTGAACAGAACAATGTTTTCCGAAAGGATTTCATGCATTTGTTGATTCAATTGAAGAATATGGGCAAAGTGACGGACGATGAGAAAGTGACAGATGGAAAAATCGGTGAAGTTGGTCTGACGATGAATGAAGTTGCGGCACAAGCGTTTGTGTTCTTTGCTGCTGGTTTTGAGACTTCGTCAACAACGATGACGTTCACTTTGTACGAATTGGCACTGAGTCCTGAAATTCAGAATAAAGCAAGGGAAGAAATCAGGACGGTATTGAAGAAACACAACAATGAAGTCACCTACGAAGCTGTTATGGAAATGAAGTATTTGGATAAGGTGATAAACGGTAAGAATTCTAGAAAAAAATTATAGCAACCTTTTTCTTATCTTTTTTTCCTTACAGAAACATTAAGAAAGTATCCTCCAGTGCCGGTTCACACTAGAAACTGTAACAAAGACTACAAGGTACCTGATTCCGATTTGGTGATTGAAAAGGACACTTTGATCATGATTTCTGCTATGGGACTGCAACGTGACCATGAGTATTACCCCAATCCAGAGAAGTATGATCCTGAACGGTTTAGTGAAGAAGAAAAGGCCAAAAGGCCAGCAATTACTTGGATTCCGTTTGGTGAGGGTCCAAGGATTTGTATTGGTTTACGTTTCGGTGTAATGCAAACAAAAGTTGGTCTTATTTCGATTTTGAAAGATTCCCATATTTCCATCAATAGGAAAACTACTGTACCAATTGAGTATGATTATGCCTCATTTATTTTGAGCAGCAAAGATAACATTTATTTGAATGTCGAACCTTGTTAAGTTTTATTAACATTTATTTTTATTATTATGTAATATAATTGTTGGGTTTATTAACTGTTTTATTACCTATAATTTCTCCTCCATTTTCACGTGTTGTTAGAAAAATCAATTAAATCGTGATTAAATATTCAACAGTTTCCTATAGACTGAACTGACTTTTATAAATATTTATTTACTTTATAATAGAGAGTAATTAGGTTTAATTAAAATATCTGTGTATTTTAAAAATCATAAATTTACTTTATTACAATAAAGGTATTAAATTTTTCATACAAACTAATCGTATTTTTCTACATCTAAGTAAATATCCTCCTTACTGCTTAAAATAAAGGAATGAGGATCGAATTCAATTGGAACTGTTGTTCTTCTATTGATAGATACTTGATGATTCCTTAAAATGGAAATAAGACCAACTTTTGTTTGCATTACACCAAAACGAAGTCCAATACAGATTCTTGGACCTTCCCCGAATGGAATCCAAGTGAAGGGAGGTCTTTTCGCCTTTTCTTCTTCATTGAAACGTTCCGGATCGTATTTTTCTGGGTTTGGAAAGTATTCATGGTCATTTTGGATTCCCAAAGCGGAGATTGCAACCAGTGTGTCCTTTTTAATCACCAAATCAGAGTTTGGTACTTTGTAGTCCTTGTTGCAGTTTCGAAAAATACCGGGTACTGGTGGATACTTACGAAGAGTCTCTAAAAAAATTAAAAATCAAATTTTTTCTTTCGTAAAAAAACACCGGTTTCTTACCGTTTACGACTTTATCCAAATACTTCATTTCCATTACCCCTTCATATGTGATTTCGTTGTTGTGCTTCGCCAAAATTGTCCTAATTTCTTGTCTTAGTTTCGATTGAATATCAAGATTTAGTGCCAATTCATACAAAGTGAATGTCATTGTTGTTGACGACGTTTCAAAACCAGCAGCAAAGAACACAAACACTTGTGCCGCAATTTCATTCATCGTCAGTCCAACTTCACCGATTTTCCCGTCTGATATTTTCTCATCATCGGTCACTTTTCCCATATTTTTCAATTGGATCAATAAATGCATAAAATCCTTTCGGAAAATATTGTTCTGCTCACGGTAATTCACAGTTTTCTTTACCAAATCCATAATAAAGTCTTCAACTTCTTGTTTAGTCAGTTTCAAATTAAATTTATCTAAAATATTCTTAGATATCATGAATGGAAGGAAAGCTTTAATTAAATCAATTAAATTTGGTTGTTCAAAGATCATCTTTCCCACTTTCCTAAATTCTGAATCTGGAGTTTTCAAACAGTTTGAATCAATACCAAAAGCACAGGAAGCAATAATATCCGTTGAAAAACGTGCTAAAATATCTTTGATATCCAAACAAGTTTTATTCTCTGCCGTTTTATCCATAATATTCCCTAATTCCACACCACAATTGACCATTGTGGGGAACATCATCTTCATTTTACCGGAAGTGAAGGTTGGAGTGAGTTTTTCACGTAACAATTTCCATTTAGTGTCTTCCAAAGCGATCAAATGGCCACTTAAAGGATCAGCCACTTCATTCACATAACTTCCATGGTTGACAAAATGCCCGAAATCCACTTGCATGACGTGCTTCACCAAAATCGGATCAACAAGAACGAAGAATTTACGTGTTAGGAAATAAGTTCCTCCATATCGAAGTCCTTGACGTTTAAAAGCATTGTAATGATCTTTGAAGACAACTCCAAGCGCTTTCGTTGATGTCATTATTGCACCTGTGTCTCCGAAGGGGATGGAGGGTGAGAGTTGTTGGACTCCCTTTCGTTTCCAGTACGTAAAAGTCCATTTCACATATCCAATTGTGATTGCAATGAGAGCGACGACGATGCCGACGAAATCGACCAGTAAGCTGTTTGTAAATAACATTTTATTTGAAACTAAGATCATAGAATTGTTCCGTTTTTTAACTAATACTATACACAGGCATCACTAAACATTACAGTGCATAAGTGCTTAGTGCTGGAATATTTAAAGGAATAATATCGCAAACAAATTATATAACTATCTGTGTTATCAATACAACACACAGCGTGTAAATTTTAACCGAATAAAAATAATCATATAAAGTATTAGTATATGCTGTTGATATTTTATTTTTATCGCTTCTTATAAATAAATATTGTCGAATCGGTATTTGTTGGATGTGGAAATGACTCTTTATTACCTATACCTCCTAAGGATTCATCACTACTGGAATATAAAGATGATATCGTTTTTCGAGGTATATGTAGGTACATATACATATCTATACCAACTCACTAGGGTTTTAGGTGCACATTTCCATATCAGTTTGAAAACTGCAAATCATCATAGTATATTAGTGATTTAAGCATTAGTGATTCCCATGATACAATAAATAAACCTAATCACTAATATACCTACTACTTAATAAATAATTGTAAAAATTAATTTATTCATATCAATCCGTGAGTAATGTACCTATTACTTTCAAACACGTTTTGTAGATGAGAAGTTACTCTTCAACATCATAAGTTAATACCACTCTTGGTTACTGGCCTTCCCGCCTTAAGATTAGTTTATAAATATTAGTATATTTAAATTATTTTTTGATGATCAACAAAAAAAATTGTCATTAGTGACTTATATCCAGGACTTATACAGGTTATTATTGATATAGATAATGAAAAAAAAATTCAAAAGCGCTCCTCTCCGCATTAGTGTGCAACCTATTATTATCATTAACTATTATTTCGTAGTCATTCAATTCCTTTTTAATATCGGACATTAAGTTATATGACATGACATTGACTACAACAAAGTTTTCGTGTGAATCTTCACAATTTTGAACTTTTACAAATGTGTACCCAAAACGATAATATATTAAATATTTGATTAATATTGTATCATTAAAACAGTGTAGTGCTTGATAACAGAATATGTTTATAAATTTTTTTGTGATATAGTAATCCCATAAATACTTAACCAACACTGTGTGTTTTGTTATATGTAGTGTTAGTTAAAAAACACATCCATTCTATGTTATAAGTTTCACATAAAATGTTATTTACAAGCTGTTTACTGACCGATTTTGTCGGCATCGTCGTCGCTCTAATTGCAATTGCAATTGGATACATGAAATGGTCTTTTAACTACTGGAAACGAAGGGGAGTACAACAACTCTCACCCTCCATCCCTTTCGGAGATGTTGGACCGATGATGACATCAACGAAAACGTTTGGAGTTGTCTTCAAAGATCATTACAATGCTTTCAAACGTCGAGGTCTACGATATGGAGGTACTTATTTCTTAACACGTAAATTCTTTATTCCTGTTGACACGGATTTGGTGAAGCACATCATGCAAGTGGACTTTGGGCATTTTGTCAACCATGGAACTTACGTAAATGAAGTAGCGGATCCCTTAAGTGGACATTTGTTCTCATTGGAAGACACAAAATGGAAATTATTACGAGAAAAACTCACACCAACTTTCACTTCCGGTAAAATGAAGATGATGTTCCCCACAATGGTCAATTGTGGAGTGGAATTAGGGAATGTTATGGACAAAACGGCAGAGGATAAAACTTGTTTGGATATCAAAGATATTTTAGCACGTTTTTCAACGGATATTATTGCTTCCTGTGCATTTGGTATTGATTCAAACTGTTTGAAAAATCCAGATTCAGAATTTAGGAAAGTGGGAAGATTGATTTTCGATCCAGATTTCATTGATTTAATGAAAGGTTTTCTTCCATTCATATTTAGTAATGATGTTTTGGATAAATTTAATTTGAAACTAACTAAACAACAAGTTGAAGATTTTATTATGGATTTAGTGAAGAAAACAGTGAATTACCGTGAACAGAACAATGTTTTCCGAAAGGATTTCATGCATTTATTGATCCAGTTGAAGAATATGGGAAAAGTGACGGATGATGAGAAAATATCAGATGGCAAAATCGGTGAAATTGGACTGACGATGAATGAAGTTGCTGCACAAGCGTTTGTGTTCTTTGCTGCTGGTTTTGAAACTTCTTCAACAACAATGACATTCACTTTGTATGAATTGGCACTGAATCCTGATATTCAATCGAAACTAAGGCAAGAAATGAGAACCGTTTTGGCAAACCACAACAATGAAATCACATACGATGGGATAATGGAAATGAAGTATTTGGATAAAGTCGTAAACGGTAAGAAATGTTCTGTTTTTTTCTGATAAACAGAAAATGTAATTTTTGATTATTCATTTTAGAGACTCTTCGTAAGTACCCACCAATACCTGGCCATTTCCGAAGATGTAACAAAGACTACAAAGTACCAGACTCTGATTTGATTATTGAAAAGGACACAATGCTTGTAATCTCCGCTTTGGGAATCCAAAATGATCATGAATTCTACCCAAATCCAGAAAAGTACGACCCGGAACGTTTCAATGAAGAAGAAAAGGCGAAAAGACCTCCCTTCACTTGGATTCCATTCGGGGAAGGTCCAAGAATCTGTATTGGACTTCGTTTTGGAGTAATGCAGACAAAAGTTGGACTTATTTCCATTTTAAGGAATCATCAAATTTCGATCAATAGAAGAACAACAGTTCCTATTGAATTCGACCCCAAATCCTTTATTTTAAGTAGTAAAGAGGATATTTACTTAGATGTAGAAAAATGCGATTAATTATTTAAAAAGTATATTACTTTCATATTTATACATATTGGTAAATAATTTTCCTAATAAATATAGGGTAATAATGAAAATTTTTCGTTTAATCATTAAGTTGTCTATCATTTGGGAAAACAGATAAGACTTAATGGAAGTCATAAGTTATTCATCCTTATCTCCCTATATAATATTTAATCCCGCCAAATACACTTTGAATTAGACTTATTGAGTGTCGGCATAAGAACAATTGTAAAAATAACTATCAATCTACTGGGCCGAATACATTTGAACACCACCGTACATGAAATGGAGTTACACTTATTGGGATAAAAAAGAGCTACTTTCCTCACCAGCTTCGATCCCATTTGGGGGATTTTATATAATTATTTCTGTATAATTTTAATACTTATTTATCTGCCTACGCCCTATACCGAAAATGTTAGTTGGAACACTGTTTTTTGACCTGCAAAATTGCTTCTCACACACCTTTGTGAGAATTTACATTTTTCTATTTCGGTTTCATAAATATGTCATTTAAGTATTCAGTTTCATTTAACCATTTGAGTTTCATAATTGAAATTTACTCATTGTTGTATTATACCACGAGTTCTACATATAATACATACAACAATGGAAAAATATTATGGCACCCGTGGCTTGGTAAATTTTTGGCACGGCCTTATATAGAGGTCGGAAAACTGTCTACATTTCCATTGTTAAAACGGACAATTAGGCTTCTCGGCAAACGATAATTTTCATTGGTTGCTTATATCTGCACAGTTGTGTGGAAAGTGCACTGGCAGAGAGTGCGATTTGCCATTAAATTTCGATTAATTGAAAATATAAATTTTATAGTAGGTAAAATATTTTTTATATGAAATGATACAAAATCTATAGTGGGTAAATTATTACCGTCTATTATATTTAACACAATTTTTTCAAAATAAATCTTTCGAAAATTATACCTAATTAGGCACACGGTGTAGATAGATAAAGTATCTAGTTTTTATATTGTGTAAGCTACTCGTAAATCTCAAATTTTCGGACAAAAATTCATTAAAATTCTCGCTTAAAGCATTTACATATACAGTTAATAAAGATGAATTAAATATGTGACTTAAAAGCAAACAAATTTCTTATTCAAATTTCTTCAAAGACCTCGCTTAGGACAATGTCACAAATATCCCAATATTAATTCACACATTTATTTATTAAGTGCTAGTACGTACACACACATACCTAGGTATGTAGATACTTATATACCTATCTAGGTACGACATGATTTGCAGTTTTTAAAGTGATATGGAAATGTGTACCCATGATGAAACGATATTTTTTAATCTTTCACTAAATCATTAGAAGGTATAATGAATGGTCATTTCCATTTCCAACAAGTACCCTCTTCAGAGTCCTTGATTATAAGCAATGAAAATAAAATATCAACATAATACTGCTCTCTAAATTCCGCTTAATTTACACGCTGAAGTGTTCTATTGATAACAGAGATAGTTATACTAATCTGTCAACGATAATATTCCCTTAAATACTCGCGAACTAAGCACAGTATCTTTAGTTATATGTAGTATTAGTTCGAAAATAACATTTCCAAGTTTCATATATGTAAAAATGTTATTTACAAGCTGTTTACTGACCGATTTTATCGGCATCGTCGTCGCTCTCATCGCAATCACTATTGGATACATGAAATGGTCTTTTACCTACTGGAAACGAAGGGGAGTACAACAACTCTCACCCTCCATCCCCTTCGGAGATGTTGGACCGATGATGACATCAACGAAACCGTTTGGAGTTGTCTTCAAAGATCAATACAATGCTTTTAAACGTCAAGGACTACGATATGGAGGTACTTATTTCCTAACACGTAAATTCTTCGTTCCTGTTGACCCGGAATTGGTGAAGCACATCATGCAAATGGACTTTGGGCATTTTGTCAACCATGGAACTTACGTAAATGAAGCAGCGGATCCTTTAAGTGGACATTTGTTCTCATTGGAAGACACAAAATGGAAATTATTACGGGAAAAGCTCACACCAACTTTCACTTCCGGTAAAATGAAGATGATGTTCCCCACAATGGTCAATTGTGGTGCGGAATTAGGGAATATTATGGACAAAACCGCTGAGGATAAAACTTGTTTGGATATCAAAGATATTTTAGCACGTTTTTCAACGGATATTATTGCTTCCTGTGCATTTGGTATTGATTCAAACTGTTTGAAAAATCCAGATTCAGAATTTAGAAGAGTGGGAAGAATGATTTTCGAACCAGATTTCATTGATTTAATGAAAGGTTTTCTTCCATTCATATTTAGTAATGATGTTTTGGATAAATTTAATTTGAAACTAACTAAACAACAAGTTGAAGATTTTATTATGGATTTAGTGAAGAAAACAGTGAATTACCGTGAACAGAACAATGTTTTCCGAAAGGATTTCATGCATTTATTGATCCAGTTGAAGAATATGGGAAAAGTGACCGATGATGAGAAAATATCAGATGGCAAAATAGGTGAAGTTGGACTAACGATGAATGAAGTTGCTGCACAAGCGTTTGTATTCTTTGCTGCTGGTTTCGAGACTTCTTCAACAACGATGACGTTCACTTTGTATGAATTAGCACTGAATCCTGACATTCAATCGAAATTAAGGCAAGAAATGAGAACCGTTTTGGCCAAGCACAACAATGAAATCACATACGATGGGGTAATGGAAATGAAGTATTTGGATAAAGTCGTAAACGGTAAGAAATGTTTTGTTTTTTTTCGGATAAACAGAAAATGTAATATTTGATTAATTATTTTAGAGACTCTTCGTAAGTACCCACCAGTACCTGCCCATTCCCGAAGATGTAACAAAGACTACAAAGTACCCGACTCTGATTTGGTTATTAAAAAGGACACAATGCTTATAATCTCCGCTTTGGGAATCCAAAATGACCATGAATACTTCCCAAATCCAGAAAAGTACGACCCGGAACGTTTCAATGAAGAAGAAAAGGCGAAAAGACCTCCCTTCACTTGGATTCCATTCGGGGAAGGTCCAAGAATCTGTATTGGACTTCGTTTTGGAGTAATGCAGACAAAAGTAGGACTTATTTCCATTTTAAGGAATCATCAAGTTTCAATCAACAGAAGAACAACAGTTCCTATTGAATTCGATCCTCATTCCTTTATTTTAAGCAGTAAAGAGAATATTTACTTAGATGTAGAAAAATTCGATTAAATATTGAAAAATATGTTACTTTCATACTGTATATATGTATAAATGATTTTCCAAATAAATACATGATAATAATAATAATAAAATTTTTTGCTCAGGTCCGATTTATCAATAATATAAGAATAGAGTCCTGGATATGTAACTGAAAGTTAGTTCTATTGTTATTTAATTGCTAGATATCATTAACTGCAAGGTAAAGTTTCGGCTCACGTATACTGCATCAACATCAACTCAAATGTGATGCTGCTCGATCGGAAAGGGGGATGTAAAAATATCATATTAGTTTCGTAAGTCCATTGTAAATAGAGCATGCTTTTAATTTAATAGGCTTTAGTAAGCAGAGCAGAGATTTTCTGACATTACGTGCAGAAGGAACAGAGTTGGTCAACAAAGTATCCTTGTGTCCTCCTACTTTACTTGTCTAATATTAAATTGGTGTTTTTAATAAATCTACAAATTCAGTGTCAATAGCGCCTGCGACCGACCGCGAAAATTGAGGCGTCAGGATGACCAAAGGTCAACCAAAATCACTTCCTCTCTGCTAATTAATAAATTGAGATGGTCGTATACCTAATGATGATACGTATTAATATAATTCTATAAAGTAATGTTTGTTAATAAATTTGTTTGATTTAAATTGTGAGTTTACGTGTATTTTGATACCTATGTCCTGAACATCCTAAAAGTAATGAAAAACTATAGCATTTATTAAACTGTTCAACGGATATAGATTAAACACTATTTTGTTGTAAACATCTTTTGGGAATTGATCATTTTGGTGACTGTGAGGCAGTTAAGTCTTAAAAGCGTTATTTGAATTATTTGTTTAATTATGAATTGATTAGTTCCTGAAATTACTAACAATAATTGTGAGTTCCAATTTTACTTTTATCTTATATTTTGTTAATTCGTCATATATAAATACATATGATCATATTCGCGATTGTTAAATTAGTACATTTGTGTATTGTTGTTCGTTATTTTATTATTTTATTTCAATTTCATAAGTACACAAGTACTTAGTACATAATGTACATTATATATCAATATATAACATAAAGTAATTTTTATATTATTTATTAATATTAAAATTCAAGTTACTGACGTGTGTATGGTATCGCGGTACTTTATAATAAGTGTATAGCACACTTATTTAATAACTTATTTATCACATAGTGTGATATAGACTGCAATGAGCCCCATAGTAGAGGTTTGCTAGTCATTGTTGGGGACGCCAAACACCCATGGGGACGCTGATGGTTTCGAACGCTTTGCAGCGATATTTGCATACCGAAAGTAAAATGAATTCGGTTATAATTACCTATTATCGATGCAAAGCATAATTTAGTTTTAATTTATTGGACTCACTTAGTCGTGTAGACTAATACTCAATTTTAATTTCTTTCAGATGGTCTACTTTATCTTGGAACCTGGTCAACGATAACTCTCTGGTTTTTTAAATTATTCTTTCCGTAAATATAAATTTAAGTAAATACCGGGGTTTGTATCGTTACAAGAAAAGCATTGGATTTACCACAGCTATTCAAATTTGATCTATTTTATTCTTAATCATAATAATGAATTGCGAATATTAAAATCCGTTTAGGAATAAAGTTTAAAAAACTATTTTTCTCAGTGTAATAGCTACATATGTATACATGACTTGCAGATTTCAAAGTGATAAGGAAATATGTACACAAGGATAGATATTTTTTTAAATCTGCTTCCATTGGTATAATGATTATGATGGTCATTTCCACTTCCAACATATACCCTCTCCATAATCCTTGTTCATAAGACGAAGCAATAAAAATAAAATATAAAACATCATCTAACAATTTGCATGTAGTACTTCCTAAATTTTGCTGCCTCTACACGCTCAAATGTTCTATTGATAACAGAGATAATTTGTTTGCGACATTATTCCCCTAAATACTCAGCCACTAAATTCTGTGTGTTCAGTTATATGTAGTATTTGATAAAAAACACAGTTTCCTGTTCTAAGTTTCATATAAAATGTTATTTACAAGCAGTTTACTGACCGATTTGGTCGGCATCGTCGTCGCTCTCATCGCAATCACAATTGGATATATGAAATGGACTTTTACCTACTGGAAACGAAGGGGAGTCCAACAACTCTCACCCTCCATCCCATTCGGAAATGTTGGACCGATAATGACATCAACGAAAACACTTGGAGTTGTTTTCAAGGAGCAGTACAATGCTCTTAAGCAACAAGGACTCCGTTATGGTGGTAGTTATTTCTTAACACGTAAATTCTTCGTTCCTGTTGACCCGGAATTGGTGAAACACATCATGCAAGTGGACTTTGGGCATTTTGTCAACCATGGAGGTTACGTTAATGAAGTGGCTGATCCTTTAAGTGGACATTTGTTCTCATTGGAAGACACCAAATGGAAATTGTTACGAGAAAAGCTCACTCCAACCTTCACTTCCGGCAAAATGAAGATGATGTTCCCTACAATGGTCAATTGTGGTGTGGAATTAGGGAATATTATGGACAAAACTGCAGAGGATAAAACTTGTTTGGATATCAAAGATATTTTAGCACGTTTTTCAACGGATATTATTGCTTCCTGTGCATTTGGAATTGATTCAAACTGTTTGAAAACTCCAGATTCAGAATTTAGAAGAGTGGGAAGAATGATTTTCGAACCAGATTTCATTGATTTAATTAAAGCTTTTCTTCCATTCATGTTTTCTAAGAATTTTTTGGATAAATTTAATTTGAAACTGACTAAACAAGAAGTTGAAGACTTTATTATGAATTTAGTAAAGAAAACAGTGAATTATCGCGAACAGAACAATATTTTCCGAAAGGATTTTATGCACTTATTGATCCAGTTGAAAAATACGGGAAAAGTGACCGATGATGAGAAAATATCAGACGGGAAAATCGGTGAAGTTGGAATGACGATGAATGAAGTTGCTGCACAAGCATTTGTGTTTTTTGCTGCTGGTTTTGAGACTTCTTCAACAACGATGACGTTCACTTTGTATGAATTAGCACTGAATCCTGACGTTCAATCGAAACTAAGGCAAGAAATGAGAACAATTTTGGCGAAACACAACAACGAAATCACATACGATGGGATAATGGAAATGAAGTATTTGGATAAAGTCGTAAACGGTAAGAAAATTGTTTTTTTTTAAGAAACATTAAGAGTAAGTTCTGATATTTTCTTAGAGACTCTTCGAAAATACCCACCAGTACCTGCTCATTTCCGAAGATGTGACAAAGACTACAAAGTACCGGACTCTGATTTGGTGATTGAAAAGGACACAATGGTTTCAATTTCCGCTTTGGGCATCCAAAATGACCATGAATACTATCCGAATCCAGAAAAGTACGATCCGGAACGTTTCAGTGAAGAAGAAAAAGCAAAAAGACCTCCCTTCACTTGGATTCCATTCGGGGAAGGTCCAAGAATCTGTATTGGACTTCGTTTTGGAGTAATGCAGACAAAAGTTGGACTTATTTCCATTTTAAGGAATCATCAAGTTTCGATCAATAGAAGGACAACAGTTCCTATTGAATTCGATCCTCAATCCTTTATTTTAAGCAGTAAAGAGAATATTTACTTAGATGTAGAAAAATTCGACTAATTATTTATAAATATGTATATAGAAAATTTTGCACATAAATACGATAAGGTATTAATAAAATTTATTGCCTTGTCATTAAGTTGTTTACTACTAATAAAACAGATAAGCTTTGTAAGCAAGTCACTTCTTTTTATCTCCCCACTCTCATATATATTAAATCTACGCCAGACAAACACTGTTCAGTATAGAAAACACCAGCGAACAGCAAAATGTTATTAACTAATAGTTTGTTAACGGATTTAATTAGGATTTTAGTTGCAGTTGCAGTTATTGCAATTGCTTACATGAAATGGAGTTACACTTATTGGAATAGAAGGGGAGTACTTTCGTCCCCAAGACCGATCCCATTTGGAATTTTGGAAGAGGAGGGTTTGGAGTATGATTACTTCAAGCGGAATGATGTCCGTTTTGGAGGCCTGTATTTCGTTACGCGTAAATTCTTATTACCTGTTGATCCACTACTTATTAAACATATACTCCAAATGGATTTCCAATACTTTGTGAATCGCGGAGGTTTCAGTAACGAAGAAGTGGATCCTCTAAACGGGCACTTGTTCACATTAGAAGATATGAAATGGAAGAAAATGAGAGAAAAACTCACGCCTACCTTTACTTCAGGCAAAATGAAGATGATTGTTTCCAACAATGGTGAGTTGTGGTCAGGAATTGATTCAAGTTCTAGACAAAGCTGCTATTGAAAAAGAAAGTTTGGATATTAAAGAGATTTTAAGTCGCTTTTCCACTGATGTGATTTCTTCAGTTGTTTTTGGAGTTGATTCCAACTGCCAACGGTACCCGAATTCCGATTTTAGGAAATAAGGAAAGATGGTTTTTGATTTCAGTTATAAAGAACTGTTGACTCATGTTGCTGGATGAGAAAGTCGATGTTATTTTTTCACATAAACGTTTCCATTTTAAGTCTTCTAAGCCGAACAGATGGCCACTTAAAGGGTCGGTTACTGTATTTGTGTAATTAAACTTGTGATGCTGTTCGATCGGCGAAGGGGAATATATAAATATCAGATAAATTTTCTTTAGTCCATTGCAAATAGAGCATGCTATTAATTGAGCATAGGCTTTAGTGAACAGAGCAGAGAATTTCGGAATTTTCGTGCAAAAGGAACAAAGTTTGTCGGAACAAAGTGTCCTCGTGTCCTCGTACACTACTTGTCTAATATTAAATTAGTGTTTTTAATAAATCTACAAGTTTCGTGTCAAATAGCGCCTGCTACCGGGCGCGGAAATTGGAGCGTCTGGATGACCAAAGGTCAACCAAAAGCACTTTCTCTTTGCTAATTAATAAATTGAGATGGACGTATAATGATGATACGTGTCAATATAATTGTTTAAAGTAATGTTTGTAAATAAATTTGTTTGAAAAAAATTGAGAGTTTGTGTGTATTTTGATTCCTACGTCCTGAACACCATAAAAGTATTGAAAAACTATAGCATTTATTAAACTGTTCAATGGATATGGATTAATCACTATTTTGTTGTAAACGTCTTTTGGGAATTGATCATTTATTGTATAATTTACTTAATATGAATTAAGAATGCATTTACTAATTTTGAATAACAAGGTTTAGAAATTCATTTTCACTAAAAATCACAACTGGAGCTCTATTCTCAAAATTTTCAACCGTTTGGAATTAGAAAAACTTTCGACCGAAAGTTGGCAATACTCTTTTGAAATTATTTTCATCTGCAAATATCAGTTGAATTGGTCAAAATCATTTGAAATATTCATTAAATTTGTCAAATTTTTACTGTATAGATTTAAAACAATGGTTATTGATCGTCCTAACTTTCCTGCATTTTCCTGAGAGAAAGATGCATTGAATTTACTCACAGCTATTCAAATTTGATCCATTTTATTCTCAATCATAATAATGAATTGCGAGTATTAAAATCCGTTTAGGAATAAAGTGTAATAGACCATTTTTCTCAGTGTAATGCTTGCAATATGTATACATGACTTACAGATTTCAAAAACATCAACTAATAATTTACACAGCATTTTTAATTTCTGCTGACTCTAACGCTTACATTCTATTGATATCAGAGATAATTTGTTTGTGACATTATTCCCTTAAATACTCACCCACTAAGTTCTGTGTGTTCAGTTATATGTAGTATTTGATAGAAAACACGTACAGTTCTCTGTTCTAAGTTTCATATAAAATGTTATTTACAAGCAGTTTACTGACCGATTTGGTCGGCATCGTCGTCGCTCTCATCGCAATCACAATTGGATACATGAAATGGACTTTTACCTACTGGAAACGAAAAGGAGTCCAACAACTCTCACCCTCCATCCCCTTCGGAAATTTTGGACCGTTAATGACATCAACGAAAACGGCTGCAATTGTCTTCAAGGAGCAGTACACTGCTCTTAAGCGACAAGGACTCCGATATGGTGGTAGTTATTTTATAACACGTAAATTTTTCGTTCCTGTTGACCCGGTTTTGGTGAAACACATCATGCAAGTGGACTTTGGGCATTTTGTCAACCATGGAACTTACGTAAATGAAGCAGCGGATCCTTTAAGTGGACATTTGTTCTCATTAGAAGACACCAAATGGAAATTGTTACGTGAAAAACTCACTCCAACCTTCACTTCCGGTAAAATGAAGATGATGTTTCCCACAATGGTCAATTGTGGTGTGGAATTAGGGAATATTATGGACAAGACGGCAGAGGATAAAACTTGTTTGGATATCAAAGATATTTTAGCACGTTTTTCAACGGATATTATTGCTTCCTGTGCATTTGGAATTGATTCAAACTGTTTGAAAACTCCAGATTCAGAATTTAGGAAAATGGGAAAAATGATTTTCGAACAACCACATTTCATTGACTTAATTAAAGCTTTTCTTCCATTTATGTTTTCTAAGAATATTTTGGATAAATTTAATTTGAAACTGACTAAACAAGAAGTTGAAGACTTTATTATGAATTTAGTGAAGAAAACAGTGAATTACCGTGAACAGAACAATGTTTTCCGAAAGGATTTTATGCATTTGTTGATTCAATTGAAGAATATGAGCAAAGTAACGGATGATGAGAAAATATCAGACGGGAAAATCGGTGAAGTTGGAATGACGATGAATGAGGTTGCTGCACAAGCGTTTGTATTCTTTGCTGCTGGTTTTGAGACTTCTTCAACAACAATGACGTTCACTTTGTATGAATTAGCACTGAATCCTGACATTCAATCGAAACTAAGGCAAGAAATGAGAACAATTTTGGTGAAACACAACAACGAAATCACATACGATGGAGTAATGGAAATGAAGTATTTGGATAAAGTTGTAAACGGTAAGAAAATAGTTTTTTTTTTCTTAAGAAACATTAAGATTGATTTCTGATATTTTCTTAGAGACTCTTCGAAAATACCCTCCAGCAGCTACTCATTTCCGAAGATGTAACAAAGACTACAAAGTACCAGACTCTGATTTGGTAATTGAAAAGGACACAATGGTTTCAATTTCCGCTTTGGGCATCCAAAACGACCATGAATACTATCCGAATCCAGAAAAATACGATCCGGAACGTTTCAATGAAGAAGAAAAGGCGAAAAGACCTCCCTTCACTTGGATTCCATTCGGGGAAGGTCCAAGAATCTGTATTGGACTTCGTTTTGGTGTAATGCAAACAAAAGTTGGTCTTATTTCCATTTTAAGGAATCATCACGTTTCGATCAATAGACGAACAACAGTTCCTATTGAATTCGATCCTAATTCCATTATTTTAAGCAGTAAGGAAGATATTTACTTAGATGTAGAAAAATGCGATTAATTATTTCAAAAATATGTATTTAGAAAATATTACACGTAAATACGATGACATAATAATAAAATTTCTTGCCTACTCATTAATTTATTTACCACTACTACTCTAACTGATAAACCTTGTAAACAAGTAACTTATTTTTATCTCCCCACTCTCATATATATTAAATCTACGCCAGACCAATAATGTTCAGTATAAAAAACATCAGCGAACAGCGAAATGTTATTAACAAGCAGTTTGTTAACGGATTTAATTAGCATTTTAGTTGCAGTCGCAGTTATTGCAATTGCTTACATGAAATGGAGTTACACTTATTGGGATAGAAGGGGAGTACTTTCGTCCCCAACATCGATCCCATTTGGATCGGCTGGCGCTTTCTTTAGAAGTCAATTATCTATAGGAGAATTTTGGAAGAGGCAGTATGATTACTTTAAACGGAATGGTGTCCGTTTTGGAGGTCTGTATTTCGTTACGCGTAAATTCTTATTACCTGTTGATCCACTACTTATTAAACATATACTCCAAATGGATTTCCAATACTTTGTGAATCGCGGAGGTTTCAGTAACGAAGAAGTGGATCCTCTAAACGGGCACTTGTTCACATTAGAAGATATGAAATGGAAGAAAATGAGAGAAAAACTCACGCCTACCTTCACTTCAGGCAAAATGAAGATGATGTTTCCAACAATGGTGAGTTGTGGACAAGAATTGATTCAAGTTCTAGACAAAGCTGCCATCGAAAAAGAAAGTTTGGATATTAAAGAGATTTTAAGTCGCTTTTCCACTGATGTGATTTCTTCAGTTGTTTTTGGAGTTGATTCCAACTGCCAAAGGAACCCGAATTCCGATTTTAGGAAATATGGAAAGATGGTTTTTGATTTCAGTTATAAAGAACTGTTGACTTTCATGTTGCCATTTATAATGTCGACGGATGTTTTGAAAAAGTTTCGTTTCAAGACCAACAAAGATCCAGTTGAGCATTTTATGATGAATTTAGTAAAGCAAACTGTGAAATACCGTGAAGAGAACAATGTTTTCCGTAAAGATGTAATGCATTTGTTGATTCAATTAAAGAATTTGGGCAAAGTGACTGACGATGAGATAGTGAAAGAAGGAAAAACAGCTGAAAATGGTTTGACGATAGACCAAATTGCTGCACAGGCTTTCGTCTTTTTTGCTGCTGGTTTCGAGACTTCAGCAACGACCATGACATTTGCGTTGTACGAACTATGTCTGAACCCAAAAATTCAGACAAAGTTAAGGGACGAAATTAATTCGGTTTTGAAGAAAAACAACAACGAATTGAGTTACGAGTCTGTGAATGAAATGAAATATTTGGATCAAGTTGTAGCAGGTAAGATGATCTTTAGTGCTTAAACTTTTGAAACTGGCAATTTTATTGTTTAGAAACTCTTCGGAAGTATCCGCCGGCCCCGTTTGGTGCTCGAGTGTGTACCAAAGACTACAAAATCCCAAACTCTGATATAGTCATTGAAAAGGACACCATGGTCGCCATTCCCATCTACGGAGTCCATCGTGATCATGAATTCTACCCAAATCCCGATAAATTCGATCCAGAACGTTTCTCTGAAGAAAACAAATCAAACCGCCAACCAGGAACTTACATTCCATTTGGGGATGGACCGAGAATTTGTATCGGTTCTCGTTTTGGATTAATGCAAACAAAAGTCGGCCTCATTTCTATTTTGAAGGACTACGAAATGAGTGTAAACAGGAAAACAACTGTGCCTATAGAATATGCTGCGAACTCGTTCTTTTTAGCTAGCAAAGAAAATATTTACTTAGATGTAGTGAAATGTTCGTAAATAAATACATGCACAAAATATTTAAACTTTATTCGCATCGAGCCAAATCGTTTGCGCTGAATTCAGTATGAATTCGGATTTATTAAATGTTATTGGAACTTTAGTTTTTTCATTAATTGCAATTTTGAACTTAGATAGAATTGATGCCAAACCAACTTTAGCTTGAAGCATACCAAATCTGGCACCTGAAATAACAAATGTTAAATAATCAATTGAAAAATTGTTTATTAAGTACCTATGCATATTCTAGGCCCTTCGCCGAATGGCAAAAATGCGGTCTGTTTTATTTGACTTTTGTTCTCTTCATTGAATCTTTCCGGGTCAAATTTTTCCGCATTCGGAAACAAATCATCGTCTCTATGAAGTCCCAAAACTGGAATCATAACAAACACATCTTTCGGAATAACCACATCCGAATCGGGTATTTTATAGTTTTTAATACACTTTCGGAACATTGTAGGGACAGGTGGGTACTTCCTAAGTGCTTCTGCAAAGAAAAATCAATGAAAGGTTATTTGAGAAGCTTTTATTGATTATTATACCATTGACAACGCAATCTAAATACTTCATATTTATAACTGCGTCGTAAGTGAGTTCCCCTCCGTACTTCTCCGACACTTGCAGTATTTCCCCACGCAACTTCCCCTGCACATCCTCATTTAACGCCAATTCATACAGTGCAAACATCATGGCCGTCGAGGAAGTTTCATAGCCACCAGCCAAAAAGATGAACGCTTGCGCTGCAATCTCCTCCATTCTCAAGCCAACTTCACCAGACTTATCATCCCTTATCCTACTATCATCCGTCACTTTTCCCATATTCTTCAATTGGATCAGCAAATGCATGAAGTCTTTGCGATACACATTGTTATCTTCACGATACTTCACAGTATTCCTCACCAAATTCATTATGAAATCTTCTAAAGATTGTGGAACTGTTTTGAAGTTTAACGTTGTTAGCACACTTCGAGGCAGAAGGAATTCCAAAAAGCGTTTTCCTTTCTCAACGATATCCATTTCGAAGATCATTTTAGCGTATTTGATGAGTTCCGAGTCCGGATTTTTAAGGCAGTTTGATTCAATGCCGAAAGCACAGGACATTATAATATCAGTGGTAAAACAATCCAACACTTTTTTAATATCCACTGATTTCTTTTCTTCCACATGGTTCGCGAACACTTGTTGAAATTCCATTGAACATTGCATGAAAATCGGATACATGGTCTTAATTTTGCCTGATGTGAAAGTCGGCGTCAATTTCTCACGTAAACGTTTCCATTTTAAGTCTTCTAAGCCGAACAGATGGCCACTTAGAGGGTCGGTTTCTGTATTTGTGTAAGTACCGTGGTTGGGGAAGTACTGGAAGTCGGTCTGCAAGATGTTTTTGATCAGTTCCGGATCGACAGGGATGAAAAACTTGGATGTGAAGATGTAACAGCCCCCGAACCGTAGATTGTGTAACTTGAAGTAGTTGTACTGATTTTTGAAGAATTCCCCGAAACTTGCATTGTTTTTTAGCAAGGACGATGCATTACCGACCGGGATTGAAGGAGGCAGTGTTACCACACCTCTTTTAGCCCAGTAACTGAATGACCACTTGAAGTACGCGAATAAAACGACGATTATTAAACAAAAAGCAAAGAAAACCTCCATTATAGAGACAGGAAGAAAGTTTGAAATCTACTGAAGGTTTCCTGAAGTAAATTAGAATCAATAATTTATATATCACATTAGATATAAACAAAATAAACAGAATAAACAAAATTATTAATGTTTTTACAAAAATAACTACTTAATTTCTGTGTTTACATATATGGATATCTACTTAATAGATTGCATAATTACATGGAAGCAGTGAGCATTTTTTTGACGCGTGGAATAAGTAGGTACTAAGGTGCAAATTTAAAGTAAACAGTGATGTTTTGATAAATGTTTAGTTTTGAGTACCCTTTTTTCATTATCAATTAAATATTTCCGATTGTGGAATATAGAAAAGAAATCAAATATATTATGAGATTCTCTTGTCCTTATCAGAAATGAAATATTAATGAATACAATAATGATGATTTAAATAAGTGCATGTCAGAATTACACGAGACTATTATCAAACCAAATTGTTTCAGCTGCACATAAAATAAACTCGCTTTTATTAAATTCGATAGGGACTTAAGTTGTTAAATTTTTGAATGATTTGAAGCTAGTTAGGATTGTTACTTATACCGATTTCCGTTTGTTGCAAACCAAATCTAAGACCTAAAACAGATTGTTGTGCGACAAGTACCAATACAAATTCTTGCACCTTCCCGTATGGTATTGATGCCTTTTACTTTTGTTTACTTCATTAAAACGTTCAGGATCAAATTGATCGGGATTTGGGTAGAATTCTTCGTCTCGGTGGATCCCCAGAATGGGAATCATAACAAACACATCTTTTGGAATAACCACATCCAATCGGGATTTCTATAGTCTTTAACACACTTTCGGAATATTGTAGGGTCAGGTGGGTACTTCCTCCCGAGTTCCACCCATACATATTAAATCTACTCCAGACAACCACTAAAAAACAGTATAAAAACACCAGCATACAGCGAAATGTTATTAGCTACAAGTTTGTTAACGGAATTAATTAGCATTGTAGTTGCAGTCGCAGTTATTGCAATTGCTTACATGAAATGGAGTTACACTTATTGGAATAGAAGGGGAGTACTTTCGTCCCCAAGACCGATCCCATTTGGAATTTTGGAAGAGGTGGGTTTGGAGTATGATTACTTCAAGCGGAATGGTGTCCGTTTTGGAGGCCTGTATTTCGTTACGCGGAAATTGTTATTACCTGTAGATCCACTACTTATTAAACGTATACTCCAAATGGATTTCCAATACTTTGTGAATCGCGGAGGTTTCAATAACGAAGAAGTGGATCCTCTAAACGGGCACTTGTTCACATTAGAAGATATGAAATGGAAGAAAATGAGAGAAAAACTCACGCCTACCTTCACTTCAGGCAAAATGAAGATGATGTTTCCAACAATGGTGAGATGTGGACAAGAATTGATTCAAGTTCTAGAAAAAGCTGCCATTGAAAAAAGAAAGTTTGGATATTAAAGAGATTTTAAGTCGCTTTTCCACTGATGTGATTTCTTCAGTTGTTTTTGGAGTTGATTCCAACTGCCAAAAGAACCCGAATTCCGATTTTAGGAAATATGGAAATATGGTCTTTGATTTCAGTTATAAAGAACTGTAGATTTTCATGTTGGGCCTTTTATAAGGATGTTTTGAAAAAGATTCGTTTCCAAACCAACAATCAACAAAACAAATCAAACCGCCAACCGGGAATTTAGATATATTCCATTTGGGGATGGACCGAGAATTTGTATCGGTTCTCGTTTTGCATTAATGCAAACAGAAGTCGGCCCTATTTCTATTTTGAAGGACTACGAAATGAGGTTAAACAGAAAAACAACGTTCTTTTTATCTAGCAAAGAAAATATTTACTTAGAAGTAGTGAAATGTTCGTAAATAAATATATACACAAAATATTTAGACTTTATTTACATCGAGCCAAATCGTTTGTGCTGAATTCAATATAAATTCGGATTTATTAAATGTTATTGGAACTTTAGTTTTTTCATTAATTGCAACTTTGAAGTTGGAAAGAATTGATGCTAAACCAACCTTAGTTTGAAGCATACCAAATCTTGCACCTGAAATGACAAATGTTAAAAAACCAATTGAAAAGTTGTTTATTAAGTACCTATGCATATTCTAGGCCCTCCACCGAATGGCAAATATGCGAACTGTTTTATTTGACTTTTGTTCTCTTCATTGAATCTTTCCGGGTCAAATTTTTCCGGATTCGGAAACAAATCATCGTCTCTATGAAGTCCCAAAATTGGAATCATAACAAACACATCTTTCGGAATAACCACATCCGAATCGGGAATTTTGTAGTCTTTAATAGTCCTTCGGAATGTTGCAGGGAGAGGTGGGTACTTCCTAAGTGTTTCTGCAAAAAAAATCAATAAAATGTTATCTAAGAAGATTTTGTTGATTATTATACCATGCACAACGCAATCTAAATACTTCATATCCATAACTGCATCGTAAGTGAGTTCCCCTCCGTACTTCTTCGACACTTGTCGTATTTCCTCACGCAACTTCCCCTGCACATCCTCATTTATCGCCAATTCATACAGTGCAAACATCATGGTCGTCGAGGACGTTTCATAGCCACCAGCGAAAAAGATGAACGCTTGCGCAGCAATCTCCTCCATTGTCAGGCCAACTTCACCGAACTTGTCCTCCCTTATCCTACTATCATCCGTCACTTTACCCATATTCTTCAATTGGATCAGCAAATGCATGAAATCTTTGCGATACACATTGTTCTCTTCACGATACTTCACAGTATTCTTCACCAAATTCATTATGAAATCCTCTAAAGATTGTGGAACTGTTTTGAAGTTTAACTTTATTAGCACACTTCGTGGCAGAAGGAATTCCAGGAAACGTTTTCCCAATTCAATCATATCCATCTCGAAGATCATTTTAGCGTACTTAAAGAATTCCGAGTCCGGGTTTTTAAGGCAGTTTGATTCAATGCCGAAAGCACAGGACATTATAACGTCAGTGGTAAAACAACCCAACACGTTTTTAATATCCACTGATTTCTGTTCTTCCACATGGTTCGCAAACACTTGTTGTAATTCTTTTGCACATTGCATGAAAATCGGAAACATGACCTTAATTTTGCCTGATGTGAAAGTCGGCGTCAATTTCTCACGTAAACGTTTCCATTTTAAGTCTTCTAAGCCGAACAGATGGCCACTTAGAGGGTCGGTTTCTGGATTTGTGTAAGTACCGTGGTTGGGGAAGTACTGGAAGTCGGTCTGCATGATGTTTTTGATGAGTTCCGGATCGACAGGGATGAAAAACTTGGATGTGAAGATGTAACAGCCCCCGAACCGTAGATTGTGTAACTTGAAGTAGTTGTAGTGATTTTTGAAGAATTCCCCGAAATTTGCGCTGTTTTTTAGCAAGGACCATGCATTACCGACCGGAATTGAAGGGGGTGGTGTTAGCACACTTCTTTTAGCCCAGTAAGTGAACGACCACTTGAAGTACACGACCAAAATGACGATTATTAAACACAAAACAAAAAAAAACTCCATTATGGAGACTGGATGAAAGTTTGATATCTACTAAATGTTTTCTTAAGTTAATTGGAAAAATTTATTTATATATTACATTATCAACAAAATAAACAATGTTATTAATGTTTTTTACAAAAATAACTATATACTTAACTTTCGTGTTTACATAGGGTTTCGTTCACGAATGTTTGTGGTTCTGCAACAATCAAAAATCTATGTTTCAACAATATTTTTAATTGTTGCAGAACCACAAACATTCGTGAACGAAAACATACATATATGTATAGATTGATATTTAATAGATTGAGTAATTACCCGAAAGCAGTAACTTGTTTTGACACGTCATGGAATAGGTCCTCTAAATTCATAGTAAACAACGTTGTTTTTATAAATGTTTAGTTTGAGTAGCAAATTTATCAATTAAATATTTCCGATTGTCGAATACAAATAAGAAGACAAGAATAATATGACATTCTCTTGTCCTTATCAGAAATACAATAATGAAGGTTTAAATAAGTTCATGCATGTCAATATTACACAGGACTAATAATATCAATCCAAATCGTTTCAGCTGCACTTAAAATGAACTCGCTTATTATCGTTATTTCTTTGTTGTTTTGTCGAATTATTTGCGTTGAGTGGTTTCGATCAGTGTGTTCTTTAGTGGTTGAATCGATTACAGTATTTTAGTTTTTATTTGGTAAGTATTCAATTATATTATTAAGAAATACAAGTTTGACATCATTTGTTTACAATTTTTCGTAGAAGATGCCGAGTTTCTGTTTCGAGAGCCTGCACTGAAGGGGAAAAAGTGAATTGGTGTTCTTTACTTTTGTGTACTTCCGAGAAATGTTCATGATCAAATTGATCAGGATTTGGATATAGAATTCTCCGAAATTTGCAAAATTCTTAAATAAAAAGGTGCTGCATTGCTGAATGGGATGGTTGCAGGCATGGTTACCACCCCTCGAAATTTCAAGACTACTGAATGTTTAAAGAAACCTAGGAATACATGGTAAAATACATGTAGTTTATAGAAAAGAAAAAACATTATTGCAGATTTTTAATACCCTTATGAAGGCTAGTGTAATTAAAACAAATTAATATACATTTAAATTATAAACTACCAAAAATTATTTAAAAAAATCACAACGCAGGTTATCAGGCTAATAAAAGACCCCTAACATTATCACAAATAAAAACTAATCATGCCTAATTATAATAAATATTAAAAAAATATAAGTGTATTTATACTGGACTGATATCAATCCAAATCGTTTCAGCTGCACTTAAAATAAACTCGCTTTTATTAAATTCAATAGGGACTTTAGTTTTTGGATTTTTGAATAATTTAAAGCGAGTTAGAATCGTTATGATACCAATTTTCGTTTGTAACAAACCAAATCTAAGACCTAAAACAGGTAGTTGGGGAACAAGTAGTTCAAATGTCAAAAACAGTCTTACCAATACAAATCCTTGGACCTTCCCCGAATGGTAAGAAAGTGAATTGATGCCTTTTACTTTTGTTTACTTCCGTAAAGCGTTCAGGATCAAATTGATCGGGATTTGGGTAGAATTCTTCGTCTCGGTGGATCCCCAGAATTGGAATCATAACAAACGTGTCTTTTTCTATAACAACCTCAGAATTTGGAACTTTGTAGTCTTTATTGCACTTGCGGAAAGTCGTTGGACCCGGAGGATATTTCCTAAGTGTTTCTATATCAAAAACACAGGAAATCAGAATAAAAACATTCAAACTTTTTAAAAAAATTACCGGAAATGACGCTGTCTAAGTAGTTCATTTGCATTATAGCCTCGTATGTGATTTCCCCATCAAATCGTTTTAAAACCTCCTGAATTTCTGCCCTCAACTTATCCTGGATATCCTGATTTATCGATAACTCATACAACGCAAACGTCATTGTTGTTGATGAAGTTTCAAAGCCAGCTGCGAAAAAAACGAACGCTTGTGCCGCAAGTTCCGTCATAGTCAAGCCAACTTCACCAACTTCATCCACTTTAATCCGTTCATCGTCCGTTACTTTGCCCATATTCTTCAACTGAATCAATAAATGCATGAAATCTTTACGATAAATGTTATTTTTCTCTCTATAATCAACTGTTTTCTTCACCAAATCCAAAATAAAATCTTCCACTGGCTGTTTAACAGATTTAAACTTCAAACGACTTAAAATATTCCGCGGTAAAATAAACTCATGAAACCGCTTAATCTTCTCCGTGAAACTCATCTGGAAAATCATCTTTCCATGCTTGTAAAACTCCGATTCTGGATCTTTCAGGCAATTCGCTTCAATGCCAAAAGCACACGTCATAATCATATCAGTAGTAAAACGTCCCAAAACATTCTTTATATCAACTGAACGCTTGTTTATCATGTGTTTCTCCATTAGATTACTCAATTCTATTCCGCAATTCATCAATAACGGAAACATCATCTTTATCTTACCAGAAGTGAATGTTGGGGTCAATTTTTCACGTAAACTTTTCCATTTCGCACCCTCCAAAGAGAACAAATTGCCACTCAACGGATCCCATTCTTCATCCACGTAGTTTCCATGGTTGATGAAATGTTGGAAGTCCACCTGCATCACTCGTTTCACCAAATCTGGATCGACGGGGATGAAGTATTTGCACGCGAACACATAACAGCCCCCATACGGCAATCGAAGGCTCTTTAAATAGTCGTATTGGATTTTGAAAAATTCACCGAAATTCGCGCGGTTTGTGAAAAGTGGAGCGGCGTTTCCGAATGGGATTGTCGGGGGTAGGGTTTGCACCCCCTTTCGAGCCCAATACTGAAAGGACCACTTGAAGTACAGGAACAATAAAATGGAGGAAAGTGTTAGGAAAATCACTGCGATTAGAAACATATTCTTTTGAGTGCAACGAAAGTTGACGTTTGAGGTTTATAAATAATACTTTCCTTGAAAATGTTCTACGGGCTATTTATAAAGCAACTAATATTACAGATAAACGAATTACCCAATAGACCAATTAAGTGTGCATTTGATAAGTTTCTTAATTGTAAGTGCTTGAGTACTAAGCAAGTACAAATTTTGCATATTACTTTGCACTCGACTTTTGTTGATTTCGAACGTGTTTTTTTTCGTTTCATTAACTCCCTAATCAGTGGAAAACGAAGTGATTTCTAATAATTAAAACTGTCAACACTTTCATACAGATCCTTTGGACCTACTACATACAATCAGTTATTTGTTTATATCCTTTGGGATTATGAAATGATAGAAGATCGTCCAATAACGTAAAACATTTATTTTCCAGCTATGTGTACATAATTCTAGAGTTTAGACAATCTTTTTAAACAGCGGCGCTTATTATTTCTGTGTACTTCTTGATTTTGGTTGCAACACTCATATCGACGTAACGATCGTCAATACTCACAACAAGACCACCGATAATTGAGGGATCCACTTTGGTGATCAATAAAATCTTTTCGTTTGATTTTACGAATGTTTTCAACACTTGTTGGATCTTTTGTTTCTGGTCAGCGTCCAATTCCCTGGCGGAAATCACTTCGCAATTCACCTAAATGTAAATAGATTAATAAGTGTTGATTTGAGGGAGGTATGAGTGGTTACCTCGCCGCGATGTGCAGCCATAATTATTTTGAAAGCGTTGATAACACCGTCGACATTCTTAAGACGTCCATTTTCGGCTAAAGCTTGTAATAGATTTGATGTTTCTGGTGAGTAGGAAATTCGCTCTGAAACAGCTTTCAAGCCTTCAGCCTTCTTGTTACGTTTAATCAATGGGTTTTCGATGATTTCACGTAATCTAGCATCGGTTTTAAGGGATTGTTGGAATTTTAGAAGATCCTTTTCAACTGTATCCAAAGACTTCTTTTTACTGGCAGCAGAGTAAAGGGCACAGGCGTAACGGCCTACAATGCCGAATACTTGTACGGGTGGCTTTACCAATTGATTGGAAGCATTACTAGTGCTGAAATTTCGCACCTGAAAAAAAATTTTTGGAAATAACCTCACTTTAATTACGTAACTGATTTTTTAACGATTTCAAAGGACAATTGTTAGGGTTTATAGAAACTTACCAGTATGGAAAGCTTCTGGGATGCCATTCTTGCAGGGTTTATGTGAATTTGAATGTTTTTTAAGAAAATTTGCTAAAATGATTGCCCTTTTCGACTGCCAAGAGCAATTGACAGATGAGGTAATGATTTCTTATGTTGGCAACACTAAAGTTTAACTAAAAATAGGAATTTCTCTTCAAATAAATTTAAAAAAAGGTTCAATAATAATTGAATAGACAAGCGTAGTCATTCTTTTGAACAAAAACAAATTGATACAAGAAATTTGAAATGGTAAATTATTTTCTTTCAAAGTTTCTAGGGGAATTTGGTTTGAAGTTTAGTGACATTTGGCCCCCCACGAAAGCTCTCAAGCCCCATGAAAGTACTAATAAATATGAAAGAATTTATTATAAAATAATCCTTCTTATACTAATTTAATAAAAAGTGGACATGATCATCAACATATCAGCACCATAACCAAAAGAAAACCATTGATTCGAAACGAAATTCTTATTTACAAGTCATTTGAACTTAACCTCAAAATGCTTAAGGTATGTATGAAAACGACTTGAAATCTCTATAAATTAACTCACTACTGCATATTAACAGGGTAAAGGGCAATTAAAGTTCGAAGACAAGTGGCCTAAAATGGGTCCCACCGTCTTAAAACTCTTAAAACAGGAATCCGTCTCACCGGCTGAATGGCAAGAACTTTTCTACGATGTCCATTTGGTGTGTTTGTGGGACGAAAAAGGCCCCCCAAAACTGCGTGACCATCTCCATCACGACATAATCCACTTCATCAAGCAGGCCCAGGCCACTGTATTAGCTCAACGCGAAGACGAGGCCCTACTAAAAGCGTACATCGCTGAATGGCGTAAATTTTTCACACAGTGCAATTACTTACCGACCCCATTCCGTCAACTGGAAACCTCCCTACAAGGCAAATCGTCATCCAGCAGTAGCACCAACGTGCAAAACAACAGCGGCAAAAAGGGCCCCGCCGAAGAAAGTATCGTTCGCAAATTAATGTTAGATTCCTGGAACGAGAGCATATTCAGTGATATAAAATACCGTTTACAAGACAGTGCTATGAAATTGGTGCATGCCGAACGTAATGGCGAAGCATTCGATTCCCAATTGGTGATCGGTGTACGTGAATCGTACGTGAATTTGTGCTCAAACACCGAAGACCGTCTCCAAATCTATCGAGACAACTTCGAAGCGGCCTACATCGAAAGTACGGATATGTTTTATCGTCTGAAAGCGCCCCAACATCTCGCCGATAACGGCGTTCAAGCGTATATGCGGTACGCCGATTGTAAACTACGCGAAGAGGAGGCGAGAGCGCAACGGTACTTGGAACCGGGCAGTAATGGTGTGATTCAGTGTTGTGTTCAAGTGCTAGTGGGCAATCAGTTGCCGGTATTGCTGGCTGAATGTGCACCGTTGATCAAAGCCGACGAAACGGAGCGTTTGCAATTGATGTTTCGACTGTTGGAACGGGTGCCGGAAGGGGTGCAGCCGATGTTAAGGGAATTGGAGAACCACATCACTCAAGCAGGTCTGGCGGATATGGTCGCTTCAGCGGACATAATAACACAAGATTCGGAAAAGTATGTGGAACGGTTGTTGGAATTGTTTCGGAAGTTTAGTAAATTGGTGCACGACGCGTATTCGGACGATCCACGCTTTTTAACTGCCAGAGATAAAGCGTTTAAAGCGGTGGTGAATGATACGACCGTGTTCCGTTTAGAATTAAATACGGGTAGTAGGAATTTAAATAGTAAAACGGTACAGCCGGAAAGTAAATGTCCCGAATTGTTAGCGAATTATTGTGATATGCTGTTGAGGAAGACGCCGTTATCGAAACGGTTGACTAGTGAGGAGATTGAGTCGCGTTTGAGGGATGTGCTGTTAGTGTTAAAGTATGTGTCGAATAAAGATGTTTTTATGCGGTATCATAAAGCGCATTTAACACGTAGATTGATTCTGGATGCGAGTGCGGACAGTGAAAAGGAAGAGGATATGGTGGAATGGTTGCGGGAGGTTGGAATGCCGGCAGATTATGTGAATAAATTGGCGCGAATGTTTCAAGATATTAAAGTGAGTGAGGATTTGAATAATCAATTTCGAAAGGACACAGCAAGGCATGATGCGATTAATATTAAGATTTTGAATGCGGGCGCTTGGGCGAGGGGATCGGAGAGGGTGACGGTCAGTTTGCCGGTGGAATTGGAGGATTATATACCGGAAGTGGAGGAGTTTTATAAGAAGAAGCACTCGGGGAGAAAGTTACAATGGTAAGTTGACATGTTATGAAATCCAAGTCACTTTTGGACAGAAGTTGGTTACGATTTCAAATGTTTTACTACCAACATAATAAAAAATAAAAAATCCAAAATGATTTCTTAAAAATTTTCCGATTTTGGATGTTTTTAATGTTGGTTTGCTTTCAGGTACCATCATATGAGCAATGGTACGATTACATTTGCAACGAACGGTGGTAAATTCGATCTAGATGTGACCACATTCCAAATGGCTGTTTTATTTGCATGGAATCAACGGCCGTTAGATAAAATCAGTTATGAGAATTTGCGTTTAGCCACCGAATTGCCGGATGGGGAACTGAGACGTACTTTGTGGTCGTTGGTGGCATTTCCGAAGTTAAAAAGACAATTGTTGCTATTTGCGCCTGAAGTGGCGGCGCCAAAGGACTTTACAGAGCAGACAACGTTTTGGATTAATCAGGATTTTGCATTGATTAAGAATGGCAAATCACAAAGACGTGGAAAGGTAAGAGAATCGATGTGTGCGTTCGATTTGTTGATTGAGATTGTTTTGTGCAGGTGAACTTGGTTGGCAGACTGCAATTAAGTACAGAACGTTCACAAATCGAAGATAATCAGTCAATTGTCCAATTGCGCATTTTACGTACACAAGAGGCGATAATAAAGATATTGAAAATGCGAAAGAAGATCACAAATGCGGCATTACAAACGGAATTAGTTGATATATTAAAGAATATGTTTCTACCATCGAAGAAAATGATCAAAGAGCAACTAGAATGGCTCATTGAACATAAATATATGAAACGAGATGATGATGATATTAATACATTTATTTATATGGCGTAAATATATTGTTAAAATAAAAGTAAATAAATGAAAAAAAAATGAAACTTGTTATACAAAGAGGAGTTTTTATTTTTCTGGATAAAAAAAAGCAAATATTTTTCATCGGTTTTAATTGTTCAGTCAATTTAGTCACAAATACAAATGTATTAATTTCGGTTGTTTTGATTTCAATTAAATTGTTTGTTGGGGGGGACAGTTTTTGTTTTACACTCAATTTTTACATCACAATATAATTATTAAGAAAAGCGAGTACATTGTTTTTAATTTGTTGATGCCCTTAAATAACATTGAATATAAAAATATATATTTATTTGTTCATTAATATTTCACTAAAGCTAAAATGGGTTTGATATGAGAGAAATATTATAAAATGATGAGATGTCCCCTAAAGCGCGCACTGAGCAATATATTATACATTATGTTTTATAAATAAATGGAATCTGTACACAAATAGGCCTAAAAAGAAATTAAACAAATTCAGGGGAAGCCAATTGAAATACAATTAACTATACAAAATAATAAAAAAATAATGAAGAAACTCTTATTAAATGGACTCTTTTCTTTTGACTAATAATTTCTCGTTCAAATATATATATTATTTATATATAATACAAATTTATATGTACTTAATTACTAAATTAACATTAGTATGCGTATATGTACAAGAAAAACGTGCAAAATATTAACTATTTCAACTAATATACTTAATAAAAAAAAGAACATTGTGCTGCTACAAAACATTATCCTCTCTCTCTATCTCTCTTATTTTTCTTACTGAGTATAATAAAAAATTTGTTTCAAAATTGCAAAAATACGTCCAGTATTCTGACTAGAACCAGACCAAAAAAAACTCATAACACAACACACTGGACATTTTGTTCATTGATCAACAGGAAAAGAAAAAATTATTTAAGTATCAAACAATGTTGTTTCTATATACGATGTCGGCACAAAACCCTCCTCATTATCCCCATGCATTCGACGCACTCGCGTCCATCCATCGCCCTGGTCCAGTTCAATTAAATGCAACTCCTCATCCTGTCCCATCGGAATGCTCCCCTCACTCGTAGCTAAACAAAAAAATAGTACATTACATACTGAGACCGGAATGTCCTTTCGCCGATATTTCTATACTATTTTTTGCATTTCGGTACCATAACAACCACCTTCACGCCCGCATATGCGGGCGAGAGTCTGATTCACGACCGGCTGGCAACTTAGTGATTTTTTTATGACAAGTGCTTGTTTTGATTTATTGGTTGCATGTTTTATTGCAATCGTAAAATACAAAAAGTTACTAAAATTAAATAAATATTCAATTTTTCATATAAAATCTTTAAAAATGCACCGAAATGCAAAAAATAGCATAAAGAATTCGTTGCATAAGGCATTTTATGGCAATCGTGGCTTATATTGCTGATTTGCTTCACTTTCCATTTTTATAAAACATCGACAAATGCCTCTCATTACATACTGATTGTGAATAAAATTAATAACGCCACTTAACACACAATTCTACAACCAACCTTCGAACGGATAGAGCGCTTTGCACGTTCCAATCGTCGGCAACAAATCGGCCTCATAATATTCACTCTCCTCCTCACCACCGCCGCCCCGATTCGATTGATTCCCATAATTGTGACCATCGTACTGATCCTGATCAGAATCCACGCCCGGCAACGACGTATGCGACGTTCCCAAACCACTTTCAGGACTATTGGAACAACTATATAGTAACACATTCGATTAACACAAACAAATTAACGCAAAATACCAAAAAAAAAAAACATAAGGAAAGGGTACAAAAGAAAATCAACCAGGACACAAGCGGAGAACGTTTCAACAAAGCATGTTTAACAACCAATTAAAACCCACCCGTGATTAGGAAGCTGCGGTGTACCAGGTGTTGATTGTTTGTTATGATTTAATGTGGGATTTGCTACACTGCTATCACTTGCCGACCTGCTTAAAGACTCCTCTTCCGCACCACTGCCACCACCACCGCCGCCGCCGCCACTATTTCGATGATTCGCGCCGTTTTGCAATCGTGGCGAATTCGTCAACGAGTTGTTCGCCTGTATCCCTTTGATCGCCTCCTCTAAATAATTCTGATAACGTCTCAATTCCGTTTGCAGTTTATCTAAACGATGATTGCACTCATTCAACTGTCCCTCAATCGTCATCGGATCGCCAAGTGCCGGATTCGTTTCGTACACACCCTTCATCTTCATTAAACCGTCGCGGGCCGCCGTCTCTTGTGCCACTTTACTCTTCAACTCTTCCACTTTTTGTGAAAGTTTTTTACGACGTTGATTCGGTGGCAATTCACTTAAATCCTCCTTTCCATCCGACAATGTGGCATTCTAGAAAACATGACGAATTATTTTATTATTTTGGAATGTTAATTGGATTTAGTTTATTAAGCACAATTAAAGCGGCACATACCTTTATTGCCATACAGACTTCAGAAAGCTTCTGTACGCATGTAAATATATACAAAACAAATTTGAAGCAAAAATTATTAATTGTCGGTTACATAAAATGCAAGAAAAACAAATTAAGCTTGGATTAGAACCGTGTGAAGTGATTGAAACCACCACTAGATGGCGCCAAGCGTTAATATCTCAAAATCATGCACACAGTTCAGAGAGAAATTCATGTTTTACTTACAACAATTTGTATAGAAATGTTTTAAATAAATTTATTCCCATCACCAGAATGTAAATGGAAACAGAAACAGAAAGTACATAATTGAAATATGAAAAGGGAGCAAAACAGTCACATAACTCACCCCACGACTGCCAAATAAATGAAACAATCCCGTCCGTTTCTTCAAATTCTTGCCAGTTATCGTTCCTTTCACCGTATACGCTCCATCCTTCAATTTCCCACTCACAGCATGTATATTATTGATATTATTCGAACTACCCGAATCACTGCCACTACTAGTCGTGCCACCTTTCGATAAATCCTCAAATGGATAATCATCTGGCGGCACAAAACCACTTTTATATTTATCAATCACTAATTGTGTATCAATTTTCTCATTAATTATTTCGGCCGCTTTTAATATACCATCTAAACATTTATTTATTATTGGATACACGTTACGTTCAATTTGCACTGAACTACATATAAAATTCTTTATATTCTTTATACGTTTCTCATCTAATTCTTGTAATTGACGAAACACTTCCGGTATACTGGTGCGAAAATGTTGACGTTGCAATTGATTTGTACGCTGCAATTGTTGGGCATATTCATTTTTAGCTGAATCACATAATTGCGTTTTATGTGCTAAATTTGCACGTTGCTTCTCCACTTCGGCACGGCTCAAATTGAAATCGGCATCCGCTTTCTGGAAATTGTCCAATGCTTTCTCTGAATCTTTAAATGCTTTATCGTACGCCTTTTTCGCACGTTGCAAATTCTCAATTTGCAGTAACAATGATTGCGTTAATCGATGTCCCTCTTGTAATTGTTTCTAAAAACACAGGAAAGTGTAAAAACAATTCACTTTTTGCAATGTTTGCTTACCTTTCGCTCTTCCCGTAAATCTTTCACTAATGCTGACAATTCTTTAATGACATTCGCTTGTAAATCTTCAGCAACAACCTCATGTTGACCTGCCAAATCGTTTATTTCATTCATTAACGCTTTAAATGCTTTACAAGCAGTGAATCTAGAAAAAAAACAAAAATTTTGAGGTTACCTTGTCAAAGTGTCAAAAAGTCCGCCGAAATTCAAACACACCAAATTGCCAACTTAAATTTCATTAAAACGTAAAAAAACTAAATTTGATTTAATCATCACACAAATATTTGAAAATGCAATTCAAATACCATTTTGTACAGGAAATTGTTGCACAAGTTTAATTTAAATAACTCTTATGACATAATTTCTTATATTACGATTTTAAAACAGTAGAAAAAAATTAAATTTATAGTAGCAGAGAGAAAGTTTTTCTGTGGCATTTTATACATTATAGAAAATTGTCTCACACAATACAATAAACAAGTTAATTAACAAACAAACACAAGAAAAATAGAAACAACTTACTGATAATCATCTTCATCTTTTTTCTTCGGTTGATAACTTTTCACTAATCTCCTGGAAATAAAAAAAACATTCATTTAAAATCACCGCCTACAATTTCCCGTCTATGTGTGTTTCGATGTGCAACATATATAAACGGTCATCCAACCGTAGTTGCATAAAATACAATTAAAATTGTAAATTTCAACTAATTACCTTAATTTCTGTGCATATTCGTATTCTATTGTCGCCCTGTCTCTCACAAAATGCCCATAACGTTCTAAAAAATCGATCCCTTTCATTGTATGCATCGACAAATTGTCGTACTGGTCCTAAAAAACAAAGAAAAATTGAATCATTGTATGTACAAGAAGACAACATTAAACCCCATATTAAATACGTGCATATTTTCTCAAAGGGTCAACGTACATAAAAACATTACACTTGACAAACTCTACAAGTGTGTATTTAAGTTGTTTGGCCTTTGTGCCCTTTATAAAAGGGACACTATTACTCTCCCCCCAATAATCAGCATAAATTAACGTTCATTTAAGACAGTATTATAAAAATGCTTGTTTATTATTTAATAAAACTCGCATTATATTAAAAGAAACTAAAGGAAAAATCGACGCAATCATTAAAATTATATGGCCTGCGGAAATATGTGACCTTGAAATGGAATTATTCATGTAAATAGTATTTTATGGATGCATTTTTCAAGCTAAGGAAAATACCAAACAAGAAAAACGTTATTTGTTTTACAATAACCGAAATGAAAGTATTTTTATGATTTTGTCATCAGCAGCAGCATGGAAAAATGGGCCCCATTGACACACTTTGTGTGTGTAAAATACAATAAAAACATTGTTATCCGTAATGTGCTTTGAATGTTAAACATTTTTTCCATATAATCACGTCTAAATTTGACACACAAGTGGAAGAGAAAAACCGTTTCTGTTTTCCATCAGAATCATCTACGTAAATAAAAATTCCATTTGAATGGTCAATTTTCCACTCTAGAAATGTTTAGAAAGAATATATTATAAATAAAAAGCAGGTAAAGTTCCTGGTTAAATCGAGGGTGGTGTACACAGGTAGAAAAATAACTTCATCCAGCGATTAGTTTAATGCTCTCTGGATAAACAATTTTTATCTAGACGTTTATTTATGATCCAATCGATATTGTTCATAATGTAAATAAACATTAAAAAATAAAATGTGTGATTCATAGAGGGCTGATGAATATCGCGCTATCTCCGTCACACCCTTCACAGCCCACTTGCACAACTCTCGCATCAAAACGAGGTTTTATCATATTATTTGGAATCCGGTTACAAGTGCCATGATTTCTATGAAATTTTCAAAACCCTCTACGTGTCTTTTTCCTGTCTTCGAATACAACGCACACTACTACCTGCAAAGTGGCTTTTTTCGCATTTTATTACTCATAGGAGCCTCCACTATACAGCATACTCGATTATAAATCCAGTTTTGACCGTTTTCGGACTGTCCAAAACGGAGAGAAAAATTTTTCGTTGGCGTCTCTCGCGAAATCTCAACACAAATAAAAAACAACAGACAATCGCACTGCTTCTGACCTTACCTATACTCTCCCTGGCCATCTGTTACTCGATTTTAAATCGCAAAACAAAAAACAATCGTTACATGCATTCATCATCATATTTACATAATAAACAAACAGAGTGCTATGCACATTTTCTGATGTACTTTTAATTGCGCTTTTTTTTTATCCATGAAAAATCAACATTTTCTTTACTTGACTCACCCATAGTTCGGTGCCCCAGTTCATTGTATCCGTTATAATTGTTGTAGTTGCTGTCATTATTAGTACGTAAATTTGTTCGTTTTTTATTCTATACAATAACTAACACTATAATCACTTAATTTACACAAAACCTTGGACGTTCTTTTACTGATTTTCAATATTATTTCACATCTATTTGACTACATTGCACATTTAAATACAACATGGCTGTTTTCTTTCTGGGTGCAACTCACAGAATAAGTCATTTATTTAATCGAACAGGACGAAGAAGAAGAACTACTCCATTAACGACATCTAGTGTTAAACACCTGAAACTTGAAATGAAAAGACGATAGAAAACTACATTAAAAAAATCATTTTCTTTATTTTTAGGAAGCAATATTTGGTTGTAAGAAAATACATAAAATACGTTAAAAACTTAAAAAACCTAATCAAATTAAGTACAATAACAATATCTTGAATAGGTCCATCCTTGATTATTCATTGAGTTGAACATAATTGGCTGGGAAGAGACCGTACCGTCCTTTACACAAACCACGCCACCATCCTTCATCAATCTACAATAGAAACCAATTGAAATCAATTAGAAAAAACCGACTGGTACGATTTCAATTAACCTGTTCAATGTGTGTGATTAAATCGTCCGGATCAAAAGAAACTTCATCCTCTGCCGCCGCTTGATAATCGTACAAAGCGATCGCCGTGATTCCCGTATCGACGATCTCTTCTTGAGCATAAAAATCTTCATTCTCCGCTACAGTCACCTGCTGAGCGCTTGTATCTACTTCCACATTATCCGGTTGCTTCTCAACTTCTTCACTATTCACATACAACGGCTCCCTAATCGGCTCCTCCTCAACAACCGCTTCTACCTCCTCCCTTTTCGGCTCCTGTTGCTTCAACTGCTGAATCTCCTCACGCACCTTATCCGCTGTATTCTTCTCTACTACTGTACTAGCATTACTACTGTTAAATTGAGCGAATTTCGACTGATCCAACTGCTTTGGCCTATTAACACCCTCATTACTACCACTAGTCGCATTATTTTGAGTCAAGAACGCAGTTTTTGATTGATCCAATTGTTTTGGCTTCTGTGGCACCACAACTTGACCTGTCCGTTTCTCACCTGCATTCATAGTCTCGAATCTCGCCCTCAAATCGGACGGTTTCGCATCCCCAATGTCCGGTTTGACTTTCGTGTAATTCGTACCGACTTTCGAAGGCGCTTCATTGAAATTCCCCACTGCTGACTTGTCCACACGGTCAGTTTGCAAACCGAATTTACCACCAAAGCCGATTTTGTGATCGGTTTGACTCTCGTGCTTTTGGGGCTGTTCGTGGTGGTCCCAACCGACTGCACTTTTGTCCTGTCTATCCAATTGCACGCCAAATTTCCCACCGAAGCCTTTGCTGTAGTCTTTTTGTGACTCGTGCTTCTCCACTTTTTCAATGTGGTCCCAACCGACAGCGGATTTGTCGATACGGTCCGTTTGGATACCGAATTTACCCCCAAATCCGGCACTGTAGTCCTTCTGGGAGGCGTGTTTCTCGATTTTCTCCTTGTGGTCCCAAGTGACGGCGCTCTGAAACAGTAACACCGTAAAATTCGTTCGTTTTATGAAGTTGGAGTGTTACTTTATCGATTCGATCTGTTTGTATGCCGAATTTTCCACCAAAACCGGCACTGTAGTCCTTTTGGGAGGCGTGTTTCTCCACTTTTCCCACATACTCGTGTCCCACAGCGGACTGATCCATTCGGTCTTTCTGTACACCGAATTTGCCTCCATAACCGAACGCTGGATTGTGTTCACTCTCTTCTAAAGCTTTTTTCTTCTTAACATCGTCCGCCTGTTTGGTTTCTTCTCGCAATTTGTTCATACTGAAACCGAAGTGATATTGTGAGTGTGAATTTGTAGTGATTTTATGTGAATTACTCTATAGCTCCAGCTGTGCGGCCTGAGCCCTGTATCGTAGCGGAGCCCCATCGCTGCTCCTGTTCACTAACATCATTTACAAAGTCCGGATCGGTCTCCCATTCGTCGTCATCTTTTTCCACGTCTTTTATGTTAATTTGTTGACCGGCACTTGCTTTCCACATTTTCTACAAATATAAACTACACGCTACGTCACCAGTCTATTATTACAATAGAACAATTTAAAGCTTAATTGTTAATATTTTTTAATGAGGAAATTATGACACATTTCTTGTTTATTTTTGTTCCCTGTGACACTGAAAGTGTTCTGAACGGTTTTAACAATGTTCCATCTTTGTTTCTCTGACAGGAGTAGAGAAGGAGAGATATATTCAGGGCGTCAACCAGTGCATGCCAACGCTGGGAACGGAAATTTAAATTTAAAAATTGAATATGGTATACAAAATCAAAAATATGAGACCCCATTTAAATATTTACTGGAAGGCTGTTATAAAATTATCAAAATACTTAAAAAGTTAAAAATTCATCTCTTACAAATGTGAATAATGAACCCGTAGTTCTAATGTACATTATGTATCGATTAGTCGTTAATTTGAACTACTCCAGTTGCTTGTCATTAAATATTTGTTTTTCAAGGTTATGTGGGTGTTTTTTCAAATAAATTATAATTAAACTAAACTATTTAAATAAAAACTACAAAACATGCTTTAAAATGCCTTTCCTAATCAATTCTTCACACTCGTTCCTAGGTAAACAATGCCGAGTATCCTTCTTCAACAATACAACAGTGCCATCAACCAATTCGAACCTGCCATAATCCACCAAACAAATCACTTCAATGTTCAACGCTTTTGGGGGCTTCAAATGCAATGCTAAATTAACACCATTCTGTCCAATTGTGCACATATAACGACCCAATGAACGAGAATATTTTGTAAACCATTCAGTCTCTTTTAAACTTAACGACGATTTTATATCAGCTGGTAAAATACTTCCAAATTCCCAACGCATTGTTCGTATAGTATTCAATCGGTTATAGTGGTAGGCCAACAAACAACGTAGATTTCGTTTTATTATCGCCTGTCGCATTCTTTTCGTATAAATCTGTTGATTCTCCCTCAAAATACCAGAAACATTGCCCGAATCTTCACTGCTCGATGCATTAACCAAAGAACTATAAAAACGCTCATTATTGGACTTCATTAACTGATTATTGAACAGTTAGATACCTTTCTTCTCGGTTTTCTTGCATCAACCGGGCAACTTCGTTTGAAACTATTCGAACCAGATTATCCTAAAAAAATACCAACAAAAATTTTATAGGAATTTCTGTGTATTAATACTTACATTATAATAAGGGATGATATCAACACATCTTTCCAATTCTTTAATTAACGCAATGGCATTTTCTGCATTCATCTTTCAAAATTTCAACTAACCTAAAAAACATTTTCTCTTTCTCGCGCCCAAACTTCCACCAAAATAATGGAAAAAATATCCCCAAAATCGTAGCGGCAATTTTAAAAATAAAATCCAAATTTTACGAAATGATTATTTTTTATACAACTAAAAGTTACAAATTAAAATCAAATCACAGATATATTATTGTATAACATAATAAATGAGTTTTAAGTGTAATTATGAAAAAACCCTTTGAATATATCACAAAAAAATCTACAAAAATTGATACTGCCTTGGAAAAACCACACAAAGATAATATGAATAAATTCATGAAACGACATCTATTTCTCTTGGCGATGCAAGGGCAGGCGGTACAACTTGCTGTATAATATTATGCGATGGTGAATTGCCCAACGGTTGTCTAACACGATTCTCTGCATTCTCTCTTGCTTCATTACTCGCCTGTTTAACTGCCTCTTTATACGGCCCCTTTTTCTTCTTATTATAACGACACTAAAACCCCAACAAAAACCCATTAAACACCCCAAAAACATCCCCTTAATCCCAACCAACCTTAAACTGATCCAAATAATGACACAACTGATCACATTGCATCAAAGACGACGTTGAACTCCCATACCAAGCGACATGCGCTTGTGGCGCTTGATTCCCACAACAAGTAATCGTCAAAATCTTTCCAGGCCACCAAGGAAATCCCTCTATCTTGCCCCAAACCACATCACCAACCAACAGTCTCGTCCCTACAACAAAAAACCCTGAAAAAGTCCCTTAAACACCGAAAACCCACACACCTTCCGCCCCTGGAGCGCTCGTCAACGTCTGTGCATTCATTCTGAGCATCAACGGTGAACTCGGTGGCGGAAAATCGGGCACCCCTTCAGTATGTTCATCACCACTACTATTATTCGCATTCTCCACCATGGAATCACTTGGATTCGACTGTCCATAAGTGTAATTACTGTTTAATCGCCTCAAATTAATCGACAACTTCTGCGTTATGCAATGCTCTTTCTTCTCCCGCTCCTCACTCGACTCCTCCACCTGTTCCCCCTCATCGCCACTCTCGTTCCCATATTTCACCCTCTCCTTTTCATCCTTATGTCTTTTCTTATGTTTCATTTTATGTTTCCGTCTTCTAGTTGCATGGAAATCGTACGAACAGTTCAAATACCTTGGCGAACTGTTACCAACCACTAAACTATGCCTTGGTGACGCGTTTCCCATCGTGTACCTCGGCGAACTGCCTAAATACAATGGCGACGTGTTCGATAACAGCACCTTCCGTCTGGCTTCCTTTTTAGCACGTTTCAACGCCCTTCGAGCCGCTTTCGTCGGGACTGTTTGTGTTAAGTTTTCCTCATCGTCGTCATTGCAATTATCCGATGAAGTTGTTGGTATTTTCAGCACTGTGCCTTCACCTTGACGACCGTAGGAGATTTTAATCGTTCTCGTCGTCTGTGGAGGCTCGTTGGCAGCGTTTTTTCGTGCTTGCTCTTCGATCGCCGTCTCATCCCACAAATCCTCCATACTGCCAAGACTGGTGCGTTTTTTACGTAATGTTCGAGGTGGTTTGTCGTCACTTGACGGCGTCTCGTTGCCATTTGGTTGCAAACGTAAACGTTTCTTATTTATTTGTTTATTATCACAGCTAGAGGTATTGTTTTGTACGTGCTGCACTGATGAACGTGTGATCGGTGCATTTGCACTCCGCTTTAAACCGCCAGTAGATAATTGACTTGTTGGGGGCTCCAATTTACGTTTACGTGAAACATTTTCCGAATTCTCGTTACATATGTCTTTGCATTTCGAACAGAGAACTTGTCTGGGACGTAGACGGACGGTCATTCTATTGTTCTTTAGTTTGTTGGTGGTGGAGAGGTGGAGATTACGTCGTTTGGGGGCTTTGGAGGCGTCCATGTAGGCGAAACGTTGATTTGCAGCGAATAAATGGTCCTCGTCTTCTGGTTTGTCTTTTGGTGGCGGTGTGGTGGTGAATGCGGGGTTTATATTGTCGATGCCGCATGGTAAATTGCTGGAATGAGAAGAGTGTCAATATTTGTGTAAATTTGGGTGTTTTTAAGGGGATGGGGTTACCGTTTTGTTGAGTCTAGTAAGACGCCTTTGAAAATTTTCACACCAAACTCGTACGTGACTACAAGGATATCGGGCAATGCTTCATCCACGAACACAGATATGCGGGTCCTTTTTAATAATTTTATCTCGTTTGGAGTTTTATCATCAACATCCGACGCCATATTTGCCTTTTAAAGACAAGAAAAACGGGCGATAACAAAATACAACACAATGGATTTGATGAGAATGGTGGATTTTTTAGTTTTATCACTAGTTTATTAGGAATTAATCACAGTTTGTTAATCATGGCAGATATTTGATAAGAATTTTCTTAGAATTTCTAAAAATTTGAAAGATTTTTGGGTAACTTAAAAACCTAACCTTTAATAGTAACTTTTTGTTTATTATATTGGCAATGGAAAGTAACTAAAAAATTAAAAATTACGCATTTTAACTTTTACAGCAATAAATAAACCATTGTTGTAATAAATTAGAAAACAAATAAATCTTGTTTATTTATGATTTAATTAGTATTGTCTCAAACTAGTCATACTTATAAAATTATAATTTTTTTGGAACGAAAAAAATCAGCTGGTTTTATTACAGCAAGTGTTTATATTTATAAATAACTCGCTTTTATTTATAGTACATTACATTAGAAAAACAGTTCAACAATTCAAAGGTCTTATCGCCGCGTTAAATATCTCCTGATAATCGCAAAAGGTCATCAGGTGTTGATCGGTGTAACAGATTCCTGCCAACTAGAACACAAATCAATTCTTCAATTCCCCGAAAAACCCGTCGATTTCTCCAATCAATCGTGCATTAATATTCCATCTCACGTGCATTAAACACTGGTGGGGAATTCACACAAAAATAACTGCCAACAAACAAATCCACAAAATTATCGATTATTTAATAAAGTGACCCAAGTGAAACAGTTGCACGAGTTGCACTTTGATCAGTCCACAATCCCACCAGCCACCTATTCACCCGCAGAAAACGCGATGCCGGAACGATTGAACATCGATGCACCCCTGTGGGACCAGAGCACGTTTGTTGGCCGTTTTAAGCACTTTTTATGGGTCACAGATCCCCGCACTTGTATCGTCAGCGAGGACACATTGGACAAGGCGAAAATTCTGGTCGATCAGTACAGAAAAAAGCAAGAACCACCAGGCACCACTGTTGAACAAGTGATTTACGCTAAGAAATTGTACGAGAGCGCTTTCCATCCGGACAGTGGTGAAAAACAGAATGTGTTCGGTCGTATGTCGTTCCAAGTGCCTGGCGGAATGGCCATCACCGGTGCAATGCTTCAATGGTACCGGTAAATAACCTCAAACCGCTCCAAATCGAACTTAACTCTGTGTTCCATTTGTAGAACCGCTCCGGCTGTCGTTTTCTGGCAATGGGTGAATCAGTCCTTCAATGCCCTCGTCAATTACACAAACAGGAACGCAAAATCGCCCACCAGCACCACACAATTGGTGGTCGCTTACCTTTCCGCCACTTCCTCAGCGATGGCGACTGCATTGGGCTGCAAATTCTACTGGACTAAACATGCCAGCCCTTTCGTCCAAGTAACCACTCTTAAATCAATTAAACACTGTAGTAAACTCGATTTTTCCAGCGTTATGTGCCGTTCGCTGCTGTCGCAGCCGCAAACTGCGTCAACATCCCATTAATGCGACAAAACGAGATTCTACAAGGCATCGATTGCACAAACGAGAGTGGAAAAATTGTGGGCCAATCGAAACTAGCCGCTGCTAAAGGAATTACACAAGTAATCGTGTCCCGAATCACAATGTGCGCCCCTGGCATGTTAATATTGCCCGTAATCATGGAACGATTGGAGAAATATCCGTGGATGCAGCGAATTCAGGTGCTCCATGGCCCCATTCAAGTCATGGCTGTTGGCTGTTTGTACGCCAATCACAAAACCACACTAAATTCTGTTTATTTACAATTTCCCTTTTGTAGCTTATCATTTATGGTGCCGACAGCTTGCGGTTTGTTCCCACAACGTTGTTCCTTGAGTACAAAAACAATTTCTTGGTTAGAGCCGGAAGTTTATGAACGGATAAAACAGAACACCGATGGCAAAGTGCCCGATTACGTTTATTTCAATAAAGGCCTCTAAGAACAAGCTGGAAACTAGCGCGATGAAGATGCTTGACAATAAAACGTTAGTAGAATTGATAGAAAAGAAGTATATTGAAAAACCAGGTCATACTTTCCCCTAAAAGTATACGTATATGTGTTGTTAGCAATATTTTTAACGAGAAACCGAAATTTACACGCACATTTTTTGTTCGTCTTTATATTAGCAATAATTTTACTGTTGTCTTTTTAATTTTTTTTCTGTGTATGTTGAAATAAATGATATTAATTCAATAATACAATTTTAATTATGCATTTAAATACAAATAATACGGATTTAAGTAAATAAAAAATACATTTCGGAACATAATCACCGGCAAACACCGACGTTCTCGTCCATCTCAACTAGTAATCTCATCATGTAACTGTCTCACACTTAAAAAGTAAAATACAGATATGTATTTCTCAGAAAGAACCAAAATAATTCAGTCTTCCCTTATCATAAAAATAATTTTAATTGTATATATCTATATATGTATATAAAACGCTCTCATATTTAATCTTATTTGCATAAAAAAATCGTTAATGAGCAAAAACGTAATCCTTAACATACGAATACTATATCCATAAACTAAAATACGTTTGGCAACTTAATGACAATGTTCGGTCACATCCACAATGACGGACTTCTTCCATCCGAAGAGGAAATACCCGACACCGGCCCCACAAACCACCGCCAAACACAGCCACACATTGTACGTCATAAAAATCAACATCAAAAAGTACGACAACACCATCTGGACCATGTGCAGAAATGTTTGGAAGAAATGGATCTTGCTTAGCATTGTCGGTCTAAAAAACAACATCAAAACTTAGTCATTGAATCAGTAAAACACATTTTTTGAAAGATTAGAGAGAGATTCGGTGTTATTCACAGGAAATAAATGTGCATGCATTTTTAAACAATTACACTTACGGCTGTTTGTGAATAACTTCTCCCACCATGCTTTAAAAACGATTCACAAATGATTTAATCACATATAATGAGAAATTGAATGCGTCACTTACTGTACAACTTGATTGTCCTCTGAAACGACCCCCTTTTCCGGTATTGTTACCGCTCGATACTGCAACGCATTGTACGTCTTCCAAAACAGATATTCCCGATAATATTTCAGCCCCTCGTACAATGCTGCCATAAAGAAAATGCCAATCATGCTGCCAATTAGGCCGCCAGCACTTTGAAACGTCCATGGCTCGAAGAGGACTGTTCCTTTGGTGGAGAAGAAGAACTGAAAGTGGGTGCAATTAGACAAAGAGTTAAAATATGGTTGTGAGTTTCACTTACGTACATTGCCATTGTCATGGATCCGTTGCCCATTCCGGGCATGTCGGGGTCCATTTTCAGGTCTGCCGAACCGACGTCGGTGTGATGATGGCTCATCATCATATGATGATCGGAATGATCCATTGTGTGTTCACTAATAAAATTCAAAGTGGAATGTACACATGAAACAAGTGGGGAGAGAGACAATCATTAATTGACCGATAAATTAAAGCAAAACAAATGGGACTTATCGCATTTTTTCCAATGTGTGAAGAGAATAGATAAAAGTGAACGGTGTGACGTAATCATTTCATTCCCATATGGGTTGAAAAAAAGGAGAAAAAGCTAAAACCCATTTGGGAAATTCCCAAAATGTTAATTTTGTTTTCAACTTACCGATGTGAGGTTGTAAGGAATTTTTCAAGATACCCTGTTTGACTGGTTTAATACTGGTCCGTGGTTTTTGGCGTAAATATTGCACTGGTTTCTCTGCAAACGGATTAATGAGTATTTTAGAAAGGATTTTTATCAATTTGTAACAATGTATACTTTACCTACTTTCACTGTATTTCGAGCACTAATTCCACATTAATGCACCATTAATTTGTTTACATCCCCTTTCTATTAATATGTTAATTCTATGGAAAATTACTTTTATTTTCACTCAAAACTTTATCAATTAATTAATCTACTTATTGTGTAATGTTATTAGAATGAAATCGAAAGGATTTCGACACATTTGACACAATTGACAATTAACAGCGACCTCTATCACTGTCTTACATAACTGCACCACGACCTACTCCGGAACATAATCGAGCAGAACAAAACTTCAAAATTAATCATTTCACTATTGATTTATTGAATGATAAATAACATCTATTTAAGGCACTGTAATTTACTCAAATTCTGGTATATCATCAAAGGAATATCCGGGTACTTGTTTGTATGCGTAATAAGCGATACGGACATGATATGCGCCTGGAATGAACATTAACAAACCTAATATTATCATCGGCCACATACGATCCGAATATTCCAATACAATATGCCCACTTATTACTAATGAACCGAAAATTAACAATGCCGTGCCGACAACAAAGAGCATTGTAGCTAAAATAATCGCTTTCCAGGGTACATTTTGGGTTGGGGGCGCAGAAAATTGGGCATCAATAAAACCACCACTTCCACAATTCGTTTCGCTTGTAGGCAATTTCGAATAGTCCACATCGTAGTCTTTTGTTCTACGACGAGACATTTTCAAATCGTCAAGGTAATCTACAATAAAATCTACATTTAAATCGCCCAATTTCAAATAAAAACACAAAACTAACCTGAAATGGAATGTAAACTCATTTTGACATTTGAATAAACAAATGAACTCATCATTTTAGGCGGCAAATTCAAACAATATCTCAAACTGTTTTACTATTTCCGCGGAAATGCTTGCACTTTACACCGGAAATTGTTGGGAAAAGTTGCATGTTTAATGCGCAAGACGTGAAAATTCTTGCGTCGCGACGCCTAGCACCACACCAAACAGTAATCGATGTGTAACGCAATGGAGAACATTACTGAAAATTTTCACAACTAAAACTGAAAAACAGAAAGTGGAAAAACATGAATTTAAAGCGAATGTATAGCGTTAAATACGTACGTTTGCAGTGAAAATGACGCGGGACGGTGATATACCAACAATATTCAATCCCCGCGGTCGAAATCGAGCCCCCAGTGTTCTGGTTACTGATGAGGGCACTTCAGCTGCTGCGAATGGACCATTCGCTCATGCAGACTCGATCAGCAGCAGTCAGCAGGACGCTGGTGAACCCCTGTCACCAAATTCATCAGCAAATGCCCCCTCGATACCACAGCAGACACAAGCAACTGGTATTGCAAGTAAATTGAAGTCATGTTCGACGTCAATCTGTTCGAAATCTGCACGAAAAGTAAGCAGAAACCCATTAGAGGCATTCCTTTGTGGCCTTTGTATGTAAAAGGAAAACATTCCAGCTATTTTACATATCAAATGTGTGCATGCGATGCGTGAGCGGATTTCTTCCCATTTGTAAATTATTTACCTATTTTTGTATTTTTACGTACATGCGAAAAATGATTCCGTGTTTTCTTCTTTTTTTTTTGTGGATACTATCAATATATGTGCAGATTGATTTTCGATCAATTTGTGTGATGGCTCACTTTTTTGAATTATTTATTTGTTTGTGTTTCAATTTAGATTTGCCAGCTATTTTAAATAGAAAATGTGCGTGATTCCTTTTTTTGTCATGCTGAGAAATTATCTTGATAAGATTTGTGTGGGTACAAAAGGGTAAAGTTTAATTCCAGTGCTATTTATATGTCTGGAAAAGAAATAGTTATTACGGATGGTCATTTTTTAAGCTTGATGATATTTTGATTACACTTACAACGCTTTTCACTCGAAATAAAACGATTTTCCGGAAAATGTATTTAAAATTATGAGGTTATGTTGACACTAGTAATTTTCAAAATGTAACGTTGGTAACGCATTTGAACAACCAAGAGTCAAATGTCATCGACTAAAAAGTTGTACAGTTTAATTTCTTCCACAAAAAAATATTCTTACGTTATTTCAATTCAAGAATCATAATATTTTACATTACTTTTGAATTGCTTTTCTCTCATCCTAAAAATTTTCCTCATGTTGACAAGTAACTTTTAAAACCCAATGTTGGCAGCACGTTCAAACAAACATGTCAAACTTCACACTGTTACCTTTCCAACCGAAATTTTCACATTTTCCTTCATAAAACGTGATAATTTTCTTTTTTAGATCTATTTCGGAATATGGGTGACAATATGTGTGACTGCCTCATGGGTGGGCACCACCCACTGTATAAAATATTTATATTTAAGGCGACCAAAAGACGACACCGACCTGGATGAGCCCGTCTTGGTGCCCCACGACACAACAGGCCTCAATATGACTCTAGTACAAACACGATACGTTAGTACAATTGCAAAAAATCACCATCTCAAAATAATCTCTCACATTTAAATTTTAGACCACTTCATATCAAGCTCCATTTTTCACCACATGGTTTGTAACAAACTTTACAATATTATTCTTCCCATTGTATTTTTTAACACGTTTAACAACACAACACCGTAACTGCGAATCAGTATCCGACATACTATCAGAAAGCATCCGAGACTTTAGAGATAAGGGTTTTACAGCCGGTAAATACCACCCTGAAAAACCACTTGACAAACTAAACCCTTTTCTATTTCCAGTGCGATTCATGACACGGTGCAGCATGTTCTGCATTCTATGGGTCTTCACCAACTACATGTACATAATGTCACTCCGAATTCTATTGGCGACCGATGTGATGGCCCTGTTCGCCACAAATGTCTCCTTCGTTTACTTGTTATCCTGGGTGATTCTTCACGAACAGTTTGTCGGCATTCGAGTACCAGTCTCTCCCCTATTTCCACACAAATCTAACCGTTCCACTTTTAGATAATGGCTGTGATTATCTGCGACACGGGCGTCGCTCTACTCGCTTACATGGACGGCATTACCGGCAGTCCCACCCTTGGAGGCGTCGTTCTAGCGACTTCCGCTGCCGCTGGATCCGCTGTTTATAAAGTTTTATTCCGGAAGATCATCGGTGAAACGTCGTACGGCCAAGTAGCGATCTTTTTCACCATCATCGGCATCCTAAATGCCACTTTATTGTGGCCGATCTGTTTGGGACTGTTTTTAACCGGTTTGGAAACGATACAATGGGATAAATTACCGTGGCCCGCACTGTTTGCCGCTAGTTGTTTTTATTTATGTAATTTTATGAAGGTGGCAAAACAGTTTGTATGTACTAATTTATTCAATTTCAGTTGCGAATCTATTGGGAAACTTCAGTGTGGCACTCACATATGATTTATTCATCACTTTAGGACTGATCACCGCTGTACCACTTTCAGCAGGTGTGTAAACGTAAATTCACATTTGAATTATTCATGAAATGATGATGTTTCAACTAGCGTTGGATGTGGTGTTGTATGGGGCGCAATTTGAGGGCATGAAATTGGCCGGAATGATTCTAATTGCGGTTGGCTTCTTTCTTGTTATGTTCCCAGATAATTGGCCTGATTATATAACACGTTTGCTCAGGTAAATATGTGTGGATGTGAAATTTGCATTTGTTTATCATCATTTTGAGTTGTACGATTAATTTGTAATAAACAATGCGTTTGGGGTTGGTTTTTGTTTTGCAGAAAATCGACACGTATCTTCAGAGGAAAGGTTTGTTTCGGCTAGAAAGAAATACATTTTTTTTAATTCTATTTTTATATTCGCTACGATTTTCATTTTTTCAATAACAGATTAATATGTGCTACGAAACTAGTTTCTTTTTTTAGGAATTTTTTTGTAAATAATTTATATTCTCATCTGGCATGCTTAACATTACGAAAACACCCCCAGAAATATTGACTAGTTTCATTTTGTTTATCACCATTTTTATAAATGCAATTTTATTATCTAGTATTAGTGTGGAAATGTTTGAATTTGATTGATTAATTTGTTGTATTGTTACAGAAATATCATCCTATTGAGTCACAGTGCCAGGTAAGTAATTTTTTTAATGATAATTTGAATTTTTTTATTTGATTATGGAATTCTTTTTGAACAAAACTCGAAACTCTTTAACAAATCAAATCTCTAATCAGTTTGTAATTTTTTTTCTGTTGTACGTTGCACGTTACTATATAATTTTTTTTAAGAGATTAACAGTTGATGGGTTAATAAACGATACAAACTAGTGTAGAGGAGCTCTAGTTGAATCTACGCTAGATTTTTTAGGTGTTTTTTGAATTTTTTTCTATAAAATTTCTGTGTGTTTTCCGTATATTACTATTCTCTTCTGTTCCATTTCTTTTTTTAGTATGCCAACCCCAAATAGGGGTAAAAAAAGAGAATTAATGTATGTATGTGTAGTTTGTTGCGTAGTTTTACTAATGTTATATAAAATACGATAGAAAAGCTGCCCTACTACGAAACAAGCCAAATATAAATGAAGCCAAAACTATTTATTTAAATTGTAATCAATTTTTTGTATTTTTAGAGAGCCACATTTTTAGTATTGTATTGTGAGAGAATTCATAATTAAGAATACGAAAGTTATCCTCTCCATCCATATATAAAATAGGACAATAATAAAATTTTTACCTTGAAAATCCAATGTTTGTACAATTTCCTTGTATTTTTTTCAGTTGATCGTTATTTTTTTCAATTCAATACACTACACACCGTCCCTGTGCACGTAGATAATGTGTTTTTATTTTTAATTTCTCTCATGAATGTAGTTTGTGCATTGTTTTCTTCAGTCCCAAAGAAAGACTGGTGTTTTATAGCATAGAAAATTTGAAATGCCCGCCATTCATGATGCTTTGGTGGTTGCATACATTTCAGGGATTTTGTCCCTTTTTTTAAAAATGCTATAAAGTCTGGTTGGTATTTTTTTTTGTTTTCAAATTTTACTAACTTTCCTCGACAGACAAAAAGGATCTGCTGAACAACAACAAAACCAGAACTGTAAAATACATCATTTGTGAATAATTATATAGAAAAACGTGAGTGAAATTAAGTAATAAATCAGTTTAGATCCCCTTATTAACAGTTTTTATCACCATACTAGAAATTCGTTTGCATTTTCCTATATTTATATGTATATGCGTAAATGTATATCCTTAGAACAGAGTTTCAGTTGTTTTCTTCGGTTTTATCCGCTTTTAAATTTATAAATAGTGTTTATATCAAATTTTTTAGTGGTTGTGCATGTGATTTGGTGAATTTTACTTTCATTTAATTATATCAAATTTACACAAATTAATTATTTCGCATATAAATCAAAAAAACACACACTAAAATCGTTCAAATGTAAATCAAATCATTAATTCACCACGTTTGTTTATAGATGGAGCCGGCGCAGCAGGCATGGATCGCAAGGGTCTCAACGCCAACGAGATCAAATTGATTATCGCACTGGTTACATACGTTCAAATCTACGATCACCATCCGGTAGAGTCCGGTGACTAGATTATTTTAATAACATTGATGACATTATTCCATTAATTATAAATACCTAATTTATGTGATAACCAAAAATGAAACAAAGTAGGAATTAATTTTAGGAAAACATGAAAATTACGTCCACTTTTATTATATACAATAGCGAACTAGTGATATTTCTGTTAGAAATAAAAAATTAACGTAATTAATTTAAATAATGTTGAAAGAAGTTGTTATTCACTGGCGCCCTCTCTTGTCGTATTACAAATTCAATTGCTGATCCTGTTTCAGCAAACCGACGAAATTATCCAATTGTTTGACTCGCAATTTGCTCCAAACAATGTAATTGCTTAAACTAATTATTTGGGCGGCATTTAAAGCGGCTGTTTCCGGATATGCAACTGTTGTGCACCCTAAACCAGAAGGCACATTCAAACTGGACCAAATGTCCTTCTCGTTCACGTTTGGTGGACAATTAATGACGGGAATGGTGGAGTTTCCACTGATTACTGGCCCTAAACCATTCGATCTGCCAGCCACAGCGATAAACACTACTTTCAATGGCAACGATTCGTAATAGTGCACAATTTTCAGTGTTTCCTCTGTGGATTTATGTGCTGACGTGATTCTCAGCTCGGTATTCAGTCCATAAGTTTTGCAATGACGTTCGATTGTGCGGCAAAAGTCCAAATCCGATTTGCTGCCCATTAGGATTACGACAAGGTTGTCTTGGGGCGGCAATAAATGGTCCAATTGATCAACGACCCATTCAAAGTTACGTTTAACAGTGTCCAAGTCTTTGTCGGTGACTTGGCTGAGATTTCTGTACACTTGTTTGTCGACCATTAAACGTTTATCGCCAGCAGGCCACAATCGCCAACTGTCCGAATCGATGACGTCTGCTAGCAAAATTTCCCCATTTTCATCGACACCGAATTCGACTTTCATGTCGATTAGGGCACAGTCGCGTGTCTGCCAGACTTTTTCGAGGATTTCAAAGACCAAAATTGTGGTACGGGCCATAATGTCCACCTCAGTGCGGCCTGGAACAAGATTCAAGGTTAATGTGGATAGATGGCGCCACATGGCGATGAAGAAATTATTTACGAGTACATTTCCAATGGATTTCGTAAATATTGTTATTTGTTATCGGTAAAATTCCATGTTGTTTCTTAATACTGACCGATTTGTAAACCGTTGAACTTGAACTTTGCTGAGATAATTTGTTCATCGGACCATTGGGGGTCATGATTGGCGTCGTCTTTAAAGAATGTCTCTTGTTTCGGGGGATAGAAGCGGTAGCCTTCTTCAACGCCTAAATGGCGTTTCAGGAACGAGCCAGTTGCAAGACGTCTGGTTACCCATTCGATGGGGATCATTTCGCATTTTTTCGCAACGAAAGAGTTGTCGGATGCTGTACGCACGAAGGCAGTCTTTACACCTAGGATTTTCATGAAATTAGCAACATTTTCAACCTGTTTTTTAGTCAGTTATGTTACTTACCGACTGAATTCAGGATTTCGAACACCTTTCCAGCAGTTTTATTCGAGATGACAGATTTACCGACCAAATTGTGGGCCTTGACGCCATCGCCGGCTGTAATACGGTCTTTGCTGACTAAAATGCAGTTTCCCGGTTCGTCTGGAAGATCAAAGACCGCTTTCGTTTTACCCTCGATGATTAGTTTCCCCAAATTGTAGCCAGTCACTGAAAAGGACAGAAAAATGGTTAACCCTAACCTCACTTTTGTTTCAACAGGTGGTTTCGGCTTTTTAGCGACTTTTTCTTATAAATACCTTTGATGTTCGACATGATGATGAATGGACCAAATGGATTATTGAACTTGTCCGTGTATGTTGTTTTCAAGTAGTTTTATTGAGAATATCCGTTGGCCCCCCACTTGGAAACGCAAGCGCTCCTTTAACAAAAAACAAACTCCCTATTACAAAATTGTTTGTTAATTGTTATACAATTTATTGAAAATATTTCATCAGTTTTGTTATTTTTTTCTCCACTGCTTTTGCTTAAGTTTGATAATATTTCCAGAGAACAACAAAACAAACAAGAGATTAATTGTCCTTTGAGAAGAGTCAAAAGTGGGGACATGGAGAGAAACGCGGAGCAGCGCGATGGTAGGGACTTTTCAAAAAGTTCTGCTCCCTATAAAAACTTCCAACAATTAAAATACAATTAGTTAGTCGAAAAGATAGTCAGTTCTAATCAGAAAGTAAGTTTTTGGATAGATATAAATGCAAGTAACGTTGTCCCAGTGTGTCTTGTTTATTAAAATCCGAATTGGTTTAGTAAATCAGTTCAATCTGATGAAATAATTTTGCAATCCAAACAAATTAGCTTAGGGGTTATCAGAGAAAATTAAGCAAACAACGTCAATGCAAAGTTCCAACACATTTTATTCAATATAAATAGAATTACAATAATTTTTCTGTTAATAGTTTAATATTAATTGGAAGTTATGAGTTCGGAAACGACAAGCCCATGCCAATATGATCACGACAAACCGGAAGAGGATCAAGCATGTCACAGTGAAAGTGTTGGAATGAGTAAAAGAAGGAATCGAGGGGCTGTTACGTCGGGATTAACGCACGAATGCGGGGTGTTTGGGGCGATTGCGACCGGTGACTGGCCGACACATCTGGAAATCGCTCAAATCGTCTGCTGGGGTTTGGTTGCATTGCAACACAGGTAAAAACCGCATCTCTGCACTCCTTGCAAGTTTTATAATAAGTATTTTTCTTTTAGAGGACAGGAATCGGCCGGAATCATTACCAGTGAAGGGAAATGCTCGAAATACTTCAACATTGTCAAAGGAATGGGAATGATTAGCAATATATTCAACGACGACTCGATTCGAAAGCTGAAAGGAAGCATTGGAATCGGACATACTCGATATTCAACGTCCGCCCGATCTGAGGAAGTGAATTGTCAACCGTTTGTGGTGCACACTGCACATGGCGCCCTCGCAGTAGCGCATAACGGCGAATTAGTGAACTGTGACAGTTTAAGGAAACAAGTAACTGAATTCCTCACTTTATTGAGTGCCAATTTTAACTCTGAACGATTTTTAGGTACTCCAACACGGCGTTGGACTGTCTACACATTCCGACAGTGAACTTATCACACAAGCCTTATGCCTAAATCCACCAACCGGTGAAACAAATGGCCAACCCGACTGGCCAGCGAGAATCAAACACTTTATGCAACTGGCACCACTCAGTTATTCGCTGGTTATTATGCTGAAAGACAAGATTTACGCAATCCGCGATCCCTACGGCAACCGGCCTTTATGTCTCGGCAAAATTCTGCCTTTTAACGAACGTAAAACACGAAAAATCACATTTTAACTGTTTTTATTAATTAGTTTCATTTTACAGCGCTAGATGGCGACTGTGACGACACCCGTGACGCAGATGGTTGGGTTGTGTCGTCAGAATCTTGCGGTTTTCTCTCAATTGGTGCACAATACGTGCGCGAAGTGTATCCGGGCGAAATAATCGAAATGACCCGCCACGGAATCCGCACAATTGACATTGTGTCCAGACCGGAGGATCGTATGCAAGCGTTCTGCATTTTCGAGTACGTTTACTTCGCCCGAGCGGACAGCATCTTCGAGGGCCAAATGGTGTACAATGTCCGGATGCAGTGCGGCCGTCAATTGGCCATCGAGCACCCGGTCGAGGCGGATATTGTGAGTTCGGTGCCCGAATCGGGCAATGCGGCCGCCCATGGTTACTCCAGACAGTCTGGCATCTCATTTGCGGAAGTTTTATGTAAAAATCGATACGTTGGCCGGTCGTTCATTCAACCGAGCAATCGATTACGTCAATTGAGTGTAATGAAGAAATTTGGAGCGTTGTCGGGCAATGTGAAAGGGAAACGGGTGCTTTTGATTGATGATTCCATTGTGAGGGGCAATACAATCGGCCCGATTATTAAGTTGTTGAGGAATGCGGGGGCGAAAGAGGTGCATGTTCGGATTGCGAGTCCGCCGTTGCTGTATCCGTGCTATATGGGCATTAATATACCGACTAGGGAGGAATTGATCGCGAATAAATTGTCGCCAAGTGAATTAGCGACGGCTGTGGGTATGTGAATTGATTTGCGATGGGTTTTCCGGTGTATTAATTTGTTTTTGTGCAGGTGCCAACAGTTTGGAGTACTTAAGTGTGGAAGGATTGGTGAAAGCCGTACGTTCTGATATAAAAACGAAGAATACATACAAAATCGGACATTGTACGGCATGTTTGACGGGCATTTATCCGAATGGAGTGCCATCTGATGTGGATTGGTAGTTTTATAGTAAAACTTGTATATTTTTCCTGTGTATTTATTATTATTTTTTAAACAAAATACTATTTTCATAAATAGCATTGTTTATGCCCTTAAGTAACTAAAGAACGAAATTATATTGATAGGTTTTTCATTTGGCTTTCTGTCCATGCCTTTGCAATTGTACGTTTCATCTCGTCGTCGCCCTTTTCGTACATGTCTTTCATTAGGGACATTAGACCGTCAGAGGGATCCGCTTTGTCGGTGTCCATTTTCGGTTTTTGAGCGTCTTGAGCCTTTTTCTCGAGTGACGTAACGCATGACCAGTTTGTGGACTCTTCTTTAGCTGCACTGATTATTATCATGTCGGTTTTTATCTTCCATGTGCTCTCTTCAGGTTTGATTGGTTTAAGAAGATTAGTGATGGTGAAAATGTAGTTTTTGCCCTCTAAATTGGATACCTTCAGTTCTAATGACTTTGGAGTGAAAACACAGGTGATGTTATCTGTTGGGATGGTTTGAATGTTGTTTAGAGTTACGTAAAATTTGACGAACTTTGATGTTTGATCCCAAGCTAAAAAATAAACTTGATTAGTTAAAAAAAAGGTAATAAAAATGTAGCGTACCATAGTTGTTTAATTTCACTTCATAGTGGCGATTTACTGAAGGAACTGGATTGCTTGAAGTACTTGTTGGTTGTTGTCTAATTTGCTCTTCAATTTTAACAATTTCCGAAACTATTTTACGTTTTTCAATGCTGAGTAGGTCTTTCACTTTTTGTCTTGTTGCCTGTTTTTCCAGGGACTCTAGCTCGACGATGTCCTTTTTCAACTAAAATTAAACCTAAATTAACCAGTGGATTTTATTTAACACCAATAACTTACTTCTTCAAGTTTATTCAACATCTTTCTTTAGAATTCTAGAAAACAATGCAAATGTGAACAGCCAAACAACGAGTTAAGTGTGGTTAGGATTGCGGTAAAGTATGTTGCCTACCTTACCGACCCCCACTAAGCTTACAGGGGTAAATCAAAAATAAAATGCCCATTTCAAATTACAAACATAAATATATAATTCTAAACAAAAACAATCATTCAAACTAGTCATACCATTTGTAAAACTCAATAACAAAACATTCTTCAATTGAAAAAATAAATAAATTCACTCAAACTCGTATTATCAATAAATAATGATTGGTGTCGCATATTTGGTAACAGATTTCATAACAATTCCGGGGAAATACTCGAATTAGGCACTTGTAAACGTTTGATAACTTCATTTAGTTGAGGATGATTGTGTGTTGTACTTGATATCAATGATGGCCCCCACAATGTCGTCAACGTTCCATCACAATTAAGCGTTTTCTTTTTCACACAAACCCATGACTGTGTCCCAATATGTTCATGTCGCTCACTCAACGTATAAATATGTCCATTATGCACCATAACCAGCTGCCCTCTACCGCTCTTCAACAACACCAACCCCGAAGTGCCTAAAACAAAAGAAAACGCCCGTCAAAACACCCGAAACCAAACAGAAATCAAAGGCAACTCGACCAAAAATCTTCTCATTTATAAAAAAACCTCTTTTATTCAAATAAGTTAAAATACATGAGAAAAAATTATAATGAAGTTTGCCATAAAACTTCTTGCAGATTTTCTATAGGAACTTCTGTATCTTCGTCTGGATTAAAAACGTCTGGCACCACTGGATGTGAATGCTCTTCTGGCCATTTAACAATCGTCCCATTCAGTGTCCAACAAGTCGCTTGACACTTTTCCGATGTACGATTCCCTTTGCAATACCAGAACGCTTTTCCTTTATAAACACTTTTCTTGAAAAACACATAACCATCGACAATTAAACGGGGATTACCACGTCGTCCCAAAACACACTGTATAGTACCTAAACAATAATAAAATAATACACTTAATAGAGAAAATCATCAAAGAAATCAACTACTACATGCAAGAGATTGAAACGAAATAGTTGGAAGAGAGACATGTAGAGGGCGCCACACGGTGACAGAAAAAAGTGTATTATTTCATTCAGCAAATTTAGGTACTTATACAAAATAGAAAAACGAACGTAAAATCTCGCGATTCAACACACGAACCGGTGAATTAAACAAAAGCACTCTTCTTCCGGTCCGTCATGTTTGCTGTTCATTCTAACCTCCGAACTGCAAAGAAAAGTGAACGATTTTTAAAGAAGTTTTGAAAACGGTCATGAAAAGCGATACAAGACGGACACTGCCCCTCCGTGGAAAGAAAAGCGATAGAATATGCAAACTATAAACATGTACACAATAATAAATCAGCTCACCTGGAGTTGAGCAGTCTTGTTGATCGTTCTTAGAGGGCGCTGGCCATTTGGGGAACTGATGTGAAGGCGATGGTATCGGTTCGTTCATTTCAGGCTCCTCAAACGGTTCCTCATCGTCAATTGGTTCCTGTTTCGGTGTCACAATGGGCGGTGTGTCAAGATGGGGCCGTTTGGCAGGTGGTAGCGGTTTTGCAGTCTTCTGTTTGACGGGTTTCGGTGTGTTTATCGGCCGTTTGATGTCCTTCTCTCGCTGGAAGCCGTTCGTCGAGTCGTTTGATGTGGAAGCGGTCGAATTGTCCGTTAGACCTTTGACTTTAAGCATCTGGGCGACTCGCATGAACGTCGGTATCTCCTCTTGACTAACACTAACCTCTCCTTGGTACATGAAATGAAGTAAATGGCACAAAGCCTCGTAATTGACGTCCGGCAGTATGACGATCGGATGTTTGCATGGATTCACACGGAATAACTCTTTGAAAAATGGACTGCATACAGAGAGAACTGTTTTGTGGGCTTTTAGAAACTGGCCGTCCGCTGCCAATGTACAATCGACCAAATCCTCATCTTTGAACAACGATTGAAAGCCAGCACTTAAATTTGTGTGGAAATTGTTCCAGCATAAAGAGAATTGTTCACCCTCCATCCTTATTGCCTGTGTTTTAAAGAGAATCGATATTTGGTTGCATTAAGTGTCTTATTTACTTACATTCTAATTTTTTAACACACGAAAACGTGAGGAAAATGGAGCTGTAGCTTCGGCTTATTTTGACATCAAGTTTGTGAGTGGGGCGTTTTTTATACATGGACAAAATACATACAATACAGGGGTTAGTCAGAAAGTAATGTTTAATGATAAGTTACAATTTTTGCAGTTATTTAGGGGCATTGTTGTACATATTTCGTACAAATTTCTCCATTTCAAAACTCAATTCAGGATCATCTTGAAAATCGCACAGTAAATCAACGGTTTGACGTTGTTTTTTCATATTTTTACTTCCTAGTGGACGTCCACGTCGTTTCTTGATTCTGTTTACCGTTGAATAAGTGGTTTGATCTGTTTTTTGTGCTGTACACATTTCCGGAATGTCCTCTTGCAGGTTTTTTATTGTCTCCAATTGTGGATTGATGACTGGTCGAGCGGGGTACACACCAAAAGGGCCCAACACTTGGATCACGTACAATTCTTTCTCTTTAGGGGCAAGAGCGTCCCAAGCATTGGAAATTGCTTCTTTTAGTTGCTGTTTTGGGGCGCCAGGCTGCATCCATTGGTATAATGTACGAGTTCGTTTTGAAAATAGCGATTTAGCAGCTTTTAAAACTTCATCAGTTTTTTGCTGAGATTGGTTGACAAATAAATGGTTTTCATCTAGAACGATAACATTCTTATCGAGTTTCTGTTCGAAAAATTCATTCAAAATGTTGTGGTTGTTTAATGGTCTTTTCGGTGAAGTCAAATCAATCGGTTCCTGTACGTTAAACAAATTGTTCTGAAATTGAAACAATTTAAATTCAAATAATGGATAAATATTGATCTTACTGGTTTCTCGGCAAAATTTTCAAATGCATTTTCCGTTTCCATTGCGAAAATTGAAGTTTTTTTGTTGATTTTCTTGGTTTCCAAGTAAATTCGATTTACCCACTTGAATTTAAATTAATCAAGTTTGATAGGCAACCAGACAAGCAAGCAAGTTGTGCCAACATTGCGAAATAAAAGTCCCGCCCGCTGTCAAACATTTGTCAGTTTTTGTCAGTAATTCAATGAAGTAGTACGAATATTTTTTCACGTAAATTTTATTAACAATTTCCGTAAATTATCAAAAACTAAATGAAAATAAATTGATAATAACACATTTTAGTTTGTACTGTACTGTTTTATTGTATAAAAGTTCAGTTCTGACGTGTAAAATCGAAGAAAAATGTGCAAGTGTGTGTGAGTGGGATGGAATAGAAAATGCAAGATTTTCTTGTATGAAAAATCCGTATGTGTGATTAAAAAACATTACTCCAGTACCTGTAGATTGTTTGGCATCATTAATTTCCAATTTATTGCCAACAAATCGCTCGCATTATGTTTAAAATGGAGACAGAGAAAATAGAAGAGACAAGTAATAGCAATTCTCAGGTGAGCTTTTTATTTTACCAGTCATTGTTTGACTCATCAACCGCTGTTAAGACTGTAATTTTTACAAAATATATCTAGATAATCCTACAGTAAATAATCATGTTTGTTTTAATTGTCAAAAAATATGCGCAATTATCATCATGGCCTAAATATCAGTAAATAGCAATTGTTTCGTAATTAATTTCACTTCGAAGCAAGCGTGCCATGTTTGATCGTCTTTTGTTAGAAATGTCGGAAGTATTCTATTCTAACTGTACATTTTCTTTTATAACTTATTTTGAATAATAAAATAATACATCTTGTACGCCGTTTTTTCTGCATTTCTATTATGTTATCGGACATTTTTATTTAATTTGCATTGAAAATCTAATTAGTTTTTTTTTTCATTTCTGTAAAAGGTTTACGACCTTTTGTGGCAGATGTTTATAATATACCGAGTGTTGTTTATAAAACAGCCAATAATTTTTTTTGAAAATGCACACAAACAAGCCTTGTTATCTGTTGCGTAAAATGAATTTTAAGAAAACGAAAGCAATATCATTAATAATAAAAAAAGTAAAATTTTTTACAATAGAATAAATTTATTATAACAATACAAAATCATAAAAATGAACATAATTCTCGACTTTCTCTTTTCTTCTATATTAAAATAATTATTTTATATAATGGCATTGAGTTTATATTATGAATTCATTGTCGTACTAACAAATTTCAAGGTATTTATTCATATACCATCGCATTTCTCTATACAAATATGGTAAAAAGTGGTGATTACCTTCGAATTGAATATTTCTTAGTTTGTGTGTGTTTACGAGACGATGGGGTGGAAAAAGTGTCAATATTTTAACAAGGTAGCGAAATGCGGTCATTAACCCACCGAAAAATTAGTACTATATTAGAAATTGCTATTTTATTAATAAATTAACTATTTTTCGTGAATTTTTTATTAAAAAAAAACTAGTGATTTTTGTTACGGTTGGATAACTGTTTTTTAGTTGTCATTTGACGGCCATCAAGGGAAATTTGGCCATTTGACAAGTACAAATTTCAGTTGTGCCAACATAAAAACTAAAAAATTCACTAAATCTTAGAAATTCATAAAATAAATTTAAAAACCATGATTTTTCTATTTTTCCAGTATTTAACAATATTACCACCTTATGACACGGCAAGGAAGAAAGACACCTCGGCCACATTCAACGCTGAGAAAGAGACTTGTTTGAAATATTTCGAAAAATGGAACGAAACTGACCAAGTGGAGTTTGTTGAAAGTTTATTAGCACGAATGTGCCATTACCAACACGGCCACATAAATTCATATTTAAAGCCAATTTTACAACGAGACTTTATCACATTATTGCCAAGTAAGCATTGAAACGAAAAAAAGAACCCAAATTCAAAAATTTTGAGGTTATACTTTTGTTTCAGAAAAAGGTTTGGATCATGTAGCAGAGAACATATTGTCCTATTTAGATGCAGATAGTTTAAAATACGCCGAATTAGTGTGTAGAGAATGGTTCCGTGTTATATCCGAAGGAATGTTATGGAAGAAATTGATTGAACGTAAAGTGCGTACCGATTCGTTGTGGCGTGGCCTCGCCGAACGTCGCCTATGGATCCAATACTTATTTAAGCCACGTCCCGGCGAAAATCACCGTCCACACGGTTTCTACCGTTGCCTCTATCCGAAAATCATCCGCGATATTGAAAGTATAGAGAATAATTGGCGTAATGGCAAACATATACTACAACGTATCAATTGCCGTTCGGAGAATAGTAAAGGTGTTTATTGTCTACAATATGATGATCAGAAAATTGTGTCCGGATTGAGGGATAATACGATCAAAATATGGGACCGGAGTACGTTGCAATGTACCAAAGTGTTGATTGGCCACACTGGCAGCGTATTATGTTTGCAATATGATGATAAAGTGATTATAAGTGGATCGAGTGATTCCACTGTACGTGTATGGAATGTGAATAGTGGCGAAATGGTGATTAGTTTGATACATCATTGTGAAGCTGTACTGCATTTACGGTTCAATAATGGCATGATGGTGACATGTTCGAAGGTAAAGAATGACGACGATTTAAGTTTGTTTTTTACTCTAAGAAAAAAATGTGTTTTTAGGATCGTTCGATTGCTGTTTGGGACATGACTTCCCCAACTGAAATCGCACTGCGACGTGTACTAGTCGGACATAGGGCGGCTGTGAATGTGGTTGACTTTGATGAAAAGTACATTGTGTCGGCATCTGGTGACAGAACGATCAAAGTATGGAATACGTCCACATGTGAATTTGTGAGGACATTGAATGGACACAAACGTGGCATTGCATGTTTACAGTATAGAGATCGTTTAGTAGTTAGTGGCAGTTCGGATAACACAATTCGGTATAAAAAAAATTTTTAAATTTTGACATTTGTCTAACTCTAACCTCACTTTTCCGTTTAGATTGTGGGACATTGAGTGTGGCGCTTGTTTGCGCGTGTTGGAGGGTCACGAAGAATTGGTCCGTTGTATACGTTTCGATTCGAAACGTATTGTAAGTGGAGCATATGATGGGAAGATAAAAGTTTGGGATTTATTGGCGGCACTCGATCCGCGAGCGCCCACAAGTTCGTTGTGTTTGCGTACGTTGGTGGTGAGTTATGCACTCAATTTAGGTTCTAATGGTAAATTAATTGTGTTTGTTGTATGTTTCAGGAGCATACAGGGCGTGTGTTTCGATTGCAATTTGATGAATTCCAAATTGTGAGCAGTTCACATGACGATACGATTTTAATATGGGACTTTTTGAATTCGATACAAGAGACAAGTTAAAATGGGTATGGGTGGATTGGATGGACGATTCTCTCTGCTGCGGCTAAAGTAATCACACACACACTCTCTAAAACTTGTTTTATCCCCTTGAATATAAAGAAACAAACACTGATCTGCTACTTATTATACTTACATCCTATGGATGTTGAGCGAACTTGGATTGGTTTTGAATATTTGTTACAATTGACTCTAGAGGGCATTCTACCCGTAATATATTTGTTTATTATATAGTTTTGTTTTTTTTTCGGTAGTAAGGCTGTGAAGGCTTCAGCTGGACTATGTCTTTGTAATGTTAAGTGTGTATAAAAGAAATTAACTAGTTATTGCACCACATGAAAAAAAAAACGTGATCCCCTTCTGCCCCTCTCATCTATAATACAGTTTTTAAATTATTTTATTAGTTGTGCACGAATTTATTATTATAAAAGAGAAAATAAATGTTTATAGTAAGTTTCTTAGTGGTTTTTTCATGGAGTTTTTTTTTGAGTTGTTTTTTAAACATTGTGTAGATATTTCTACTTAAGAGTTTACTTAAAAAAAGTGAAATTCTATTATTATAAATATATACATATATGAAATATTATAGTAATGATAATTAAAACAAATAAGCTTTTGTGATAAAAATTTCTCTATAAATTATTATGATTAAAACGTGGTAAAAAATACTATGTATAAATGTTTTTTACTATTCTAGCTTCAATTGGGACGTTTATGAGTGGAATTTATATAAAAAAGACCATCCTAGCATGTACATAATATAAAAAAAATCAGTTATTGTAATTAGGTTTATTTAATTTTGCATTTACTGTGTAGATTATTTGTTTATAGTTATTTCTTTTTCTGTTTTTCTCATCTTATTTGCGTGTATTAAAGGAAATGAAGAAAAATATAGAGAAATGAAACGAGTGAGAATTTATTTATGTATTTACCCATTTTCTGTGTTTTTTCATCAATGTTATTTTCTTGTTTTTCAGTTCGGTGAAGAAGATGTGTTTTAATTTCGCATGGCGTTGAGTTAAATCATCGTTTGTACAGTGAAATTCAGTAAGATTGTCAACCAAATCGGGATTTTCGGACAGTTTACCATTCAAATCGAACGTAAAATCTTTCTACAACATAGAAATAAAATTAAAACTTAAAGATAAATCGAATAATCTACTTACCAATTGATCGTCTTGTGAATCAGGCACAATTGTACTAAATTTCCTTTTCGAATATTCATTAAAATCGTTTTTAATTCGATTTTTAATCTCTTGTCTTTGATTTAAGTGGATTTTCAAGTCGGTTTGGGATTTTAAAACATTTTCCTGCTGTTCCAACGTTTCTTTCTCGTTGATTCTCAACTGATTTGACAAATTCTCTTCAACACGCTTCAAATAATCGCAATTTACTCGCGTATCAAAACGCAACAAGATCGAAACTTCGTCTAATTTGTGTCTGTGTTTTTCGTTTTCTTTTCTCAAATCGCTCAATCGATCAATTTCGTTTAAATATCCAGTGTACAAGGTTCGAATGTTGGTTTCATTCTCAACGTACTCATTCAAAAGACACTTAAAACTCGTGCTTTTATCCTGAGTGAAAGCCAGCCACGCTTCTTGGTATTCCGGCAAATAATCTGGAATTAATTGTGGCGGAATTTGGTGTTCTTGGACGCTATTCTTGTGTGAAGTGATTGTTGTAATACTTGCATTCGAAACACGGTTTTTTGTGGTCGATTTTCTGTTGTTTGACAAACTTGTTCTGTTTGTTCTTGATAAGCTTTGTATCGATACTAAAAATCAGTATTTTTAACGATTTTCAAAATACCAAAGTAATAACATTTTAACTAGTCCTCTTTGAAGACACCGACTGTTCAGATTTACTAACTTTTCCACGCGTTTTTGGATTCTTGTCCTCAGTTTTTCGGTCGTTGTTAAACATGTCTCGGAATATTTTCAACAAATTTTTAATATCAGCCGTTTCTAAAAGGTCCAATTCGTCGGATTTGTTGTCCAGATACTGCGTAATTGTGCGTTGGATTTGTTCCACCCGCTCATTACTCAAATTATTACATTCATATTGATTTAAAAGGATTTTATTGAGTATTTGTTCTTCCCGCAATTTTTTAACTTCATTCTGAACATTTAGTAAAACAGTTATCTGCTTTATCGACACAACTAAATTTGAATCTGTTGCCAACTTCACTTACCTCGAGTTGTAATAATTTTGATTCATTTGTTTTCTGATCATTTGCCACAACTCTAGGCTTTATTTGTCCCAAAACTTGACTAAATTTCAGAATTGAAGTACTGATTGGCAAATTTTGGTCGTCTTCATAAATATGCCCAAAAAATCGTAGTAAACTGTTGGCCTGCAATTCATCCTTTAAATATGAAACCAATGGATGTAACTTGAACCAAATGCGATTTATGTTCGTTTTATTTGCAGTTAAAATCAGAAACTGCTCAAAAAACGTTTTTGTGCAATTTCCTATGCCAATTTGTTTGGAATTCTTGTTGGAACATGTTGAATTGCCAATTGTATCCACTCCAGCCATGTCGACGGCATGAATCTGAAATTAATTAATATTTGTTAGTAATGAAATCAATTTTCTACGTAATTTTTAATACTTTCGATGTAAAAATGTCTGGAATTGTTAGATGGGTGCTTTTAAACGTGATATAAAACGTTACTACGCTGGTGTATAGATTAGAAAAGTAATTCTCGTTTTCAATGAATTCCTTTCGAGCTTCTGCCAAGTACAAAAACTTCAAAGTTTGAAATTCGTCTACGATTTTAACTCGTTTGTAATTTGTACTCATGTTTCCACAGTTCTCTAATAAATCCACAAGAAATCCATTATGTAACTCCACTATGGACATTTCTAGAGTAATTTTATAATTCTCTAAGGACAGTGTGAATAAATCAGCAACCAAACGAGGTAGAATGCCCATATCCAACGGCTTATTTAGTAAACCATTAATTGTTAGCGATTTTCCACTTCCAGTTTGTCCATAAGTTAAAATAATTGCGTTTAATCGTTTTGGAATGCTAAAAATAGGTGGTTTTATATTTTGTTGTTATTGTATTGATATTAATACCTTTCGAAAATGCCATTAATCGTGGAATTGTAAATTTCCTGTTGAGATTTGTTCAAAAAAATGCCACTTGTAACGATTTCCCAAGAAATATGTTTATTTTTTGATTTCACTTGAACTGTGTTGTTGTTTTCATTTATTTTTATTGCTTTTATGTTTTTCCCCTCAACTGGACGAATTCTAATGAATATTTTGGGTTTTAGTGTGTTTTCTAACTCAAACTTGTCCATTTTTGAAATGACAATTTATAAAATTATTACAGAGTTCTGTAATATTTATATATATAGAACGCTGTAATATTTAAAAAAATCAGGTGTACCAACCTAACAATTATATTGTACATTATTCATTGCCAATCGACAAAACCCAAATTCCCAAAATTGTAATGTGTTTATTTTTATTACTATTACTTGAATTTGTGACTTGAGTGAAAAGGAAAAGTTTCTTATCAGTTCCATAGCGGCCCATCCGGCTGTTGCCCCACTTCGGTGCAATTCATATCAACTAATTGCCTGACCAATTGTGACATGTTTACGTTCACCAGATGAAGTGATAAAGAGAAATTCATTTAACGTTATTGTCACTTCATTACAAATACTAGTTTACTCATAATGAAAAAATTAGATAAATATTATTAAACATATTCCACCCACCTGCAGAAGATACTCAATAAATCGCTGTCAAAATGAAGGAATCCTTCTGGTGGGGCACAAATGTAGGTGATTTTTTAATTTACGGTATTAAAATCAATTCCACATGGGCGACAATTGGTGCTTGTGTCTTTTTGGCTTTAATGTCCTTTTTATTTGAGTGGTTGCGTTATTTACAAACAATACAACGACAAAAGGAACTGAAAATACGTGCCAAACAGATACGCATGCTGTGCTCGACAGAGAGTAGTGCCTTATTGGCTGAACAAGTAAGAAATTTAAGAAATCCCTTGAATATCAATTTAGTGGACAGGTAATTTTATCACCAACGATTTACTGTCTTCAGCTGACTTTGATTTTGTTTCAGGGGACTCTTGTTCTTTGCCGAAGCTTCCTACTGGATTGAACTACAGATTTTAGGCTATATTCTAATGCTAAGTGTTATGTTATATGATGGTTACTTTTTATTATCCGTTATGTTTGGTGGAGGAGTTGGTTACTTTATATTTGGACAAAAGTTTATGAAAATCAATTTGCAAAATTGCATTATTATTCGACAAGCGTACTGCACACAGATTTGTGGAGAGATAGGTACTATATACGATTAAACTCAACCGGGAGTATCCTTTCCTATCCTTTTCCAGCTAGAAAATTGCTTGAAAATGAAACAAATCCCCGTCCAAGTATTAGTTTTGACCTTACCTAAGTACCATGTGTTTACACCCAAATTTAGAATAGAAATTAATGAGAATTGGTTTCAGATGGGACGAGAAACAATGGAGAATCAACACCGGCAGTTGATCAACCATCAACCAGTTCAGTTTCGTGTCATTCCGTTGAAAATGAAACAAATCAACAAGTTGTTTCGGTGAATGTTCATTCTGAAAGCCAATAACGGAATCATTGCTTATATTTTGACGATCCCCTTATATACTAGTCAATAAACGTTCGTTATTATTTAAATTGATGTTTGATTATCTAATAAGTGTTATGTATTAATTATTTGATTAATTGCAAGTCATAATTTGGTTTGTAAGTGTTCCGAGCGAGCAGAATGACAGAAAAGAGCAATTTCCATGTACAAAACAAGAATATTTTACATAGTGGCATATTTAATGCTACACTTCGTAACTGGCAAACGTTAAAATGCGATATAAGTGCAAAAAATTTAATGTATCCTATTTTTATCATGTAAGTGAGGTTATGTAACACTTGAAAAGTGAGGTTAAAAATGATAATATTTTTACAGAGAAAATAAAAATGATGTACAAGAGATTCCTAGTATGCCTGGAGTATGTCGATATGGGTTGAATAAGTTAAAAGCACATTTGGAACCGTTGGTGAGAAAGGGACTCCAATCTGTGCTTGTTTTTGGGGTTGTTGAGACGCTCTCAAAGGACGTAATCGCTTCGAATGCGGATAGTGCTGAAAATCCAGTAGTTCAAGCTATCCCGAAACTCCGGGAATGGTTTCCTACACTAACAATCGCCTGTGATGTGTGTTTGTGTCCCTACACATCCCACGGTCACTGTGGGGTGCTAAATAGCAACGGAACAATCAACAATGAGGCTAGTTTGAAACGCATTGCAGAAATCGCTTTAGCGTATGCAAAAGCGGGTCAGTTTGCTCAACAAAACCACAAGAAAATGAGTTTACTTTGTACATTTTTAGGTGCCCATATTGTAGCCCCTTCTGACATGATGGACGGTCGTATCGGAGCTATAAAGACAATTTTACGCTCAAATAATCTTGTTAATCAAGTCAGTGTACTTTCGTACACCGCAAAATTCTCTTCCAACTTTTATGGTCCATTTAGAGATGCTGCTAAATCAGCTCCTGCCTTTGGTGACCGAAAATGCTATCAATTACCCTCTGGAAGCACTGGTTTAGCCCTTAGAGCTGCCCAACGGGACGTTGAAGAAGGGGCTGATATGCTGATGGTGAAACCAGTACTCTCCTACTTAGATATCCTGAAAGAACTGAAAGACAAGTACAAAGAATACCCCATGTTTGTGTATCAAGTTTCAGGTGAATATGCAATGATTTATCATGCCTACAAAGCGGGTGCATTTGACCTGAAACCAGCCCTAACGGAAGTGTTACATTCATTACGAAGAGCTGGGGCTGATGTAATAATCACATATTTTACGCCACTCATCTTGGACTGGTTAGAAACATGTAAAAGTAAACTGTAGTTTTGTGTTCCTATTTGAATAAATATTTGAAATGACCGCCATTAGTTTCACTTATTGTGTTCCGGATAACACTGGAAGTGTTCTAGAATTGTGCAACTTTCTAGAGCGTTTCCTATTGAAGACGTGGGCCAATTAGAAGCGGCCAACGAGTGAACGTTTGTCCAATAGATTGTTGACTCGTTTGAAATTCGACCAATCAGATTTATACACGATCATTTCTGTACTTCTATACATACCGTTCGGCGTGTCAGTACTTCGTCAGTTTTTAGCAAAAAGTCGAAGGTGTAATAAAGGTTTTTGATTGAGACTTTTGTACATTGTGTGAATAATTGAAGTGTTTTTTATAACCAGCAAGTTATTGAGCGAGTTTTCATTAATAAAGCATTATTAGTTGAGGTAAGTATTTGTTATAAATGTATAAGCCGGCTAAGGGAGTCTTTTTTGATAATTTTATGATTTGCAATGGATTAACTTTATTTTTCCATTATGGGAAACATATTTCCATCGTTCTTTCAGTGTAATTAACTATTTAAATCAAGTATTTCATTGATTATCAAGTGTTGACGTTGTCAAATGAAAAGTACAGTTAAGTCTGATTTTTTTTATTAATCCTTGTGTTTTTTTTACAGAAACTAAGAGGTACGATGAGGCTGCCATTGGCATTAGGGACTATTTGTCTGTTGGCCTGTGTGCTAGCAGCCAAAGAAGAGAAAAAAGACGATTTAGGCACTGTTATTGGTATTGATTTAGGAACGACATATTCATGGTAAGTTCACCAAAAAAACTCCTTATCAATAGAAATTCACGACAATACGTTGCATTCTTGTTGTTTTCTGAAGAAAATGCTATGTTTTTCATTTTTGACGTGGCAGCTAAGAAAACCGAAAATTTGAGGTTATGTTCGATTCCCAAATTTCCATATTGTAGCTTAAATTCCGGCTACATATCCATAAATAAAGCACAGTTTTAATCAAAAACCACAAACATTAAAAAATAAACCGTAAATTGATCTGAATTTAATATTTTTTTCGGTTTTTTTTTCGGGTTTGTAGCAGGCAACCCACAAAACACCATACTTGGAATTTCAAATAATTTCTCGATTTTTCTTTACAGTGTGGGCGTATACAAGAATGGCCGTGTGGAAATCATTGCCAACGACCAGGGCAACCGTATCACACCATCATATGTGGCCTTTACAGCTGACGGTGAACGTTTAATCGGTGATGCTGCCAAAAATCAGCTAACAACAAACCCCGAAAACACCGTATTCGATGCGAAACGTTTAATTGGTCGCGATTGGACCGATTCCACCGTACAAACCGATGTGAAATTCTTCCCCTTCAAAGTGATCGAAAAGAATTCCAAACCGCATATCGAAGTGGAGACCAGTCAAGGCACCAAAGTGTTCGCACCGGAAGAAATTTCTGCTATGGTTTTGGGTAAAATGAAGGAAACTGCCGAAGCGTATTTGGGCAAGAAGGTGACACACGCCGTCGTTACGGTGCCCGCTTACTTCAACGACGCCCAACGTCAAGCCACCAAAGACGCTGGCACCATTGCCGGTTTGCAAGTGTTGCGTATCATCAACGAACCCACAGCGGCTGCGATCGCCTACGGTTTGGACAAGAAAGAAGGCGAAAAGAACGTGTTGGTGTTCGATTTGGGCGGTGGTACCTTCGATGTGTCACTATTAACAATTGATAATGGTGTGTTTGAGGTGGTAGCAACGAATGGTGACACACATTTGGGTGGTGAAGACTTTGATCAACGTGTAATGGACCATTTCATTAAATTGCACAAGAAAAAGAAGGGCAAAGATATCAGGAAAGATAACAGAGCTGTACAGAAATTGCGTCGTGAAGTGGAGAAAGCGAAACGTGCTTTAAGTTCCAGCCATCAAGTACGCATTGAAATTGAATCGTTCTTTGAGGGTGACGATTTCAGTGAAACTCTAACAAGAGCCAAATTCGAGGAATTGAACATGGATTTGTTCAGATCGACAATGAAACCAGTACAAAAAGTTTTGGATGATGCTGAAATGAAGATTAAAGATGTGCATGAAATCGTATTGGTTGGTGGTTCAACGCGTATTCCCAAAGTGCAGCAATTGGTGAAGGAGTTCTTTGGCGGTAAAGAGCCATCTAGGGGCATTAATCCGGACGAAGCGGTGGCATATGGCGCTGCTGTTCAGGCGGGCGTTTTGAGTGGTGATCAAGATACCGATGCAATTGTTTTATTGGATGTGAATCCATTGACAATGGGTATTGAAACGGTTGGTGGTGTAATGACGAAATTGATTACAAGAAATACCGTAATACCAACGAAAAAATCGCAAATTTTCTCCACTGCTTCCGATAATCAGCATACCGTTACAATTCAAGTGTACGAAGGTGAACGACCGATGACGAAGGACAATCATTTGTTGGGCAAATTCGATTTGACTGGAATTCCACCGGCGCCTCGTGGTGTGCCCCAAATTGAGGTTACATTCGAAATTGATGCCAATGGTATTTTGCAAGTGTCCGCAGAGGATAAAGGTACTGGTAATAGGGAGAAGATTGTGATTACAAACGATCAGAATCGCTTAACACCGGAGGATATTGAGCGGATGATTAAAGATGCTGAAGAGTTTGCCGATCAGGATAAGAAGATTAAAGAGAGAGTGGAATCGAGGAATGAGTTGGAGAGTTATGTGTATTCGTTGAAGAATCAAATACAGGATAAGGATAAGTTGGGTGCGAAATTGTCTGGACAAGAGAAGACAACAATGGAGGAGGCGATTGATGAGAAGATTAAATGGTTGGAAGAGAATCAAGATAGTGAAGCGGAAGAGTATAAGACACAGAAGAAGGAATTGGAGAGTATTGTGCAGCCAATTATTGCGAAATTGTATCAAGGTACTGGTGGATCACCGCCACCGTCGTCGGATGGTGGGGATGAGGATGATGAATTGAAGGATGAACTTTAAAAATGTCGAAGTTTGTGTGTATGTGGTTTTTTGTTTGTTTGTATTCTACTCATCCAGTGTACTATGTGCAAATGGAGGAAAAAATGGAGAAGAGAGGTATATAATGAAAAACTAAAGACTGATTTAATGTATTTTTTAATTATTGCCTCCTTGATATAGTGATGTGTGTGATTGTGGGACTGTATGACAAATAAATCAATTTCATTTTTTTGTTTTCTTCAATAATCAGATGTAAACGTACAGTATGTAAAGTCTTTTTCTTTTGAAAGAAACAAATTTTATATATATTATATATTTAGGGAATTTATTTGATTTATTTATTTCTCTAGGACTATATTTCCATTTTTTTAAGTGTCAAGTATGGGTGTATGATGATGTTTATTCAATTTATTGTGTTTCGTATTGTTTTTTTTTTTAATTGTACACTTGTATTTGACTGTCTGTTGTATTTTTCAATAAACGAAGGATTAATAAAATATGTTGTAGTTTTTTATCAAGTTGCTCATAGTTTGGATGACAGTTTTGTTTTTTTTGTTCTTTTTTTGTGATAAATTTGAAGAAATTGAAGATGTCGGAACATGAACCGTACGACGATGAATCATTGAAAGGTTTTTCTAAATACTTTAATTCAAAAACAATAAGAGGACGTGCAAATGTAAGAGTTGTTAGGTATTTGGGCAGAATTTAATTGTGTTTTTAACCTTTTTAGGTAGCCCTAGCGACGTATGCAACGGTAGGGGCGATAGTCGCATATTTCAAATTTAAAAAATAATGAATAGTTACTTTTTTATTGTATTTATGGTAGCACTGTGTCACTTACATAACAAATCAATATTTTATCAAAGACCTACGTTCTATACTGTGTGTCGCTTTGTTACAATATTTTTAGTGGGGACGTTTATCTGAATTTATTTCACGTATTTTACAATTAAAGGTTATTCAGCCGTCTCAAGATATTCCCTTATTTTAAGAAAAATCCTACAAGAATTTATTAAGTAATGTATTTAATTAGTCAAGTGAATCGTGTTTTCCTAATTTCAATTGTGATTTTCTAGAAATGGCAGGTGATGCTCCAGTAGACGAATCAAAATTCACTGGTCTTAGTAAAATATTCAATGGACAAACACTAAGAGGACGTGCAAATGTATGGAAAAACCCTATGAAAACCTCATTTTCTATGTTGTAATTTAAATTTTGATTTTTAGGTGGCTTTAGCGACTTACGCTGGAGTAGGAGCCATCATCGCTTTTTTCCTATTGAAACCCAAGAAATCAAAGCAGTAGATTGTTAATATAGTAAAAATTATGTAGCTTTTAATCGTAAAAATACATTAAATAATCATTTAATTTGATTTTCATTGAGTTCGGCCTGTTAAAAAATCGTATTAGTAGGGTAATAAAAAATAGGTTATGTGAGTATTATGTGTTGCCTAACTTTCAAAACCTCCGTGAGAATATCAAATATTTTATTGAAAAAATCATTAAAAAACAATAAATCATCAATTAACTAATTGTTTTCTTTAATTTCGGTTTAGGAGGAAGTGCGGGTACTGAATCCGAAGGATATTTCGGCACTTTGGGTGCTTTATCCGGCAAATGAACTGTTTGCAAATTCAACATCTTCAACTCCACATCCAAATCCACCATCGTATTCAGTTCTTCCTCATAATATTTACTACGCTCCTCAAAATTCTTCAACATATTAAATCCATCCAGCCAATATGCAGCCATCTTTTGATCAGTTGCAATAAATTTAATTTTCTCAAAACATTGCAATATAATCGCAAACGCCAAATTCGGATTACTACTTCTAAAAACACCAAAACAAAGCATAAAAACACCCTTTATTCAACTCTATCTCTTACATTTCCCAATGATCGCAATTTTTCCCTGACGAAATATGCGTTATATCATCAATATTATACGTCTTTGTCGTATTTTCCACAATTTTCTTCGCTTTTTCATCATAATCATTAACAACAAACGTTTTATGTGTCTCTGACACTTTTACATACATAAATCCTTGCACTTTCTACAACCAAACACCAAAATTATTCAAAAATCCACACCAAAAACCCCATTTCTAACCTTCTCCAAGACCTTCGGAAAGACCGCTCCTCTCCTCAAATACCCCATCCGTTGATCCATTACAAACTTCTCATTCTCTTTAATAAACCTCGTCTTCAATTGCTGCACTGCCGGATTCTGACTAATCACCAGCCTCCACCTCTGCTCCTGATCCTTCTGCCAACATTGTTGCACCGTCTCAAACGACACCTTTGCCATTTCCATTGTCATCTTATTAAAATCCATCGGCCTTTGTTCCAACACAATCGAAATCTGCTTCTCCAACACTCGTATCACCTTCTCATAGTCCCCAATTTTCGACACTTTCATCTCCCTTCGCGTTTTCGACAACAATATCATCGTCCTCGAGAACAATTCATGGAAAAACGGCTGCTTTGAAGACATAAACACTGTCGGCTGATAAACCGTATTCAATTTGCCCGGTTGTGCTCCAATACGTAAAATTTTCACCAACATTTGTACAACATGTTCACTAGTCGCAAAAATGCCAGGATGGTAAGCGGTCTCCTCGATTTGTGACTGTCTAAAGTTTTTTGAATGGTGATTCTTGTAATGTTCTAAAAGAAAATCACTTAATAAACTCTAGAAAAACATTTTAATCTTAATTGCTTACTCAACACTTCCATCGTTAAAAAACTAATCGCATTCACATGCGCTTCCGATTCGCTATACGAGCGTTTATTGTACATTGACGACAAACTACTCGACGACGACGAATTCATCGATGCAAGGGAATATCTCTTATCCGCTTTCGGTGGATACAGGATACTCTCCACTGACATTGCTGGATAAATCCCATCATTCGGTTCATCAAAGTCTAATATGAGCGTACGTCGAATATCTTCGTCATCCAATTCGAAATCTTCCCGTCGAAAGTACGTGTTCTCGTCCAAATTAATGAAAGTGTTGGCTGCATCCGCGAATAAACTAAAATTTATTACAGTTCGATAAATTCTTATTAACCAATAATTGATTTGTTCACCTCAGAAGGTACGTTTGACAAACGTACAATTCATGTTGGAAGCTTCTCTCCAATTCTTCACCAGATTTAATGATATAATCATAAATCGCGTTTCTATTGCCTTTCTGATTGATTTCTTTGATTAAATGTGCACGTTGTTCGCCTTTTGAACACTTAATCAACATATTTATCAGCATTAATGCATGTTCTTGCACTTTCTTCGCTTTCGCTTGACGAATTTGACGCATTAACATCGATATCGACACAGTTTTCAGAATCTGCTCTTTCCATTCATTGAACACTTCGCTCTTATTCATTAGGATTCGATGTACAAGTGATAAATTGTATTCAACCACATCCAATGCCGGTTGATCGCTCTTCAAAATCTTGAACACTTTTACCAAAAAGTTCGGTTCCGTCTTTTTAATCAAGTCTCGCTTTAATAAATGCAGTATGGTGAGTATGAGAGCGGAATTGTGCTCGAAATCCACATCTTTCCTCACGAAAATCTCCAATAAATCGTCAATTCGATTCGATCGTTCTGGAATAAAAGAATTTTCAAAACGTCTGCGATGCCCAGTGGCGCCATCTTACCTAATTCACTGATAAACTCCGGATCGGTGCTCAAATCCAATAAATAAGTAAAAAAATAATCCTCCACTTCTTTCTCTTTGTCCACTGACCGAAAAATCTGCTCCACATAATACCACGGCGAATAAGCCAATTTCAAACAATCCGAATGTTGTACATGCTGTAAATTTTCCTGTGTTATATAAAACGGATGCGTTTTTGTTGTGTTCGCTTTGAATGTTTTCAATTTCAAACTGTATGTCGACGATTGCGGCTACGAAATAAAACACATTCACCACTACATTCAATACCCACAAATCAATCTACTCACTTTATTCAACAAATCACACACATCTTTAACAATATCACATAAATTTTTACTCTTATCCAAATCGTACAGAATTTGCGTTTCATTCTCCAAATTTTCCAACGAAATTTTCGCAATATTCGACATCTCTCTACACCCAAAACTGGCCTATTTATTTCATTAGCGTTTCAAGTAGCACTTCCTCCTCTTATCACACTTGATAAACACAAATTAGTGCGCAATTTTTCTAAGGTGCGGCCCAGTTCTTAGATTAGATAACAAAAAAACCACTTCGTTTCGACACATTATTTATTACAGTTTCTTGAATGTGTCTTCAATCCACCTGACTGTGTAAATTGCTTACCGCATCGCGGACAAACGTACGGTTTCTCGCCAGTATGCGTCATTATGTGATACCGAAGCGTTTTCGCATCGAAAAATTTACGCAAACAATACGGACATTCGTGTGTTCGATTGTTTGTGTGCGTTTTCATGTGCACCTGCAACAAAACCACTGTGAATCCTGTTGAAAACACTCTAAATTGTTTAATTACTCTTAAATGACTTGCGGCTATGTACTTTTTATCGCAAAGACTGCAAGCATACGGCCGCTCCCCGGTATGGTAGCGTAAATGCGTGTCTCTTGTCTCCTTTCGACGGAACGATTTGCCACATTGCCAACAAGGATACGGTTTCTCGCCAGTATGGACCATAATGTGCTTTTTCAACTGTGTACTCGCTAAAAAACAAGAAAATTAGCACAGTTCTCATTGATTTCGCTTCGTTTTTCAGTACTTGCGAATGATTGGTCGCAAAACGTGCACGTAAACGGTTTAATTCCCGTATGTACACGCATATGCACCTCTAAATTGGTGCTTGTATAAAACATTTTCTCGCAAATGGTGCAACTGTACGATTTGTCGCCAGTGTGAATCAATAAATGAGCGTTCAAGTTTGATGATTGATTGAATTTCTTTCCGCAAACGTTGCACGTGAATTTCTTGTCTAATTTGTGCACGTTTTTGTGTTTGTGTAATGAACTTGATAAAGAGAATGTGCGACCACATAAATCGCAACGGAATGGACGTTCGCCGGTGTGCAAACGCATATGAACCACCAATAATTTGTTTTGTTTGTAACTTTTGCCGCAAATGTTGCAAATGTGTTTGCGTTCAACGTCGCCAGTTGAGTCGTTGATGTAGTGGATGTCTTTTAAGTGTTTTTTCAAGAATTTCTCATCGCCAAAGTCACGGTCACAAATCTAGAACAAAAATTGATTATTTTGGGAATTGTTTTATTGTAGATTTCTTACGTTGCAAAAGAATTTCTCGAATTTTTTACTCTCAAACTGGTTGATGCTCTTCTCTAAAGTGTGTTCGATAAGATGTTTGTCTAAATCCATGTTGGTATGGAAGATTTTCGGACAAAGACTGCAAAAGTACTTGTTTTCCTGTTGGGGAATTGTGTACAAATCTTGAGTTAAATTGAATGCGTTTAAATGTGAGTCTTGGGAGTTATTTGAACAGGAAACTAATTGGGCATCTGTGTCCCAAGTGTCCGGCAGACACTGTTCAGCAATCGTTTGTAAACTTTGCATTGTTTCAGCTAAATCAGACACGACTGTATTGGCATTTTGATTAGTGAAATTTTCAACTAAGGAATGCGTGGTGGCATCGTTGAAAATGTCTTGAAATAAACTGGACTGTTGTAGGACTTCCGTTGTGTTGAAAATATCACTTTTTACTTCGTTTATTATGTTCTGGATGCTGGAACTGGTGTCGATTGGTTGTAGAGTGTTCATATATTGTCGTAACGTGGCATCAGACTTTTCACACAACTGTTTAAAACTGTAGGCGCGGTTTACGTTTTGTAAACATTGCGTGCATATTTGGTGGGGTAAACCATCTCCGTTTATTACCTTAAAAACTGTGTTAAAATTGGGGCCTTAAATTTGAGGTTAGGTTCACAAACCTGAATGGAAGCACAAGACATTAGCATATTTGCGATGCAGGCTTCAAATAAATTACGTAAATTTGCTTTTTCCATTAGACATGTTCGACAAATTTTATCTAGTTTCATGTTATTTTTACTTGAATATTATTTTTGTGAATGTTTTTATTTTTGAAACACTAGCGCCAATGACCTGCCTGTAACTAACAGAGAAGTAGAGTAGGGAGAACCCACATCGACGAGTGCGCATCCAAATTTTGGGAGACGGCATAATGTCAGCCATTTTCTGCACTACTGCAGTAATAACCTAACATTCCTCAGTTTATTTTGACAGATTAACAGGTGAAATTTAAAGGTGTTTACTTTTATTGTTGTGTTTAAGTAACTTGTGTTGTGTTTAAGGACGAAGAAATGGCTGTGTGTCAAGCCAAACATTATAAAAATAATAGAAAATTTCCGAAACCAAATATTTCTCTTCATTGGTAAGTTATACATGAAAGACAATAAAAAATTGTGTTTAATATTTGTTTGTTGTTTAATATATGATTTTTTTATGATATAGATGTAGACATTATTTACCCTATTTTAAATTATTCCGCTAAAAAATAGTTATTTTAGATGATGTTTTAGTGCCTCACTAAGAGGTTGCCGGTCTGTAGTGCAGAAAATGGAGGGCTTCAATTTCTGCCCGTTCGCGCAGGTTGAAGTTTTATCTCCCCTACTCTATATCTCTGGTAACTAACTGTAACTGTCAACTCGTTATAGTTTTCTGTTTTCAGTATAACCTCACTTTCTGAAAATCCGACATTGCAAAAGAAAATAAATGTTTTTTATGTAAAAAATGTCTAAACAAGACGAGATTTGTTGCACAAACGGAACGATTACTCAAAAACTAAAGATCCTCGCGATTCACGGTTACCGACAGAATGCCGAAGTGTTTCGCAGCAAAACTGGCTCTTTTCGGAAGATGGTCCACAAATGGGCTCAATTTACATACATTACCGCTCCCCACAAAGTGATATTAGTAGATGAAATCAACGATGATCCAGATATTGGTCAAAGTAAGGACGAGGAACAGTACGGTTGGTTTTTTAACCGAGATGATAACACTTATCGGGGCATTAGAAAAGGCGGACCAGCAATTGGATTTGAAGACAGTGTTAAACTCATCGAAGAAGTTTGGGAACGCGAAGGACCATTTGACGGTATATTAGGTTTTTCCCAAGGTGGTTGTTTTACTGGTCTCTTGTGTGATCTCCAACAAAAAGGATGTAATAAAAACCACTTAAACATTTATCCAATTTTCTAGTTTCATTCTTTCTTTTAGTAACAAAAATTCACTTCAATTTCGCCATCATTGCATCGGGCTTTAAATCCGGTTCTTTACCGCATTTAAAATACTATAACGATCGCATAAATCTGCCTACATTACACATTTTTGGAGAGAATGATCGAATCATTCCAACTGGTAAGCCAGCCAACAAATATTTAAATCAATCCTCATTCTTGATTGATTTTAGAAATGAGTGAAGCTTTAAGCAACTGCTTTGAAGAGCCTGTTATCGTCCGACATCCAGGCGGCCACTATCTCCCCGCTTCAGCACCCCAAAAACACGAATACCAAAAATTTTTCAAACTTCGTTTACTCCAAAAACAATACTCGGAAGAACGAAACCAACAGGACCCCATTTAGTTGAAATTTTACAATGTAAACATTTAATTCGTTAATAAATTATTATTTTATCATCCCTATAATTCATTTAAATCCAATTCTCAATGATAAATTTGTATATATTGTTGAATTTAAAATAAACATGTTTAGGACTGGAATGTTATGTACAATACTATATATAAGCTTTCTACATTTCATTTTAAATACAATTGAAAACGATAAAAAGACGAGTTTAACAAAAAAGTGATGTAAATACAACAAAGAATCACTATTTGCCCATCCACTCATTAACTCTGCCATTATCAAACACCAGATTATAGCGTGGCAATGGCACTAAACGACCCCTCTTCATAATCTCCATATTCTCACCGGGATAATACTGACATTGCGATATAAAATCCAACAACAAACCGCCCAAATGCCGACTGGATTCAACCAGCTGCTCCAAACTGAAAAAACACCCACTAAATTATCGAAAACCTTCAAGAAAACCCATTCTCTAACTACCTATTAGCCTGTGTTAAACCACCACTAACAATATTATCACAGATTTTAGTATTTGCGTTCACATCAAACAACGGCACACCAAAATGGCAATCTAACAGCGTCCAAACCTGTTTTTCAAACCAAATTAAAAGTAAAACCAAAACACAAATCACACAAACCCACTCACCTCCGCTTTATTCTCTTCATCCTCATCATTTCTCTCTTGAATTTCCGCTGTTTTTCCCTCATTCACCGAAAACATACTAATATTCTCCTCCATTGGACTCGTCAATGTCTCGATAGATGGCGACGTGTGCATTAAACCTAATTTAAAATTGTCCTCTTGTTTCTCCAACTGATTCAATTCCTCTTCCAATAAATCAGCGCCCTCTTTACTAGTAAATCCATTCGCCGGTGACGATGATTCACTGCTATTTGTTGTCGGTGTTAATGCGAAATGTGACTCAACTGGTGATTGTAATTTATTCTCATTTTTCGTAAAACTAAAATTCTCATTACTTATCGACGTTGGTTCATTGTTATTCTCACTGGAACGTCTTGTATTGGCCGGTCTATTCAGTACATTTCGTGCCCCTAAACGCACCGTTCGCTCCTTATTATTTCTACAACCAAAATCCAACACACCAATGTTCGTAAACGTTAAATATCCACAATTATGTTCGATATCCACGAATTCCGTCAGACATTTAATCACTGGATGATTTTTAAATAGTAAATCTGTTGGTGTGTCGATATTGTTGGTTGTACATTGACTTGTTGTTGGTGTTTTCGTTATTGGGAATGGAATTATGTGGACTTGTGCCGGCTGATGGACCCCGTACGCTTGTATAAGCACTGGAGAGAATTGTAGGGCTGCATTTACGTACAAAATATTCGCTACTGGTATTACAGCTGGCTCGTGCAACCAGGACGTGACTAAAAGACGTGAAAATCCAAGAAACACTCTAGGCAGTTGCTTTAATTCAGTGCCTTTCTTAAGCAGTAAGGATGGGGGTCCGTAGCCGGTCATATGGTATAAAAATAACTTGAACCATAAGGAATTCACTTCAGGTACTGCTGGTCCCAAGTGTGGCGGTGATAGACTGACAACTGGTCGCACTTCTCGACTTAATGGAGCCATTGAAACCAGTAATCTAAGAAAAATTAAAATTAGTATCGAATAGGGATCTCCATTGTTAAAAAAAAATGTACTTTATGAAGAAATAAGCTAAAAAATGCACAAATTCGTATTTTGAATTGGAAAATGGCGCCATCTATTGACAAATTATGGAACGATAATATGTTAACATAACCTCACATTTTATTTTTTTGATAAATTATTTTCGAAGGAAATATTTACTAAAAACACCATTACATGATCAATTACACTTAATTCCCTTACAAAAACACTTACTTGTACTTTTTTTGCAACAATCTCAAACATGTCGCTTCATCCAATGCATGTAAACTCTCCAAACGCACCAAATCCAGTCCAACACTCTGTAATTTCCTCAATGCTAATACGGTAGAACGTAAAATAACTGCATGATCAAAGAACCGTCTCGCTTCACCTTCCCCATCCGCATCCAAAGCGCTCACTTTCTCCAACTCGCCCAGAAAACTGTCCAAACTCTCATCACACAATTTCCCTACTTCAAACATTGTCACTGCATGTTTCTTTAAACCAGGCGACAAATTTCCCATCATCAGAAACGCTGTTAACGTTGAATCAAATATAAACGCAATCCTTTGTCCGACTTTCTTATTAGCCTGTGTTGGACTGTCATTGAATTCATTTTGTGGCGATTGTAATTCTTGAGACTCGTCATTTTCGGATAGATTCAATGTTAATGGTGTGATATCAACACTTCTCCGACTATTCGTCATTGGTAGATTGGTCCACGATGGATGTCTTTTCGCTCGATCCTGTTCGGTTTCCGGATCTAATTTTCTAGCGAACTGCAATCGACAGTACAACGAAACCGCTTGCTTAACCAGCTCTGTATCCACTTGTAAAACAGTTGCAAGCTCTCCAACCGTTGTATGTTCATCAATCGACACGAATATCTTGTATAACAGCGTTTCAAAGTAATCTCCTAAGATTCGATTCATTACAAAGCCCTGCAATGGGGGCACTTGAACGCGATCCACTGCCGTCACCGGTACATCCAAATAAATCAATCCTTTCTTATACAAACTAAGTACAACATCGTGATTGAACTCGCCGGCATTCTGGGAGCCCAAATCGATCAGTTTGTCAATAACAAGCAGTTCCTCTTCGTTCACCATTTTTATATCGTCCTCCAACACCAAGCCGACTTCGATACGCCACCAAGGTTCCATGTGAATGTCACAAGGAACGCGTGGAAGCAGTCCCCGTACATTTTTCCGACCGAATAAACGGCCACGATTCGAACGGGATCGATTCATCAGTTCGATATATTCGTTTCTGCCTAAACCGAGTAGACGGAGACCTTTAAATGTCATAGATTAATAAGAAACATTGCAATTGAGGGGTGCAGGACGTACAATCAGCTGCAGTGAAGTTTGGCAATGTGTCGTAACTTTTCTCCGCTTGCATTAAACGTTCCACCACTGATATGTAATAATTAAATGGCGTCATTCGGAGGCCTTTAACGATCATGTCGGCCAAATGGTATGGGAATAGCATGAGTCGTTCACGACTGTAGGCCACCACACGCTCGTAATACCGTTTCTCATCTCGGAACACATGACGAACTAAAAAACAATAAAACATCGTTTACCAAAGACGGTATTTGAAGGATTTCATTTTACCTAAATTGCCACGATATCTCAACTGATTCTTTATGCTAAATGCGATTATACAACGATCATATTCCTTGGAAGAATTACTTAATATCTAGAATGATAATGGAAACAGTGGTTTATAGATAAAATGGGGCCACTTTATAGGTATACTAAAGTAAACAAACCTGTTTAATGTGCGGTGGTAAATGGGGCCACGACACATTCTTACGTATATTCTCCTCGATTTCGGTGTTCATTTTTCAAGTCTCTTGTACATTTTCTTCTACGTTAAATTCGATTTTACTATTAGATAATGGAAAATTGAAAATACCAAATAAATGTCACGTTCCATCACAAATATTGACAGCTGTTTACGCTTATAGACAACCAACAATACAGAAAACAGCTCCATCTATCTATCGAAAAACTAATTAAAACTTCAAATCAAACACATTTACCATTTATGACCGTATTTATTGAAATATTTATACAAACTATCACAATAATCGCTTAGTTTATAGTTAAAAACAATAAAATGTTACTCCTGCAGCATTACATTGTAGTGTTTGTCATTTCTTATCACAGGAGGAAATTTTGTATATAAAATATTAACTTTCACAAACACAAAAGGAATGAGAATTCGAATTAAATGCATATTCAAAACAAAATCACAATAATCACAAAAAAATTTCGATACAAGGAACTAAACACTGTATTTTGATTAATTTGTTTTCATCTTGTCAGTCTTTAATAAGCGCGAATCAGTCAAAACAACCAAAAACCCATTCACACTTTCAACTGAATATTATTGCTTACAGCAATGATACATGCACCCGCCCGTCCTGTTATCAACTGTGCACACGCACTCCATTCATTCGTATTCGGATCATACTGTTCTACAGTGCTTAAATAATGACTACCATCATATCCACCAATTGCATACAATTTATCGCCAAACAAACAAGCAGCCACTGCATCCCGTTTACTCGACAACGGTGCCACCTGTGTCCAACTATCCGTACTCGGATCGTACCGTTCCACACAGTCAAATCGCGATGCCATCGGATTATTAGCCGGTGCATCTTGTCCACCCATCGCATACAAATAACCATTCACCACCGCCACACCAACACCACCTCTACGTCTAGTCAACGGTGCCACCATTTGCCATTTATTCGTATGTGGATCGAAACATTCCACTGTCCGAAGACAGGACGCTCCATCACGTCCACCAACAGCATACAGTTTCCCATTCAGCACTGCAATGCCCGCTGAACAGCGTTGATTCTGCATTGGAGCCACATATTGCCACGAACGTGTCACTGGATCCCATCTCTCGACTGTATTCAAATAACTCCAACCGTCATGGCCGCCAACAGCGTACAAAGTGCCCCCTAACACAGCCACACCTAAACCATGTCGATGTGTATTCATCGGTTGGAATTGCGTCCAATTACCACTCTCCAAATCCAGACATTCCATGATATTCAACGTTTTTAAACCATCACGTCCACCAACAACTAACAATCTGAAAAACAATCAATCAAAAATCAAGTCTACTGTACAAATGTCAACATTTTACTTGTTCTCTATTAAAGCAATACCGAATTGCAGTCTTCTACCGCTCATATGATACGCCACCGACCACACATCACATCTTGGATCGTAACTTTCAATTGTAGTTGCTCCTTTGAATTTGTCCATACCGCCAACGATTAACAGTTTCCCAAGTGTCGCTTTACGCGGCCGTGTCCGAATCGAAGTCATCTGTAATCGACGTTCGGGTAACAAATGCCATTTCATCGCTTCCATGATTAATTTCTGACATATTGGATCCTCTTCACAGATCGGCTCGATGTGATCAATTAAATAACTTGCCGACAACAAAGGCAATTTAACTAAACTCAATAATTCGCCGATATGCTGTTGTCGTTGTGTTTTCTCATGTAGAATCCATAACATGACCGCTTGGAAGATGTGCTCCTCGTTCGGTACATTCAAATCGTCGTTATTCAACAACGAACACATTTGTTCAATGTTCAATTGAAGGAACTCTTGGTTTTTGATCACTTGCATGAAATGTTCGCTTGTATACGCCTCCGCCTGGTGTAGGAGACTCTTACACGACTGATGTTCAGCGAACACAGCAATTCCAAGACAATTACTCGGATGTAATTGGTTCGCTAAGAAACGAGAACAAGCTTCAACCACTTCATGCAACAACATGAGACATGCAGTGGACAAGAGAGTCTCCACATTATCCTCACGTATTTCTATCGTTCCTGTATAACAATAATTGACCACAGCTTGCAACACATCGCCATTCACGTCCATCAACGTGATCTCCGACTCTTCCGAGTCTCTTAAATTCCCCGTGAACATGGCAGAGAAGTATTCACTGGCAGCGCACAGGACTAGACGGTGGGCACGTACCCGTTTACCGTTCGTGCCCGCAATCAGTGTGATATCACATAATTTGCCGGCTTGTAGGTAGTTTTTCATGCAGGAAAGACTGTGTTCAGCGTAGCCTTCCGCTCGGAAGTGTTCATCCTGTGATGAGATCGTCGAACCAGCAGAAAATAGGGACAATTTACTGAAATCGCGGGGAATGTTATTGTCACTGCCATTTAAACTGCCACCACTCACTGAAGACTCTTTACTTGGACTTCCTGTACTTCCAGACAAAGACATTTTTGTTTAACACTCAAACGAGCACAATTACATACAGATTATGTGTTATTTGCTTGTTTTATCACTACCAAGTCGATGTTGCTTTGCTACAACGCACTTATTTTATATGAAAATAAGATAACAGGAAGAAATATGAAAAACATGTCAGAGTGACATTGACCGCAAAAAATAACAAAGTACGAAAGTAACCTCTGACTTCTATGACGTACGGAAAATTACAGAACACTGTAATACCGATGTGTATTGTGTGTTGTCGAAATAAAGAAAAAAAATCGTGTATAAAAAAATGTATATATTAAATATAGATGAATAAAATAGCTTAAAATTATTTCCACGCTGGTTTTCCACTTCGTTTCTCTTTTTGTACTAACTTCTCGTTTGGTTTATTTTGATTTTCCGTATCCTAAAAACAAATGAACAATAACTTGACCAAAATGTCAAAATTTAACACCCTTACATTTTTCTCCCCATCCTCCGATTTATTCAACAACAAATCAATATACTTCTGTAAATCGTCACTCTCTTGCCTTTTATTCCCTTGTCGACTAGTTGTTGGTGTATCTGTAATACCATTCTCTTGGAAATCATTTCGATTCGACACCAATTTCTTCACATTTATAAAATCCTTTGAAAACACTTCCTCCAAACTATTATACGATTGTGTTTTTAACGAATTCAATTGATCCAATGTTCTATCACTCGTCTCATGTTTCTCCATTGGGAATGTGGGTGTTTTCCCATTCACTAAAATCCTCATCGCTTCATTCCACTGGGATTCCATCATTTTCTGTAATTGTTTCGCCAAATGTACACGTTTCTCTTGGATCTGTTCCAAATGTTTCGTTTGTTCTTCGTTCTTCTGTTTTAATTGCATCAATTGAATGTTGTATAAACGTTTCTCTTCATCATGTTTCTCTTCCATCAACTTAATCTCCAACAAATACTTCTCGGAGATCTGTTTTATATGTTGAGCGGCCGTTCTGGCCATTGACAAATCACGCTTTTTAATCTCCTCTTTAAAATTCACTTCAGCCTCATCCAATTTTGCCTGATATTCTTTTAATTTACTCTCAACAAGCAACTCCACTTGCCCTTGGTAGAAATTCTTCAATTCGCGTTTTGAATTTTCTAGTTGTGTTCGCATTGTTGACAGTTTCTCTTCGAAAACTTTCTGAAAGAAAAAAATAACTCAGTATATATTTTTTTTTTAATATAAAATTCGTTTACTTCTTGGTTTTTTAATGTCTGTATTTCCATAATCAGCTTCTGGTTTTCGTTACTTAAAGCAAATTTTTCATTCTCCTTCTCGTTCATCACTTTTTGTAATTGTTGTACTTGATTCTTAAGTAAATGATTGTCTTGAATTGTTTTTTCATACTTGCCAGCTTCAGCCTTAATGTCATTTAAAGCAAATTTAGTCTAAAGCAGAAAAAAACACTCAAAATCTACCTCAATTAACTTGAAAAACGTTCTTACAGCATTCATTTCTTCTTCCCTTTTCTTCAATAAATCTAACAACTTTGTTGACTTTTCCACTTCATTCTTGCATTTCTCTTGCACATCTTTCAACTTCTCTTCAGATAGTTTTAAATCGTTCCTCAACGAAACACACTCACTTTCCAGTTTTTCCAATTTTTCTTGACTCTCATGTGCCAAATTAATCGCAATTCTTGCTTCTTTTTCAAAGTTTACAACTTTTTCATTCGCTTCGGACACTTTAACATCACAATCTTTCTGAATTTTCGCAATTTCCTCCTCCCAAACACTTTTCTCTTTACTAAAACTGTTCAATCTGTTCGCTGTCTTTGTTAATGCGTCTTGAAATTGGGAAATCACTTGGTTCTTCGACTCGTCCACTTTAATAGCAACTGCAACTTTCTCTTGCAACTCTAAATTGCGATTTTGTAGCTCCTTGATTAACTCTTCGCAATGCTAAAACCAACAACATAAAAACAGTGTTTAAAATTCAATTAAACTCATTACCAAACGTCGTAACTTTTCCTCTTCGACTTTCTGTAAAAGATTTCTTACATCCGCAACATCATTTGTCTTTTTCCAAATGTCTGTCAGACTTAACAGCCCCATTTCACTTGCGAACGTATTCAAATCCGCTTTTTTACTCTTACTTTCCTCCCCTTCACTAGAACTGCTTTGATTCATCGTTTCTTTGTGCATGTTTAAAGCGTTTAACGCATTTGTATGCACTTGATTCGGTGATTTGTCGTTGAATAATAAATTCTTCACGCCCATTCCATAATCAGGGACACTTTGTGCCGTTTCACCACTGCACCAAGTCCGTTCTTTACCGAAAATTTCCGTTTCTTTCACTTCCAATCGTTTCTGTTGCTCGTCGATCGTTTTACACAGTTTATTAATTGCGTCTTCGTCTTTTTTTGGTGAGAAATCACTGTCTAAATTTCGTGCTAAGTTTGTACGTCGTTGTAAAGTCTTTATATTCGATTGAAACGAATCGGTTAACAAAGAAACTGGTCTTGGCGATGTAACACTACGTGGACTCCGCATTTTCTCGTTTTTAAAGTAATACACTTGTGGACTAGCGGGTAGGGACTGTAAATGACGGTGTTTTGTACGTTGTGGTGTCTTTACGGGGCTTTTGGGGTAATACAAATCGTCGTAACTGTTGTATTTACGAAACTGTCGCGTTTGGTCCATTTTTTTCGGACTGGTCTCAATACTGTTCTCAGGGGTGGACGTAAACGATGAGTTTTCTATAAAATATATGCGATCCTCTAAATTAACTACTTGGTCTATGAGATTTTCTACAATTTCGTAGTATGGACCGACACTGTTTTCACCATAAATTGGATGGTCTAGTGTTTCTGCGTCAATTTGAAAAAAATCGGGTGGAATTAATAGAAGATCGTCTGTGTCATCTGTGTCGCTCATAACTTACGAATTGGAGTTTTAATTTGGAAATGGGGCCCCAAATCAAGAAATTATAAAACATAACCTAAAAACACAATCAAATTAATGTTTAACGAAACTGTATACGGATTTTGGCACTTGCAGTTGTAATTTCCTACGAATTTATTAGTTAAAACTGTGTTTTCTATTAATACAAGCAAAATAAAATCAATAAATATATTTTTGAAATAGTTTACAAACAAAAATGTCAACAAAACGTCACATTACTTGTCTCTTTCTAATTAAAGTAGTTGAATAAGTATAGAATAGATGGCGTAAGTTTATTGAATGGCGGGTAATTTAAAATTCACTGATTGCTGACTCCATGGTCGTGTTTCATGGGATGTCTTCTTAATGCTGGCTTTTCACGATTTGCCACTACATCCGGATGCAAATCACTTATATCAGTTGTATTACAATCATTCTGTGCCATATCAAACATATACGTCAAATCGATACTGTATCTCGGCAATTTATCTCGCAAATAGGAAATCACATTAATTCCCAATTTAGGCTCCCTGCTCATGATAAAACTGGATAAATATCTTGGTACTTTGGATTTCTCTGCACAATGCAACAACAAAGCCCATGACTTGTAATCAGAGTCCACCACAAATGTATTATAAACACCCTCATCTACAAAACAAACTCAAAGTTCAGATTTGCGAACAAAAATTGACCAAAACCCAAATTACAAGTGTCTTCCGAATGAATCCAATGTGCTGGCTCCACCGGATTGGGTATCGTCCATGTAATGTTCCCCAACAATTGCTCATTTAACGGATCGTCGGTAAAACTGTACGTAAAATTCATCGTAACATCCTGTAAGAGCGAAGTCATAGAAAAATCCGCCCTCATACAACGATACTGAAGCGCCTCTTCAGAACTAGCGTAATATTCAATCACATACCACTTCCCCAGCATCTAAACCAAACTTTTACTTACAAACATACAATAAAAAATTCATTTCGTACCTGTTCCAAATCAAAATTTCTAATTGCCTTCACATTAGGGCATTTTGTCTTGTCCTCCAATCGCTTCCGGCGCCCCAAACCCCCACAAATCAAGTAAAACACAAGTAAAATAAATAAAAGCTTCATTTGTTACAAATACATAACACAATACTGACATTTCATACAAGAATTGGCCACTTATCATTGCAGTGGGCGAAATATTTTGATAATCAACGTCCCTCCATTGTACACAAACGATAAACTATCCTAAATACAACAAAAACACATAAAATTAATTCTCAGTTTTCGATGAAATGAATTTCTTCGGTGGACAATAAATCACTCTGCACCGTCGTGTGGAAATCCTTGCATTATTGCTCGGTTCTATTGTTGTTTCATCAAAGGCAATTCGTTTTGTTTTACCGCCCGATTCCGTCTCCATTTTCTCCTCACTGCTAGACTCTTTTAGAATTGACTTAACATTTTTGAAATTGTTCTCTTTCTCTTCAGTTTCACAATGATTGTCTGTCTTTACTTCCACCTTCTTTGGCTGTACATCGATGAACACTCCATCTTTGTACTCGCATCCCAAATCCTTCAATTTTCCCAGCAATAAATCGTTTGTTGTTTTGTACTGCGTCGCTTGGAACTTCCACTGTTGCTTCTCTTTGTCCGCTTCCATTAACGATTTACTCATCATGTACCGTTTAACAGAATTCGTGGACAAATCGCTGCTTAAACTCTCGATTTCCTTCTCTTTTTCTTTGTACATTTTCTCGAAGACGCTGGCATTTTCGAATGTGTTGCAATTCAATCTAATCTCTTTCTCTTTTAGTTTGTTTTCGGCGTTTGTTAGCAGTTTTTCCAACGTTTCAATTCTTTCCCTAAAAATCATAAATGAATCACTAACATTTTGTGTACATTTCAAGACTTACTCGAGTGATTTCCGGATAATAAACTCGTCTTTTTCTTGTTCCTCTAAAGCGTCGTTGTAGTTTTTACTTAAAGCGATTTTCTCGTTCTGTAAATGGGAGATTCGTTGTAAAAGTGATGCACGTTCGCGTTCCATTGTCAAGTAATGTTCCTTCATGCTCTCAATTTTGTTCTCCAGATAAACTCGACTGAAAAAAAAGAAATTCTTAATATCTCTGCTAATTTTAAGAGTACTTTTATAATGTACCGATCGTCCACCTCCGAAAACAACGAATTCCCTTGACTTCCCTGGTCCAATGGTTTGCTTTTCAGCATTTCCAGCTCAGTCTTCACACACGCCAAATCATCGTTCAATGTTTGAATTAAATTGTCCTTCTCAACAACTTCATCACGTTTACAATTCAACATTTCCCGAACTTCCCTCAAATCGTTAGTTAAACTGTGGATTTGTTCTTGAAGATTCGTGTTCTCTGCTTTACTTTCCTCCAATGAAATTATTAATTCGTCATTTTTAAAACGTAAATCCTCGACCATTTCCTCCAACTCTTCAACTTTTTCCAACAACTTTTCATCATTACTCGATTTCCGTTCTTCAATTGGAGCGACTTTTAACTCCTTTTGCTGTATCTGCTGTTTTTGCTTCGTTAATTCCTCTTCCAATGCAATTATCCGTTCTTTTAACTCCATTTTTTCCTGTTGGAAACTCTCCTCAATTTGTGTCGCTTTTTGTTTGAACAACAACTCCTCATTCTTTTTTTCTCCTTGTAGGGCTTCAATCTCCTGTGCGTATTCATTTTGTAAAAACAATGCATCACCCAACTGTCTTTTAAGATCGTAAATTTTTTGTTGATGCTCTTCCAAAACTTTTTCTTTCTGTTTAAATTCTTCTAAAAGACTATTGAAATCTTCTGGGACGTGATTAAGCACCTCCATCGTATATTGCACTGATTTTAAAATTTATAATTGTTTCTTTTCAGTAAAATATTCTGACTGTTGTTGACGGTTAAAAACGTTGGTTATAAATTTTCAAAATTACAGATTCCTGTAACTCAATTCGATATGCAACCAACAATTTACACTGGAATTATTGGAATTCACACAAAAAGTTTATAAATCCACCTAAAATGAGCTGATTTCGAAAAATTAAAACAAGAAAACAGACTTTAACACTTTATTTCTCTTTCCTTACACACCCTACACTATCTTAAAACTACGTGTAAATATATATGTACAAAAATATAAAAAAAAACGCTTTCTGTCGGTCTCCAATGTAGACGACTTTTCCCTGTGGGCCCCCCAGAAGTAAAGCTGAAACTCAAAATACTCAATTGTTTAGTATAGTGAATAAAACATTAAATACGATATCTAAAAGAAAACGTAATTAGTCTTGTTTAGTAAAATGGAACGATACAATTTTTTATTGAATAAAATACTCTACTGTTCCACAAAATGGTCGACTTTTGAACACATTTTGTTGTACACAACTTGCAACTCGACTGAAATCAGATCATAATATTTAAAAAATAAGTTGCTCAAATTAAGGTACGGCTGATTCATAAACAACGAACCCTTCAATTTCCCAAAAAACAACAATTCATTCATGTCTTCAATTGGGTGAAAAGAAAAATTCGTTGTCCATGGAAAAATTGAAATGTACCGCACCTTTTCAATTTTCTAGCAGAAAATCCTGTTAATCCCGACTGCCATTGTATTCCTGTAATTATAAAAAAACGTACAGTACAATTGCATTACAAATCTAAATATAATTTTTTCATAACAAAAAAAAAACGTGTAAGGAAAGAGTATTTAAAAGTAATTCCAATAACAAAAAAAATTCTTATCATCCTAAGTAATTAATTCTGTGAATGATTTATGACTATTTTAATGGAATAAACAACAACTACGTCATAAATTATCCACAAATACATAAAATTTTTGTCAAAACAAATATACAGACATTTTTCAATGGTCGGACCACGAATTGGTCGCATTTTCGCTGCACGTAGCGCAGAACTCCAACGAAACTCGATGTTTGGACACATGCAAACAAACACCAACATCATTCTCGTCATTCTTCAATAAACTCTCATTTAAATCATTGGAAAATGTGTAATCGTGCTCCTCCAATGGAGACTTGAATGAATCCTCCTCGATCACATCGTTCAACAAGTTAAAATCGGGCAAATCAGTCGGTACATCCAACATTGGCATATCGAATTCATCTTCAATTTCAGGACTAGAATTAAGAAATGTTTCGGACGTTTGTTCCCAAGAAAATGGCACTTTTCTCGCCACACATTGATTACGCTTTGGAATTAAATCATTTTTCAATGGTAATTTGTTATCCGATGAGGTTCGTACTGACATACCTGTATTTTGTTGTATATTACACAATAATCTACTTATATCAGCACTGTTACTGATAACGCTTTTCAAGTATTTTACTTGCTTTTTCAGGTCACCAATTAAGAACGACTGATTATCGACGATTGTATTCAATTTTTTGTTTTCCATCTTAAGGGAGTTTACTTCTTTCTCAAGTTTTTCCATGTACATTTTCTTTTTTAAACGATTTTCACGGGCAATTAAAGCGTTACGAGAAAAACTCTTTGGGGTACGAGTTGGACGTCTTGTGGGCTTATTTTCATACTGGAAATTTTTGATTAGTTTCCGGAATTTTCTTCCATTGTAAGCACTTACTGATTCATCGCAGCTCTCAATTTCGGATGAGGAAAACTCATTTTCATTATCAGAAACGTATTTCATACGTTTAGCGTTTGACACCATTTTGGGAGGTGAATTTCTTCTTAATGATATTTCACACAAAACTAACTATTTTTCTTCACTAAAACACTTGAAAACTGTTCACTTACTTGTAAATTTGAGTTTTTGAGTAGCTACTTTAATTTTAAAGAAGATTTTCTTTGGTTTTTGAGGAAATTTCTGAAGAATTGATGAGTCAGTGTCGAAAATGGCGTCTTTTGTGTAAGTTAAGAAATGAACGATGTTTTCATGCTATCCTTGTCTATCACATCCAATATGACTGAATAAGAGTATAACATCTTGTGTATTATTAATTTCTAGGGGAAACAAAACAATCCCTAGAAATTTCAAATTAAGTCAATGGCCTTTTTTTATCAATTTGACCTTAACATTCCACTGTGAAGAAGGGGAACCTTAATCTAACGAATCCCCACCGGCACTTATCCATATGTACATATAAAAAAGCCCAAGTTTTAAGTCCACTTTTTAAGTTATATAATTTAATCGTAAAAATGCCTTCTCTACGTCTAGGTGACACAATCCCAAATTTCTCTGCGGAAACCACCCAAGGGCCCATCAAATTCTACGAATGGCAGGCCGACAAGTAAGTGCTTATCATCCTATAAATAATTCACAACTAATTTTCAAAACGAAACAGATGGGTGGTGTTGTTTTCGCATCCAGCCGATTTCACACCTGTTTGCACCACCGAATTGGGCCGTATCGCTGTCCATGAGCCCCTTTTCACCAAAAGGAACGTCAAACTGCTCGCCCATTCAGTGGACGACCTAAAATCCCACGTAGATTGGGTCAATGACATCAAATCGTACTGCAGGGACATTCCTGGCGACTTTCCCTATCCGATCATTTCAGATCCAAATCGCGAACTCGCCGTCCAATTGGATATGATTGACGAGCGGAACAGGAACAGCGAAGACCACGCTTTAACCGTCCGAGCCCTGTACATAATCGACCCCAAGCATAAACTTCGTCTTTCTATGCATTATCCGGCATCAACCGGTAGAAATGTTGAGTAATTATTCTTCAACAAGAAAGTAAATATTTGTCTGATAACAAATTGTTTTCTAGCGAGATGTTGAGGGTTATCGATTCACTGCAATTGACCGATAAGATCCCCCAAATAGCTACTCCGGCCAATTGGACGGTAATGACAATAATCACGTAATTCTCGACTTGTTTTTCATTGTGTTGTTTGCAGCCTGGGGAGAAGGTGATGATTCTGCCATCGGTGAGTGAGGATGAAGTGAAGAAACTCTTCCCAACCGGCGTGGACCGCGTCTCCATGCCTTCTGGCATCGTCTACGTCCGTACAACAACAAACTATAAAATCTAAGCGTATATTTTCGTTAAAATATCCTCTGATTCTTCTTTACAAATGTTCACAAAATGGCAATTAAATATTTGACTAAAACTGTCTAAGAATTCTGGTATCACTTCCTCAATGGTCACAAAACGGTTTAATTCCTGTGTTAGACTTGTTACACCTTTCCCTTCAATTCCGCAGGGTACAATGTGTTCGAACCATTGAAGATCGGTGTTACAGTTGAATGCTAAGCCGTGACGAGTGATGAAACTGTTCGCATTTAAACCAATTGCACATATCTGAAAGGAAGTGAGTAATTTCTAGGCAATTGAATTTAATTAATTTTACTTTATTGTCGTTTATCCAAACGCCGGTATGTGGGGATGTCTCAGCATTCAAACCGAACTTCTTACAAACGTTTATAATCGTTTTTTCTATCTGACAAACGTACCATTTTATGCTAGGCTTGAAATGTTTTAGATTAATTATTGGATAGGCGACTAATTGGCCGGGACCATGAAATGTAATTAAACCACCACGATCAGTACGATAAAACTCGGCCCCTAGATGAAATGAAACAATTATTAGTTCATTTATTGAGGCTATTTCAATGTACAAACCTAAATTAACGAGTTTTTCTGCATCGGTTTGGAGGTACTGTTTGGTTCTTATGCCAGTTGTGTACACTGGCGGATGTTCAACAAGTAAAACAGTGTCGTTTATACGTTCTGGACGAGTTTTATGTAAGCTACTTAAAAGTAATTGTAATTCTAAAGCCTTTTTGTACGGTATTCTACCCACTTGCCAAACTTTGACGATTTTTTCCATCACAAAAATAGGGTTATGTAATCTGTCAAACTTATGCAACCAAATATACAGTAATAATCAAAAAAATTCTTTTTCTGGTTAAAATATGACTAAAAAAACCAACAAAGATTTCGTTAATTCATTTAACAGATAATCGTTGACCTAGAACTACATTCTGATAAGAATATCGTGAATTTCATAAACGCGCGCCTCCGCCATATTTTAAATAATTGGCCCATGGGGTCCAAAAACCAATTTTTTCAAAGTACAAAGTAACTTTTTCAAGTGTTTTCTAAGTAGTTCAATAATCTAATAATCTTTAACCCCGATTTGATTTATTGGATAAAGGGATTATATCGATTGATAAGAAGAGTTTAAATATTTCTGGTAGAAACCCCAACTACTAGACTAATTCTATTCGTCCTTCTCTAATGCATATGAACCTTTCTGGTGCACATAAAACACCAACAACAAACCGCGATATGTTTTTATAACGCTGACATTCAAAAGTATAGCAGTAGTTAAATAGAAAAATCGCTTTTTGTTGTAAGCGAAAAATCGACGCTTAATCTTTTCTGTGTAAAGGGATTACCATTATCTCTTAAAAAAATATTATTCCTTGTAATGTTACGATAATAAAACCGAATATAAAAGTGAATTCGGTGGGAAAGTACAAGTTAATAGTGCCTTAAAGTTGTTTAATAATAAACACGTGTGCGACAGTTTTATAGGTTTGTATATTTCTTTTTTTGGAATACCAACACATACAAAGTTCGTTTTGTTATTCAATGCATTTTTCATACCATACCGTGTGACTATAAACAAGAAAAACATCATGAAGGTCATTGTTTGTTATATTAATTATTATTTCCTTTGGCATACTGAATGAATTCCTGATGGTCATTTTTAACAATCCAAATAATTTAACGAATATTTCCCACCCATCAAAAAGCAAACAAAAAGCAATACAAATAAAAGATAAGAGCGAGGAACTAAGTTACAATTTATGTTTAAAAAGTGCACAGTTTGTATTGTAAAACAACCGACAAAATCAATAAAATTAAAGGTGAAAAATGACATTAGAATACTTTAAACCTTGACATACAAGAAATCGAAGGAGGTCATTGCCTTCAACTTCAAGGACTTTAAAGAGTGTCCAAAGCACTCTTATAGATTTACCCTCCACACCCAGAACACATTTAATTATCTTAGTGACCTCATTTTTATTTAAACTCTTGTTAATTAATTGTTCTAATTGCCTTTTAACTAGAACTGTTTCATTGCCCAGCAGAAAACTCGAAAAATGCGCTAATCAAACTTTTTTTTATAAAAAAATCAGACACAATTTATTGTTATTGAGAATTGATTTGTTTATCGAAAAATTGAGAAATAAATTTCTATTGTGTTATAGAATGATTTTTCGCTTATTAAACTATTGTTTCTCGTTTCAAGTACCATCCATCTCTCTTATCATATAACAATCTGTATTATAATCGTTCATGTTCGCTTGTTGTGTACACTTTCATGTGACTTTACAACAAATTCGAATAGCATTCGCATTACAAGTGATCCAACAAGTGATTGTGAACGTGTTTTCTTGAATTGTGGTGAAAAGTTGTTGAAAACCGACCAAATTGGTAAGATTTCCAATGGAAATTGCACGGATAATTAGTTTCCCGCCTTTTTGGGTCAAATTGTCGCAATTTATAAAATTTCGAAATTTTTATCTAAATTAGTGTCTAAATGCACTTAGATCGAATTAAGGGCAAGGATATTAATTATATTTCGTTGTGTAATGAATTTAGCGTTAAAAATGGAAAAATATCGCTTTTTGGGCGGCAACTGTACGAAACTCGTGACTTAATCTTGTGACTTGCAAAGTACATCAGTTTACCATTGAAATTTCCTTTTGGTTTTTAGATCTAGAAATCGGCCAGGATGGGGGACATGTTCCGTAGTGAAGAGATGGCTTTGACCCAGCTCTTCCTTCAACCGGAGGCGGCGTATTTTTCCATATCGGAAATGGGCGAAACTGGATGCGTTCAATTCCGTGATGTAATGTCGTAGGCGACTGGATTTCGGAATTCTTTATCATTTTCCTCGCTTTTCTTTTACAGTTAAATGAGGAAGTGAGCATTTTCCAGAGGAAATTTGTTAATGAGGTCCGCCGTTGCGATGAAATGGAACGAAAATTGCGGTATATTGAATCGCAATTGAAGAAAGGCGATGTCAATATTCCCGATGTACTGGAGTTACCCAAAGCACCAAATCCAAGGGAGATTATTGATTTGGAGGTAGAGAATTAATCAATAAATCCCGTATTGCATTACAGTTAATTAAAGTAGAAAAGCATATCGGTTTTCTGTTTGCTTTTTGAATTTTATCGATTAAGCGCGCGCTGTGATTTTTTGCTCGTAAAGAATAGATTTGAATTGGTATTCCAGGTGAAACTAGTTTAATCTCATTAATTGTTTTATTAATGCGTAAAACTAACTTCCCATTACTAATTTAGTAGAGTATTATTAATTCAATTTTATATTTAGAAAGGATTTTATGTAACTTGTCGTCGCTGCCGCTTTTACAAACGTGCCGAGTTATTTTTATTTTTAGCAGAAAAACTAGACAATAAAGGGTATTTTTAGGTTCGATTATTATTTAGACGACTGTTTGTGCATATAAATGTATCATTTATTCAGTGTCTATTTCTAATTATACCAATTATCATATAATAAATATTTTTAGGCTTGAGTTATGCAACCAGCAATACACAAAATTTATATTTTTTTCAATTATCGCTAAAATTTCTATACATATCCAGCAGAAAATTATCTTTAATTCACTTAAATGTTTATTAAAAGCGAAAATTTATTGTTCAGTTTGTTTTTCATAAAAAAAAATCAATTTGAGGTTATGTTTTTGGGGCCCTGTTTAACTAAAAACTCTGATTCCAGGCCCATTTAGAGAAGACAGAGGGCGACATTAAAGAACTAACTGAAAGCGCTGTTAGCTTGAAATCGAATTTTCTTGAAGTGACCGAATTGAAGCACGTTTTAGAGAAAACTCAATGTTTCTTCAACGAACAGGATGAAGCGAACGGCATTGATACCACTAAAGTACATTACTCATCACAGGACGAACACAATGTCTCAATACGTGGTCGATTAGGTTTCGTGGCTGGTGTCATAAATCGTGAACGTGTACCAGCTTTTGAGCGTATGTTATGGCGCATATCCCGTGGTAATGTCTTTCTACGTCAAGCGGAGATTGAGAAACCACTGGAAGACCCTCAAACGGGCAACGAAATCCACAAAACCGTCTTCGCCGCATTCTTCCAAGGCGAGCAATTAAAGACCAGAATCAAGAAAGTTTGTGCTGGTTTCCATGCTTCTTTGTATCCTTGTCCCAACACGTTACAAGAGCGAAATGATATGCTTAAAGGCGTTCGAACCCGTTTAGAGGACTTGACTCTGGTTCTAAATCAAACACAAGACCATCGTCAACGGGTTCTGGTCGGTGTGGCGAAAGAATTGCAAAATTGGAGCATTATGGTCAGTAAAATGAAGGCGATTTATCATACATTGAACTTGTTCAACATGGATGTGACGAAGAAATGTTTGATTGGAGAGTGTTGGGTGCCGTGCAGGGATCTACCAGCTGTCCAAAAGGCTTTAACTGATGGATCTGTACGTGAAAATAATTTTTAAAGATTTGTTTTCCATTTCGAATGTTTTCAGAACGCTTGTGGCAGTTCCATTCCCTCATTCTTGAACGTAATCAACACCAACGAGAATCCACCGACTTTCAATCGTACGAACAAGTTCACCAGAGGTTTCCAGAATCTTATCGATGCCTATGGAGTGGCTAGTTACCGTGAAGCGAATCCAGGCATGTTGAAAACCACGATTTTCAATCACATTTCTAATTGTTTCTCTCTTACAGCTTTGTATACAATCATTACATTCCCGTTCTTGTTCGCTGTGATGTTTGGTGATGTTGGACATGCATTTATTATGCTCTTCTTCGGCCTATGGATGGTTCTATCAGAGAAGAAAATTGGTGCACAAAAGAACAAGAGTGAAATATTCTCGATATTCTTTGGAGGACGGTATATAATATTGTTGATGGGCTTATTCTCACTTTACACCGGATTTATTTACAACGATTTCTTCTCAAAATCAATGAACATCTTCGGTACGAGATGGGATCATAATGTAACGATGGTCAACCTGGATTCACAAGCGGAATCATTCGATTTCGATCCAAGACAAACGTACAAAGGAACACCGTATATAGCCGGTCTCGATCCTATTTGGCAAATATCAAAGAACAAGATTATTTTCCTGAATTCATTTAAAATGAAACTGTCCATTGTAATCGGTGTAACGCACATGATTTTCGGTGTTTGTGTGTCAACGATAAATTTGGTACATTTCCGTAAAATTTCCAGTATTTTCTTGGAATTTTTGCCACAATTGTTGCTACTTTGTTTCTTGTTCATGTGGATGGTGATAATGTTGTTCATTAAATGGATTAAATACACGGGAGATAATGGTGGTGATGCGAAAATCGACATTGCTTGTGCCCCATCTGTGCTGATTTACTTCATTAATATGATGTTGTTCAAATCAAGCGAGACAAAGAACCCTCTATGCGATGTTTATATGTTCGATGGCCAGGAACAGGTGCAGAAGATCTTAATTTATTTGTCGTTGGCTTGTATTCCCGTTTTACTGTTCGGAAAACCGTTCTATATCATGGCCACCAGGAGGAAGGGGAAGAAGTCGGTCAATGGAGGAGTTTACAGGGTACAGAAAACAATGTGAATTAATTACAGGAAATTGCATGTTCTTTTGTTTTATAGAAAAGTAATGGCGATATTAATCAAGGTTTGGAGTTGGACGAAGTGGCGGATACAAAGCCACCTGCGATACCACAACAGCCTGCCGCCCAAGAGGAGGAAGAAGAGGAGGAGCCGATGAGTGAAATATTCATCCATCAAATCATCCACACAATCGAGTATGTTTTGAGTACGATTTCGCATACTGCGTCGTATTTACGTTTATGGGCTCTGTCGTTGGCTCATGCACGTAAGTTATTGCCGAATCAGTCGATTCATATGAAAATTGGATCTTTTTTGCTGTAGAATTATCTGAGGTGCTGTGGTCGATGATTTTCGCAATGGCCCTGAAAATGGGAACGTCGTACGTTGGCGCAGTGTACATTTTCATTATATTCGCCGTTTGGGCAGGATTCACAGTCGGCATTCTCGTACTTATGGAGGGTTTGTCGGCGTTCTTGCACACATTACGTTTACATTGGGTGGAATTTATGAGTAAATTTTATAGCGGTCTGGGGTACTCTTTCCAACCGTTCAGTTTTAAAGTGATTCTAGACGCAGAGGACGCAGCAGAATAACGAAATAAAAGCAATAATGCACGTAGTAAGCATGTAACAATATACAATTGAATTTAGAAAAAAAATTGAGTTTTATTTAATTATAATGACAAAACAGTGCGGATACAGACGCCTTTGTGCATCAATTCGAACGCTTCATTGATCTCTTCGAACTTTAATTGATGGCTAACGAATTCGTCGAGTTTTAATTTATTGTTTAGGTACTCGTCGACCAGTTTCGGGACACTGGTGCGGCTTTTCCAGCCGCCAAAAGCGGTCCCCTTCCAAACACGACCGGTGACAAGTTGAAATGGACGTGTGGCGATCTCTTGGCCGGCACCCGCCACTCCAACGATTGTAGATACGCCCCAGCCTTTGTGACAAGCCTCCAGAGCGGCTCGCATTGTGTTCACATTGCCGACACATTCGAATGTGTAGTCAAAACCGCCGTCGTATTTATTAACTAACACTTCTTGGATCGGTTTTTGATGCTCCAATGGATTCACGAATTCAGTGAAACCAAATTTCTTTGCTGTCTCAAATTTGGAGGGGTTCACATCAATGCCGACGACTTTTGAAGCGCCGGCTGCTTGGCAGCCCAAACCAACTGCCAATCCAACGGCTCCTAAGCCCCAAACGGCGCAGGTGGAGCCTTGTTCGACTTTGGCGGTGTTCAAAGCGGCTCCGTAGCCGGTCGGGACGCCGCAGCCCAGCAGACAGACCTTGTCCAGGGCGGCTTTTTCGTTGATTTTCGTCACGGAGATGTCGGCGACGACAGTGTATTCGCTGAATGTTGAACAGCCCATGAAATGGTAGAGAGTTTTGCCGTTGCAGGTTAGACGGGACGTGCCGTTTGGCATGAGGCCTTGGCCTTGGGTGATGCGGATTTTCTGGCATAAATTCGTTTTTGGGGAGAGACAGAATTTACATTCGCCGCATTGAGGCACGTAGAGTGGAATTACATGATCACCTGTTGAAAAGAAAGGGAGCTAGTTTGGTGGTTTGGTTGGAGAGTGGTGGTTTTTACCTGGTTTGACGTTCTGCACTCCTTCGCCGACACTTTCAACAATACCGGCGCCTTCGTGGCCCAAAACTACGGGAAAGAGACCTTCAGGATCTTGACCGCTTAATGTATAGGAGTCAGTGTGGCAGACTGCAGTGTAGATGATTTTTATACGGACCTCGTGTGCTTGTGGTGGTGCTACTTGGATTGTTTCCAATTTGAGGGGCTGTTTTGGGCCCCAAGCAACAGCGGCTTTACATTCGATTACCTGCAAATGAAATTGGTTAATTTTGTGAGTTTTTTTTAAGAATTTCTTTCTGTACTTTGCCCACAGTCGACATGTTGGATACGAAGTGCTTTTTTTAATTGAATTGATATGGTAATAGTTTAATAGTTACGTAGATGGAATATTATTCAGAATTCAAGGTTATGTTATCATGTAGAGAAAAAATGTGCTGTTGAGATATTTTTATAGAAGATGTTATGAAATTAATGTAATTTGTTTACTTTTTATTAATAACTTTAATTGTACATAGATTATTTGTAATCATAAAGAAATGTTGAAAATATTTAAATCATAGAGGCAACCAATAATACATCAATTTGAAAATTGATCGAACCGCCTCTGGCGGCATTTTCATCAGTTAAAAATTTAAAATTCATCTTTTGTCCGATTATCGAATAATTTTTCATTCTCTTTAATAGGCAAAGAATCCCAAAATTCCTGATTTCCAAAATCGCCAGTTTGTCGACTCACATCTGAAGGCCCTTGGATCTTATAATAATATTCTGTAGAGGGTTCCGCTAAGAAGGTTCTGTAATCTGGGATTCTAGAATAAATAACAGATCGAAATCTTGTGAAGATGCAAATTTAAGAGAATATTTGTGATATACCAACCCTTTCTTTGCAAAAGAAATCCACAAATTCACTAAAAGTTGACTCATTTTTCGATCACTTGGGTCCGAATGCGTATCCAAACCAATATCTAAAATATAGATCAAATCGTCAACGTGCGAAGCCCCAAAATCCTTCGTCGAAGCGGTCCTCAACTGCGAATAACTGTGTTTTCCTCTATAATCAAACATGTACATAAACACTTTATGTTCATCAGAATACAATTTGACCGCTTTTTGAATATCTGCACGGAACAGTCGATCACTAGCAGCATCCACAATCTTCATGTAAGTTTCCTTCGTCAGTTTCTCATTTTTAAAGTAGAATTGGTGAATTTTTCGACTAATCTCATCATGATCTTCCATTTTAGCGGTAAAATTGTAATCCATGATATGAGGAAGAAGCGAGTTCCAATTGTCTTCAAAAAATTCCAGTCTTCCATCCGGATTATAAAAGTCACCAACCGGATAAATCCCTTCGGAACCCGTAAACGAAATCATCCATGGAACATCGTTAACAATCTCATCATTTTTCAGCAAAATATACGGATGTTTCGGCAGCAAAGGCTTCTTAGCCCAGGTATCAATCACAACTCCCCAAGGAGAGAAGGGATTATAAAGCCAAGGCTGGAAATCTTTCACTTTCCCCACAATTTCTTGCCCTGATTTTTTCTTTAAACATTCAACCATTGATTTACTCGATTTAGAAGCATCACAATTTAAAAGAGTGGCAATTTTCTTTGTCTTTTCCAACGGAGCTTCCATTAAAACCCAAGGATTCAATGCACAACCGCTTTGAGAGATCGCCCGATGGTACAATCCCTTCGATTGCGGTATAAGTGAGTGTAAATGGACACTTGCACCTCCAGCCGAATTGCCTGCAATTGTAATCGAGTCTGGATTACCACCGAAATGTTTAACAAACTTATTGGCGAATTTTAAAGCGAGAATTTGATCCTTCAAGCCCATATTGCCAGGCACAACATTGTCCTCCGTACTTAAGAACCCTAAAGGCCCCAATCGGTAGTTGACTGTGATTAGAACAATGTCTCTATTCAGGATTATAACGGGCTTGTATGACCCAGCGTAATTAAACATGAACGCTCCTCCATGTATGTAGAAAATAACATCATAATTTGCTGTCTTATCTAAAGTCGGTGTGTAAATATTCAAGTACAAACAATCTTCATTGCCTGAAACAGAAAACAACAATGAATTGTAGTTAAATAAGTGATTTTCCATTTTGATACCAACGATAATCTCTTGTGTTTCTGTGTAATTGTGGTAACATTGAAGACATCTATGTGAAACGTTATTTGCTTCTAGAATGCCCGTCCAGGGCTCGACTTCTTCGGGAGGCTGAAATAAAAATAAACGATTGGAATTGTTTAAAAAAAACTCTTGATTACCTCAAATCGGAGCTCGTTTATTGGCGGTTTTGCGTAAGGAATTCCTTCGAAAGCGAAATACGGTCGTTTATCAAGCGTATGTTGAACAGTACCCCGAATTTTCCCCAAAGGGAAGTCGATTAAAGGATCGTCTGGGAAGACGGTTTGGAAAAGCGCAAAGAAAATTACAATCTTCACTGTTTGATACATTATTGGAGAAGTACTGTGCACGTACTGTTTCTGTGCACTAATAGATGCCACTAATTTAAAGTTGTGATTAAGTCAAAAGTTATCTCATGTCTGCTATTTTCGATTAATCATCTAGTGTTCAAAACAAATTTTATTTGTATATTACATCTTAAGACTTTCTAACAGATTAAAATTCATCTTTTGTCCGAATATCGAATAATTTTTCATTCTCTTTAATAGGCAAAGAGTCCCAAAATTCCTGATTTCCAAAATCGCCAGTTTGTCGACTCACATCTGAAGGTCCTTGGATCTTATAATAATATTCTGTAGAGGGTTCCGCTAAGAACGTTCTGTAATCTGGGATTCTACAATAATAACCAATCTTATAAAGATGCAAATTGCCGATAATACTTATATACCAACCCTTTCTTTGCAAAAGAAATCCACAAATTCACTAAAAGTTGACTCATTTTTCGATCACTTGGATCGGAATGTGTGTCCAAACCAATATCCAAAATATACATCAAATCATCAACGTGCGAAGCCCCAAAATCTTTAGTCGAAGCGGTCCTCAACTGCGAATAACTGTGCTTTCCCCTATAATCAAACATGTACATAAACACTTTATGCTTATCAGAATACAATTTGACCGCTTTTTGAATATCTGCACGGAACAGACGATCACTTGCAGCATCCACAATCTTCATATAAGTTTCCTTCTTCAGTTTCTCATCTTTAAAGTAGAATTGGTGAATTTTTCGACTAATATCATCATGATCTTTCATTTTAGCGGTAAAATTGTAATGCATGATATGAGGAAGAAGCGAGTTCCAATGGTCTTCAAGAAATTCCAGTCTTCCATCTGGATTATAAAAGTCACCAACCGGATAAATCCCTTCGGAACTCGTAAACGAAATCATCCATGGAACATCATTAACAATCTCATCATTTTTGAGTAAAATGTACGGATGTTTTGGTAGTAAAGGTTTCTTAGCCCAGGAATCAACCACAACTCCCCAAGGAGAGAAGGGATTATAGAGCCAAGGCTGAAAATCTTTTACTTTCCCCACAATTTCTTGCCCTGATTTCTTCTTCAAACATTTCACAATTGATTTTGTGGATTTAGAAGTGTCACAATTCAAAAGAGTTGCGATTTTCTTTGTCTTTTCCAACGGAGCTTCCATTAAAACCCAAGGATTCAATGCACAACCGCTTTGAGAGATCCCCTGATGGTACAAACCCTTCGATTCAGGCATGAGTGAGTGTAAATGGACACTTGCACCTCCAGCTGAATTGCCAGCAATTGTAATCGAGTCTGGATTACCACCGAAATGTTTAATAAATTTTTTTGCGAATTTTAAAGACAGAATCTGGTCCTTCAAGCCCATATTTCCAGGCACAACATCGTCTTCCGTACTCAAAAACCCTAAGGGCCCCAATCGGTAGTTGATTGTGACGAGAAGAACGTCTCGATTGAGGATTATGTCAGGCTTTACAGGTCCGCCGTGTTTAAACATGAACGCTCCCCCATGTATATAGAAAATAACATCGTAATTTGCTGTCTTATCTAAAGTCGGAGTGTAAATATTCAAATACAAACAATCTTCATTGCCTGACACAGAAAAACAACAATGAATTGTAGTTAAATAAGTGACTTTCCATTTTTTTACCAACGATAATCTCTTCTGTGACCGTGTAATTGTGGTAACATTGAAGACATCTATGTAAAACGTTGTTTGCTTCTAGAATGCCCGTCCAGGGCTCGACTTCTTCTGGAGGCTGAAATTAAAACAACGGTTGGAATTGTTTTTAAAAAACTCTTGATTACCTCGAATCGAAGCTCGTTTATTGGCGGTTTTGCGTACGGAATTCCTTCGAAAGCGAAATACGGTCGTTTATCATGCGTATGTTGAACAGTGCCCCGAATTTTCCCCAAAGGGAACTCTATTAAGGGATCGTCTGCGAAGACAGTTTGGAAAAGCGCAAAGAAAACTACAATTTTTACTGTTTGATGCATGTTATTGGAGAAGTGCTGTGCACGACTCTTTCTGTGCGCTAATAATAGATGCACTAATTTATATTAAGTTGTGATTAAGTCAAAAGTTATCACATGTCTGCTATTTTCGATTAATCAAGTGTTCAAAACACTTGATTAATCGCATTTTATTTGCATATTACATCTTAAGACCTTCTAACAGTTTAAAATTCATCTTTGGTTGGAGTAACAAACAATTTGTCATTTTCTATAATCGGCAAAGAGTCCCAGAATTTCTGATTTCCAAAATCACCAACTTGGGGAGTCACGCTCGATGGTCCAGAGATTTTGAAGTAATATTCGGTGGATGGTTCCGCTAGGAAACTTCTGTAATCGGGAACACTGCAAATAAAACAAGTTAAAAGGTGTTTTTTCAATTAAAACAGTAAACAAACCCTCTCTTTGCAAAGGAAGCCCATAAATTCACTAAAAGGTGGCTCACTTTTCGATCGGCTGGATCTGAATAGGTGTCTACACCCATCTCCAAAATGTAAACTAAATCATCGGCATGAGAAGCTCCGAAATCTTTGGAACTTCCCGTTCTTACTTCTGAATAACTGTGCTTTCCTCTGTACTCAAACATATAAACAAACACTTTGTGTTTGTTCGAGTACAAACTGATCGCTTTCTGGATATCGGCGCGGAAAAGCCGATCACTGGCTGCATCCACAAGATTCATGAACGTCTCTTCAGAAAGTTTCTCATTTTTAAAGTAGAACTCTTTGATTTTTTGACTAACTGCATCACGATCCTTCGGTTTAACAGTGTAATTGTAGTGTAAAACATGAGGAAGAAATGCGTTCCAATTGTCTTCAAGAACATCCAGTTTTCCTCCAGAATAAAAATCACCAACCGGATAAATCCCTTCGGAATTCGTAAACGAAATCATCCATGGCACATCATTAACAATCTCATCATTTTTGAGTAAAAGGTACGGATGTTTTCGCAGTAGAGGCTTCTTAGCCCACGAATCAACCACAACTCCCCAAGGAGAGAAGGGATTATAAAGCCAAGGCTGGAAATCTTTCACTCTCCCCACAATTTCTTGCCCCGATTTCTTCTTCAAACATTTCACAATGGATTTTGTGGATTTAGAAGTGTCACAATTGAGAATAGCGGCTACTTTCTTCGTCATTTCCAACGGAGCTTCCATTAAAACCCAAGGATTCAATGCACAACCGCTTTGAGAGATCGCCCGATGGTACAATCCCTTCGATTGCGGTATAAGTGAGTGTAAATGGACACTTGCACCTCCAGCCGAATTGCCTGCAATTGTAATCGAGTCTGGATTACCACCGAAATGTTTAACAAACTTATTGGCGAATTTTAAAGCGAGAATTTGATCCTTCAAGCCCATATTGCCAGGCACAACATTGTCCTCCGTACTTAAAAACCCTAATGGCCCCAATCGGTAATTGACTGTGATTAGAACAATGTCTCTATTCAGGATTATAACGGGCTGTATTGACCCAGCGTAATTAAACATAAACGCTCCTCCATGTATGTAAAAAATAACATCGAGTTTTGCTGTCTTATCTAAAGTCGGTGTGTAAATATTCATGTATAAACAATCTTCATTGCCTGAAACACAAAGAGAACATAAAAATATGCACTCTAACGACCTTTTGCATATCTTTACCAACGATAAGCTCGTCCATTTCGGTGTAATTATGGAAATACTGCATACATTTATGTAAAGTGTTTGCTTCTAGAACGCCACTCCATGCTTCAACCTCCTCTGGAGGCTGAAAAAAAGTTTCTTGTCAAATCAATTGAATTTGTCCTCAAAACAGCCACTCACCTCAAATCGCAGCTCGTCCACCGGCGGTTTTGCATACGGCACTCCCTCAAAACTAAAAAACTGCCTTCCATCATACGTATGTCTTACAGTGCCTCGAATTTTCCCCAACGGAAACTCAACCACCGGATCCTCACTGAAAACCCCTTGAAAAATCGCTAGAAAAACAACAACCTTCACCAACTCCAACATTTTTTACAAATAAAATCAAATTTTTCTCCACAATTTAATATATATCTTCATTTATTTACATATAATTAAAGAGATAATGAAGTTATCACGTAATTCCAAGATTAACTCGAATGTTATTCACGAAAAATTTCAATTCATTCTCCAAACAAACTAAAACCACTAAATTACACCTTAAACCACTACTTCTCAATTATTATCCGGCTGTTGTGGCACATTCGGCACTGGACTCGAACTTGCCGACACAAAACTGTCCAACGACAGTCTCGAATCAACGCCATTCAATTCCCCATCACGATTCGCCTCTTCCTCATCAGTTTGCACATACGTATTCAACGGGAACGCATTATTATGCGGCTGCTGTTCACTCTGTGCCGCCGTCCCTTGCACATTAACTCTCCTCAACGAAAACTTGGTCGCTGGTAACCGTTCCCTAGCCACATTCTCACTCGATCTCCTCTCACTGTTCAAACTCTCATCAGTTTGTTGTTGTGTAGACGAAACTGCTGGCATTGAATTACTATTTTGCATCTTTCACACACTGACACAAACAACAAATAAAACAACCCTTTCGATTAGAAAAAAATACATTTATTATATCCCGTTAACAGACAAATTCAAGCGCCCGTGAAATTAAACTTGTTAATTAAAAAATCATCTTAAAAAACATGTGTGCTTAAGTGTACCTGATAAAATGACTAGTTTCAAGCATAATTATATCGAAACATATACAAAAATTACTTAAATTACCCACTACTACCCCGTAGCCCTTCAATCTTCTCACAAATCTCCTCCCTCAACACCGGATCCCCAATTAAAATCGTCTTCGTCACTTCATTCGATCCAAACAATTTCTTCTTCTTCAATTCCCCAACTTGAATGGTCACCCCTTTCGGCACCACTTTGGCTGGATGCTGTAACTCTTGCCACGTATACGACCACTCAATTTGCCATCCACCAAATATATCATTATGCATTATAAACGCAATCCGTTTATCCGTCAACAACAGCACCTCTTTCCGTTCAATCACCACATGATGGTACACATAAATATCCGTTGATGCATACTTTCCTTTATTCACTTCAATCAACAATTTATTCCCTTCCGCCTCTTTCGCATTAAACGGCCGTACCAGTCCATCGGCGGGCAGAAAACGTGGCGATCTCAATCTGGACGTGTCCTCATTCACCTCTGTTGCCCGTTTAACGACATCCAGTGACCCACTAGCGAAATCAATCACACCAGCCGCCGGTCTGGCCACCAAACCGACCGCTCCTTTCCCCAAACCCTTGAAAAATCCCTCAAAACCGTGCTCCTTCGCTCCACTCACTGGTTTTGTAAATACACCAGTCACGCCATCTACCACACCCATCACTAAACCTTTCCCACTACGTGCAATGCCCTCGTGTGCGGTTGTTGGTCGTTTGTTCATCTGTTCACGTCGCTTCCGTTGATAATCCTCATCGAATGTCAATGCAGCTATGCCTTTGCCCATTGCACCTGTTATGCGGGACACAGCGCCCGCTGCACCGCCCACCGTATGGCCGAACAAACTCTTAAAACCAAGTACCAAACCTTCGGCGAATTCGCCCGGTCCTTGAATTGCTCCTTGGAATGGTTCGTAGAACAAATCCTCAACACCTTTTGTGATGCCAAGCACTAGACCATACGGATTACCCAACACATCCAAACCCAAAACAAGAACATACAATTGTTTCACTGATTGGCCGACATAGTGGCTGGTCGCTTCGCTGATCAGTTGCCGTTGCGTTAGGAATGTGTAGGTGCGTTCAAAGTAGGCGAGTCTGGAAAACAAATTAGAATTATACAATAATTATAATATAATTATTTCATTTTTTCTTCGTGTAGCAAACGTTCGCGCGTAAATTTGAAAAATTCTGGCTTCTCATTTGTTGATTTGAAAAAAAGTTTGAATCAACCAATGAGAAACCAGAATTTGAAATATGCGCGAAGTCCATTTTGCTACTGCGTGAAAAAATGAAATATAGTTGTCATATGATGTCATAGATGGCGCTACTTACTTAAACACCACATCTTGCATATCGGTCAACGTAACGCCTAAACCTTGTAAAAGTACATTAATAAAATTCGGTGTGGACGCATTTTGATTGCTAGACGATGAACCAGCCGCCATTGAGAAACTTATATGGATTTTCAATGGGGAGAAATGCAACAAATCGTAAAAACTTTTCTGTTCTTGTAGCGATTGTGATGAAGCGAGTGAATACAATGCTTCATCCACTAAACGCATATCGGTTAAAAATAATTGTTTTTGATCATCTTCCGAATATTCTGCATTCTCCATTATATCAACAATGGCATTAACAAAACCCAAATCGACTTTAATGTGGAATTCTTGTACCAATACTTTAAAGTACTTGAATTGACGGATTTGACTGTTTTTCAATAACAATTGTACTATACTCAATTCAACAAACGGCTTAATACCTAAACAAAACATTAATTAGATGATAATCAAATTGAAATTACACCGTTTTACGTACCACTGTCCGCTGCTACACTCTTGGGCGGTGGTACTGGTGCCAAAATCACCGGAAACGTACAATCATACATTTGATTATCGATTTGAAGACGATTTATCTTCGCATGCAACTGCATCTGACTCGGACTAGTTTTTATCTGTAACCAAAGTCCCGTTTGGAATGTTCTACGTATTTTCCTTTTATGTGGCTTCAGCATTAAATCCACAGTGAAATCCACTTCCATTTTACCATCAACCATTGTACGTCCACCATTCTCTTCACCACTTTCTCTCCGCAGTCGATACTGCTGATATGCCATCTCTAAATGATGACTCTCCTTCTGATTCATTTGCTTGTATCGTTTACTATTCATTTTACATTGTTCCCAAATCACCCCAGAACTCGCTATACCAATATACATGATCTCCTGTCTGGTATAATTGTTAACCAACGACAAACCCAACCCCGGTATACTAATAGTTAATTCCTGTTGAATTATTTCAAATAGATTGGACGCCTGCGCCCCTTCCGCCACATTCTGTACTTCAGTGAACAATAAAACTCGTTGCATTCCGTCCAGGAACGAAGCCCAATACACTTTCACTGCATCATCCACACAATAATCACCCAAACCATCTTTACGTAAATCATTTTCAATCTCTTTCTTCGGTTCACGTTCCCAAACTAGAACTCTTGGCCCTGATGGATTCTCCCATGTGTATAACAAACTGTTTCTCGGTTGAATATTACGAATTTGGACCGATTCTTTTTCCCAGAATTTTATTTCTTTATTTGTGTGATTTACAATCAAAGCTGGTGCCATTCCGTCTTCATATGCGGCCATATTGATGTAAACGCCACCTTCCGTCAATTGGATATCAACATTAATACCGGCAAACTGAAAAATCAGTAAAACTTATTAAAAATTCATTAAAATAAACGCTTTTTTTACTTTGTTATTTAATTTTAACAACGTCGTATGACTCTCTGTATACAAAAACGGTGCACTAATCTCATTCGTTCCCTGAATTCGTACACGCAGTAACTTATCCTCTAGTTCACTTTTCGGCCACAGGGCAGCACATGACTTGGACTCAACGCTAATCCATTGATCCGCCGGCCGATCGTTCTCTTGACATTCAATTATAAATGGTGCATTGTTTATAATCACATAATACGGTGTAAATGTGACCTGTTTTGTTAAACCATTGTACGTTAATTGATTATGTACACCAACTTGGTATTTCTGATCATTCGCTTTGCATTGTACCACACCGGACGAACCGGCCACATCCAATGAGAACTTCTCCGACCAATCACCCTGATCAATCCTTACCGACGCTTTCTTTTTACCAAAAAAGTTCTTTGCATTGAACGAGAACAAGATGGGACCTTTAAAGTCGGCCGGATGGTGTAAAACGTTCAAATTCTCATCAAAACTCTATAAACCCAACGAAAAAAATCAATTAACTCTTGCAAAAAAATCAACAGAAAACAAGTGAAAAATAAACAGATCATGCAAAACAAAAATCAAACAAAGGCACATCGTCGGTACCTTCGTTGGACTCCCATACGAATCACCCTTGGCATTTTTTTTAGACTTCTGTAAACATTCGAACAGAAATTTGTACATTGGACAATTTAAAGCACTGACAAATAGACAAAAACAATTTTTTTACTTACTCGATAACCCAACATTAATCCAGTTTTATTCAACATCCAAAACGGACAGTAAATCGTCATATAAATACTTCCATTCTTATTCAACGTATGCATCCCTAAATCTAAACACATTTTTACCGCACTATCATAACTATTGAACGTCCAAACAACAAACTCGTCCGGATTTGGAAGGATTTCCTGCCGACAAGACCATTCTTTCTCTAAATAATCAGGCAACTGCAATGAAACCACATTAAACCGCCGATTTAATTAGAAATCACACAGTTTTTACTCTTAACACCATCGCTGTACTGCCCGGATCCACACTAGGCAACTCCAACATATCCCCCGGCTCCACCACAACCTCATTCATCATCTCCTCAATACAACAAACCACTTGAATCGGTAAACAATTCTTAAAAATCACCGCCGGCCTTAAATGTATATTATAACATGTACTAGCCATTGTATGTCTTGTTGTATTCTCATAATAAACCTGTTCCATCTCACCAATCACTTTGATTATAAACGGTTTCGTACTGATCTCCAACGACTTGGGATTACATTTCAACAATTCCGTTTTCGTTAGATTCGTTTGTAAATCTTTCCATACATACGGTGTAGTTGTGACTGAATAATCATTTACACCGAAAAACAATTCATTCGTTGGCGTATAAACCGCTTTTAACGGCAAACTAACCGACTGATTCGGTTCAATCCACGTAATCGATTCCAATTCATTGCCACGCGCTGTCATATAATACACCTCAATTGGCACATTGAAATGATTATACACTTGTAAAATACTGCGTATTGTAATCACAGTAACACCTTCATCCACTTTAATATCGGATATTACACCGCAATTATCACCACGATAATTCAGCATGAAGAAACGTTTGTCCGCACGTAAAACTGGTAACGTTAAATCGGCATCTTTCTCACGTACCTGCAAAATTAAACAGCATTCAACAATTTATTCACATTCTTACTATTCGAAACTAACTTTAACTTTTAAATAATGATTCTTGGCGATTGATTGCGATGTTAATTCTTTATTTAATTGTACCAAAGCATTGGAAACTTCGGTTGGTTTCAATTGTAACGGCACTTCTGCACCACTATTCAAAAACACATCCTTAACTTCACTATTATCGACTAGTTTAAACGAACTGTCCCCCAATAACAATGTTATTGGCACCCCAACATTGTTTAACACTTTATAAGTCGATTGTATATTGACAAGTTTCACATCTTTCTCTCGTTTCATTGCATTCGAGAACGCTTTACCCAAATTCTGAAGCATTTCCAAACAAGTCTTGGTCACAGTCAATTCCAATGTATTCTCCGACGTGATATCAACACTCATCACAACTTGTTGTGGCGCCACCTCTTGTACATCACTCGAATCAGATGTGGGACTTGTCAATGGATAAGAATCTTCTTGATCGTTCTTTGCCAACTCGATTTTCAATTCCCACGGAACGAATCGGGATTTTTGCTCTTTTTTCACTTCGACCGGCTCAATAAGCGGCTCCCACAATGCTAAACGACTGTTATAATAGCCCATTTGCATTGTTAACACTGCTTCCAACATTAATTGCGAACTCCAATTCTTTGCTGTTCCTTTTAAACTTGTCTCTAATAAAATCATTGGCACCGTTTTATTACCAACACCCGCTTCGATCGTTACAATAATCGATGGTACTGAAATTATACACATTTCTTCCAGCGGCTTTTGACGTATTGGTCCACTTTCTGTTGTTTCGATCGCTTCTAATGCCAAATCGGTTTTCAAGTACCAATAATCGTGCTCTTCGAACGGTCGCTCTTTCCATAAATTGAGATAATCGAAAACACGTTCCTGTTCATCTTGTTGATTAATGCCACCACTTTGCATTGTGACTAGAACACGATTTAAAAGCTCTATGGTGTCTGGACTGACACTTAAACGAATATCGGTGACCAGTAACTGTAGAAAAATGGTTAAAAACATTTAAATCACTTTCGAAATTGCTTACTTCAACATGAAGTCCTTTCTCATTTGGTGTGGAACCAGCCAAACTCACTGTAAGTGGATGTAAAATATCGCTACGTGTTTCAGCACGTTTTGCGGAATTGTAATTACATGTGTACAATTGTAAGTCTTTTATTGTGCCGTTAATCACTTGATGGGCACCAGATATGCGGAGTTTCAGTGAAATCTCGCTCTAAAAACACAATAATTAAATAAGAATCTTGTTGGAAATTTCTTATTTACATTTAAAATCAATGCATTTGTATTTATATGGTCCATATGTTCGACTAGAATAATATCTGGCTTTTCTAGCTTTAAATTTAAAGTGATTTGCGTCTCTTTCGGTGGCTGTACCGACATTGTTGATGTTTTCTTACCACCACTAGATGGCGCTAGTTGAGCAGGTGGCGGTTTTGCATCGCCACCAAAAAATTCAGCGATTTTCATTAAATACTCAACGGATAAAATTAATTTAAAACTGTACACACGTACATCCGCTAAAAGAACCTTCAAATTAAGTAAAATTCCATTAAAAACCGTGCATTCTTACCAAACATGTCGTCATTTTGCATCTTAAATGTGACATCAATCATACTTCTTGGTGTAATACTTTCAACCGATGTAGTAGAAACGTTTAAATCATCATTTTGTGAACGTTCTATTAAACGATTCAATTTATCTTCACGTCCTTGTCGCATATCGTCCAATAAACAATTAACGAGCAAAACCGATGTAATAATTAAGTCGTCCGACTGAATGCGACCTTTTACTGAAAGGCCCTCTAGGGAGAAACGGCCTAACTGTGTATTAGGTTGATGAGTAGGCGAATCTGAAGAGAGCTAATAAAAACAAACAAGTTTACAATGAATTAATTAGAATGTAAATGTTTTACCAATTTTACGCCTCCAGTAAACAAACTAACAATCAATTCATCCATTGTGAAGTTAAATTTAAGGAAATCATGCTTTTTCGATGTAAAATCATGCATTGATGGTTTCATCGAAGTCACTTCCGCTCGAGATGTTGCATTTGTTGTTACATTAGATCGTGATACTGTCATTTCTTCAATTTTCACTTGTTTCTCTTGTTGTCCCTCTGCTAAATTACCACTTAACACACTCATAATCATTTGGTAATCCGCTTGACTAAGCAACAACTAAAAATCAACCACACAATCAAATATATAGCATTTTTTCTTCGTGTAGCAAAAGTTCGCGCGTAATTTTGAAAAGTTCTGGCTTCTCATTTGTTGATTTTTAAAAATTTTGAATCGGCCAATGAGAAGACAGAATTTTTCACATTTGACCTATGAAATGTAGATGGCGCCAACTTACTTTGATTGTTTTAATTTTCCCCGAAATATCCAAATCGGGAACCGCATTGTACCAAGCACTAGACAAATTCCGATTGATTTTCAACGTAAAATTCACCGGCTCCAACAATTTACACTCTCTCTCAATATCATTCGTTTGACTTAACCGAACTCTCGCTATTTTCAACTCAGACAACGACATTTCCAGCTCATCAACAACAGCACGTCGATCACCATTGTCCCCTTTATTCACACTCAATGTCGTAAATCGATTGGAAAGCGAAATGAAACCTAAATCCAGTAATATAGCATCGTAACTACTTGAATCTGTCGGTACAATGATATCAGGCGCTTTCAAATTAATCTCCAATGAGATTTTCGTCGCCTTTTCATACACATCTTTCATATTCTCTTTAGCCACTTGCGCTGCTGCTTGAGATGCTTCGATAATCTTCTGTTGGGCCGCTTGGAATTGATTCAAAAAGTTCTACAAACAAACCCTACCATTAAACAACATTCACATTCGTTGAATAAACAACTTACAAGCATATTAGAAACAAACCAATTCAAAAAAACAATCCTTAAACCACCCAATTTCGCTTTCACCACAATATCCGGCTTATCACTGCTCTCATCCAAATTGTTCAACACAATTTGCGCTGACAATGTCTCACCCTCAATTCCTCTCAGTATTAAACTATGCACTGTCTTCGGATTCAAATCAATGATCGCCAAATCTTTCAGATTGGCATTGATTTGCGTGTACGGCTCTTTAACAATCACTTCACCATTTATACCACGAATTGCACACGATGAAATCCTTGACGAATCCGTCGCAAATTCCACCACCAATTCCTTCAATTTAGCATTCAATTTAAATTTAATCGTCTCCACCAATACCGGTATATTTCTCTTTTTCCTTTTCTCTTGCAACATTGTCTGACTAACACTTTCACTGATCGACGATAAACGTCGCTTCAAGCCGCCAGATGTCGTTGTGGCCACCCGGTCTCCACTCGGCACCAAATCCGTCATGGACACAAACTGTTCTTGACATTCTTGACTGAACTGTATCAGTGCCAAAAGTCCCTCCTGATGTAAAATCACATTCAATTGCCCAAATTCCAAAATCAATCTCGCCTCACACGATTTATACACCGAATGTAATTCCGGTGACTTGATATCGACTTGCGTAAACTCCACCTTAATCACATCGTCACTAGATGGCGTACTGATAATATCGATAATCTCCTCATTTCTACGTTGTTGTACACTGATATCGGCCAATTGCAATGAAACTCTTGTATTGTAAGTTTGTTGAATGAGATCACATTGCAATGACTGCACTTTTAATGTCGCTAAATCCGTTTTGGGACTGGTGATCGAATCTTGATGTGTTAAAATCACCGACAATTCACTCATAACAAAGTTCACATCAAGTGTTGTAAATTGTACGAAATCTTTACGTGCCTCTTCAACCGTCTTACGTAGTAACTGTTTAGTTAATTTCGCATTCTCCTGCATTTCCAGATACTTTAATAACATCATACTCGACCCGCCAGCTACATCACGTTTCAACGGTCTCGGCTCACCGATTTCGTCACTCTTTGGCAATGGAATACTTGTACCAAGTGCAATCAACAAGAACAAACGTGCATCAGTCAAATTCAATTGAATCGAGGGCAGTTTGCATGTGATTTTACTTAATGGCAGTCTTGGATCATCGGTTATTAAACATTTGGAATACGTTAAATTAAGCGTAATTGGATTTAAAATGTGCATTGGTGAGATATTTGTTGATTGTTTTATATAATCTTTCCAATGCTCATCACTTTGTGCCATTAGGATTTGTAAATCGGTTAAATCGAGTTTAAATTGATCATAGGAACGTTGGATTAATTCTTTCATGATCTCCTCCTGTTCCATTCCTTCACCGTGCAATTTACGTACACTTACCATCTCGGAACGGCTTCGATCCAATGTGTATATGTGAACATTACCCAAATTCGCGACTAGAACATTCTCGTTGCCCGTGTAACGGCCCTCGTATGGCACTATTACAATTGGGGCATGCAAAGTTACGTCCAAATCGAGTCTAGTGTGTTTTTCAATCGCATGTTGAAGACCGGTTGCTGTCATTTCTTTCATGTTGTTCAGACTGTTACCAGCGGCCGCTGAAATCCTGCAAAAAACATTTATTTAATCATATCGAGTCGATTTGTTCTTACTTACTGATCTAATGACGTGTTTTGCGGTATTGTAAACACATCCACAATCTTATTAATTGTTTGTGCATCATAAATGATGGTTAAAGGATTTGCCATCACATGTACACGCTGATCACACAATTTATCTAGTGGATTCGTTTCGAATTTCACAGTTAACAGACCCTCTTCGGTGTTACGTGTCTCGGAGGTGATTAATTCGGGAAACACACCATCTTGTTGTAAACCGTAAGTGGAAAAGTCATCAATCTTCACATTTACACTGAAAAAAGACAAATTTAGACTTTTTTCCATTTGTTTTAATGGGAAATTACTTAAGAGCTGAGGCTGCCGCACGAGTCTCCAATCTACATTTAACTCCCTTCAATTCGGTGAACAAAATGCGCGGCACTTCGTTCTCGTCGTCACGTAATTCCACTTCTAAAGTGCGAAGAACGAAGATGCAAGTGTTGTCGATGTACGCTTCGGGAAATTGGGCGGGTGCAGCATTTTCATGGTAATCGATTGCTTTGTAGAGACGAGATTTCTCTTCTGGTGTCATTGCTTCTTCAAACTGTTTCACTACATCAAAAAACGAGAAATGTACACAAGATAAATGGAGAATTAGACGGTTTTACATAAATCTGTTGATTTCTCCATGGATTCCTGCTCTTGGGACGCATTAGCGCCCCACATCCAACCAAACCACGATTTCTTTTGGGCTGTTTGTTGGGTTTTCGCTAACCGTTCGGTTTCTAATTCGATTCTTTGACGAATGATTACAATGTTAGTTAAATCGAGCTCTTTTTCACATTGATTTAAACGTTCCGTGTCTTCGCCTTTGCACTAAAACGAATTTAATTAAAAAAATTATGTTTCTAGTGTTAATAAGCAGTCTTACAGTGTTCTGTAATTTCTTTTGATACAAAACTCCATACTCCTTACACATTTGTCGATGATTTAAGATATTTTCCCAATTCCAGTTACGTCTACGACGCCTTACTTCACCTTCTAGCACACAGGTGAACGCAAAATGCCACCAAGCGCTGTAATTACCCTTATAACCTTCCACATTCGGTCTGTATTTTCTGTAAGGTGTCCCTTTGGACATTCGATCCATTGAATCGGCCAAAGCGATTATATCTCTATACTGTGCCTTGGAAATACCAATAAACAATTTCTCCATGTCTAAATTTAAATGGATTTTCGGTATTGTAAAGGGATGTTCATCTAGTTCGGGTTTTTGGTTCATTCGTAGACGAGCAGAAGCATTTATTGGTCCCAGAACTGAAATGGGACGGAAACTTTTCAAGCCACCCTTGTAACAACAGCCTGCTATCTTTGTTTAACTTGTTTCATACAAGGATAGCGATATTTATACAGGTGTGAGTCAACTTACTATAGCAATAACCGTTGGGAACGGCACTTTTCGATGCAATATCAGATTGCATTTTGTAAATTAGTTCGACGTGTGGTAAATTGTCGTAGGTGGTCGTATTACAATTCCAGTAAACTGCAAGTCCCTCCAGTTGTACGATTTTAAATATTTTCGAGATATTTTCTTGTGTAATGGCCGGTCTCCAATTTTCATCTGTACTAACGACTTTCAATTCGCTTAACGTAACGCCCAAAGCGAATGTTTTTCCTGGATGTGTCACCTTGTCTTCATATCGTATATGAATATTTTTGATGTTCAATTGAACATTTTTTATGATTTGTGTTATCAGTTTTTCAACAAAAGTGAAATCAGCTTTCGGTTTATCTAAAAATAACAATTGATTCACTACAAACTCTGCAACTTCCTATGGAGTGTCACCTTTAGCGGCCTCCGCCTTTTTCGCATCCTCCACTTTCTGAATCTCCTTCTGTTTCGCTTCAAACAGCTTTTTATCCTCCTTAATCGGATCATATTTCACCTGTTGATTCGGTTGTGCCAACAAATAAATGTCCTCCACATTAATCACAAACTCGGAGTTGTACAAATTCTTCCAGGGTATCTTCAACACCAATTTCCCAATGCGTCCGTAAACGGTTTGCACTGGCAAATCGAGTTCGTCTAAAGCGCTTTGCTTTAGCACCAAATTCTTCAACTCCACATCGCCTAAAGCAAAATGAATATTTCAAACGGTGTTAATATGTTAATATGGATGCCAATTACCGCCCCATATGCCCACATTCAACTGATTCCGGTCCAAATTCTCAACATAGTCACCCAGGACACTGTTTAGAACTTGAGTTAAAACACTCTCAAACACCATGATTTTTGACTAGTACTACGAATACCTAAATAAACTAGTTCTTCAGCGCTATTTACACGCCGAATTAAGTCAACATGACGGTCTAATCGGTTGGTTTGTTCTATTATTGGAGATGACAACAGAATCAAGGTTGTGACCCCCATAAACCAATTAATTACTTTTAATATAATTTTCTTATTATATCAATATACAGTGATTTATCTTAGAAATTAGATTATCTTTAATACAATGCTAATAAATTTAATCACAATAAAGAAAATTAACAACTCTTTTACTGCGAAATATTTCGGAACAAAGTAGGTCAACTTCCGAAAATTTGTGAGGTTATAATTACGAATGCCGGTAAAGTAGGGAGAAATGAAAACATCGCCATCTATTAACAAATATACTTTTTATTTATTCGAAAAAGTAAAAAAATTAGTGATGGAATAAACGTAAATTCGTGTGTGCCAATGTAATGTTATGCTCATTACAAGCCTTAATCACTTCCTCATCATTCGTAGACCCAGCTGGACTGCCAATATACCTCACACCACTCAATCTCGCCCTATCTACATTGTCTCTGAACGGGAAGAACGCATCCGATCCCAAAGCAACACCATCCAACTTCTTCAACCATTCCGTACGTTCAGCTTGTGTCAATGGAGTGGGCACCTCTTCATACATCGCATTAAACACCTCCCTATTCATATCCTTCCCCACCGTATCATTCACATAATTATCAATTGCATTCGAGATTTCCGCCCGTTTAACATTCTTCTTAAACTTCATATTCAACACTTTCGGATGCTGTCTTAACCACCAGTTATCAGCTTTATCCCCTGCCAATCGTGTACAATGAATCCTCGACTGTTGCCCCGCACCAATTCCTATCACTTGTCCATTAAATGCATAACAAACGGAATTACTTTGCGTGTACTTCAAAGCGATTGTAGCCACAATCAAATCCCTTACCGCCCCTTCCGGCAGACTTTTGCTACTCGTCACCACATTCTTAAACAAATTCCCATCAATCACTGCATTGTTACGATTCTGTTCCATTGTAAGGCCGAATAAAACTTTCCTTTCCATCGGATCTGGTTCGTAGTCGGGGCAAATTTGCAGTACACAATAACCGCCGTTTTTCTTCTTTTTTAACAATTCCAGCGCTTCTGGCGTATACCCGGGCGCGATGATGCCATCGGACACTTCACGCGATATTAATCTTGCTGTGACTTTGTCGCAAACGTCGCTTAACGCCACAAAATCACCGAACGATGACATTCTGTCCGCTCCACGAGCGCGAGCGTAAGCAGTCGCCAATGGGGTGAGTTGGTCGTACAAATCGTCCACCATACACACTTTAGCCTGCAAAAAATCGACATGTTTATACTGTTAAAAAGTCATATTGAGTTCGTACTTGATTGTGGTCCAATGGGACGCCCACAGCGGCGCCAGCGGGCGATACATGCTTAAAACTCGTCGCTGCCGGTAACCCTAGCGCCTTTTTCAACTCCTTCACCAATTGCCAGCCATTCAGAGCGTCACAGAGATTAATAAAGCCCGGCGAACCGTTCACAACAGTCAACGGCAATTTGGGCAGTGTGGTGTACAATTGTGCGGGCTTCTGGTGCGGATTCATGCCATATCTGAGGGTCATCTGTGAGATTCCATTCGAGTACTGTTTACGGAAATAATCGGAAATGGCTGCATCGTAATCAGCGGTGTGTGTGAACGCTTTTAATGCCAATTGTTGACGTGTCTCTTGTGTTGTGTCTTTTGTGGGTGTGTTCTGTAACTCATTCACGACTTTTTCGTAGTCGTTCGGATCGCAGAGCACTGTAACACGGGAATGGTTCTTCGCGGCGGCTCGTAATAAAGTTACACCGCCGATATCGATATTTTCCACTGCAGATTCGATGGTTACATCCGGTTTGGAGACGGTTTGGACGAACGGGTAGAGATTGCAAACGACAATGCGTATTAACTCGATGTTTTGTGACTTTAAATCGGCCAAATCAGACGGGATTAAGCTGGAATAAAAAAAAACACCCTGTACATAGATTGTCTGTCCTTGTTTAATGGACTGTGTTAGAAAGAGATGGAAGATAACCGTGATTTTTTTGAGAATTGTATTATTTTTAATTTACCGTGCTAGAATACCACCGTGCACTGCAGGATGAAGAGTTTTAACACGTCCTCCAAGGATTTCAGGTGCTCCAGAGATTTCAGAGACGTCTTTTACGGGAAGACCAGCTTCTCGTAGGGATTTTGCTGTTCCACCGCTTCCAACTAAGGTAAAACCTAAGTCTTTTAGCTTTTTACCTAATTCAATTAAGCCGGTTTTGTCCGAAACGGAGAGTAAAGCTGAAAATGCGATTTTAGACACGTGGTTTTAGGAGTTTTCGAAATATTTACCAATTTTGCCACCTGTTGCCATGCTTGTTTCGATTCCCAACAATAATCTAGTTAACTTGTGAATTGTTTCTGGATTGAATTGTTGGTTGAACTGATGAAATAATTGTGATAATTGGACGCTTTTATTAGTAAAAAGGTCATACAGAGAATGTGATAAACTCTGGCACCCCTGCAATTGATTCAAAACAACTTCTTATTTATGCTTTTTTAACTTATTGACGAAATAGATAGAAGAAAAATAAATGTTGTAATAAACAACAGTGAGGAAATAATCAGACGATTAATTGATTTCTTGATGAAAAATAGAATTTAATTTAAATTGTACATAAAAGAATTTTTGGAAAATGAAACCCCCACTACAATAATAACAAATTAGTCAAATCCTGTAAATACTTTGATGGGTCATGGATAGAGGGCAGGAGCACCGCAATTTAAACATGGCCTCCAAAAATTAAATGTCGCGCTCTTGATATTATTGATCTATATTTTCTGGTCCAAACAAACAGCTTCCACACGTTTTATTAACATAGTGATGAAAAAACACCACATTTAAATCATGTGACACAAAAAACCAAATAGAGGAATGTTGCCCTTCAACAAGAAATCTTCATCTGAGAGTGTGTGAAGAAAAATCTGAAAAAATGATGCTAGGACGTAAACAGAGCCTCAAAGGCGAACCAATTTTAGCTGATTATGGTCCAGATGAGATATTCAACGAGAGTACAGACATAGAATGGGTGAACAAGGTAAAATCGTTCATACTTCCTCCTTGACTCTAACATTCAACAACATTTTTCTCATTTCAGCGCTGGGTTCGCCGAATAATGCGACTTTGTGCCCTTCTAAGTCTGGCATCAGTCAGTTGCAACACTCCAAAAACCTTTGAAAAGCTCCATTTCATGCAAACATTAACTTTTGTCGTGGATGCCACTGTTACATTCCTGTACACATGCGAAATGATTGCCAAAATGCACATTCGTGGCATTCTGAAGGGCGACAAACCCTACTTGAAAAACCATTGGTGCCAATTCGACGCTAGCATGGTATTCTTCCTTTGGATCTCCGTTATTCTTCAATCTTTCGAAATGTTAGCAATCGTACCTCGGTTCAGCTACCTCAGCATCCTCCGTGCACCACGTCCATTGATTATGATACGATTCTTACGAGTTTTCCTCAAGTTTTCCATGCCTCGATCACGTATCAACCAGATATTCAAGTAAACAATACCCTCAATCCGCAATTCAAACTTTCTTAACTATCCATTTATTTTTCAGACGTTCAAGCCAACAAATCTACAATGTCACATTATTTTTCTTGTTTTTCATGTCTTTGTATGGTTTGTTGGGCGTTCAATTCTTCGGCGAATTGAAAAACCATTGCGTCACTGTCAACACCTCACATCCAACTCATTTAACCATCAACAGTCTTGCTATTCCCGATACGTTCTGCTCTTTGGATCCGGCCTCTGGTTACCAATGCCCCGAAGGCATGAAATGCATGAAACTCGAAGGTTTATCCCGCTACACAATCGGCTTCAACGGCTTCGACGAGTTCAGTACGCACTTTCCATTCATTTTCAAATTGCTCTCTAACATTTCTCACTTTCAGTAACCAGCACTTTTACTGTCTACCAAGCAGCCTCGCAGGAAGGCTGGGTTTTCATCATGTACCGAGCGATCGACTCTCTTCCCGGCTGGCGAGCGGCTTTGTATTTCAGCACAATGATCTTCTTCCTCGCTTGGCTGGTGAAGAATGTGTTCATTGCTGTGATTACCGAAACGTTCAACGAGATCCGGGTGCAATTCCAGCAAATGTGGGGCGTTCGGGGCCATATTCAAAGCAGCACCGCGTCACAGATCCTAATCGGTGATGATCGCGGTTGGAAATTGGTCACATTGGATGAGAATAAGCATGGTGGTGCAGCGCCCGATTTCTGTCACAAAATCCTTCGTTCGCCGCATTTTCGGTTGCTTGTCATGTGCGTAATTTTGGCCAATGGCATTGTAACAGCGACCATTCGGTTTAAGCATGACGAACGACCGCGGCAAGTGTTTTATGAGAAGTATTACTACATCGAGCTTGGATTCACGGCATTATTAAATCTGGAGACCATCTTTAAGATTTGGTGTTTGGGGTGGAAAGGGTACTGGAAACATTCCATACACAAATTCGAGTTATTGTTGGCGGTAGGCACGACGTTGCACGTTATTCCCGGCTTGTATATGACTGGATTCACGTATTTTCAAGTATTAAGAGTGGTGAGACTGATAAAAGCGTCTCCGTTGTTGGAGGATTTTGTTTATAAGATTTTCGGACCGGGCAAAAAGTTGGGCAGTCTGATTATTTTCACAATGTGTTTGTTGATTATTTCGTCAAGTATTTCGATGCAGTTGTTTTGTTTTTTGGATTTTACGAAATTTGAGACGTTCGCTGAGGCGTTCATGTCCATGTTTCAAATATTGACGCAAGAAGCGTGGGTGGAGGTGATGGATGAGACGATGTTGAGGACACGATCCATGCTGGCACCGCTGGTGGCTGTCTATTTTATACTTTATCATCTCTTTGTGACGCTGGTAGGAGAGCTAGTTAGTTTTTTTATTGAATTGGTGTGTGAAATCAAGCGATTTTCCAGATTGTGTTGAGTTTGTTCGTTGCTGTGATTCTCGACAATTTAGAATTGGATGAGGATATTAAAAAACTCAAACAGTTGAAGTACAGGGAACAGAGTGCAGAGATTAAGGAGACATTGCCGTTTCGTTTGAGAATTTTTGAGAAATTTCCCGACAGTCCATTGATGGTGACACTTCATAAAGTGCCGTCCGACTTTAATTTACCGAAAGTGAGGGAGAGTTTTATGCGGCAATTTGTTTATGAGACAGAGGATGATGAGAATAATATGGAAAGTGGTATTAAGAAGCTAAATGAAGAGATATATGATTCGAAAGTGGTTTATCGCAAGAAAAAACCCTTGAAAGTTTTAATTAATTTACCCAAAGTTCGGGTTGTTAATGTAAAACTAAAGAGGGCGTCAGTGGCGCATATAATCAAGTGAATTTAGTGACTTTTCAAATTGATTTGATTTTAACTGTTTTTCTTTATAGTGATTCAAATAATCAACGATTAATGCTGGGTGATTCGTCAATGATTCCTGTACCAGGCACTAAAACACCGATAAAACCTCAAGGGACTGTAAATAGTATAAAACAGTTTGGTTCACGGTCGATACGACGCAGTGTTCGAAGTGGTTCAATCAAATTGAAACAAACTTATGAACATTTGATGGAAAATGGGGATATTGGAGTGAATCGAGTCACATCGAATCGTGCACGTCCTGTGGGTCCTTTGGACATAAAGTTATTAGAAGCGAAACGACAGCAGGCTGAAATGCGAAGGTTTGTATTGCTGGTTGCATACTTCAGCCATAAATTTGATTCTGTTTAGGAATCAACGGGAAGAGGATTTACGTGAAAATCATCCGTTTTTTGATACTCCCCTATTTGCTGTGCCACGGGAAAGCCGTTTTCGTAAATTATGTCAGTTAATTGTTTATGCCCGTTATGATGCACGACTTAAAGATCCCTTAACTGGGAAGGAACGTAAAGTTCAATACAAAACTTTACAGTAAGCGAGTAAAAAAAGGTTCAATAACAATAAAACTCAATTGTATATTGATTCTAGCAACTTTCTGGGTTTGGTAACATACTTAGATTGGGTGATGATCACAATGACAACCTTATCCTGCCTTTCAATGATGTTTGAAACGCCTTATTACCGTGTAATGGAGAACGTAAGTCTTCAAATTGCTGAATACTGTTTTGTGATCTTTATGAGCATGGAATTAGCACTTAAAATTCTTGCTGATGGTCTTTTCTTCACACCGAAAGCGTACGTTAAAGATGTGGCTGCCATTCTGGACGTGTTCATCTATCTAGTCAGTTTGACTTTCTTATGTTGGATGCCGAAAAGCGTGCCACCGAATTCCGGTGCTCAACTCTTGATGATTTTACGCTGTTTGAGACCATTACGGATCTTCACTCTAGTACCCCACATGCGAAAAGTTGTGTACGAATTGTGTAGAGGCTTTAAAGAGATTCTTCTCGTATCGACATTGTTAATTCTCTTAATGTTCGTGTTTGCCAGTTACGGGGTGCAATTGTACGGTGGCAGATTAGCCAGATGCAACGATCCAACAGTGACAAGACGTGAAGATTGTGTTGGTATATTTCTCCGACGTGTTTTTGTCACGAAAATGAAAGTGCAACCGGGTGAGAATGAAACATTTCCGGCAATGTTGGTGCCCAGAGTGTGGGCGAATCCGAGACGATTCAATTTCGATAATATCGGCGATGCGATGCTTACATTATTCGAGGTGTTGTCGTTTAAGGGTTGGTTGGATGTGAGGGATGTGTTGATAAAGGCACTTGGACCTGTTCATGCGATTTACATTCATATTTATATATTTCTTGGTTGTATGATTGGTTTGACGTTGTTTGTTGGTGTTGTTATTGCGAATTATTCGGAGAATAAAGGGACAGCATTGTTAACGGTGGATCAAAGACGTTGGTGTGATTTGAAGAAGAGATTGAAGATTGCACAACCGTTGCATTTACCACCGAGGCCGGATGGAAAGAAGTTTAGAGCGTTTATTTATGATATTACGCAGAATATCAAGTTTAAGAGGTGTATTGCGATGATGGTGTTGATTAATAGTGGATTGTTGGCGTATACGGTGAGTTGTCAAGTGAAACGGCGATTTAAATGCAAGTTTAACTGGTTTTTTCGTAGTGGAATAGGGAAGAAGCGCATACGGAAATTTTAGCGACTGTTGGAATGATTTGTACATTGATTTTTGTGGTTGAAGTTGTGATGAAGAATATTGCATTTACACCGCGAGGATATTTACAATCGCGTCGTAATCGATATGATTTGTTCGTCACTGTAATGGGAGTGTTTTGGATATTTGTTCATATTATGTTTATGGTACTTGAATTGAAACTGTTTTTTATTTTTTATAATGTGATTGCTTTGTTACAGAATGATTTAACATACTTTGTTGGTTTTATGGTGGTGATTCTACGATTCTTTACAATAACAGGCAAACATGCGACTTTAAAAATGTTGATGTTGACTGTTGGTGTGTCTGTTTGTAAAAGTTTCTTTATTATATTCGGAATGTTTCTGTTGGTGTTCTTTTACGCTCTTGCGGGTACGATTATCTTTGGTACGGTGAAATATGGAGAAGGAATTGGTAGAAGAGCGAATTTTGAGTCGCCAGTGACTGGAGTTGCGATGCTCTTTCGTATTGTCACTGGAGAAGATTGGAATAAAATTATGCACGATTGTATGATACAGCCGCCGTATTGTACACCAGCTGATAACTATTGGCAGACGGATTGTGGAAATTTCACTGGTTCTCTGGTTTATTTCTGTACATTTTACGTGATAATCACATATATTGTGCTGAATTTACTAGTGGGTAATGCAGGACTGTTTAATACAGTTTAAAACTCTATTATATTGTTTGTTTTTCAGCTATTATCATGGAGAACTTTTCGTTATTTTATTCAAATGAAGAAGACGCACTGTTGTCGTATGCTGATATAAGAAATTTCCAAAACACTTGGAATATTGTCGATATACATCAGCGTGGAGTGATTCCAGTACGTCGAGTCAAGTTTATTTTACGGTTATTGAAAGGGCGATTAGAAGTGGATCCACAGAAGGATAGATTGTTGTTTAAACATATGTGTTATGAACTGGAGCGTTTACACAACGGAGAAGATGTTACTTTCCATGATGTCATCAAGTAAAATGATTTTTTTTTCAAACACAACAGCGCCATGGTCAGTTATTGAACTAGTCGTTGTGGGTAACCTTGTAAACAAAATCACCCCATAAGGAGTAGTTCAACAATTGACCGTAGTTACTTGTGGTGGCGCTGATTTGTTCAGCGTTCTTGCAAATTACAATTTCCAATTTGTGATTTTCTTTTCAGCATGCTCTCTTACCGTTCGGTGGATATAAGAAAAGCTTTACAACTCGAAGAATTACTCGCCCGTGAAGAATTTGAATATATAATCGAAGAGGAAGTGGCCAAACAGACAATTAGAACATGGTTGGAAGGCTGTTTAAAGAAAATACGCTCAACGAATGTATGCTAATGGATGGTTTTTCATTACAAACAGTATTTTTAATTGTTTTGTGTTCTCAGAAACAACAAAACAGTCTTATCGCCGGTTTGAGAGCAACGAACGAAGCAATTCTAGCGGCCGACCAGCAATTAGAAGATAAGAAAACAATCACTCCTGACCAAGAATGTGAAACCGATGTGAAAGAGAACGAAACAAAGAAACAAAAGTTAACAATTGCATTGCCACGATCGGATAGTATAGGAAGTACGGGCGGTCGTAAATATTTGGCACCCACATTATCAGATCCGTCTGCTAGACAGGAAAAGGAACGTATGTCGACGAAGAAGAAGAATAATCGACAGCCGGGTAACAAATTAAATCATTTTCAAAGAAATGAGATTGTAGGAATCTGTAATTTCAGTTTCAGTCAACAAGAATGTATCGCATTTGAACGATTGCGAGAGTGTCCGAATGCCCAGGGACGTATTCAACAGTAAAACATCGGTCCCTAAAGTGTCCAATACTTTTAATGAAATTCGTGATTGGTGGAATGAACAATTAGCATACGCATCGCAATCTAGCGATGAGGAATAGAAACAAAATGTACAGTTACAAGGATGAAAAACTTATTTATTGTTATTATCCTCATAGGCCATGGTTATTTGTTAGTAAAGTAAAGAAAAACACCAAAAAAACTGGAAATAATTTTATTTTCCATATAATATACATAGAAAAGTAACAGAAGTTGAAAGAGAAAGTATTTGTTAATGAAAAAATGATAACCTTATAGCTGAATACAAAAAGGCAGATGAAACAAAATTAAAAAAAAATCATTAATTCTACATGGATTTCCAAAAGGGCTTGAAAAAGGAAATTAAAAACGTTCAACTCTAAACCGTACACTGCAATTTTTGTACGTTGCATTTGAAAAAGCCACACATTTTTACTCTTTAACCTTATGATTTTTAAAAAATTGTTGATCCCCTTCACTAACAAACCGTTTTCTGCCACGTGACGGCATTTTCTGCAAAATACTCTCAGTTAAGAAACCTTCCTTATGGCATTTGTCAACGAATCGATCCAATATTATATACGCCAATGGTACATCCATACTGATATCGGGTAAATCATCAAAAACACGTTGAAAACCACGCTCCATCTGATCAGGGGTCACCAGAATGGCATCGGCAAATGACTTCAATAAACAACACAACGAATCCTCCTTTACCACACTATTCGCCTCCAATGCCATCACAATGGCTTCGTAAACCAATTCATGATGGAAATGGGGCACTTCCAGTTGTCTAAGACATCGATGCGCCTCTGCCACATCCTTAGACGACAGAAACTCTTGTAATAGTAGCGACATCTGTCGCGTCAACGCCTTCACCGGTCGCAAAGCACCACCAACACCCCAAACATTATGCAATCGCACCAGGCCATGTTTCATACTCAGCAATGTGTCAGCACGTTCCAAAGCGTCCAGAAACGGTTTAATGTCACTTTTCTCTTTCGTTGTAGTAATAAATTTCGGTGGTAGACAATCGTCGGCGATGGCACGTGCAATGAAATTCCCTAAAGCGGTCGGTGCATCAGGCACATCCAATATTAGATCGTTCACATTCGCTAAGAGATTCTCGAATGCTTTACTGATATCGAATTCATTGATTGTATGCCCAAACAGATCGGAAATAAGTACAGATGTCATTTCACGATGTGATTGTTTGTGATCCAATGAGATCTCGATTAATTGTTCCACAAGTAAATCACGTCGATTTGTCGGTATTAGTTCGTTTATGGACACAGCCGCTTCGCTAGTGTCGCCATTCTCGAAATATTCCAAAATGATCGGTTCCACTTTCTTTCGTATATCGTCTTTACTCACATCCGGTATGACTGCCTTCAATTCAATGTCGCCATTGTTCTCACTATCGAAATTCGGATCGTTCACGTCCTCGTACGTTTCCATTAATTCGCAACCAGGAAGGCCCCAGACGCCTTTGCCACCAGCGCCGCCCTTCTTCGGCAGACCACGGCCGTAACCGTTGCGAGAGCGACGAGAGTTCTTCCAGGAACGGGGACCGTGCACGAAACCACTGCCACTGGTCACATTGGGACTTTCTTTGCTATTTTGACGATGGACACGTCTCGAACGACGCTTAGAGCCACCTTCAGCGGTACTGGACACTTCACCAGGATCTTTTATTGATAATTCATTGTCGACCACTTCGTTTATGTCATCAATAATGTCGTTCTCGTGTTTTGTTGTTGTCGGCGAAGCCATTTTGGTGTACTTCCAATTGGAATCAAGTTGCTTAGGAAATGTGTTGGTGTTGTTGCCCGATTGGAGGCGTAAATATGTCTGCTAAACAAAACACAAACGATATTATTGTCAACGTTGTGCAGAGTATAACAGTTTTCTATAAATAACAATTGTGAAATTATTTAACGCTTATACAAGACTGCATAACACTATAATAGATTGTTTGGTGTTGTAATAATAGCACGCGGTTGAACAAAAACAAAACAAACATGCATAAATTAAAGATAATTTTTTTAAAAAAATATCATATTTTTATCACCTGCGCTCTAGTTGTAGCTGGATAATAAATAATAAACGTTTGATTTACAATCGAATGTGGAATAAACCGTTTTTTAGGAATTTTATCAGTATTTCATTGGAATAACACGTTTGAAATGGAGAAAAAAGCACTCGTTTTAAGCAAATAGCGACTTCAAGTACATAAACAACAAGTCTATAACCTTTAAAGCGGTTTCGATGTGTTATTGTTCGCTCTTACCTTGTCTAATCGATCCGGTTAGAGAGAGATGAAATGGGGGTCAGTGTGTCGTAGTATGGTTCGTACTAGTGTTGTGGCTTTAGGCACGTCCACACTGGTGGAGTGGGCAAAATGCCAAAATAATAATCTAAATGCGATTCAAAACAAACACACCCGCAAATTAATTCAATTTTATAGAAAATCGATGTGTTGCTAGAACAATATTCAAAATACGGACAGTATAGAGTGGAATCGTAATAGAAATTCGGAAAGAATTGCTTAAATATGTTGCACACGCACACAAAATGGCATTAGAGAATTTCTGGAAAATATCGACAACATAACCTATAAGAACAATAAAGTCGACCTTGAAATGACTTATGTCGATAATGCAGTGTTCTGCAATTAGTTTGACGAATTGACTACTAGATGGGTCTAGCAGTGGTGATTCAACAGTAAAAGAGAGGTTAGTTCCACTTTAAATCTTTTTATTGTGCCGCCATAAATATATACATAAAATAAATAAATAAATATATTTGAAACTATACAAAATAATAATAAAGAGAATACTTGTACAATATTACAGATTGTTTTGAAAATACAGTTAAAACAAAGTGTATTTGTTAAAAATATAAAGTACTTTATGCAATGTGCTTAAATAGAAAAAACATTTACATTTTCCATATAATGGTCCATTTCACTGGTAAGTCATTTATATATTTAATACATTCGTAGCAAAAATACTTATTTATATTGTTTCTTCATCGTTATTTTTTATCTATCCGGACATGAAAATAAACGTCTCTATCGTTTTTATAAGATTAAAATTGTCTCTTAGAAAATTACTGAGTTAATCTATGCAATTATCACAATCATTAGAATCATAATAAATGCACGTGTGTCTCTGATTTATTGACTATGTCAGAACGATTTTGAGCATTTTTGTTTTTCATTGGTTTTCATAATTTTTCTTTTCACTAAACCACACACGTGCAATAAGTACAACAATGTTTCTGTTTCCCCTAAAAAACTAGCTATAAATAAAGAAAATAAATTAGAAAAAAATCCTCTAAATTAGGCACTGTGACTGTCATAATTTATTAATCAAGAGCTCCTTGTGCCGTATTCGGTAACATTAGACACAACAAACCACTTCCTGTAATTGAAAAACATCAAACAATTAATATGCCAACAATTCATCTTGAACTAATTACCGAAAAGCATTGCCGAGAACAAAACAATCGGCACAACACAATTCAAATCGATAAGGAAACCGAATAATAAGTTCCCAAGAAGGGCACCTCCTCTGCCAAAGGTTAGCGACAGTGCTGCCGCCATCACCCTACGGAAAATCATTCAACTATTACCACAGGTCTAACCCAAAAAACACAATTTCTTACCTCAAATTCGTTGGAAACAGATCCACAATTACAGCATACACTGTACTAATCCCTAAACTTGTCAATGCTTCAAAAATGCACGATAATACCAGCATACTGGTGGTGGAGCTGCCGAAATAGAGGCCCACTGTGACAGCACCGGCGACCAACAAACTGAAAACTATAAATCGGTTTAACAAATCGCCATTTTAAGCGAGTTTATTTGTGTGTACCTAAGAAAAACTTGGTTCCTAATCGATGTACACACAATGGCAGCCAGAAACTGGTCGGAATGCACGCCAAACCGATGATTAAAGTGTGCAAAAAGACGGAATCGTTTATTGGATCGCCGCAGAATTGTTCAGCATTTGTACTGTTGGCGGACACAACAACCGACGACACCTCACAAACGGACGCCCTCTCGTTCGGATGAAGATTCTCGAACTCTTCGAAACGGTAAAATAATTCCGGGAACCAAATCATCAGTGTGTAATAGCTGGTTGTAAGACCGAATTGTATTAAACACGTGATGACAGTGTATCTTAGATGTGGTGGTTTGCATAATGCTTTGGTTTGTTCCCAAATTTCTTTTAACAGTAATTTCAGTTCCTTCGGTTTACGTATGCGAAGACTACGAATACTTCTGGTCGATTGTTGGGAGACCACGCTCATGGTACGGACTTTTTCACGTAAACTGATGACGGGGAAATTGCCAGCATCGTCGCCCGTGTTGCTGGCATACATTCGACGGAGCACTTCCAGTGCCTCGTCCGCTTCACCGCATTCCAGTAGGAATTTCGGACTTTCGGGAAAGAAGAATAGCCACATACCGATTAGAATGCTGGGAATGGAACAAGCGGCGACGAATAGATTCCAACTGGCGAATTTGAAACTTTGCGATTCGTATACAAAGTCCATTGGGATGATGATCCAAGCGATGCCTGTGAAGAATGGTGCGGTTAAGTGAGGAGAATTGGGAGGTTTTGTGAGGTGTTACCTGGAAGGACGATGACTCCAAGTGTCCAAAACAGTTCCATCCAACATAAGATTGTTTCACGGTACTTTCCTGGCTGGAATTCACCCAAATACGGGAAACAAATGCCCATTGCGCCTGTAATACTGCACATAGATGGCGTTAGAGGAGGAAAATTGAGGAATAGTAGTCGAGAGAAAAGTTTGCTCGAGACAGGAATGTCCTTTCGCCGAGGTTTGTATATTATTTTATTCACAATCAGATATAATTAATTTAAAAAATGTTTTTTGAATGTTTTCAGTATAAATTTTTTGCATTTCGGTGCTATAATGACCACATTGTCGCCCGCTTTTGCGGGCGGTAATCTTATTGTCGGTCGGCTATAAACTAAGTGAATTTTTTTAATTTCGAAGTTTTAATTCTGGAACTCTGACATAAATAAACTAAAAATTGCGCCTCTTATGATTTTTTTTGCAAGTTTTGTGCAATCATAAAATACAAAAAGTTACTAAAATCAAATAAATTTTCGATTTTTCATATATAATCTTTAAAATGCACAGAATTGCAAAAAATAGCATAAAGAACTCGTGGCATTTGCTAGCAAATCAGCAATAATGTCACTTTTGCCGTAAAATTTGCCTTATGCAACTCGTTCATTAATATACTAATTTTGAATTTCAACATTTGACATATGTCACTAATGACAATTGTTTGTTGTTACTCATCAAATGACAAGTGAGTTATGGCTTGTTATTGGTGGCCCAATATGAACATTATTAAAAATTGTAGTAGCCAGGATTTTGGGAAACCAGGAAAGTGACCACTTTCCCCTCCAGAGAGGAAAATACATAAATATTACTCGCTTGAATATAACAATTGCTCACTTTCCATTTTTATAAAACACCGGAAAATGCCTCATTACATACTGATTGTGAAGAAAGTTTTTTCCGATGAAGAAAATTGTGTTGAACTTACGCGAATCCATTCAAAAATCGGAGGATCATAAAGAGCCAGTAGACTTGCGAGATGCTGGACAAAAGGCCACAAATGCCGTCCATTAAAAGTGCGCCGATGAGGACGATTTTGCGGCCTTTGGTGTCGGCCAGACAGCCCCAAAAATACGAACCAATTACCATACCTAAAAGACATAGAGAGAAATATAGCACTGATGCATTTGACCCAGAAATTGTTTTGCAAAAGTGAATGAAATTTTATGTAAAAATAAAACAATTAATCATTTTGATTTTCGCCACACACACACACACACATAAAACAGAAACAATAAATTTGTTTTTATAAAGAGGGAGAGAAGGTCGATCAGTTTAGCGAAATTAATTTGCTCTTTAAAAAGATCGAAAAACTGGATTGATTGATTTACACACCAACACAAATTGCTTCATATTTTCCAATAAGTGTTTTGTGTGTGTTTGTAAAGAATATGTAGATCTTTTTTTAATTATAGATTTCGATCCCAATGACGCGAATTTTTTATGTTTTTTCCACAGCAAAAACAAGAACAGTGTGTTTTACCAATGTGAATTATAAATCAAGTGGTATATAAATCTAACCTCGATATTATTTGCAATAATAACGAATAAATTCCACAATAAGATCTACAAGTTGAGGCACCTTGTTGCCAGAGGGTCATTTGATTGGAAAAATGCCATTTTGCAAGGTGCACACAGCAGAAAAGGGACGAACAAATCACGGAGTTGGCAATGAGCGGAAACGTCAATTCAAATGCCACGGCAACTGTCAAATTAGCACCCTCTATATCGCGATCGTAAATCAGCGATAAAAGAAGTATGTTAAATTATTCAATTTAAAATGTAATCTGTCAAGTGGAGCTGACATTGAAACGTTCATTAATTTTGTTAATTTGTTTCCAAGAAATATGTTGGTGTGTTGTAAGTGTGATTTTTTTTCAATTGAAAATGTTCTCACCCAGCATGGGGGCAGCAGTGAGCCACCCTTTGTCGGCCGAACTCATCTGGAAGTCGCATGTCGCCGATGGTAGGACGAAGGAGATGATTGTAATGCCAACAGCGGTATTCAAATAAATCAGACCGCAAATTGTAAGCAAGGTGAAATGGAACTTTCCAAAGCCTATAATCAAAAAAGAAATCGAACAATTAACGAAATTTTCGGACAATTGTTCGTTTAATTTGTTGAATAAACAATTAAAGTATTTGTTTGTGTTTATGCAAGTTTTTCAGTATTGGCAAGGTTGGAGATTATCATTCAAATTTGGTACGGCATAAGCCAAAGTCAGCGTCATTTAGGTCAAGATTACTACCGTGTAAATTTTTTTTAGATCAATATTGAATGCAAAACACCTACGCATACTTGGATTAATATATTATTAAGAGATTAACGAAGTTAATTGAACGGTTTTTCGGAATTTCTCGGGGGGTGGATTTGTAAATGTCGTTTTCATGGCCAACGAGAGTTTCAATTATTTACAACTGATATTTTATTTGGAGAGCACCTTAATTATTTCCTAAAAAAAGTGTTTTAATTAAATTTTTATTTGTACGAGTTTTGATATTTTTTCTGTTACACAATAAGTGAATTATGTACATAGACAAGCGCGCGCGTTTGCGTTTTATCGCTCCACAACAATAATTTTAATTGTTTAATTAAGGCGGTAAATTTCCTTAAAAAGAGACTAATAACTTATTAAGCAAATAATAAATAATACATAATAGACAAACAAATTTTGTTATTTGTATTTTTCCTATTACACGTAGTAAAGGAAATGGAATAACAAAAAAAAATAATAAATTAGTCTAATGTAATTGAATATTGGATAAACGAAATTTGATGGATTAATGAAATCTAGTTACCTGTGCTTTCCAGTGCCCTCTCGAAGTCCTCCCCTTGGCCCTCGATAAAGTCCAAACCTGTAAAAAAATGTTCATGGAACACTAGATTTTTTAAAGAAAATGTCAAAATGCTGACCCATTTTTGAATTGTTTTTTTTTTTGGAAATTTGATAATGAAAATTGAGAAATTATTCTATCAATGCACAAGAAACGTAAAACACTGGATAGGAAAAAATGTAATAAAACGCGGTTTACATCACATACACACACACAACTGAATCTCACCAAATGTCACCTGGGTATAAAATAATTTTAATGGTTTTCGATTGAGAATATCACACATATACCCCCTTCGATCCTCTATTTCTGAGTGTGAGATTACCTTCAAAGGACGAATGGATTTCATTGGTCAATTGGCCATATTATCAGTACATTATGAATACTGTGTATTTATTATATATTTTTTTCTCCATTATCTCAAGATCATCTAATTATTAGGAAAATCTCCTCCCACCCTCGTATGTAGAAATTAATTAATGCACAATACACGTACGGCGAGCACGCTATGATCTCTCTTGTGTAATTTAACAAATGAGCAACACAAAATCGATTTGAAAAGTGTGCGTATAGAGATATTAGAAAAGATATATTCAAGAGTGCAGTGCAAAAAGATTATGTGTGCAATAAAAACTAACCTGTAAAATAAATAATGGGCAACTCGAATTGGACTTGGCAATTTTCGGGTGTTTTATTATTTTGCGGGTGGTCATCGTCCGTTGATGGACTGGTCATTATTCGATGTGAAATTCGATTGCATCGAATGTGAAAATTTTCGATTGGTCAATGCACACTTTTAATAATAAACCGTATCTGTCCACACATAATTTAGAATCGTATTAGAAAAATTGCTGTGGGTGCTCTTGTTGCGTGTCCGTCTTTAGTACTGTCTCTCTTAAAGTATTTTCCCTTCGACATATAATAGAAGATTAAAATTGACAAAGTTCAGAAACACTAAAAATAGAATAAATCGATAATTAAAATAATTACTATGATTAAAATGGTCAGAAATATGGGAAAATAATGGGAGAATTGTGCGACCATCTAAAGTGAGAATAGAAATGAAAAATTGTTTTTCCGGAAAGAATTTTTCCGAAATAAGAGTGGGGAGTAGGGGATGATTATTGAATTTTCTCTAGTCAATATTTGTTGAACGAGACAATGTGGAAATATACGTACTTGTTGCGTGGTTTTGTCGCCAAGTGTACAATATCGAGTCGCGAAAAGGCATGTCTCGCAACGGTCACTAAGAAGACTAAAAAATCGCGACAACTTTGACCTTTATCTCTGTTAACAGTCGTTTCCACATCGTTGATATCGAATGTCATTTGTTTTGAGAGAAAAAAATTCCATGACAAACGAAATATAAACAGATTATATATTTTGTTTGAACAATTAAAGAAAAATTTGAAAAAATGGACAAAATTGCAAAAACAAAATATAAACATGTTTATATTTTGTTTGTACTGTTTAAAATGGCAAGTGTTGAAAATCTGTGCACGTTTCCACAATTTGATGTGTAATTCATGTATGAAAAAGGCGACCTGCGTATATTATTAATAAAATAAAGATAAATAATGTTGTTCACTTGTCAATTACAAGTCAATTTCCAATTGAATTTCAACAAGTGCGAAGGTTTTGTAAATGAAAAGGCCAACCGAATTATTATAACGGGACGTACATAATGTTTGGAAACATAACATTGTTGTTTAGTGTTATTACAGTATTAATCTGTTGTAATTAATTGAAAAACATCAATCATTCCATTAAAAAAAAATTTACATAATTATGTTTGAAGAAATTTCTTCGAAGCATATTTTATCTCGTGCTCTTGATTGTTTTTTTTTATGTAATGTTTTAAGACAGATATATGTGTAAATTAACCTGATTTCCACAAATCGTCCACTGTTTATGGTATTTTATGGTCACATTACAAAGTAATTCCAAACAAATTCCTGCTAATTTAAAAAGAATTTATTTAACATTTTTTTTATGATTTATCTAGATAGCCATGATTTTGTAATAAAGCAAATTTTTACTAATTAAATGACGAATTTTATGGTATATTAAACTATAAATTCGACTAAATTATTGGACAGTTATTACAACTCGAATGAAATTGATTGATTTTCGTAATGTTTTATTTTTTTCGAATGTCGATAATGTCACGCTCTGCAATGTTGGGGCCACTATGTTATTTTCCTGTTTTGAAAAGCGCATAAATTTGACGCCCAGGTCCGGTTCCATTCAACATGGGATATCCGGAGTGTTCCGCCAACAAGAAATTTCAAATGTGAAGACCTTAGAAAATGACCAGTGTGTGAGAGAGAGAGGAGACAGTATGTCGAATTGTGTGTGTGTGTCTGGGACAAGAACGCGTCCTTGCTCTCGCACTTCAAGTTTACATGGCTGTGAAAAACTTCGAACCACTTGATGGACCCGTTGCTCTTGACCGCACGCCATTTCGGATCTGCGAAAATCCCCCATTTGACATTTGTTCTCAAGTGACACATTTGAACAAGCAAATATGGTGGACATGGTGCATTTCCTGGGGAAAATGGCGTCCCTGTCATGTGGTGGAATGCAGAGCAACCTTAGTTGGAAAAGTGATCGAAAGGTCTACAAGGTACGAGGAGGATCTGATGACCTTGCGAAAATTTTACATAATAAATGGTATGACAGTTAAATAATGTGGTGTTTGTTCTAGTTTTCATTTGGTTTTAATTATTGCCTGTCAATTAATTGACACGCACAACTTTATAGATACCATTCACTAATACAGAAACCTGTAATTATAAAGTACTTAAGGATAATTTATGATTTTTTTTAATTTTAAAATTCAGTGTGACTAAGAAGGAAATTGATATCTTTTTTTAATTTCCTATTTTAAATGCTAGACCAGTGCGCGATTTTCATTATGAAAATTCAGGTTAAGGTTTTTCTGTTATACCTATTTTTTTTCCATGTTTTTTTGATATGCAATCCGAATTTCGATATCGTGTTTATTTATAAATCAGTGTTTTCAATCGATTGTTATCTAATAAAAACACATTTTCTATTGTTATAGAGGAAAAAATTCCAGTGGGGAATTTTCAAATAAGAAAAATTGTTGCTATGATGTCAGCTTTTCGCGGTTTCACCTTAATTTGGCTTGTACTGAGATACATGCATGGCTTAATCTTTGAGACATAATTTATGGTTAAGTGCCAATTTGTGTGGGGACTCTTTCCCATCACAATTTAACACAATCCTGGCAGAGATGGGTTCATTAGAGTGGAGAAGTCAATTAAATTCGACTTAGCAATATGGCCAGTATATCTAGGAAGCCATGCGAGTTGGTAAGCCAATTAGAGTTGCGCCCCCTTCGGTTGCATAATAAATTTCAAAAGCTTTGTATATAGAAAATAGAATTAATAAACAGGAGAATAAAGTTCATTATATTATAAGGAGAATGAGGAATGGGGGAATTGAATTAATTTTACACGATAATGGAATGCAGTTGTTTTTAGGTGGCATTTAAAAATAGTCCCATAGAAATCTGTGATTTCCCTGTCGTTTTTGTTTGCATTCAGACGATTCTTATCGCTCTTTTCGGTATTCAGACTTTAAAATTGTTTATGTATACAATCTATTATTACCTACTTGTTATTTACACAATTTTTTTGTGTTTTATTTTTAAACAATCAACACACGCATTTTGAAGTGGTTTGGTTTTAACTGGCTTGAAAATGTTTCAAAAGTCTATTAGGAGATAAAAAACATTCCATTCGTTAATTGCTTATTATAAGTTGATTCTATTTTTATTAAATCACTTATTAAGTTATTATGTACGTCTCAATTCCGGGAATCTGTTGTTGTACTTATTTTCCCTTGTGCGGGATTGAAGAGCGCAGGACGCGCACCACCAACCCTCAGGATGAACAATTGAAAGGCGCCAGTGGGGAAAAGTTGCCAGTGTGCAATTTGCAATTTTAAGAAAAACAATGCGACCAATATAAAAGAAATGGCAGAGAAATTGTACGATTATCAGGGCGGTATTGTGGGCTGGTGGCATGGATTTCGTGCGAATTGTCGTGAGAAATTGTCCGAATATCGTGAGAGGCATTTGAACGGGTTTTGGAGCAGGTGGTTGGGCGGTCCGAGTAGAAATACTAGTGATTTAGGGACAATTAGTCAGGATTATTCCCATATTTACAGGTAATTCAAGTGGTAGCAGCTATTTATAGACGTACAATTGATTGTTTTCGGTTTTTATCAATGATTCATTGACGGAAATCTAAATTTAGTGAGTTTCGCAAATAGGACAGAAACAAAAAATATGTAGTAGATAGTTTAGAATTTTGTAAACCCAAAATTTCTGTCTATTACAGAAAAACGCACTATAAACAATCTGAATTGCATTTTTCTCGCTTAGGAAAATTTTGTTTACAGACGAAAAACACGCAAAGAGCTGGTACGTGTGTCGGCTGCTGTAATGGGTATTGAATTTTCGTATGCAGCTGAAACCGCCTTTGTGTCGCCAACATTATTGAAGATCGGTGTGGAACACAAACATATGACCTTAGTATGGGCACTGTCACCATTAATTGGCTTCTTTTTGACTCCGATATTAGGTTCGTTAAGTGATCGATGTCCTTCAATACACGGTCGAAGGCGTCCTTTTATATTTGTCATGTCTTTAGGCGTACTATTAGGTTGGTACACAACGAAATTGTGTTTGTCTCATGTAAAATGAATGATTTTTAATTGCAGGACTAATTCTAGTGCCAAATGGAGAAAAATTAGGGTATACAATGGGCGATGAACGTCCACCAAATATTAGTAATTTTACCGTTCTTCCACATCGCATTTCGACCAACAGTTTGAACACAGATATTCCTTACAATTACACCAATTCCCATCCGTGGGGGGTGTTTTTTACGATTTTGGGTACCGTTTTGTTGGACTTTGATGCAGATGCGTGCCAAAGTCCAGCGAGGGCGTATTTATTGGACGTTACTGTACCAGGTGACTTTTGTTGTTGATGTTCAGTGGTTTTTTGATAATAGTTTGTTTTCTTGGTAACATGTTGAATTGTTGACTTTTTTTCGTAGAGGATCATGCACGTGGTTTGAGTACGTTCACCATAATGGCCGGTTTGGGGGGATTTTTGGGCTATGCACTTGGCGGTATTAATTGGGATGCGACAACGATTGGTTTACTACTTGGCGGTCATGTAAAAGCGGTTTTCACATTAATTACAGTGATTTTCATTGTTTGTGTTACATACACGATCACGAGCTTCAGAGAAATCCCCTTGGAATTGTTGGAATCGAAGGGGAACGATTCTATTGGGGAGAATGAAGTGATTTCAATGCGAGTTAGACAAAAGTATGGATCTTTAGATAGTACAGTGGAAGAGGACGATGATTTAGAGGTTTTATAATCAAAACAATTAATTTTAATTATAAGAAAATTTTTTTCAGGAGCGGAGTTTGCCGGAAGCGCAAAATATCAAACGGAAAAGCATCGTACCCGATCCAAATGCTTCACTACTCTTGTATTTGAAGAGTATTGTTTACATGCCGCCATCTATACGCATTTTATGTGTAACAAATTTATTTTGTTGGATGGCACATGTGTGTTATTCGTTGTATTTTACGGATTTTGTTGGAGAGGCTGTTTTTGAAGGGAGTCCAACTGTTAGAAAAGCGAATTTCGTACAAAGCAATAAGTTGAAAACAATTTTTTGTAGGCTATTGAAGGCGATCCAAAGCACGATTTGTACGAATCCGGTGTGCGTTTTGGATGCTGGGGAATGTCTATGTATTCACTTTCTTGTGCTTGTTATTCATCGATTATTGAACGGCTTATTGTACGTTTTGGCGCAAAGAATGTTTATGTTGGCGGTTTGTTGGTTTATTCAAGTGGTATGCTGTTAATGGCGATTACAAAGCACCGTTTTGGGGTGATTGTGTTTAGTTGGTCAGCTGGTGTGATGTATTCAACGTTATTTACAATGCCGTATTTATTAATCGCTCATTATCACTCAAAAGGGACGGTAAAAAAAGTTATAAACATGAAATGCTTTTGATTTTAAACTGTTTTCTTTTTGTAGTTTGAAGTGGACGAGAATGGAGAGGAAAAATTGAGCGAACAGATTCGTGGTTTGGGGACAGATGTTGCACTAGTTTCGAGTATGGTCTTTTTGGCTCAATTTCTACTTTCTATGTTAATGGGCAGTATTGTGAATTATTCCGGTACAACGACGGCCGTTGTGGCAACAGCAAGCGTTTTGGCTTTTTGCGGTTCAATCGCAGCCACCCAAATCATGTATCTAGATCTGTAATTTTTATTTAATAAATGACATTTGGTTGTGAATCGCAGTATGTGAATTATCATGACAAAATGGCGACCTTAAACTCTCTTCTAAATTTATCTAGAAATCTATTCTTAATCTTGGTAGACGTTCATTTAATTTCAAACTTGAATAATTCGAAATATTGGCAAACTTCTGTTCTATTTTCGCATATAATAAATGTGAAAAATAGTGATAATAGCGGGTCAAGTGCAATAAAAATTGTTTTCCATATTATTTATGATTCATTCTCAGGTGCAGTCTGAACATAAAAACCGAAAATAGAATTAAATTACGGATAAAACTAGTTATTGAACTGCTTTGGACTGGACTCTAATTTTTCGCGAATAAACCAAACATTTTTTTAGCAAACAGTTCAGCCTTTTGGCAAATAGAAAACTGCTTACATGCTTTTCATCAACTCACTGACCATCGTCATAATCATCGTACACGACATCTTCCAGCTCTTCGTCGGGAATGAAGAAACGGACGATGAGATCGCTACCAGCCCATGCGATCGCCGCTTTTGCATTTCGCGTCGTACTATTCAACATTGTCCTTAACAAATGCGCCCCTTAATCGCGGCTTTGTCGCAACTTTTTCCTCCGTTTATGGTTCACGTACGGCCTCCCTTTGCGGTTGCACAAAGTGGCGTCTTTTCGCGCCGTTTTTAGTGCAATTGTTCGGAACACGGACACAACTTGTTGACTGTTGAGGCGAGTGCGAATTATTCGCGAATTTGTCACCACAAATCGATAATAAAAAAACAGTATAAACGCTTCGAATTCTCGTCTGAATTCCTCGACTTTGTTATTTTAATTGCCTACATACGTCAACTACACTCTCTTTACTTGCTACAACAACTTTTATCTTTAAACAAAAAACCAGGCTAAACTCGTATATCTTTAGAACTTGGCAAATATGAACGATTCTCTCTCTCCCCGAAATGAAATTTTGGCACTTGTTCACACACAACCGAAAAATCATAAATTGCGTCTTGTTAATATGGTAATATTCGCAATAACCTTCAAAATAATCACCATAATAATGCCTCCAAAAACATCCATCCACCAAACTGATAGTGGAAAACACTTTAATGAGTAACCTTGCAGTACATTTGATAACAAAAACTATTTAAATTCTTAAATTGTTCATCGACTTGTCCAACACATCTTTCTTCACTCGCGGATAATCGGGACTGAGTTTCAACACCTCCTGGGCCATATCCACAGCATCTGGATACCTTTTACACTTCATTAAACTATAAGCCAGTTTATATCCGATCGCCGGATTCGCTTTACCACCAAATCTCCAAGCGCTTTCATAATAATTCGCAGCGTCTTTGTATCTTTGCTCTTTTTCCGCAACAAATCCCAAATATTCATACGCTTTGGGGCATGCTTTATTATGTTGCACAACTTTATTCACCAAATCCACAGCGATATCAAATTTAGACGATTGCAAATAGTGATCAGCCAATAAAAGCCAACATCTCTCTAAATATTCCGCATCTTCAAACGTCCATACAGTCTTCACAATCCGTTTTAATTGATTCTTAGCTCTTTGTGACTGTTTTAAAAGTGTATGTGCCATTGCAATGCCCAACGTGGCACCAATATTATCTTTGTACGCTTTCTGGCCCGCAATTGCCAGCAAATCGTCCAAAGCACGCTCTAAATTATATTTATCTTTCGTTGCCAATAGACGAAAGTTTGTTAATAAACGATACTTAAGTGTATCCTCCCCATTCGCTTCTAATCGCTGCTTCAACTCCTTCAACAGTCGATCAGTCGTCTTTAATGCCATCGTCCGTGAATCTCTGTACTCCAAATCGTCATTATCCGTAAATTGTTCAGTGAACATCTCATCATCCGGATTCAAACAGATCTCAATCATGTTATAGATCGCCAATAGACCAAAATCCGGATCTTGGCGTGCATTGTTGAAGTTTTTTAATGCACTGTTCAAGTTGCCCGAATACCATTCGTACATTGCTTTGCAGAATAGAAATTTCGCCTCTTTCGGATTGTCACAGTTCATTTCCGCAGCTGTTATATATTCAGCACAGTCCTGGATATTGCCAGTACGACGAAGGATTTCAATTAATCGAACTAAACCCTCCCAGTTGGTGGGCTGTTTGGTGATTAGTTGAGTGAAATGGAACAGTGCCATATCGAAGTCCACTTTCCGAAAAGCAATGTCCGCCATCATTACTGAAGCACTTTCATTCTCCGGATCGATTCGGAGGATTGTGGAGCACGTTTGTTGGCATAGTTCTAAGAAATTCATCTGAAATCAAAAAAATCCGGAGTTAGTTCGGAATTTTGTGTGTAGATGGCGGTAGTCACAAAATTAAAAAATGCAAATTTAAGAAAAAAATTATCAATTAAGTTATTAGACATTTTATATCGTTGTGAAGTGAACTCTGCTTTTACGTACCTGCATGTAGAGTTTGGCCAAAGCAACCAAAATCACAATATTATTCGGTGACACTTCAAGGCCTTCTTTAAAAAAATTAATCGCTTTGTCATTATTCTTCAAAGAAATTGACATTTCTGCCAATTTCACAGCCATCCCAACAATTATCTCCACTTCTTTACTTTGCTCTACAAAAAAAGACTCATTAACAAAAAAAAAATCACAAATCAACTCAATTTTACCTGCAGTTGTCTGTTCCAAAATCATCCGCTTCCTCAACCTAATCTGATTATCCATCGCCTCTTTCAACGTCTTTATTGCCTCTTGCACACTGCCCGACTTCTCTTGTATCTGTGCCAACATTACCAACACTCTCGCCTTGTATTGCAACTGATTCAAATCCTCACTTCCATCCCCAATCTCCAATTCTTCCACCAAAATCAATTGTCCTTTATCAAATTCCCTCAAATTCATATACAACTCTGCCAATTGCAATTTCAATTCACTATCGTTCGTCGTTTTGATTGTCTCTTTGTAATAACTAACCGCTCTGGCAAAATAATGCGATTCAACTAGCGCTTTTCCCATTTTCGTCGTCAAATACGAATCGTTTGGATTCAACTTTAACGCCCTCTCGTAGCACTCCAACGCATCATCCGGCTCTAAAACTTTCATATACGCATCGCCTAACAATATAAACGACTCCACATTCTCATTCTCCTTCAACAAATCCTTATAACATTGCAAATAAGCGAACGTATCATGTCTGTACATTAAAAGAATTTCAGCATGTTTTCGTTTCGCCATTAAATAACAATTTTCATTCGGTTTTATGTGTGATAACAAATCAATCGCTCCTTGTATATTATTCCTCTCTAAAGCGAGTTCAGCACTCAACAACAAAATCCTCCCTTCCTCCGGTGTTCCTTTCAGTTCTTCCGTTGCATCTTCAAGCACTTTGGCCGCCTCTTCACTCTGTCCAATAATATTCAATGTATCAATGAGTTCGACGTAAATCGACGCTCTCTCCACAAGACTAACAGTCAACATTTGACTCTGTTTGCCCGATTTCAGACCCACCAAGGACAATGCTGTCGTCAACGACTTGACAGCGTCCCCGTAGTTCTTCAAATGCTTCTCAGTCACCGCTTGGATGTAATGATACAACGGATTCTCGCGTATTTGGAAATTCTCGCTTACACACATCTCCAAACACTGTGCAGCCCTCTCGTATTGTCCATTCTGCACTTGGATCTGAGCCAGAAGCAAATTCCCTTCAATCATCGACTTGTTCAAGATCCTTTCTAGTGTTAATTGCGCTTGATTCGAGTCCCCTTTCAAATACTCCAATTTCGCCAGCAAATACACACTCTCCACCATCGCTGGACACACTTTCACAATCGTTTTCAGCAAATTATGAACAGTGTCCATGTTAGAATCGGCCATATTCGAACGCAATTCATTATTTGTACTTGAAATGTGTTGTAAATACTCTTTGACCACGTCCAGCATGAAATCCGGATCGAAATTAAGTAAATAACTGTCTGAATACGGTAGAAATTTCGTTTTTATCGTTTGTAAATCGGCAATCGCTTTCAAATGCACCAAAGCCTCGTTGGACGTGTCTGCCACTTTGGCTCTAACAAATCTCAATAAACTGGAATTCTGGGCATCATTCAAATCCATCAAATAGTTGATTTGGTCACGTAATTGGTCCGTTCTTCCATTCTCCGCTAATTCGCACAGCGACAAGCCCAATAAAGCATTCAACGACGTTTCATCGATCTTCGTTGCTGTTTTAAAGTAGCGTAAAGCCTCTTTACGTTTGCCAGCTAGTAAACATTGATAACCCAATTCTATAATTGAATCAATATGGTCCGATTGTATTTCCAATGCCATTTCCAACATTTTACTACATTCAGCGAGTATAAGTGGATTACGGGCGCATATACGAGCGAACAATTTCGATGTTTCCAATACGATTTCAATGTTATTGCTTTCAATGGTGCCCAATTCACTAGTAAATTGACGGATTAATGTGGCTGTTTGCTCGTAAACGGCGTCTTTTACCAATAAAATGACAATTTTCATACGGTTACAATGTAAATTGTTTGGATCGGTGTTTGTGATGCGATTGCATAGCTCTAATGTTTGATCGTAATCGTGTGAGGCGAAAGAAACACGCATTTTTTGTAACAGTGGCAGAGTGCTGAAGGAGTAACGGACAACGGCACGATTGATGGTGTTTAAAGCGTCATCCAAGTTGTTTTCGATCATGAAATACTCACATAAACCGAGCATTGTGTCTTGGTTCTTCGGATTGCCTTGGAATGAGTTTTCGAACAATTCTTTCGCTTGGTTTATGTTTGAGACTTTGGTGGATTTGATTCCGCGGGTGTGGAGCATTAAAAGGATCCAGGCTTTTAATGTTTGGGCTTCGGAGAGGGAACTTTCGAGGTTTAATGTTTTGTCGACGTAGTCCAATGCTTTTTCAATTTTGTTGAAAGCGATTAAGACGAAACCGGAGTAGTAGAAGTCGATGGGAGTGGTGGTTTTGCGGTGTTCACGCATTTGGTTGTCCAAACGGACGAAGAGGTCCTTGTTGGTGACGCCGAGGAGTTTATTGGCGTACATTAAAGCGATTGTAACGGCAAGTTTGATGTCGTTCTCGTCACGGATTGTTTCCAAGTCGTGGACGCCTTCTTCTAAGCGATTGACGAGGATTAAAGCTAGGGAATGGTAGAGATGGAAGGAGACGTCTCCTTTATATTTGGACATGCCGTCTTTGCAGGTGTTTAGCATTAGGGTGTAGTATTTTTCGCGGAAATAAAAGAGGATTTTTGATTTGAGGTCGTTTTCGTCCATTTTTATTGATTAGGGACTACAAACGGGTATTTCTCTTTGTTTTTCTCGTAGAAATTGTAGAGGAATTCGCAAGTTATTTTTGATTTCTTTTTTTGATCATGCAAATGATCCAAAATTCTCTGAAAAAAAGAAATCATTGACATTAAAGATTTCTATAAATTAATGTAAACGTCTGATACCAGGTGTCACTAAGGGTATTTTAGCAGATTCTTAAAATGATTTTATATTATTTTACCTGTGCTAAAATCGTACCCAATCCATGCCCTTGATATTGATCAGGGATAACCGTGTGTGTAAGAATCAAATCGTACGATTTGTCATTCGATTTTTCGTAATGAACTTTGGCCGGTGTATCGTTCAAAGCAATTTCATAGGCATCCACAAGGTTATCATTTACAGCGTTTGTTTTAAGTGCATTGTGCAGAATTTCTCTAGTAGCGTACATTCGTGTGAATCTCCTCATTTGTGTGAATATTCTACAAAAAAAAAATAAAGCAAAAATTACATACCTAATCACTGGAAACTAAGTTTTACCTTTTTGTTTGTATTGTTTACTGTTTTCTTAGTTTGGTTACTAATCGTTGTTGCTGCTACAGAAATCTGTGAACTTATCTACTACTATTGTAGTGCTTTATCAACAGATAGAACTAGTGTTTTGGCTTTTGAAAAATTTGAATTTGAAAATATTTAGATTTATTTATCTTGATAAAGACGTCGTAAAACAGTAAAATATGAGTATGAAGAACGAAGAATTGCAAGCAAAGTAATTAGAGAGAGATTAAAAAATTTTCCAGCAGTTAGAATAACTGGTTTTTTCACTCTTTCCATTATAATGAAAAGCAGTTTTTTGGCGTTCTGATCAGAAATGTACCATTTCGACATGTAGCACGCATTAGTTAACACATCGCTCTAAAACTCAAGTCTTAAAATACCAATTTTCACTCTTTTTAATAGTAGTTACTTGGACCATTACATTATGTCCATACCAGCAATAAAATACGACTTGCATGAACATACAGCAAAAATACGTGATTAAAATGGTAAATTCCATACTGGCCACATCCACCTACAAAATAAACTCACAATAAAAAAGTTCATCAAATAAATAAGCCAAATACAATTATAATCTGGAACCCAGTCAAGCAAATCACTACAATACTCGCCAAATACTGCACAAGAATTCCCTTGGAAAACATATTTTCAATTGCAGTGGTTAATCTAAAGAAAAAATCAAAGAAGAAAAATAATTAGCTGGTCATTCCTTTAATTCCCCATAAGTGCCTTTTAGTTATTACCTCAAAATTTCCGAATGGAAAGCGATGCACTTTTTAAGCTCCGTCGATGCTTTTGCCCCCAACTTCTCATAATCAATATTTTTTAATCGCATTTCTAAAATGCGAAATTTTGCTGTAGCCAAAGTCATAAGTTTACAATTCAAAATATCAATTGTGGAATTGTTGTAAGCGCTTATAGCAATGCTGCTCATTTGAATAAAGTACGTAAAAGTGAACAAAATGCCATTATCCACCTCATAAGGTACCCAACCAGGCAATGGTAACATTAATTTCGCCTCTTCACCGTCAAGAATAAGATTAATAAACGGCGCTACACCATAAAACATAACAACACAAGTGCAACTCAGTCGAAATATTTTAGCTAAAAAATCCACACTCGTTATTAAATCTTTGATAATCGCTTCTTCCTTTTCTGAGTCGAATTTGAAGATTTCACTACACAACATCGCTTCAATAAGCAACATTTGTTTCGGATTAAACAGGAAATTGAACAATTTACAAATGAATGCCAAATGAGTGACCAAAAAAAGCGAATCTCCAATTACACGGTCTAAATTGTTTAAATTTAAACTGATCAGGATGATATTTGAGAATAGTTGGACCAAAGCGATGCTTAAGTGGATAACAGAGTTAATTCGTTGAAAAATGCTCCTTTCACCAGGATAAAATCCCGAGAAAGAGAGAAGATTTCTTTCTGTTTGGAGACAGATTAAAAGCAGCACCATGTTTACAATTTTTTTGGTGTTTTCATCGCGTGTGAAGGGTTTTTATACCCATAATTGCCCGTAATTATCTTTTGGAGTCAACAAAGGGAATAATAGAAAGATTTTTTTAATTAAAGCTTTGCGTTACAATTAAAAAATCGAAAGATGTCATTTATTCATGAGTGTTTTGCAAAATAGAACGGTTTCAGATTCTCACTTTCTGTCTAAAGCATTTTTAATCTTCTAATTCTAGTCTTCTGGAACGATTGCGTGAGTTGGACCAAGTTGGTCAAACTTGCATCAATTACGGAATCAACGAGAGCCGGTACCAAATTTTCGAATTTTCTTTCATTTCTTTTTGCATTGATTTGATTTTTTGCTAGTGTCTCAGAAGTCGAAAATATGGAAAAACTTGCCTTTTTCGAAGAAATAGTTGTTTTTGTTTGGGTGAAACAAAATCATTGACTCATCGTGCTTGATGTACTTGAAAGTGGTAGGTACAATTTTTGTTATGATCTTTGAAAACGGAGCAACGGAGCTCATTATTAAAGGGGATCGTAGATGATAGTTTAACGGAGACTTACAGTCCAAATCTTGAAAAATCAAATCAATTTAAAAAAACTTATAGATTTTCAGAGAGTACCTACCTTCATTATATTCGAATGTTTTGAAATAACCAAACAAAGCTATAAACAATAATAGTATGAATATTTGAAACATTTCTACTGCAATTAATTAAACACTTTTTATTCCACTGCTATTTATACGTGAAATCAACGATTTGAATAATGTTTTTCGTAAAATTTTTATTCGGTTTTATATGCGATAGTAAATCAATCGCTCCTTGTATATTGTTCCTCTGTAAAGCGAGTCCAGCAATCAACAGCAAAATCCTCCCTTCTTCTGATGTTTCTTTCAATTCTTCCGTTGCATCTTCAAGCACTTTGACTGCTTCTTCACTCTGTCCAATAATATTCAATGTATCAATGAGTTCGACGTAAATCGACGCTGTCTCCACTAGACTATTAGACTTGATGTTGTTCTCGTCGCGGATTGTTTCCAAGTCGTGGACGCCTTCTTCTAAGCGATTGACAAGAATTAAAGCTAGGGAATAATAGAGATGGAAGGAGATGTCTCCTTTGTGCTTGGACATTCCTTCTTTGAAGGTGTTTAGCATTAGAGAGTAGTATTTTTCGCGGAAATAAAAGAGCATTTTTGATTTGAAATCTGTGAATTTATTTAGATACCTACTACTGTTGTAGTGCTTGATCAACAGATATGGAACTTGTGTTTTGGCCTTTGAAAAATTTGAATTTGAAAATATTTCGATTTATTTATCTTGATAAAGACGTCGTAAAACAGTAAAATATGAGTATGAAGACCGAAGAATTGCAAGCAAAGTAATTAGAGAGAGATTAAAGAACTTTCCTGCAGTTAGAATAACTGGTTTTTTCATTCTTTCCATTATAATGAAAAGCAGTTTCTTAGCGTTCTTATCAGAAATGTACCAGTTGGACATGTAGCACGCATTAGTTAACACATCGCTCTAAAACTCAAGTCTTACAATTTTAATTTTCACTCGTTTTAATAGTAGTTACTTGAACCAGTACATTATGTCCATACCAGCAATATAAAGCAACTTGCATGAACATACAGCAAAAATACATGATTAAAATGGTAAATTCCATTCTGGCCACATCCACCTACAAAATAAACTTACAATAAAACGGTCCATCAAGTAAACAAGGCAAATACAATTAAAATCTGGAACCCAGTCATGCAAATCACAGCAATACTCGCCAAATACTGCACAAGAATTCCCTTGGAAAACATATTTTCAATTACAGTTGTTAATCTAAAGAAAAAATCAAAGAGAAAAAATAATTAGCTGGCCATTCCTTGTGTCTTTTAATTTACCTCAAAATTTCCGAATGGAAAACGATGCACTTTTTAAGCTCCGTCGATGCTTTTGCCCCCAACTTCTCATAATCAATATTCTTTAATCGTTTTTCCAAAATTCGAAATTTCGCTGTAGCCAAAGTCATAAGTTTACAATTCAAAATATCAATTGTGGAATTGTTGAAAGCGCTAATAGCATAGCAGCTCATTTGAATAAGGTACGTAAAACTGAACAAAATGCCATTATCCACCTCATAAGGTAACCAACCGGGCAAAGGTAACATTAATTTCGCCTCTTCACCATCAAGAATAAAATTAATAAACGGCGCTGCACCATAAAACATAAAAACACAAGTACATCCCAATCGGAATATTTTAGCTAAAAAATCCACACTCCTTATTGAATCCTTGATAATCGCTTGTTCCTTTTCAGAGTCGAATTTGAAGATTTCACTGCACAACATCTCTTCAATTAGCAACATTCGTTTCTGATTAAACAGGAAATTGAACAATTTACAAACGAATGCCAAATGAGTGACCATAAAGAGCGAATCTCCAATCACACGGTCTAAATGGTTCAAATTTAAACTGATCAGGATGATATTTGAAACTAATTGGATCAAAGCGATGCTTAATTGGATAACAGAGTTAATTCGTTGAAAAATGCTCCTTTCACCAGGATAAAATCCCGAGAAAGAGAGAAGATTTCTTTCTGTTTGGAGACAGATTAAAAGTTGCACCATTTTCACAAATTTGTTTGGGTTTTCGTCGAATGTGAAGGGGTTTTATACCCTTAATTGCCCGTAATTATCTTTCCAGACACAAAGGGAATAATAGAAAGATTCTTTTAAATAAAACTCTGCGTTACAATTAAAAAATCGAAAGATATCATTTATTCATGAGTGTTTTGCAAAATAGAACGGTTTTAGATTCTCATTTCGTCACTAAAGCATTTTTAATCTTCTAATTCATCATCAAATTCGTAATCTTCGTAGTTAATGTCTTGATTATCTTCTTTTTCTTCTTCGAATTTACCACCACATCTTAGACAACTAGAAAAAATCAAATCAATGCAAAGAAATGAAAGAAAATTCGGAAAATTTGGTACCGGCTCTCTTTGATTCCGTAATTGATGCAAGTTTGACCAACGCATTCGCAACATCCGTCATGAAACCATCGATAACTGTTCGCCCCCATTGAAAGGCAATGGTTTTTGCACTTCGTCCAACTCATGCAATCGTTCCAGAAGACCACAGTGCAGTTTAAAGTGATTGTGTCGTCTTCCGGCTGCACATCTTCCTTATCGGAACTTTCTGCAAGTCAAAAACGTCAAAAGTCTTTAAAAAATGCTAGAATGGAAAACCACTTACTCATTTCCACTTTCAGGGACTGTTTTGGATGGTAATCCATAATATCGATCTTAAATGGGAAGGTGACAGTCTCCCAACGGTTCATAGTGTCTGGATACTCAGTTAATAAACTAAACAATTCAGGAGCCACGTCGGAATATTCTTCAACATGGGATAGTTTGTTCAGTTCCTCTGGAGGCGTGTCTTTGGGGCACAAATCTTGAGAAAAAAACCGAATTGAAGCTGGGAAAATGGGGAATTTTTGCATGTCTTACCAACACACGAGCAACATTCAATAAACAATTCACCAAGACAGTTAATACAATTCATACTGCACTCTCTAAGTGTTAAATCACATTTACAAGACTCTGTTAAAAGACATTTGGTCACAACACTGCCACAAATTGCTTGGTTGCATGATAAAACAGTGGAGAAAAAAATGGGAACAAGAAGCAGTTGAAGAAACATGTTAAAATGACAAAAATCCAAATGAAACTGAAATCTTCCCACCTTTGCAAGATTAATTACTGTTTTGGCCCTTCTTGGAACTTAAATCCACATCATTAAATTTAATCCGGGTTAATAGGCAGAAGGTCGTTTTCTAGTTTTCACGTTTTTTTCCTGAGTCTTGTACAAATATTTTTATCGTACGAAGGATTAGAAGAACAATTGCTGTTGATAACACAGCAAAAACAGGGTGAAAAAAATAAGATAAACATACGATAAATAGACGATTTCAAGTGAAGGAAAGCCAGTTAAAAATGTCCGAAGACGTGTGTTGTGTCCGCCCAAAGTACCCCTTCGAAATACGGGAAATTGGGGAAATCGATGGGGAACTTAAAAAACTGCACGACTCGGTCACCAATAATAATAGCCAAGATCTTGCCACTTTGGGGACCGTTCTTTGCGGCCCGAAAAAATACAAGTTGCCCTCGTCCATTCGACAACAGTGCTGGGATTTGTACAATTTCGATGTTCGAGATGACGATGTTTGGCTGTTGGGCCTTCAACGTTCCGGCTCCACTTTAACACAGGAGATTATCTGGTTGATTGAGAACAATTTGGATTTTGAGAGAGCAAAGAATGAGCTTGCGGACTTCCGTTGGCCGGCACTCCAGTAAGTAAACAAAAACAGTGACAATTTTAACTGTAATTCGGTATTTTCAGCATGTGTTTATACCAAATTGATGAAATCGTGCAAAAATCACCAGCACAAAGTGAAAGAGCGAAACAACTAGCTAAATCCTTCTCAAAAGTGACTCTTCAGAGTATCAGAGAGATGAAAGGACGACGGTTTATCAAGTGTCATATTCCGATTAGTTTGTTACCGCCCAGTTTGCCAAATTCCAAAGCAAAGGCAAGTTTTATTGCTCAACACATTGTATTTTTATTGAAGTGGAGACTTTTTTTAGTTGGTGTTTTGTGCGAGGAACCCAAAAGACACCATCGTCTCCAATTACCACATTTACAAACTCTTCTCCCCAAGCGCCGAACAAACGGTCAGTTTTGAACAATTCTTCCAACTATTCAAGCACGGACTCGTCCATTTCACTCCGTTCTTCGAGCAAATCAAAGAGGCATGGGCCTTGAAGGACAACAAAAACTTTCTTTTTTTGTTCTATGAAGACAGTAGACGAGATGTGAGGGGAGCGATTAAAAAAATTGCTAAATTCTTCGAGAAAGAGCTAACCGAAGAGGAGATTGACAAGCTGGAGAAATACGTTTCGTTGGAGAATTTCAAGAAGATGAAATCGGTGAACAAGAGCCATTTCAAAGAGTTTGGAGTGAGTAGAGAGAAGGATGAGGATAGTCCGTTTATTAGGAAAGGTGAAGTGGGTGGTTGGAGGCATTATTTCACTGAAGAATTGAATAAAGAAGCAGATGAATGGATTGCGGAGAATTTAAAAGGCACTGACATTGTATTTCCCGAATGAAATTCATTATATTTTCAAATGAATTAACAATTTGTTGTATACATTATTTCTCTTTAATTACAAGATACCCGTCCACTTCGATTTGTGGTGCATTTGGTATTTTTCCCATAAAATCCGACACTGAACAACAAATTATATTGCTTTCTGTTGTTGTTTTGCACACATTCTCACATAAATCTTCCTTACCGCCGTTCTCACTGTTGTATAGAACGAAAACCACACCGTAATTCGTTCTTGAATCAATGACAATCTTCCAAATGTATTTCGGTACCGGGATTTTGTTACGGAAACCCAAAAACTCGCCCCCATCGGATATTGGAAGAATATCAAGTACGCCCGTGACGATTGTGAATTTGGCTTTCATTAAAATCGCAGCAGTCCGGATTTTCTCTTCTAAAGCTGTCCATTGACTATCCAATAACGAGTTTCCAATTGGGACGTTGTTCATGTAATGAATAGCCCCGTATTTCTGCAATGGAAGCACAAAATCCTGGTACGGTGAGAGAGTGTGATGGACGAACTTCTCATAAGTTTGTGGAAAAGCTAAACTTAGGATATTGTTAATCAGTTTAATGCTGGCGTCGTTTAAAGCCGTTTTCACTTTTCTCATGATCGAACGTGATCCTTCTTTAGCGACAATTTGGAAAAATGCCGAAAAACCCTGACTGGCTTCACATTCGGAATTCTTCACTCGGAATGTAAACTTTTGTAGTTGACAAGACTTCAAAGGTTGCAAAGATAGAGAGTCGATTGTCGTGTTTTTCGAATCGTAAATGTCCATAAATTCTTCCATCAGAGTTTCGGTGATGTTCATTGTTGGGCCACCATAAAAAGCTCGATTCTTGCAGTATTCGAACAGTTCAAAATTGAACAATTCATCGTAATTCTTCGCTAGTCTTGCTACAATCGGTTTTGGATTTTCTACTGGTTTCGGTGGTGGTTTTTTCTTGTAAAGGTTCAATCTGCTTGTTGTAGTGGCGATTTGTGAATCTGGTGATTTTAACTGATTTTGGAACCAAGCGAAGTACTTGGAGAGAGACAGACGAGAAGCGTTTAATTTTGTCGACATCTCGTCGGTATAAATTTTAATTGAATTCAAATGAAGACCATCAAGTCGGTGAATTGTGAAAAGAGTTCGTTCTTCACTTCGATGATAGCAGCCTTCAATTAATGTGTAATGTTTGTCTTCAGGTAAATCGAGTCCAAGTCGGAACCAAAGCGTCTCTTCGCTATTATTCCAGCATGATTTTGCGACGAAATGCAATTCCAATCGTATTGGTTTGTTACATTGCATTCTAGGGCTTTCCAAGTTTTCCAATTTGCCATCGAAACAAGTTAATGCCATCACTTTGGTTGTTGGATCTGGAATGATCCAAAATTAAAATGAATTTTAAAGAAAATATGGAAAAACTTGCCATTTTCGAAGAAATAGTTGTTCCTGTTTGGACAAAACAAAATCATTGACTCATCGTGGTTGATGTAATTGAAAGTGGTACCATCGTTGTTGTGACCTTTGAAAACGGGGCTCATTATTAACGGCGATCGCAGATGGTAGTTTAACGGTGGAAACTTACAGTCCAAATCTTGAAAAAACAAATCAATTTACAAAAAAAAAAACTTAAAGATTTTCAGACAGTACCTTCATCATATTCGAATGTTTTGATGGAACCAAACGAAACTATCAACAATAGTATGAGTATTTGTAACATTTCTGTTGCAATTAATTAACACTTTTTATTCCACTGCTATTTATACGTGAAATCAACGATTTGAATCATGCTTTTCGTAAAACTGACTCACCAATTTTATAGTCTTAAACAATAGGTGATTAAACAATTTTTTTGATAAAGACGTTGATGGTCGCACGTTTATCGTTTCTAATAATTTTGTTTTTCTTCGATTAAAACGCCATAAAAAAATACCAACACAAACATTAATCCTGATTTTAAACCAGAAAGTTCTTAATCGTTTTTTTTCAAAAAAATAACAACTCATTGCATTAATGTTCGTTAAACTTTATTCTCTGTTTAAAATTGGGTACATAAATATAACAGTAAAAAAGAAAATTTTAATGTGAGCCCCAAATTGGATTGGTTTCTTGTGTACCTTGCGCCGCAATATAAAGCACCCCACCAGAAACATCGGATTTCGGTGCCGTTGGCACTTTGTCCCAAAAATCTTGCGGTGCACAGCAAATAATGTAGCCATTCTGCGGTTCCAACAATTCGAAACTGTCCTCATCATGCTTCGATCCACTCTCGCATATGTTCGTACACAAATCGTTTACAATAAACTGCATTTTACTATTGTACAAAACAAAGACAATGCCCCGCTTCTCTTTCGGATCAACGACAATTTTATAAACATACTTCGGTACTGGAATCGTGAACGAAGACCCTAAGAAGATTTGATGGAACTGTTCGTCTTTGTGTGGATATTCGAGGATATCGTGCACTCCCGTTGTGATTCTGAATGTTTTGTTATAGGAAATGGCCGTATTCCGAATACGGTTCTCCAAATTCTTCCAATTCCTCTCAATGATCGTACTAAACATTGGCACGTTGTTCAAGTAATGCTTTATACCACGACGTTGTTGTCCATAGGCGAAATCGAATGCTGGTGAAAGCAGAGTGTAATCCACCCCAAAACGTTCACGATCTTTGATTATAATCGCTCTAGCCTTATCTTCCCCTCTATAATGAATGATTTCTTGATACATATCCTCGAACATTTTCTGTAGTTTGCTATTAATGTAAAATTCTTCTTTTTCTTTACCATAAGCTCTTACAATTTCTTCTTCACTGCTTTCAGTTTCATTGTAAAAAACGCCATAGTCGAATCTAATCTCTTCACTGACGCACTTACCATCAAACCCATAAAAATTATTATACATTCCATCATCAAATGTGAACCGAGACCGTTCACCGTCTTTTCCCTTCTCCACCTTCGCTGGAAACGTTTGATTCACAAGCAAATCGCCAAAATGCGTCCGAACGAAATCCTCCAAATAATCAACAATTCCACTAACTACGGAAAAATCTGGTGGAATCACTTCGATTTTGTCCACAATAAATTGATACAATTTGAAAACGAGTTTAGTGATGAACAGTTCTTTATAGTCAAACGAATCGGACGATTTCGATATAAAATTCTTATAAGAGTCTTCAATAATGGAAACCCTGCTGAAATCAAAATTCAAATCCATCACCGATCGAAATACATCCAAATAGACGTTTAATAATTTCGAAACAGCTCTACCGTGCGTATATTCAACGTGTGTTAAATCCGTCAACGATTTACTCTTCGGAGTACCGTATTTCAACTTCAATTTACCGCCATCTAGCAAATGATTTGTGTACAAAGTGCGTTGGTACATATTATCAAAGCAACCGTCGATAATTTTGTACATAATTCCGAATGGCAATTCGAAACCGAGCTCGAAATACGTCGTATCGGTGCTGGCTCCTGAACATGGTCTTCTTTGTAGTCGGAGATGCGGCTCAATCGGTTTCTGGCATTGTAACGTGGACACATCAACGCCGACATCACCGTAAACGCACGTAAGTCCAACGACTCTCGTTGTTGGCACTGAAATTAACCCAAAAAATGCATTCTCTTTTTATTGGGGGAGCAGATTTCGACTTACGAATCTCTTGGAAATAATTTCTGGCACCAGTACAATAGAACAGGACCACTTGATCCTCTTTCACATACACAACATCCTCGCGATCGTCGTAGAAGACTTCGTGGTCGACTTTTAGGGACGTTGTGTACAATGGGGAACGAGATCCGAGATGTGGTGTTAATCGGCAACTGTCTGTAATTGTAAAATCGGTTAAAAGCGATTATTCACATGGCGATTTACGATGTACATACCGTTGAGGAAAGCAGATGCGAAACCAGTGAGCAGAAACCAACTAGCCAGCACGAAGAACATTTTACAATGTTTCTAAATTCAACTTGTTTACCAAGAGGGTATTTATAATTGGCAAGAAACGATAAACGGTCGCTTATCGTGTGCGTATTTCTGACTCAGCTTCATTTCTCTATGAACAATAGCTAATTAAATGAGAAAACCGGTCATAAAGTGTGATATAATTGTGCAGAATTTGATAACGTGCAAGGTGAGTGTAACGTTTTTTTTTTCTAAGCGTATAAACGGCGAAGAACGGTGAAAAATGAATAAGAAGAGCGCAGAATTGCAATCAAGGTGGTTAGAGTAAGAAAGAAGAATTTGCCGGCTGTTAGGTATGACGGACGTTTCGCTCTTTCCATGAAGATGATCAGAATTTTACGGGTTTTCATATCGGATTCGTACCAGTTTGTCATGTAGCAAGATCGGATGAGTTGTTCAGTCTGAAAATCTCTTTGAAAATGATTTTTTTCTGCTATTTAAAAGTTTTTTTTTGTTACTTCGTATGTTAAATTGTGGCCGTACCAGCAGTACAATCCGATTTGTAGGATCATTGCCGATATATAAGCGACAGAACATCCAAATTCCAAGTTTGTCTCCACCTGCAATCAAAAAAAGGATAAATTGAAGAAAAACGACGAGTTTATGAGCACTTAATGTTATGATTTGGAAAGCATTGATGCAAATGGTGACAATACTGCCGAAATACTGAGCAAGAATTCCATTTGTGAAGGTTTCTTCCACTTCAGCCACAAGTCTTAAAGACAGACATGTAGAAGATTGTTTTAACTGTTTTTCCTTTTCTTACTTGATTAACTCGCTATGGAAAATCACGCATTTCCTCAACTCCATTCTAGCTCCTTCCTCTCTCCCATTATAGTTAATGTTTTCTAAATAATTGGCCAAAATTTTGAACTTCATCGTGACCAAAGTATCCAACTTCACTTTAAGAATGTCGATGGAGGTGTTTGTGTAAGCACTTAACGAAATACTGGCCAATTGAAAGAAGGAACTAGCTGCATAGAGGAGTTTATGGTCGGTATTCAATGGCGTCCAAGCAGGTAACGGTAACTCAAGTTTTTTCCCGTAGAAAGAGCGATTTATAAACGGGATAATCCCGCTAACACCAATAACTGCAATACAAATCACACGGTAGATATTTCCGACAAAATCAACTCGGTCGACTGCATCTTTGATGATGTTCTGCTCCTTTTTGGAGTAGAATTGAAATGTTGGATGGTTCAAGTGGTTTTCAATGGCTTGCATACGTTCCGCTTTTATGAAGAAATTGAAGAGTTTCGCTATTAGGCCGGATTGAGTGAAGAGGAATGCACTGTCGAAGACAACACGCTGGAAATCGTGTCGATAGTTCCATTCGTTGATAAACATGGCAAATAGTAGTGTTAAAAAGATTGTTAGGAAACTGAGACCACGAAGATTGTAATTTAGGTTTCTTTTCAGAGGGTAGAAGCCTACGATGGTGAGTAAATTTCGTTCTCTTTCAATTGACTTTAAGAGGTCCATTGTTGAGGAGTACTGTGAGAGGTTGGTGAGTGTTTCGTGTGGATTTTCAGGAAAGGTGAAATATTTAGTAGCTATTAGAGGATTATTTTGAGAATTTTCTGTTATTAGTCAAGTGTTTAACGTAATAGGTAGCATTAATTTTAAATATATAAGAAGGGGTTTCAGATTTCTATAATTGAATTGTAATTATCTTTCATTTCGTCATGTTACAGACCTTGAAAATCGCTTAAAAAAATGCAAGATTTTCAATTGGATTCATCGATTTAAAATGATATTTAAGGACTTATTTAACTCTAGAAATCAAGGCCACTTTTGGTGATAACTTATATCTAATTATCCACTTAGTGTATATCAATAATACCATTGCTATTCGCTACATAATTGTATCTTACAATTTTTAATAACGAATTGAAATCTCCCTCGAAAGTGTCAATTGAAAGTGCATTGAAAAAAACTGCATTGTTTACTCCTCAAAAAGTTTGTTACCATTGTACAAATGGCATCAATAGAAGATTATAAATGGCTTATGGGAATTGTGGGGGTTTTATCTTATTTTTGCTTTTTGCAAAATTTTGTAGCCAAAATGAGTGAGTATATTGTGACGATATATCCAAAAGATGGAAACCAGATAAAATGTGTTATAATTTTTTAGAGAATGTACAAAACATAGGGATAAAGAAGAAGTGGAGGTGAAACCAGAAGAATTTACCGATTGTCTAATGGAGTTATTTAGTCAGTGTTCGAGTTCGGGAAATAACGGGGAGTCAGGAGAATAATGAATAAGACCAAATACGGGAGTAAAGAAATAATTTTACATTCTACATGAAATATTTAATAAATGTTAATCAAAAATGTTCTCAGTTCATTTTATAATATCTACCTACAGAAAATGCAATAGTCCTTTCAACTCACCAGTATAGGAAACTAATGTGTTAGAATTTTTGTAAGTAGATAGAAAGATAGATGTGGTTATTCTTTACAAGTGTAGGTATAATAGATAAATTAGACGGAATGGGGAAGGATTGGCAAATAGGTTAATTCAAAACCAAACAAATCAGTAAGGAGTAATATTTATTTTTGATAAAGAATAAAGTGTAAACATATAATCGTTTAATATAAATATGAAATAATTTTTAAACCAATTGATACAACAAGTTCGACAATTTATCCTTAAAATTTGTAGTATAAAATTATTGTTTCAGTTATTAATTGCTTTAGTATAGGTACTTCGTACTATTATGATTGATGGTCTAATATTTGTTATTATTGTTTTCTTCCTCTCGGTGTTGTTTTGTGCTATAATGGTGCAAATATGCATCAAGTTTATTAAAAGTTGCCTAAGAAAAATTTGCCATCGGTGAGTATTATAAGAGGTATTATAAGATATCAAAATGTAAGGTATATTACTATTATTTTATATATTATATATTTACTTAAAGAAATTCCAAAAAGAAGAAAAAGAACGGTATTCATTTAGTAAAAGACCAAACCCAAATCGAATTAAAACAACAACCAATTAATAATGATGTTGATGAACTTTATGAGGTAATAACGAACTATAATGGAAGCTCAACTGAAAGTATTGTATACGATCAAGTAATATCTCAAAAAGAATTGGAAGCTTTACAAAAAATGAAACAATCCTCAGCAAAAAACAAATTAGGATGGCATTCAAAATAATTCCTTATAATCATTTATCTTCTAATAATATTCGAATAGTTAACATTCATACGACTCGACCAATTTTTTCACTTTTCCATAAAGATAAGGAAATTTATTATTATCTATTATTGTTATTATATTCAAAATAGAAAATTTCCCCAACAATTTGTCTTTTAATATTTCTATCATCTATTTTAAATTTTAATAATTCTGACCAATTACTACAACACCAACTGGAAATAAGACAATACATAATCAATGAAACTGATCAATTGTTGATTGATGAACTGTAGATGTGCTGAATTATGATCAATCTTAATTACCACGAGATAGTTTAATAAAAAATGCACAGATTATTGATAACTTATCAAATCATTTGATTCAAAATAGTTCTCTTAACATTAGTATTCGTTATCATTGCCACTCATTAGAAAGTACCGGTTGTCATTTCTCAAAACCTTCATGTTACAATGCAAAACTTTGTGGAGTTTTATAAAGTAGCAATAGTCGTTGTTGTGATTTTATTGATTCTCTACTGCTTCCGGCTTTGTCGTGGTGAACAAAACAACAATAAGTGAGTATTCTGTGACAAAAGAACCTCTTACCACATTTTTTACTTAATTTCATCGGAATTAAAGCAAGAGTTAATTTTTGATTTTTAGTCAGTCGAGAAGTAGAACATCAGCAATGCCTACGACGAGTGTACAAGTAACAATGATGGACTTTGATATTGATTATGATAGTGATTAGAATCAACTGCAATTTCAAAAATCGTCTCTTATTTAATCAGTACAAAATGAGCATGATGGTGGAGGTTTTTCCAACTTTATTAGAACAGAAATGTTGGTAAATTCAGAAATCGTTCACTTAAATGTGCAACAATTATTTCATACTAAAAAGATAAAATAACATATTATTTTTCATTGAATTGTAACTGATGAATATTAAATTGTCTCAACTCAAAAATAGATAAAGTCCCTTTTGACTGAAATTTCCAAAAAACTTTATCTAAAATTTTGATATCTCTCACCGGAACTTTAAAAAGGCGTATTTGTATTGACACTTTATCATGTATATTTATTCTATTACCTAAATATTTTCCTATCATAAGATAGTTATTGATAATTTAGCATGTAATAGTTAATTCTCCTGCTATGAAGTGCGTATATGTAATAATTTTCTCTCTTCTAACCCAGTTTAATCAAATTTCCATTCTTGCTGATGACTTAAAAAATTGCTCATTAAATGTATATATAAATTCTGCTAGACTTACATGCGATTTACCATACCCAACATTATCATCATCAGAAGAGGAAAACTTTTCTTCAATGTACTGTTACAAATGTAAATATTTTATAGAAAATATAATTGAAAAGGTAAACCACTTTCTAAATTAACCGAAAACATTTTTAAACTATTTTGTTATTTTCAGTTTGAATATGAGAATAAAATGATAACAGGAAAATTTGAGGAAACTGTTTCAGTTTCCTGTTACATCAACAATTTATTATCATCAACAAATTACAAAATCAATGTATCAATTAATTCATGTGAGGAAGTGGACGTGTATCCATTTTCATTTCAACAAATTGTGGAATTTAAAACCGAATGTTTAGGTAAAAACTTGCAGGAAACTAAAAATTGGCTTTAATTTTTCTTTTATCAGATATAAATCCCAATGATATGGATTTAGCTGTTACTTCTTCAAGTGTGACAATTAAACCAATGAAAGGAATAAAGAATGAATGTCCTTTGTGGGAATATAAAGCAACAGCGATCGACAGGCAATTTGAAAAAATCTTCACCAACTTAACAAATTTACCACCTTGCAATAATTTTACATTGAATTTAACAAGAACTACATCCACCCACAAATCAGTGTCACTTTTTAAAAACTTCACAACTCTAACTTCAGGTAAAAATGTAAAAATCACAAAATATGAATCGTTTTTTAAACAAATGGTTTTAGTTCCAACTGTAGAAACTGTCGAACGTTTGTATGCATATCCAAATTCAGTGGAAATCGTAATAGGAAAATCGAATAAATGCAGAATAGACAAATACTTTGTTAAATATAAAGTAAATCTGACAAATTATCAAGTACGAATCTGAATTTTTGATTTCTTTTCAGTATGAGGGAAATACACAATGTAACTCCACACAATCAACAAACAATCCCCAAATAACAGCCGAAGAATTTTCAAACAGACTGGAAATAAAAAATTTAAAATGTTCATCGAATTATTCGTTTCAACTTCAGGCTGAAAATATCGAAGGACTTGGCCCTGAATCGCCCATTCGATACTTTACAACAATGAACACAAATCAATTGAAAATCGAACACGATGAACTACCAACTGAAATTAAAGTACATGATTTTAATTGGATTGAAATCACTCAACCAGATTGCAAAAAATTGCAAGGACCAATTGCTTACAACATTACATTTTCTTGTAAAAGTGATTGGTGCACAGAAAAAGACTTGGTCCAAATGCCAAACATTCCATACGACAACAAAAATGCAATCTTAAAAAAATACATACCGAAAAATTTGAGACCGTTTTCCAATTATTCCGTTGTTGTTGAAGTAATCAGGAAAAATGTGTCTTTGACTAATAAATGGCTCTGTAAATCATTCATATCAGCACCATCTAGTAACAATAATCGAATTTATTATGAGAGAATTTCACGATAAAGTTTCTTTTCAGCACCTTTAAAAGTAACACATTTAGAGATGTATGCAAAAAGTAATAAAACAGCTTCGTTTCGATGGAAACCTCCATATCCACCTACAGGAGATATCGAGTACTATTCAATTTCCGTTGGCATTGATTCAGGAAAAACCGTTGATAGGAACGAAACGTGTCCAATGTGGCCTGATTATATCTGTACAACAATTAAAGCAAAACCAATTAATGGACAATATAAAGTTCAAGTACGAAACTTTTGACAGTTTGAATTTTACGCACAGTAACAACTTTTTTATTTCAGATTCAGGCGAAACATAAGATTGTACTTCAGGATGAAATAGACAAGGGAGAGTGGAGCAATTTTACTTTCAATGCCACGGAGATGATGAGTTAGTTTTAAAATCACAGTTTACTATCAGTTTCTTGATTCTTTTTTTTATGCAGAACTTTCAATGTTCAACATTCCAATTCCAAAAATTACCGATGTTGCACCTGTAGGTAAAAAAGAAAAAATCAAAGACAATTTCTTGTATATTACGCTGGTCGTGGCGATCTCTTTGAGTGGTTCTTTGATACTGATATTTTGTTTAGGGATTATTTGTTTATGTAGATCCAGGTGAGTTGCCGGAACGAAATAAACAAAATTTACAATCGTTAATTTATGCAGAAAAAAAGGTGCTCAGAAAGTTAAAAAGAAACGCAAACAAGAACATCCTTTAGAACCAGTATTAGAGGAGCCAGTATTGATTCCTGAATTATACGACCACAATGATGTTAATTATGAAGTTATAACGAATTATAATCCCATAGGGGATACCGGTACTATTCGTACTTATGTATCCGATCCTTCGTTTAATGAAATTATTTATGACAGATGTTACAACAATTCGAATAGCAGGTAAAGAATATTAAAAAATCTCTTGCTTTTGTATAATATAATGATATTTTTTAGTTATTATGAATATCAGCCCTCAGTCACAATTGTTCGTACCTACTATAGCCAATAAAAAGTATAAGAAAAATTATCACAGATTTGTTTAATAATCCACTCATTTCCCAGCCATTTCAGTATGAATTATCAAACAGTTTGAAATATTTAGTAGCTATTACAAGATAATTTTGGTAATATTCTATTATTAGTCAAGTGTTTAATGTAATTGCTATCATTAATTTTAAGTATGTATGAATAAGTATCAGATTTCTTTAATTTGAAGCATTTTGTATATTAGACCATTCAATTTTCTTTATCTTATGACATTGTAAAAAAAGATAATATTCCAGGAATCATGTAATATTATTGCAATACATTACACCCGCCAATAAATTTGATTATCTTGAAAGATGGCGAATTTCAAGCTAAAAAATTGTAAACAACTTGTAAATAAACAATTAATACTTATGAATGAGTCGCAGATACTCATTAATTTTTAGGTCAAACGCTACTGTATTGCCCCAAAAATGATTTGTAAATATTTATACAATCTCTTATTTTTTAGTGCCGTTATTTATGCCAATACAGAGAAATATTTGATGAAAAGGTAAAAATATTTTCTCCTATAATAGCAAAGAAAAGTTTAAAACATTAAAACTCTTTTGATTTAATGCGTAATTTGATTTAAATTACGAAATGCAGATTTTATTTCACCAATCTGAAGATCCATTGAATTATTTTCCAATAATTCAATTCAAAACGGAATGTTTAGGAAAATTTGCAGAGTTTGGGAATCCCCGTGAAATAAAAACAGTTTCGTATTTTTCAATTTCTTCTCATAAATGTTTTACTAATCTAAAAAGCAAATAAAGAAACATACAAAAAATTTAATTTCAATTTTTCTACGTCGATGATTTTTTTGTACTTGAAAATCGTCCAAAAATTTACCTTATTTTCATGTTATCTCAAGGAATTGATTTGTAAAAAATGCGATAATATTTCTGGAAGCCTTGTAACGTTTTTTGCATGTAATAAAAATTATTATCTTACAAAATGACAAATTCAAGCCTTTAAAATTGTAAACAAATCCACAATTATACATCGCATTTATTATTTATTGATGATTCAATAATTTGAAAGTATTAGCAAAATATTTTTAGCCATTCAGCTACCGTATCGCAAAAAATGAAGTGCATCAGATATCTTTCCAGTGTTTATATTTTCAATCAATTTATTAATTTATTACATGCTTTTTCTTTCGCAAGTAACAGCAGAATTGTGAGTAAGTGTTAAAAAATTTCTTAAAAAATTTAGATAAAATCATGTACCAAATATTCGTTTACAGTTTTACATTCTTATCCTTCCCCAGAACTGTTTAACTTAAATGTAAGTGTAAACTCTGTTACAATGACTTTTAATTCACTTTTAATACCAAATATCACGAGGAAAAAATTCCCAAATAAATATTTATGCCAATATAAACTCCTGTCTAATGAAGAAGTAAGTAATCTCTTTCTTTAAACAGCAAAATTTTAAATCAAATTTAATTTAGTGGATTCTATACAGTTGGGGATCATTTGCAAAAAATCCAACAGCTTCATGTTTTATCGACAATCTAAATTCATCAACAAATTATGTTGTTCAGTTTATTTTATACAGCAATAAAGCAACATATGATATTGAATACTTTCCAAAAATTCAATTCAAAACCGAATGTTTAGGTAAAAGACACTAAAACATTTTTTTATCTCGAGAAAACTTTCAGTTTCCATAATTTTAGATATAAATCCGGAAGAATTAGAGTTAAGTGTAACATCGTCCAGTGTAAACTACATTAAATCTACCAAAGAAAAAGTGAATGAATGTAAATTATCGGAGTATAATGCATCAGTAATCGACAATAATTCCAAAGAAATTTTTAATAATCTAACAGATTTAAAACCTTGCAACGATTACACTTTAAATTTAACGAGAACTTCTTACAAACACATTCATATTTCTGTTTTAAAACAGTTCTCAACTCTGAATTCTGGTAATAATGATAAAAAATCGAAAAGAGTATCTACATAAAAATTGATTTTAGTACCAACTGTCGAATTAGTTGAACATTTGCATAAAAATCCAACAACCGCAAAATTCATTATAGGAAAATCTGATAATTGTCAAGTAGGAAAATACATCATCAAATACAAAGTAAGTCAATAACCGATAGAGAACATCCAATTTTTTTTTTAGTTTTTAAGGAATGCCAACTGTTTAAACCCACCACCCACTGATACCTATTATCAAACCATTGAAAGCTACTCGAACACTTTGTTGTTAAAGAATTTAACACCATTTTCTATTTATTCTTACAAACTCCAAGGTGAAAATAGCGAAGGAACTGGCAAAGAATCAGCCACATTTTACTTTCAAACAATGATGACAGATCAACAAACAATCGAAAACGTTGAACTGCCCACTGAAATTCAAATTATTAATAGTGGCGAAGTGAAAATAACTCAACCAGATTGCAACAATTTGAAAGGTCCAATTGTTTATAAATTAAATTATTCCTGTATTAGTGAATGGTGCACGGAAAAGGATAGTTTCACATCCGAAAATATCTCTTTTGATAACAGACGAGCAATATTGACGCAATATATTCCGAAATATTTGCGACCTTTTTCAAATTATTCCATTACAGTCGAGGTAACAAGAAATTCTTCATTGTTAGAGAAGAAAGCACTTTATAGAACATTTATATCAGCACCATCAAGTAAATGTTAATCCATTTTTAAAAAATCTCGCTGAATTCGTAAATGTTTGTTTTTAGTACCATTAAAAGTAAGAGACCTCCAAATATATTACAGTGACAATAAAAGCGTTGCTTTTCGATGGAGATCTCCATATCCACCTACAGGAGAAATCGAATATTATAAAGTTATTGTTGGTAATTTAGTCAAAATTGTTAATAATAAAGCCAGGTGTCGAATGTGGTCGAATTATATTTGTGTCACAATTGATAATTTGGCGAGTAATAAAAAATATGAAATAAAGGTTTGTACATAAATGTGTTTAAAACGTCATCGATTAACTGCAGTACTTGTTTAATATTCAGATTTACGCAAAAAATTGGAATGTTGAAGATTTTGGCGATTTCAGTACCATTACTTTCCATACTATGGAAAAAAGTTAGTTGTTTAATTATTCTTTTCATTCATTTCAATCTTTTGCATTTTTTAGCAATTGATATACGATTTGAAACTACATTATCTCCAAATATTAGTACTACATCTACTATTTTCACCAATTTATCTGCAATAAAAAAAATTGATGTGATTCCAAAAAATAATGATTTGCTCAACAAAAAAATTCTCCTCTTATTGTTGTTGTTGATTATTTTCCTAATAATAACATTGTGTTCAGGGATTATTTATCTATTTGTTACATACAAGTGAGTTTCTATTTACATTACTTTATCTTTATAAACTCATAATTGTTATATTTTTAGAAAATGGACAGCTAATAGAATTTTGTTTAAAAATGTTGACCAAAATTTGGTCTTAATACAAAACCAAGGATTATTAAGAAATAATTTAATTATTGAAATAGAAGAAAATTTGCAAAATAATCCAATATTGCAACATAGTTCTGATGAATTCCATAGCAGACAGTACTATAATATAACAGACAGTGATTATGAATCGATAACTGAGTGCAGTATAGACAGTTTTGATTCAAGAGAATCGAACAATTTTTTAAATGAGATTATTTATGAGCAAGTATACAACAAACGTTTGACATGTAGCAAATAATAAATGTAATAAATAGGAAATTCTGTTATCTAATAATAAAATCATCTACGTTAATAAAAACTAGGACTTTTTTAAATAAAATGTAGCCTTATCTGTTTAATTGAATGTACGTCAATTGTTTATAAATCATTTATTTTTCTTTTGATCAAAGTACCTTCAGGTACCGATTTAAAAGTACCTAACTTGACATTAAAAATACAATCCTCAAGGGGTTGGACATACCTACATGCATTGCTAGATTTAATTTTACTCGATGATTTTAGTATTTTATTGGTTTAAAAATCCCCTAAATAATTAATTTTTGAGATTATATAAAATCGGAGATAATTTATATGATTATTTTACTGCATAAATATTAAAAAACCGATAATATTCCCTTGAAACATGTAACAATTGGTTGCAATAATTAAGATTATCTAGAAAGATGACGAATTTTCAGCTAAAAAATCGCAAACCACTTGTACGCGTATAAACATTAATATAAGTACTACGTGAGTAGATCCATTTTAAACATTGTACTACTGAATTGCCTAAAAAATGCAGCGCAAATATTTATTAACTCTTTTTTTCCTCATCAGTGAATTAATTTTTTCTTCAGATGCTTTTTACGGAGGTAGATACATTGGTAAGTGTCACAATTTCACCATACCAATTTGAATTAATTAAATAAAATTTCAGCTTTATCTCCATATCCTTCTAAAAAAAATTTTCATTTAGATTTAAAAGAAACTTCTGTTAAATTGACTTTTGATTCACTTTTAATCCCTTATTCAACAAGACGGAAGTTCCCTGAACATTATTTATGCCAATATAGACAATATGAAAAGGTAAACAAATATTTTTGCAATAAAAAGAGGTTTTTTCAACTTCATTGATGTTTAGTGGACTTTAAGCACTTGGGGATCGTTTAAGAAAAACTCTACAGCTTCCTGCATCCTCAACGATTTAAACACTTGCACAAATTACGAAATGCAAATTGTATTCCACCAAACTGGTGGCCGAATTTATGATAAGAACTACTTCCCAATAATTCAATTCAAAACGAAATGTTTATCACCAATGGAAGAACTCGTTCTAAATAATAACAAAATTGAATCCTCCCAACCTTTTATTAAATTACCAGAAAACACTACCAACAATTTCATATACAATCGTATAAATGAAGATGCGAATAAAAATGAGGAACAAACTGGTTTTTTCACTATTGAAAATCTCGTATTATCATCCATTTCGATCATGTTCCTAATTCTTATCATCGGTACTGCGTTTATTTATCTCTACAGAAAACACAAGTGAGTTTTTCAAGTAAAAATTTATGAATCAACTGGTAAATGTTGACTTTTAGGAAATCCATTTCGAAAAAGATCTCATTTAGAGACTCTGAAAAGGGTTTGATGCTTGAAAATTTGCAAAATGAAATTTTAGAGCACTACATTGCATCAGATAGCGATTACGAGTCGATAACTGAAAATAGTTTTGAATCAAACAGTTCCATTACGTATGAAAAAGTCTACAACCAACGTTAAAAAGGTAAAGAAATTCAATAGACGTGAAAACATTAATAAATTGCTTCTAGTACATTGAAATTACACAATGTAATCAATAAAAACCACCAATTGAGACTAGTTTAACACAAAATGTGGCCAACATACAACTACATCAAATTAAGTGTCCGCCAATGCCAGTTAATCGGCCTAATCACATTTACTTTTACTGAAAATGGAACCTTCAACTCACCATCCAAGAAGACTTTCAACGTTTTCTTGTTGTTATGGATCGTCATCGGCATTATCGTGTCAACCACTGCGAGGTACAGACATCCACTATATCCCAACAATCTAACATCTGCAATGATGATCGTTCATTCTATTATTCATATAATAATTGTTTTATTATTACCACAAATTTACGAAGGGAAGCACCGAAAATTCTTAAACCAAATCAAAGAGTTCGATGAACGAATGATGAAAAATGGTTTGGATATTAATATAAGTAATAAATTAATGAGCAAACGATACAAATGGATTTGTTTTTGTAAATTCACAGTGTTCCTAATTTGTGTTCAATACAGAAGTTTACTCGTTAAACACGACACAATTGATGCTCTAGTGCTTTACATACCGAATTTTATGCCCCTTATGATCACCTACTTCCTAACAATTCAATTTATTAATTATTTAACACTGATTCGAATGAGATTGAAGAGATTGAACTTGGAGCTTTTAAGAATCGTCAGAAGAGGCGCTACAATAGCGATTATTGAAAAAAACTTTACCAGCAAAATACTGCAGATTTCCTCCTTGCACAATGATTGGTCAAAGCTGGTCAACAGCTTTAACAACCCTTTGTTTGGGGTGACGATTTTATCGATGGTTTCTTTGTATACGAGTTTTACTACAGCGGCAATTTACTATACAATTGTGGCCTTTAATGATGAAGATTATCAACTTTTGATTGGATGTGTATCGGTTTTCATTTTATTCATTGCTTGTCCAGTTGCATTGTGCTATCATTGCCAAGCAATAGAAGACGAAGTGGATTTAACGAAAAAATATGTTCTTGAGCTAAAACACAGTGATAGGGATGTTAAAGATGTGTTACAAATGTTTTCGTTGCAGTTATTTCATAACAAAATCGAGATTAAAGCTGCTGGATTTTTTCCAGTCAATTATACGCTCTTATTTTCGGTAAATAAAAATTATCATCGTCGTTAATGTGCTTACATTGTTATTTTACAGATTTTGGCTGGTGTAACGACGTTTATTATAATTTTAATTCAAATTGATTAGAACAAAGGCACAGGCACAAACAAATCAACAAAATATCTTGCAGACGACGACTCAATCTTGGTTTTAAAAACATGTCGCGACCAGCTGATACAAGTGGCGCCCCCGCACTCTACTGAACTAGCGGACCGGTGCTACATTTTATATACAAAAGGCATAAAAAATCAAAATGTGTTGTCACAATCACCACGAATGCACTTTTAAAGAGCAAAATGTATTTATCCCATAATAGAAATAATAGGGAAATAAAAAATGAACCCCTTGTTCGCTAGTTTACATTTCTACCACCAGTACAAATAATGGCAACTCAAGTCATGTTCCATGTTGTATGCAACCAACAACGCATATCAACATAACCCCATTTTATTCCTCTTTAAAATAAACTAAAAAGTACTGAATTAAAAAAATAAACAATTTCCAATTTTTATTTGTGATTATTATCGTTAATGTATTTTGAATAATTGTACAATGAATAAACCTGAATTAGAAGGAACTGCACATCTTTTAGACGAACTAGACAGTAATCTTTTATAAACTTGTTCAAACTGCAATAAAACTAATTTTTTTAGAGAAATTAATGGTCCTTTTACGTGATGGTCGCACATTAATTGGATACCTTCGTAGTGTTGATCAATTTGCAAATTTAGTATTGCACAAAACAATCGAACGGATTCATGTTGGAAAGGAATACGGTGACATTCCAAGGGGTGTGTTTATCGTACGTGGAGAGAATGTTGTTCTGTTGGGAGAAATCGTAACTACTCGCCAAACTATTCCTAAAACATGCAATTAATTCCTTTCTGTTTAGGATGCTGAAAAGGAAGCGGAATTGCCACTCACTGAAGTGACAGTCGACGATATCCTCGATGCCCAACGAAAAGAACAAGAATCCAAACAAGAACAACAAAAACTCGTCACAAAAGCATTAAAAGAACGAGGTTTACATTTAATGCCTGATTTAAATCAGGACGATATGTTTTAATCGTCCATTTATTTATACAAATTTATTTACTGTGAAAAATTGTTATAAAACTCTATTTTTTAATTGAAATAAAACACGAGAGTAAGTTATCGTAAATTCAGTTTATTATGCAGCATAATTTCTTCCTCGTAAATTTTCGAGCTCACTAAATAGTTCCTTAACAATTTGTACAGTGTATAATAATTAAAAAAGAGTAGAAATGTAATGGAGACCACTTTGTACCACAACGTGTGACGTGCAAGTGCAATTAACTGGAATATGATCATCACAATGTGAACAACAAGCAGAATACCGAACGCTACTGAAGGATTTTTGAACATCATCTAAAACAGAACAGAAATTAAAATGTTACAGACCATTTGTCATGTTGAAAATTACATAAAATCGAGATAGACTCGCATTTCCCGGTTCGCTGGCATTACAATCACTCTGTGCTCGATAAATGTCTCTTCCATGCCTGACTAACGCTCCACCAGGCCAAAGAATCTCTTCCTTCCAATTATTTGTTACTAAAAGCATACTTCGCGACTCGATTTTGTCCCAATCGCCCAAATGAAGCGCGGCTCGATGTAAAATGTCGCAATAACGTAAAGATAGAATGTGAACGGAGAAAGCGATGAAACCGCTAAGGAATATGAAGAGGACATGTTGGCCGGCCCAGTAAACATCGTAATGAAGAACAGGCTGTAAAAATAAATGAAATTAGACCGAGTTTCAGGAAGTTAAAGTGAATTTACTTGGGCGAAACAGCAGGGAATAAAACCAGCATAATAAGCGTTCACAAGTGAACTGAATAGAATCTGTTTAACACGATTATTGAAGTTGTTCCGTAGATTCTCAACCTCCTTCCGTATGTCCATTGCGTTGGAGTTGCAGGCATGTAAAGGGGGCAACTTGCTGGTCCAATTGATTAGATCGAAGAATGGGGTGACGTGGAAACCGAATAAAATTAAGTAAATCATGATCCTGGAATGAGAACGAGTGAGATTTGAGGATGTTTACAGTATGCAGAAACGTACGGATAACATAGATAGAGAATGTTGACTAGTGGATGGTGCAGCATTACGAAGTAAGTGCTGATTGAGAGGAAAATGGCAATTTGGATCAAAAGAAATAATCTACAACAAGAAGACAAAGTTAATACTGAACTGGATGATTGTTCAAGGTGTTTTAACCGAAAGTAGAAGAGTACACCATCATGGCAATCCTCCGGGAGCAGTTTACGAAGAAACTTACAGCCAAAACTGTAGATTAAACGCCTGGACAGAATCACACCAATAAAAATTACCAAATACTCATCAATCAAGTAAAAATTCTGAAAATAACCAATATTAGAAGGTGAATTATTTGAGTTTGTATGGACTTACAACTGCTTGATTGGTGTAGGAATGTGGGAGCCACCAAACAGTTCTATATAAATGCAAGTATTGTAAAGATGCTGATATTATTGTGAAAGAACATACAAGCAACTCAAAGACCAAGTCATCATCAACAGGTACACTTGGAAATGGGTAATGTTTTGGTGCGGAGGGTTGTTCTAGAGCTGGTAACGTTGGCACTGGCACCCCTAGAGGCGCATATCGATTACTAGAAGAATCAGAAGCGAAACTAGACAACAGGGGCCCCATTGCGTTTCGTACTGTTCGAGGTAAACGCCGATTTCCACTGGGCATCATAAACAACCCTTTTATTTACTGTGTACTGGAATGTGGGTCGTTTAATCGATTATTTTTCGGATTGAAAACATAACCTTAAAAATGTTTAAGCTACAATTTTACTTGAAAAATAAGTAAAAATAAAGCAATTTTAATGATAATCGATATGAAGTATTGAATTTATTTAAGTTGTTGGTATTTTTCTATGAGATAATCAAAAATTGACTTATTTACTGTTATTTATATTTTAGATGAGGTTATGGTTGCCTAAAATCACCCCATAACAATATCAAAATATGCAACCTTTTATTCAGTCTCTAGTGTATTCCAGAAGATGAACATAAATAAACCTTCATTCGAAAGTAAATATCCGATCATGGTGAAGCAAAAGAAAACAAAACTCCGAAAATCACGAATAAAACGAAAAAGAATAGAATCTACAGATTCTGATTCCAGTTCAGATTCAAACAACGAAAAACGACGTAAACAGAAGAAAGTAATGTCTAAACGCCGCTCTCGTACCCCATCAACTTCTTCAATTTCGTCATCAACAAGTAGCTCCAGTAGTTCAACAAGCAGCACCCTCTCATCCACATTTTCCTCATCGGACAGTAAGAAACAAAAAACCAAGCCCCACAAAGACAAGAAAACAGAAAACCTAAAACGCAAATCGAAAACACCAACATCAGAATGCACCGACATCCCATTAGACCTAATGGAGAACCGAAACCGAATGGCACCAATGACAAAAGAACAATGGGAAAAGCAACAGAGCAGCATTCGACGTGTCTATGACGAAACAACCGGCCGCCACCGTCTAATCAAAGGCGATGGTGAAGTAATCGAAGAGATCGTCAGTCGCGATCGCCATCGAGCCATCAACAAACAAGCAACACAAGGAGACGGCAATTATTTTCAAACAATGTTAAACAAAAAATAACTTTTTATTTCCTAGAGTCTCCTTTTATACATAATTCTATACAATATACATAAATGTTATATGTCTGTTTCTAATACATAAATAAACATACAAAATAAAATTTATTACAGTCTTTTTCAATAAATGGATGTATAACAACAATTGAGAACCATCACAGTTAAAACAATTGCATAAAATATGATGTTGAGCCATCACGCCATGAAGGATCGTCAACAATCTTCGCACGACATAATGGACACGTCTGTTCACGGTCAAACCAAATCGACACACAACTCTCACAGAAAATGTGTCTACATTGCAGTAAAACGGGCGTAGTGTATTCGTCATGGCAAATGGGACAATGTTCACCAGCTGTCTGAATCTGGTCTTTACTGGGCGATGATCCGATATTCTAAATCGAAACTCAATTAATAATTTTCTTAAGAGAACTGCATTTGTTATTTACCACATTCTGTAACAGTTTGAAAAACGCCATTTTAAGCAGTTTCACCTTTGACATCAAATCCGATCCCTTGGATATCATGTAAAAAGCAGACAGAAATACTGCCACAATCTTCTCGGGTCCCTGGTAACATTCCAAGAGATAATATAGCCATGGTTGAACAGTGGCAATGCTTCTATACAGTTGGGAGACTGCTTCAATGAATAAGTAAACTTTGCCCTGAAATGAAAACATTTTAAAACGAAAATTTAACACAAAAACAATGTTGCTTACCCTTTTCTTAAACTTGATAATAAACTCTGGCAGCATAGTTAACAGGATCTTAAAACAAACTGTAATCAACTTCAACACAAAATCGGTGATCATGACGATCCACAAGAGATTCCAAACAGTTAATGGATGTGTAAATGTGCGAATTAATATCAAATTCAGCACGATATTAAAATTATGAAGATCATCTTCGAAAAAGTAGTGAATGAACACGAGACAAACGAAAATATACAACAATTCCAGTGCGAGTACTGATAGATTGCGTTTCTCACGATTTGTGGCCTCCCTTTTAACCACATGATTGCTGTGATTGAACGTTAAAAACAGGATGATTATGATGAAGATGCCTTCGTGGTAGTCGTAAACAGTCTTCGCTAATAAAATCAGTAAAAACGGCACGTATTTGAACAAATCGTGGAGACACTGTTGAGCTTGTTGCATTGTTTGGTCGTTTTCAGGGTCCCCTTCGGTGTTGTTGTTGTTTGGGTGTTCTTCTGGTGGTATTGGGATGTTGGCGTCGACATTGATAACGAAACTCTCGTTATCTGGTGAAGGGACGGGCCGAGGAAGACTCGCTTCTGATTGTGAACGGTTCAGTAGTTGAGATATTGAGATGGCATTTTGTACACCGGCGTTTACACTGCGTGCAGTCTCAACTAAAGGTTCAATTTCTCGGATTACGTTTGATAATCTGTCCCGGATTTGTTGGTGTGCTGAGAGTTGAAATGAGAGGCCAGGGGATGTTGGGGGCGATTGATCGGTGGTGTTTGGGTAGTCCGCCGATTGGCTACGTTGGAATGGTGTTATATTTTGGCTCATATTCAGATTACTAGCACTGTAGCACTACTGTGATGAGAGTGTTGGTTTTTTGTTGACCTTTATCCAGTGGAAGTTGTGAAATTTCTAAAATGTTCCAGAAACTAATTAATGCACTTTTTTTAGAGATGTTAGTATATTTGCACAAAGAGGTTCATAAATTTACACGTATTTTGAACAACGTTATTCTTATAATAGAAAAAAATTGTATTTATTTTTTTGACACATATTTTCAAGTTGTGATTGACGTTTGAAACTTCTTTTTTGGTTATCAGTAATGTCAAAAGATGACGTCAGTTTTATGAATCATGATCTTTGGAACTACGTAATTAAATGAAACAAGAATGCGCAATAATGAAGTGGATTTTTAGCAACAGTTTTTTGTTGTCAGATATTTTAATTTTTCAAATGTATTTATTTATTGTTGATATTAAATTACCGTTACGGTTGGTGACTTTGTTTAGTGACAGTTGGCAGTACAGTTGCATGTGCAGTATTACGCCGCCGTTGCGCAATTGTCAACAACTGAATTTTTTTCAATAAAAAAGCAAATATGTAACACTTGTTAACAGTTATTATCATAAATAAAGCATTAATAGTGTCTAAATACCGAAAGAAATTGCATCATTCATCTAAATATATAATTAACATGTAAATATGTATAAAATATGTGTTGCTAGAAAAATCAGCTGTCCGCCATCTTGTACAATTAAACAATTGTGTAAAATCAAACGCAATTTAAACATGGAAATAGACTTTTATCATTTAATATAAATGTGATTTTCTATTTTCTATTGAATGGAAAATGTTTTAAATTGTTTCCAATTGTAAGTAATCATTTTATTCATAAACAAAACCACCATTCAATTGTCAGGTCAATGAATGGTTGATGTTCGTTTGTTTTGGCGCGAATTTCAAATTCACTCCATCTTCACACATTTTCCAGATTTCCACTTGTATCGTTGCGAAAAAATGGCTGGCAATGATGGCACCAGTACAGAATTATTTACTGGCTGGTCATCAGTGGTCCATCAGCCTTGTGAGGAGCCCGAAGATGCCGAACTGCCCAGCACCGTCGATATGGCCGCCTTCACAACCGGCCTAAGTTGCGAAACGAACAATACATCACAGAATAACGCGAACAGTGACTCTGACAGCGAGTCAGAGATCGATTCAAGCGTAAGAAACCTATCCCCAATCATCACTCTTCGGAAAATCACTGAACATTGTCGCTTTTTTACAGAATTCGGGCAGCGATGCATCACAAACGTGTAGTCAGTCGGACTCCTCCGACTCGGACACGTCCAGCTCGAGTCAACAATCATCCTCACGCAGTCCATCACCGGAATTCTCTGTCACCAGTTCCCAAACGAATGCACTACGTCTCACCATCGCTCAAGTGCGCAAATCGCCCACATTAAGCGTTGAAAAATCGTCCAAGTGTACGAAAAGTGCGAGTTCCAGTTCGAGTCTATGTTCAAGTGACACAGACACTGATTCGGACACATCAAATAAAAGTAATCACGTAGCAGTGAGTAAATCGAGTGCGAAAAGTGCCAAGGACAGTGTTAAGAAGCCGATTAGTGCGTGTACAACGCGAAGTCGAAGGACGATCGTTGACAAGAAGGAAAATGAGAAATCAAAATGCCCCAAACGGGACACGAACGTCTCACCAACCAAAGGGACGAATAGTAAAGCGAAAACACGCCAAAGGCGCACCAGAAAGGTGAGTTGTACACGTTCGTATTAATGAAATCGGTTCTATTTTAGGGGGTGGTTTTAATTAGGGTGAAAAGTTGTGTAAATAAGTTAAAATAACGTCGCCCCAACCAATTTCTATGTGATTAATCATCGCACGTAAGCCCCAGTTAGGTGGTACGCTACCATAACTAGTCATACATGTTTTGAAAACAACACGTTTTAAGCGGATTTCATTCAGTTGAAGTCATTAAATCCGTGCGAATAGAGGCGAGCGCGCGCTTTTTCTCTTATTCCTGTAATTTAATATAAAAAAACGATGGTGCGACATGTGGATGATGTGGCGCGGAAATTGGATAGTGGTGCAGTGGCTGAGGAAAATGTGTGGGAATATGTGAATGATTTGGTGAAATCGTATAAAATTGAAGATTTAATGCCGGCTTGTTGTCAGGTTAGGAAACTAGAATTGTATTTGAAGAGGGGGAGAGAAGGCTGTCTTGTGAAAAGATCACTTGATTAGAATTGAGGGAAGCTACTTCCGGTCGTCTAATTACAGTGCCCTATACGAATTTTTAAAGTCTACTGACTTCCAGACAATTTCAAGGGCGCTCATGGTTTTCTTTTTTCTCGCTGTTATCAAGAATATTTTTATTAAGGATGTTGATTTGTTCTACATAAAATGAATTATTCATTAGAGTGATGTCATGTAGAAAAAAAATGAGCGTTGGTTAAGAAATTTTTCAGGAATGTGTTATGTTTTAATTTAGACGGATTAAAAGAAAATGGGCGAAAGAAAGACAGTTTTATGCGTTTTTGTGTACTTTAACCGGTCTTTATTGGACAATTGTTCAATGTTAGTTGTTGTCGGAAAAGAAAACGTATTATTATGGTTTTTAACGATTTATGTTTTACACACATCAGTATTGAGAGATTTTTTTGCCGAAGAAATAAAACCTTGTGCAATGTCATTGTTCGAGGCCGAAAAAAAAACAAAGATCTCTTAATAGAAGCGCGACTATGTAGTTTGTTAATGCAAATTTTTTTTTCTTCTATTTAATAGTTCATTAACTTTTTGAATCGTTTCGATTTTTTTTTTGCTGTGGTTAGTTTAGTTTGTATGTAGTGATAGACACACAAATCAATTGGCGTTAAACAGGAGTTTGAGAGAAAAAGATTTGCGAGCATTTTTGTTGTTGTCCTTGACTTGTAACAAGCGTAAAAAAATTATAGCATATGGCAATCACATTTGTATAATGAAATACCAAATAATTATTTGTTTGTTTATGAGTTGGATCGTTAAACGGCAGACACAATTTAAAATTAGCGCTATTTGTTTAAATAGGGTTCTAATTGTTGATTAATAGAGGGCGACATGTGGTTTTTTCTTATAATTATTTTATAATTTAATTTGTTTGAGGAGTTTTTGTATATAAGAAAACACCTTGCATCGTCTTGGATGCTTGTTGTGGGTGCACCTGGCGATGGTTGCGTGTACAATTTATACTGCATATTTTATTCCCCTATTTACTTGTACTCACCCTTTTTTTTCTACTTGGTCACCCTTTTAATTTCTTTTCAAATTACCCCTCTACATGGCTAACGGTTGTTGTAATGTTTTTCTAGTTTGTACCAGGGAAAAAATGCTGTTTAGAGAGTGTTTTTATTCAAATTTGTTGTGGTGAGACATAACCTCACAAAAATTCAAATTATTTCCAGGTAGTGTTGAATTAATCAACAAGATTGTTTGTGTAGTTAAATAACAACCCTTATAATCTCCCATCACTCCCTAATTAAACACATATAGGGATTATTTCATTAAAGAATAGAAATTTATGTTGGGATAACATAACCTCAAATTTTTATCTTGTTTTTCAATGGGATTTTTCTTGTTTCAGATGGCTTCTTTGCCACTCCAACGTGGCTCAATATACTCTAGTTCGGATTCAGATGATTCAGAAGCGGATAGTGTGATGTTGGCGTCGTGTAGTTTACAAGAAATACGCGACGAAGATTTGGCAGCAATATTGCCCGATCAACAGGAGTGTGATGCATTTAATGAGTTTGATACGGCACAGAACAAGAACTCACCGTCCCTACAAACCGGCGACATAAGCGGTTGTAGTGATATGGAATTGCCACAGCAAGCGGTGAACGCTTTAATTCAAAGGACAACGGAAAGTTCCAGTGAATCAGAATCACCGCATCCATTACCGAATCTAACCACATTGTCGGCTAATAGTTTGTTGCAACAGTTTGATGCACAGACGCAAATGTTAAATACAAAACCGACAATACAACAGTCGCAAATTTTTAATATGAAGGGTGGTGAAAAGTCACAGAATTCTCAAGAAATGAACGAAGGTCGGAAAGTGGAGGAGAAGAGAAGGCCGCGTGGTAGACCGAAAAAGAAGGCAGACAATAAACAACAGACTGATAGTACGGAATATTGTGCGAATCCGAATGTGTCGCCCGATTCCGGTATACAAAACAGTCCAGAACGGCATTGTTCTAGTCCAGAACCAGCGATACCATCAAAACAAACAAAGAATGAAGGTAGAACGTTGAAATGTGATAAAGCGAGTAAAATGAATCGTTTAGTTTGTACGAATGCGGATAGGGTATTGTATCCGCCAAGAAGGAAGGTGGGCAGACCGCCAATTCAAAGGAAAGGGCCGGGCAGGCCACCAAAACAACAAAAACACACTGACAGTGGTGATTGTAAACAATCACAGATGCAAAATAGTAAAAAACAAACAGATAAACAGCAACGTGGCGTATTAATGGTGAAAAATAAATTGGATGTAAAAAATAAATATACAACATTAAAATTGATGCATAGTAGTAAACATAAGAAACATAAAAAATGTAAATTTAAAATTTTAAAGCCGTTAACACAGACATCAGTCGATCCGAAATTTACAATAGAAATTGAAAAGTTAGTTAATGAGTTTGTTAAATGTTGTACAATAACACAACAACAGATTGTCGATAATAATAGCAATAGTAAAAAGGAGAATGTTCCTGAATTAATGAAAACAATAAAGAAAGTATCGAAGAAACGGAAAACGACCGATGAAAAAAAGAAAAAGAATCAACAGGTGAACAAAGTGAATAATTCAAATGAGCAACGGTTGCCATTAAAAAAGCGACATTATCATTTGTCTGTCAAAATTGATGAGGAATTGGTGGAAGAGAAATCAAAGAATACCACCAAATCGAATATAAAATGTAATAATAACAATAATGAGTACGAAGGGAAGGAAGGTGGTGGCGAAAAGAATGTACAAAACAATCACATTGATGAAGCAATAGAAGCATGCATAAATCGCTTTAATATCGATGACAAAACAAAAGAGGAGGAAGAAAAGATCGAAGTGAAAGAGGAGAAAATCAATTCAATAACAACACCAAAGAAACGGCATCGTTTAGAGTTGTGTTCAACATCATCACCAGATGGTGAAGATGAATCTGTACAAAATCTCGATGAGGACAAATCGAATGCGAAAATCGCAGTAGAAACTTTTATAAATGAATTGAAAATCAAACGGAATCTTGTACCAAAATCTGAAATGGATGAATGTAAACAGAAAGTTGAAGAGAAATCGAAAACTGTTGAATTAAAAAAGAAAATCCGTAAACGGCGTGCTATAAATCGAACTGGTTTTCCGACAATAAAAAAGAAAAAGAAAAAAAAGGTTCCTGTAATAACGGTTGAGTCGCAATCAACGAACGTAGAAACGCCAACGGTGGTGGTTGATGATGTGCCACAAGTTTGTGATCGTGTACCGAAAGTGGGTGAAGAGTATACGAAATTTCTCGAACGCAATGACGAAACAACACCATCGAGTATGATCGCATCACCATCGAAATGGGAAGTGATGAGTGAATGTGACAGTTTACCATTAGATGAACGTATCGATTACGAAGAGGAGTTGCGAATGGAAACGAAACAACAACAACGTGACTCATCACCGGCGACATCTGTTGATACGAAATTGAGTGAGAAAATGAAATTTGATGATGATTTAGATGAGATATCACTTGAATCGAGTATAGAACGGTTACGTTCACGTTTAGAAAAGAAACGGAAACGGAATCAAAATGGTTACGATATGTATGGTTATCCAAAACGTAGGATACGTGATGATGTGTCGCCTGCAAGTAGTATAGAACCGATTGTGGATCGTTTGTTGAGAGATGAAAGAGCGTCCACGTCTGGGGATGAGATGAAAAAGTGTAGAAAAGTGCCCAGATGGAGGAAGAAGTATCTTGTTGCTGGTCTTTTTTCAGATTATTATAAGGAAGATGAGTAAGTGTGATTTAATTCAGTTGTTTTTTTATACTCTATTCCCCAGAACGTGAGAGTCGAGATTCCGTCATTTGTTTACAGCCAATCAAATTGTTGGAAATAAAAGCCGAATCACACAGCCGAAATTTTTTGACAGCAGTTAAAAGTTTCTTGGTTCTTTTGTCAAAATTAAAACGAACTTTTCTGTATAAACTATCAGTATTGTTTATTTTTATAATCTGAACTAATTACGGAAGCCAAATATTTATGTATTCAGTGAAAATATTTTTTATTTTAAATTTGTCACTCTTTAAAATTTCGTCTGTGCAAAAAAAGTCCGGAAATGTAGTGGGGATCGACTCAGATTCTGGGGCTTCAAGGTCATTGCTTGGAAAAATTAGTTTTTGGTCGTTTTTCGTGATTTAAAGCCTTTTAAAGTTGTTAATTCTATCAAAGAACTATTAAAGTACTCGAAAAACAGCTAAAAAACGGACAACAATCTAATTTTAATTTTGACAGTTTTACCTCCAAGCAATGACTCCAGATGCTCTTTAGTAAGATATAAAAAAAAAAACAGATTTCAACATTGTTTCTTGATTTTTTTCTAGGGATAAACGATTGGAGAACACAACGAAATCATCACGTTTAACATATAATCCGGTTGAACATCCATACGGACTGTTACCGCCACCATATCACTGTGGCCGATATTTACGATGTAGAAAATTGCCATTTCAATTGCCATACGATTTGTGGTGGCAACATACACATAGTCAATTGCCCGGTCGTGATGTGGTGCCGTCATGGAATTACCGTAAAATCCGTACGAATGTCTATAATGTGAAATTGACAACAGGTGCATGTGAACCGCAATCATGCAATTGTAAAACAACACAAGATAATTCACATTGCGGTGATGATTGTATAAATCGTTTAGTATTGAGTGAATGTCCGGCAAGTCATCGTTGCCAAAATCAACGTATACAAAAACATGAATGGGCGCCCGGTTTAGAGAAATTCATGACCGATGCTAAAGGTTGGGGTGTACGTACGAAATTGCCAATAAAAAATGGTGAATTTATATTGGAATATGTTGGTGAAGTGGTGTGTGATAGTGAATTTAAAGAGCGTATGCAAACAATTTATGCCAATGATAATCATCATTATTGTTTACATTTGGATGGTGGTTTGGTGATTGATGGACATCGGATGGGCGGTGATGGTCGGTTTGTGAATCATTCATGTCAACCGAATTGTGAGATGCAGAAATGGTCGGTGAATGGACAATTTCGTATGGCATTGTTTGCATTAAGGGATATTGATGGTGGTGAAGAGTTGACGTATGATTATAATTTTTCGTTGTTCAATCCGGCAGAAGGGCAGGAGTGTAAGTGTGGTAGTGAGATGTGTCGGGGTGTGATTGGTGGTAAATCGCAACGGATTCGACCGATTGAGGGTAAAATGACGAGCGGCGGGAATAATGGACGTGTTGGTAGGCCGAGAAAGACGGAAGCGAAAAAGAAGGCGAACAATGTGAAAGATTTAACGGAACAACAGCGACAACAGCAAACGAATCAATTAATGTCGCAGATATGTGTGAAACCGATCAGTCATCAACAGAAATGTTTTATATTAGAGCATCATTGTTTTCTGTTGAGGAATTTGACGAGAGTGAGGAAAGTAAGGGATCGGCAATTGTTGACAACGGCACAGAGGCAACAGCAAACTGCAACGCCACCAACGATTTTGAATCATTTGAATGCATTACAAAAGCCGAGGAATATTAAGACACGTCGATTGGCACAAGTGGACACTGATCCGGAATTGAATAAAACTGTTAAAATGGCTAGTATATTGAAAGAGATTTGGAATAAATTGGTGAATGCAAAAGAGAATGAACAATGTTTATCGACGAATTTAATGCAAATGCCATCGAAAAGGAAATTGCCCGATTTTTATACACGATTAAATGAACCAATCGATTTACAAACAATTGAACAGAATATTGATAATGGTTTATATAAAACACCGAAACAGTTTGATAATGATATTAATAAATTGTTTAATGATTATATACGGTATTATGGTAGGACAAGTGATAATGGTATTAATGTGTTGAAATTGAAGAAAATTTATAGTGATATTAAAATGGAGAGTTTAAGTAAATTTGAGGATGTGTTGGGTGAGAAGCCGAATTTCTTTACGAGTAGAAAGAAGAGTAAGTGATTTTTGAGAGAATTTGTGTTGTGATTTTTAATGAATTTGGTGTTTTGTTTTAGATGAGGAAGAGGATATAATTCGGTGCATTTGCGGTATACCACGTGACGAGGGCCTAATGATTCAATGTGAACGTTGTTTAGTGTGGCAACACTGCGAATGTGTCAAAGCCGATGTTTCAGCACCAAGTTACCATTGCGAGATTTGTGTACCACGTGATGTTGACTATGAAATACCATTGGACGAGTACACAGAGCATGGACACCAGTATGTGTTACAGTTTTCTGTATTTTTTTTATTGTGGTTTTATTAATTTTTTTGCATTTCGGTGGCAAAATAACCACATTTTTGCAATCGTAAAATACAAAAAGTTTCTAAAACCAGATAAATCTTCGATTTTTCTTATAAAATCTTTAAAAATTTACCGAAATGCAAAAAATAGCATTGATAGCATGAATAGATTTTAGCAATAACGCCACATTTGCCATAAAATTCGCCTTATGCAACTAATACATTAATATACTATTTTTGTTTTGCAGATTTTATATGAGCTTGATGAGAGGCGATTTGCAATTACGGCAAGGGGACACGGTTTACGTTCTACGTGACATACCAATACCGAATACAGATAGAAAACACACATACGAAACGATTGGTAAAGTGGAATTCACCGATTTGGACATTTTTCGGGTGGAACGTTTGTGGAAGGAGAAAGAAACAGGGAAACGGTTCGCGTATGGACATCATTATTTGCGACCGCATGAGACTTACCATGAACCGACGAGAAAGTAAATAGAATAAGAATTTTTTTTAACAATGTGTTTTGTAAATTTGTGTATTTTTCAAGGTTCTTTCCGAATGAAGTGATGCGAGTGCCATTGTACGAAGCTGTGCCAGTTGAATTGATAATCAGTCATTGTTGGGTGATGGATTTGAATACGTATTGTAAAGGGCGACCGATTGGTGCACCAGAAGAGCATATTTATATCTGTGAATATCGTGTAGATAAATCGGCACGTTTGTTTAGTAAAGTGTCGAAAAGTAAATTTTCGATATGTACAAAGAGTTTTGCATTTGAACGATTTGAGCAACGTTTGAAAGTGTCTAGAACGTATACACCGCACGATTTGGATCCGAATTTGGTGAAGCCGAGAGGAAGAAAGCCGCAGGATAGTGAGGAGGGATTGTCGGGTGCGATATTGTCGAATAATACATTGAATGGGGTGCATTGTGTGCCAGTTGTAAGGGTAAGAGCGATTATTTTGTTGTTTTTGTTTAGATTTTAATTTTGTTTGGTTTTTAGAGTGCCGCAGAGCAGAAGGCACGCTTAAATAAGATCTTATTGAATCTCTTAGGGAAAATGCCAACGAAACAAGTGTTGGATATTTCATATTTGTTGGAGGGTGGAAGAAGGCGTAAAAAACAAAACGATTCTAGTAAGTGAAAAAAAGAATGTTTTTTGGGTGCGATGAAAAACAAAATTGTTTGTGATCTTGTTTATTTTTTATACTGAAGAAAAACAAAAAAAAATATGAATTTTTATACATTATATGAAAAATCAAAGTGAAAAAAAAATGTTGTTGAAATGAAGAGTGGTTAATTTTCCATTGTTTTTCTTTGGGGAGATATGAAACTTTTTTTTTGTTTATAATAGCTGCTAGTCACATAGGTCTCTTTTTTTATATTCTATGCACTATTATTATTTATTTGTAAATAGATAGACTTAGAGAATAATGGAGATAAAAAATAATAACGTTGTTGTGTATTATCTGATGTCTTTCTACCTAAAAGAAAACTAATTTTTTATATAAACAGGATTGTTAAATGAGCATAAATCAATGTGTCATTGTTTTTGAATTTATTAAAACTGCATCCCAGTACTTGAATAAGCTTTATAAAAAAATAGTGTACAAGTTTTGTCAGTTCTTTAAGTATTAACAGGATGTTTCCCTCTTCTTTTTGTTGTACATATAAATATTTTTTGCGTATTTATTATATTACTAATTTATTTTGTTTAATATTTTACTCGGTGACATTTTTTGTTAGTTTCTAAGAATTACTTGCCTGATTAGATATATAAGATTTAAAAAAAAACACATTTATATCTCATATTAGTATATAATATAATTTTTATTAATAAAGTTGTTATATTTTTTACAGGTGTGTTTTGATTATTTAATTATCACAGTTTAGTTTGGATGTCCGAGTAGGGATTCCATTAAATCGTTTCCGGTTACGATTCGGTCGGTTAGAAAGACGATTTTTGAGCCGGTTAGAGTTTCTAGCAGGTTACAAGCAGCGATTTCGGCGTATGTTACGCCGCCCACAACGTAAATGAGTAATGTACGGGATTGTAGCGGGTATCCGCGGTCGTTTCGGCAATTGAATGTGCCGAAAGACTCCAATTTCGAGCGTACTTCGTCTATGGGGGTTGCGTTTAATACTAGACTGCAGATTTGTGTTATTAGAGGGACGTAAGAGCCGCCAAACACGTAACTAGCGCACGTGGGGAATTGGAGTGACTTTTTCGGACCAGACGGGATTTGTCGCATCATTTTAGCGTTTGTATAGAAATTATTCGTTTGGAATGTTGGGATTTTGATGAGTTTGTTGGCTTGGGCATTGGTTTCTTGAATGAAACCGGCACGGATTAAGTTGTAGTAAGCGAAACCGCATTGGAAACCGTAATTTTGCAAATACCGTTGCCAGAAGTGTTTAATTTCACTTTCAGAGAGCTTTTGTGTCATGTTTAAAAGGCAAAATAGACGAAGTGTGATGAACTTGTTGTTCTCAGTCAATAGGAGTTGATTTAAAAAGTGCAGATTTGTGGATTTGTCAATGTTGTGTATGATGTTTTCTTCAATTTCACTCTGGGTTTCGTATCGACCGCCAAGGACGTTGATTATACATTCAGCGGCCGATAAGTGGTTGGTGATTAATTTTTTGCGGTGTTTTGTCGCCTGTAATTTCGTTCGAACGTATGTTTTCATCTCATCTAAAGCCATTTCCTTTGATTGGTTCTGTTCGCTTCTTAATTGTTTAGTTAAATTACTTAAAACTGTTGTTACTTCAGTGAAGTAACGGTATTTAACGTCGTTGTAGACGGTGTCCCGAAAACTGTCCATTCCCATATTTAGAACTGGCCGTGGGACTAAAACATTGCACTTTTCATCGAATTTTTCTTCGCTGGATTCTTGTCTTTGCTCGCAAATGCCGCAAGTCACTCGAAACACTTCGGCTAGAAGAGCAGCATAAACTCCAGGCGTTAATAAAGCGCTTGGATAATCCAAATTACGATCAACGATTAAAAGACCACCGAAGTCAGAGTCCAATTTGTCTGTTTCTCCTCGATAATCGCACAACTCTTCCAATTGTTTAAAAATTACGTTGGAAAATTGGCCAATGCTTGCAATAAACTTCGGTTTGCCAACAATAAAAAATAACTGCCATAAAATTTTACTGAGTATGGGCAGAGAAACTGTGTTTTGGTAAACATACAACTCTTGGTAAATATTTGGTAATTCTAAACTTAAAACGCCATTATCTAAATTAAGTGGGAGCCATTGGAATGAATGTAATTTGATAACATCGTTAAGTAAACCATACTGTTCTAATTCCAGTTCATAGCTAGCATGAAATCGAGGTACAAAGATGATGTGAAACTTGTTCTTTGTTTGAATCTCCTTTGTTTGAGTTGACGAACGTATTTGGTTTAGGATTTGTTGGAATGTTTTTGTACTGGCATACACCATATAAAATATAGCGTTTGTATCTTCGAAACTTGGTATTGTTGAGTCAAGTTTGAATATTTTTTGTACCCCATTCCCTCTGGAAAACGGGAAAGTTAGTGTATGTACCCAAAAAGAGACTTCGAGCATACTTTAACCATTGAACTCCACAGACTTTTTCCAATGGACGAATTATTGACGGTTCTAGTATCAAGTATTTTGTATTTGGATTAATACAGAGTATTTTAGAGAGTAATGTCTTAGAAATCTCTTGTAATGAGTATAATTTCTTGTTAATATCCATTATTTACAAACAGAAGAAAAGTAAGGTTATGTTTACTTGGCGCAGTTGGTTGCCTAAATAAAAACGTCAACAAATTAAAAAGCGGGAAATTTCAATGACACAACTATCACAGGTTTATAAATCAATGTTTATTAAGCGTTTAAACAATAAAATAAAATAGAAACAAGCACAAATTCGCTTTAAGTACGAATTCTTTCAAAATGATGTAGAGACATATGAACACCCTGTTTTTTCTAGTGCCCGATATAAAAATATTTTTTAAGACTAGAATAATATACATCTAATACTCTCCGATATATAGCAAAATATAGAGATAAATTCTTGAGGTGATTACAGTTATTAATCGACTATTCTTTGGTAATTAATATACGTATGTAACTGACTATCAAGGCGTATAAGGTGGTGGTGGAATATTGTACGGTGGAGGCGGTGTTGGTGTATTAAATGTGTCATCGTCCACATCGAAACCGTCAATCAAACACCGATCATCCTCTCTGTGCGTATAAGTCGGTGGATGATGGGCCAACACGAGCGTGTAAATAATTCCTATCGACGCCACCCCACCAGCCGCCGCCATTAAATACAATCCCAAACCGTACGTGACGGTTGAATCCGACTTTGGATAGTTTTTTTCTATTGCATCTTCCAGTAATAACACTATATAATAAGAGAAACTGATTATAACCATAATCCATAACACTACAACAGAAATGTTGGATTTAAGACAATATTAAACTGCAAAAAATAAAGTTTTATACCAGTACATGTCCCTGGGACCGCATATCTCCGAATCATTTTGTAGAGTATGTTCTTGGGGCTTAAAATATCCAGAAAAAAGCCCATCAACGAAAATATAATCGCCATAAAACTTAAGAGTATTGTTATTCTCATCATGTTCACAATTGTTGAGTTGATACACGCATATTCTAAAACGGAATGAATTAGAAATGGGTTTGGGGGTGCATTAGGTCTTACCAGACGTGTCGATGGGGTCGTCTGTGTAACCAAACCAGAAAAACTGGCCCATTGTTAAATAAGGGACACAAACGTCGCTCGAAATCACGAACCAATTCAAGTCCACCAAAGACATGCTTATAAATGTGATTGTTATCATGTGAAAACCTGCAGAAATTAAGTTGCGTTCGTCGTCCTTTGGATGTAACCATTGCAGGATTGTTGGTATTAATTGTTCAGGCATTTTAAAGAAATTTTGTGGTTTCGTATACGATGGTTTATTGATGGAATTTTTGTTCAGAAAGTCGCCTCTGGATTTCTTACATTATTTCAAACTGGTTATATTTTGATGGAAATTAAAGGGAACTGGGGCAAATTAAATGAAAATAAACGCCCCCACACACACGCGGACACAGAGAATTGATAATTGTTTTTTGTATTATTTATTGCACTATTTTTTTAGCATTGACACATTTTAGATGTGAATTGACGTTTGACATTGCATCCATGCAATGGTAATTGCATAAATCATAAACATATTTTATGTATGTTATTTTAGTAATTTGCATGTTTGTAAGCTGATACCTGTGTTTGTGTTTATCATAATTAATGTTATTGTTAACATAATGATTACAAAAAAATGCAAATATGTTTATAAAAAAAATATCATTTGACAGGGAGTGCCACCTGTTGTTATAAATCACAACACATTTTCCAAGTAAGTTTTGGTTTATTTCTATAATTAATAAAATTTCTCAAAATTAACATAATATTTAAGCTCTAACGCATTTCTGCTTCTTGGTAGACCTCTCCAGTTCGCATTTTTCATAGGAATTGCATTTCACATTGCCACAGTAGCTTCCAGTGGCACTCTCTGTAAACCCACCAAAATAACCAACATTTTTCTTGATTGATTTTCTCATTACTTACTACTGTTTTGATTCTTGTAACCATCTTTCGTTCTGGATAAAGAACTAGTGTCTACACATGACTTGGAATTGCACAGATTAGGGCAACATTTCTTCCCAAAACACTCGCTATCATCCTTACATTTCGGGGTACAAGTCGTGGTTTGGCTCGAAAGCGGACATCCCACTGAAAAACACAAACATTTCCCCCAAATTCCAATAACAATTCCATCACTTACCGTCCAAACATTCAATAATCGTTAATGAAACGAAGAAAATCGCACAAAAGACGATGAGTTTAGCCATGTTTCTAAGCAAATACGTGATTCAATTCGAAAAACTGGTCTTTTATCCAGTTTTATTCGCTCACGGCTATTTACTGTGGATGCATTCATTTAGAAAATAAGCCACAGTCAACATAAAAGGTGTTTATTACATAATAAACTTGACCAAATTAAAAATAAATTAGCAACTATACAAAACCGGTTTTCATTTATTAAATAATGTATTTTAAAATATTGTTAATTTCTTTTTATCATTTCTATTATTCTGTTCGTTACGTATGTTAACCGACTGCGCTTGTAAACTGTTTAATTCGCCCATTTTATTATTCAATTTCTCTTTTAAATTCTTGTAAACTTGCGATGTTATATCTTTACTATGTCTCTGCAACGATTCTTTCAATCTACTCAAATCCCTTTGACAATTTTTCATTTTCTCTTCAATTTGTAAACTTGCCACATTCAAACTTCGATTCGTTTCTTTTTTCACAATTTCTCGATGTTTACTTTTTGTTAGCGAATTACTCTTCTCTTTTCTAACATTTGTAAACACTGTTTCATTTAAATAATCAAAAAGGTCCGTTTTTATTTCACGTTCGTAGTTTTTTCTGCTTATTTCCTCTTGTTTTCTTTGTTCACGACGTAATTTCCGTTCAGCACTGAACAAATCCTTGTCACCACCGGCTCTTTCTCTCAATTCCATGCAGTGATCTGTAAAAATGCATTTTTTATATGCAAACTTCTACTTCATCGGTCACCAACCTAAAGATTTTCCTGCTGGTAGAATTACAGCTGTAACAGGATCAATTCTTCCATCACATCGTCGTCCCAAGCCAGTGCCAATAATATATCCCATTTTTTCCATCAATTTCGACCCAATTCCCTGCAAAAGCAAACTTACTCATCTGTCCTTGTCCAACTTAGCGTAATTTATACCTTTGTGTGCTTCTCCCAGTCGCCTAAGGCTTGATTTGAAGGTACAATCATCAAACTCATGTTGATAACGTCGCCCTCGTCCAAAGTGTCATCGTCACTTTCACTCTCATTTCCACTTTCGTCACATTCTTCGGTGAATAAAGGCAAAATATGCTCGAAACTGACTTCAATGTCACTGCATTTACTTGCTTGGAATTTCACCAGACATTTATCGTCATAAATTCTTCGAATAATCGCACGGTACCATAAATTGTCGCCTTTTTTAGCTAACACATGACTACCAATGACGAGTTTATCGAATTCCGGCTCGATATAGTCTTGTAATGTGTTCAATTGGACGATTTCCCCGTGTGAGAAGCGACACTTTTCATCAGTAAATTTGCAGTCTGTTTCAAAGTAATAAGGACAAGGCAACATCTCTTGATGTGTTGGATTGGTAAATAAAATACGTGCTTCGTTCTCGTTTAAAATTGTGCAAATCATTGCGTTGTGGTAGGTTGTATTACCCCATTGATGTTTATGGGGCGCCCGGCATTTGCTACCCTCTTGGTGTTTCTGATTTGGTATGGCAATAGCACCTTCTTTCTTCATTTCAGACTGAAACATTCAAAGTTGTTATGTTGGACGGTTTTTTTAAGGTATTCCTGACCATAAATTGTTCGAATTCATTGTCAATACTGCTTTTGCCTGGTTCTTCAGTCTCTGGTTCATTTGTAAGGGATAGGAGTTCAGTTATGTTTGTTTTTAAGGTCAATAGCTCATCTTTTTGGGGGCCATCTGAGAGGGTCTCCAGTGCAAAGTTGATTTGTTCCAACTGAAAAGACATATTTATAGAAAAACTCAAGAAAAAAAGTTTATCTACATAACAACCTGTTGAATATAAATGTTTCTGTCCATTTTTATCAGTATTTTAATTAATTACATTGTAAAATTAAATTTGTTATTATTTTATGGCAGTTTAGACGTTTGACACTTGTGGCAGATAAAACAGTTTTCTTCATGCTGATAAAACAGTCCCCTTCTTTTATTTTTGCTTTGCTAGTTGCATAACCTCAAAAAAACTCTCGCTCATTCCCGCTGAATAGGATTTTATGGGGCCCAAATTAAAACTGTTTTTCCTCATAAATATGTAAGTCGAACAAGTTCCTTGTTCAGTTTATCACAAAACTGTTTATTTCTTGTAGGAAATCCCAGACAAAACCCCATATTTGAAAAGACCGGAATTGAATGGAAACAATGAATTACCATACAGGACTCGATCCCCCCAATAAGGGTGCATTCATTGATAAAGGGGTTTGTACGATCACTTGGGGTGCCCTTATAGAACAGCGCACCAATAGAACGGCGGCAGATGCCCCGCTTCTCCGATTTCCCACTCGCATCAAGCGCGCTTCGCTTCCAAACACATTGGTGCACATTTACTTTTCAAATTTCAAATCGTTGAGAAGAAAAGTTGAAAATGTGCAGTGAAAAGTGATATTCGTCCAATAAAGTCCCGTTTTTTGGATATACACAGAAAAAATTGTAAGTATACACAAATTGCTTGCGGACAATAAATTAGTCTCCACTCATCTCTAACAATAATAACGTCAATTACGCTGATTATATAAGAAGTTAGTGAAATTGATTGGATTTCATGCATCTGGCTGGTACATTAGTGTATAAAATTACGTTTTACTCATCATTATTTATGGAAAAAAAGGAATAAATAAATAAACATCGTGCTGTGCAGTCCGTTAACTTCTAACACAATTTTTTTTCATTCTGTTAGTTTGCAATTAATTCTATTAGAAATTTAATTTGACTTGTAAAATTATTGACTGATTCGTCAATAATTCAATTAAAATAATAAGCAGATTTTTTTTGTTGACTTAACTGTTTAAAAGAATTGTAAACGAATGTAATTTAATCTGACACTAATCATAACTATTTTCATTCCATTTGATTAACAGATCGTTAAATTATTTTATTAACGCCCCGTTATTAATTCTTTTATTCCAATAAGCAGTTTAAATTGCATTAGACAATCCTATTTAAAGAATCGATTGAAGAGGAAGAAGGTTTTGTAAGACTTGCATTATTTACGGGAAACCAGAAGTTAAAAGACTTATTAATGTTCTATTGAGACGTTTGACGAGCGCATTTATTAACGACAAATGTCCAATAAACAACGAACGGTGTAATAAAATATAACAGTCGCGTTTTTCCACTCTCTTATCATTTTTCTCGAGAGGATTGCGTTAAATTTGATAAAACGGAGCCTGGGAACTTGCAGGGCTTGCATAATAACTCATCAAAATAAATTAAATCCCAGATAAACAAATGTGTTCACCTTGAAAATAAAAACACTTGTGGTAATTTAGGGATTTTTTCCACAGCTCACTTTTAATTACCAGGAAATATCCGATTAATAGCCAAAGAATTTGTTGAAATGAAAAAACCTTGAATCACGTTTGAAAAAAGTGAATTTTCCACCTGCCAATATCGAATTTTAGTCACACTTTAACATCAACTATTATTATATGCGCTATTAGAGGTCGATGAAAGTAAAATCCTTTTAAAATTGCTATTATTATTCACCGAATATAAAAGAAACGCGCATATATAGCGATTCAAACTGACTAATCATTGTAAAACGCTCTCATACATTCAGCATGTCTGAATCATTTTCCATTTTCATTGGAAATTACTCATAATTGCAGGTGGCTGGAGACGTACAATCAAGCGCACTCTTCGATATGCTTTAATTGAAATTTAATGCATTTTGACACTTGAAACGCAGACCACAGTCCACTTGACAAACAAAAATTAAACACTCAAGAGATGATTATGAGTCGGCTGTGTTTAATGAGTTTAGGCACGGATTTGTGGTGAAATATTGAAAATATTTCCGGATGAAACGTGTGCTAGATTAACGGTCGAGTAAATATTGTTGTGGGGGCCCAGGTGTGCACGTGTGCATGACACGAGCCCCCCATTTTCACCCTCATAACGTCCAGCTGCGTCTCACTTCCATATGCCACCGAAACTCTTCATTCCTTTATCAAATTGTACACATTTACCATGTGTTTAGGTCGACAATTGAATTTGTTGACTTGTGGCAAATGTGAGTCTCCGGAAGGATGTGTAATGGGAAGAAGGCGGTGGAATTAACGAGGCATGCATCTTGGATCTAGTCGGTTTTTGAATCCGTTGAATATGAATTGTCAAAAAAATAATAATGTAGAGGATGAGAGAGTAAATGTTTGTTTATGATATGAAAGATTGTTGATAAAATGAGTTGAAAAGTGTGCTTATCACAATTAACGTTGCTAAGGAATTTTGGAACGGTTTAGTAGGGCACTGTTTTGAAAACAAATGAAAAACAATAACATTGAATGACAGCAGCACTGTAAAACGTGCATTTAAATAATTAATGTTGTCTTATTTGCTTGATTTATTCGAAAAGTAGCCAAAAATCCATCGAATAACAATGCATAGATGATGAGATAATGAAATGTTTGTTTATGATATGAATGATGAAAGATTGTTGATAAAAAACAGTATGAAAGGTGTGTGTATTTATCAATAATAACAATTAATTTCAATGCGCTGATTCATCAAGTACGATTCTATTTGTTATTTCATTTATTGGAATGTTTAATCTGTTTTGAATAAAATCAAATTTCATGTACGTATAAATTAATTCCGTTAATATTTTTCGGGGTACTAACTGTACCTTCTAATATCTTTGTATTGTTTTTTATGTACTGAAAATGTTGATTTTTCGTACCATGCTGTGTTAAATAAGAAACTTGTTAATTTTATATCAAATGGAGATTCACAATTAAAGATAATAAAACTGAAATGTTAGTGCGCGTGTTGTATAAAAGCCGTTAGTTATTTTTTTTACAATTTGATAACGAAATGTGATTTATTAAGCCGTAAAAAGTATTACAAGTAATCGTCGTTTCTTTTCACCATTTGAGTGGCGAATATTTTTTATTATACACCCACAAAAATGAAATTTAAAAGCAAGCGTTTTTTATTTATCGGACAAAAGATTCATTTTCAGTGGAAAAAAATATGGTGCGGCTGTGGTGTTGCTTTGAAAACGTTTTTTTCAATTCGTTTTTTGAACGGAGAGTTCAATGGACGGTTTGGTTTGAAATTAGTTATTTAGAAAATGAAAATTAGCTTGTAAATTAAATGTTTAGTGTAAGAGATTTATGTGAAAAGCGTAACGAGACGATCAATTTCGGGCCCCGACCGAAATTAATTGCTTTTTAATCAGCAAAACTTTCACGTTTTTCTTTCTGTCGAAAAACATTGTTTCTCCATTTGTTTTCTGACCTGAAATTGGAGTTACCGTTGAACTGTTTTGTTTGTAACTAGTGGTGGGAGGCACATAGGGGCGCCCTTATTTCGGTAAATCACAGCACACCTGTCTAACATCGGTTTTGCATTTGTTTCTTTCCTAGTTACCAAAATGGGGGAGTTTAAACGGAGTCCAAGCAAAGTTTGGTGGGCAAATGAACAGATTGAATGGCGAGAGAACTCTTCGAGTCCCGGTAGTCAGGATTCCGGCTTTTCCGATACGGAAAATTCACCGCCAATCGGAAATGCGAACCAAACCACTCCGAACAGTGCGGTGCAACGAATTTCCAAAGAGATTTTCAAAGAGTTGGCCGATAGAGAGACGAATTTGACGAGAAACTTTCGGGAAAAATCGACACCGAACAAGGCGTCCGTGATTTTGGTGAAAAGTGAAACAAAATCCAAGAGACCTGAGGAAAATGTCGTTTTTCAAAGCGAACCGATGAAGAAATGCACGAAATTGTACACGAAACACTCACCGAAAGTGAGCAGGAATTTGTTTAATACGAAAATACAAAAAGACGTGACTGTTAATCAGTATTCAAAACAGGATGCAAGTGATGAAGAGGATTGTAACAATGTACAAGCGATTAGTTTGCCGTGTTTTAATAGTAAATGCACACCACCGCCAATACGGTCAGCAAATAAGAGTTTACCAATTGATTTCCATAGAAAAAATGCGAATTTATTGGATATTGAAAAGTTAAGGGAGTTTAGAGACGATGAGGGTGTGACATCATTCAATAATTCATTGTCCAGCGATTGTGAGAGTGAATTAGAATGTTTATTCGATGGGAATTCGGTATTCGATACACCGAAACATACGTCCACACCGAAAATGCACCAATTTAAGCGGCATGTTTCCCGTGAGAGGTAAATAAATGGTTTTTATGTAATGTTTGCAATGGTTATTGATAATGGGGTGAGTTTTTAGGGTGGAAAAGGTTCACACGGATTGTTTAGGGGAGCAAAATGGTGCGGTCCGTGTGTGGATGGATGAGATTAAGCGGAATTACGAACAGGAGTGTATGACAACATTGCAATGTAAATCAATTGCAGTTGAATTGAATTTGAATGTGCAACAAATCGCTGTGGAAATTGTGAGGCGAATTAAAGACGTTTTAGAGCAGGCTAGAACAATCGTTCGTGAATATTTGAATTTAAACAGGTATAAAATCGTTGAATAATCAACGAATTAAGTTTGTGATAAATTTTTTTGTTCCAGTGAACAGAAACATATTGGTCCCTTGATACAAAGTTTAACTGGTTCGATTCTCGACTATATAAAAACCCATAAATCAAGTCAGTTGCATACAGTGGCGAATTTAGTCGATGATATTCGTACATCGTCAAGAGATGGCGCTTTGAAACTTGTTGGTGAATTGTTTGCGTGTTGGCAAGCGATACAAGAATCCGTTTTAGCGGAAAATGTGAAAGAAATCGTAGAGCGTGTAGAGAGACCAAAGAATGAGATCGATTTACGTGCCGCTGTAACTGCGGTCACATCATTAACATTGCGAAACGAGGATTTAGTGGACTATTTCACAAAATTCGATCTAATACCAATCTTATTGATATTCTGTGAAAAATGCGAAGGTTCAACAATGAGAAGTTTAATTTTAAGGGCATTGAGTACAGTTTGTATTAATTCGTATGCTGTGAGACAGTTTGAAAAGTGTTCCGGTGTACAAATCATTTCCGATGCAATAGCGAATCAGGCCAGTCCGGAACCGGAACGTGCTGAGGCGATTGCTTTGCTAGCACAAGTGACTGCACCATGGTTGGAGGACAATCACTGTGTCAAAGGATTACAGGACTATGCGAATGTGTTGGTGAAATCGTTGACGGATTTCGTACGACAAACGAAATGTTGTCAGAATTTGCTGCTTGCAACGGCCGCATTAGCGAATTTATCGGCAATGGATGCGAGATGTTTGAAATGTATGGTGCAGTGTGGAACGGTGGCGGTTGTGTTGGATGTGGTGGCACGGAGGGGACCGATGGTATCGATGTATGTTTACGAACAAGTGGCAACGTTGCTGGCGAATTTGTCCGGTGTGGAGACGGCAAGGAATCAGATGATTGCGGCGAATGGAGTGGCGGCTTTGTTGAGATTTTTGCACATTGGATGTGAGGAGGTGGCGAAGAGGGTGCAACAGAAAGCGATTATTGCATTGTCGAGAGTGTGTGGAGATAAGGAGGCGGCTAGACAGTGTGTGGATTGCGGTGGGGTTGAGAGATTGGTGAAGATTTGTAGAGAGAAGGGGGAGAGGTTTGATAGTGATGCGGTTCTGGTTGCGGCATTGGTAAGATTTTGGATGGTGGGTGACTTGTGTGGTTTTTAATGTGTGTTTTTGTAGGCAACGTTAAGGAAGATCGCTGATTCTTGTGGTGGTGATGTGATGAAGGCGGAGGATGCACAGGAATTGGTGGAGCCGAAATTGTTGGACTCATTTTTAGCATACTCTTCACAGAATGAAAGCTATGTTTAGAAAAAAATGTATTTGCCATATTTATTTATTTTTTTTTTATATATTTGTTAACAAATGTACGTAGTTTATGTGTGAAATAAACATTGATATTTTAAAGATTTAGTATGTGTCTAATGGTTTGATGGCGAATCGGTTGTATAAATTTGTCCATCGTTTGTAGGTTTCTTCTTTCGGGTTTTGGTGCAAGCTTAAAGTTTCGTTGATGTTCAAGTACTGAAAAAAGTCTTGTTTGACTTTTGGCCATGTGATATTATCGAAGAGTTCGTTTTGGATTGGGGTGGGATTGAGGTACTTGGCAAAATTCGTGAATAGCGTTAAATAACGATCTAAAGTACGTCGATCTGCTTCGTTGTACAGTGATAAATCGGTGATGTTGTAATTGGACCATAAATAACGTCGATCTTCATTATGTGTTACTCTGTCTGCTCCTGGAACGTAAATTTGGTTGATGCCAAGACGGCCGTGATACGAAAATTGATAGAAATAAACATTGGTTGCGTTGGCAACGAGTTCGGCGTACTTTCGGATCGGACGACTGAAGGAAGTGTCACTGAAAAAACGGATTGCCCCTCCTAAATCATCAGCCAACTTGCCGGTCGTGTAAAATCGACGAATTTTCATGCCAAGATAATATCGAAGTTTACGGTTGAAATTCAGATGCAAATCGTTTGGAACTAAGTATGTTAAATCGCTCTCGTATTCTTCGACTTTCTCTTTAAATGCTGTCATGTTTTGAGCGCGTTGTAGTTGTTCTTCTGAAGTAAATCCCAACATGATTGGAACTTTGTTAAAGTCGCCTTTTAGCAGCGATTCGAATGGGAGACGAGTGAGAAATGCATCCGGGCTTTCTGGTTCGACAACTGGCGCAAAATAGTACCCTTGTACCATCTGCTCGTATGCTGCACTGTCTCTAAACTTGTTAGCCGCTCTTTGAATTGTTTTCGCATCGGTATTCAGTAAAAATTCGTAAACTGCTTTCGAACTGGTCGAAAGACTGACATTTCCGTCGATGAATCGCGCTAATTGACGGGCGATTCGCGGTGCATCGCGCTGGTATCCACATGGACAGAGTGCTGTGCCACTTTGTGCGATTGCAGCATGAAACAATCCCTTCGATTGGCGACTTAAGATGTGATAAGTGACGGAAGCGCCGCCAGCACTCTGTCCGAAGATTGTCACCCTGTTTGGGTCGCCTCCAAAGTGGTGGATATTCGACTGTGTCCATTTCAGTGCGAGAGTTTGGTCTTTAAGGCCGTTGTTGCCGGGCACAACGTGATCGCCAGTGAAGAGGAAACCGAATGGTCCAACACGGTAGTTGATGATGACGATGACCACGTTGTAGAGCATGAAATAATGCGGTCCGTACTCGAGTAAAGTGTTGCTGCCCATGATGAAGCCACCGCCATGGATGTAGAACATGACAGGAAGAGAAGCGGAACTACCTGGAGACTGGAAATCGATTTTAAACGGAAATGTTCAAAGTTTTTGTTGTACTTACAACCGGAGTGTAAACGGTTAAAGAAAGACAGTCTTCTGATTCGGGAACAGTGGAGTTTGATTGCATTTGGTAGCAGACTCGAGTGGTTTCCGTGCAATCTAAGACGCCAGTCCAGTTTTTCGCCGGTTTTGGTGGTTGGAATCGTAATTTTCCCACTGGTGGTTGGCCGTAGGGGATTTGTTGGTAGGCATAGAAGCTGAACTCGCCTTTAACACTGTTGAAAGTGATTTTGGTGCCTTGGATTTCGCCATTTGGGAGAGAAATTGTCGGTTTTTCAGTCTAAGAATGATTTTGGATCGTAAAGGAGTAAAAACGGCGCTACTGAATGATTTTACTTACTGAACTGATGGTAAAGACATTTAAAATTGTTAAAAGTAAGTAGAACATTATTATTATTGTGGCGAGTGTTGGTAGACTAGTGATATAATGTCCATTTCAAGATATTTATCTTTAATGAGCACAATTTGCGTTGGTTATCAGCAGTATTACAACAAAATAAATGTACAGACAGTTGTTTGTACGTAAAATAATGAGAAATGCTATTGCTAATTTCTGTTCATGTAATCTAGGAAGATAAAAAAAGAATAGTAAAAATATTATTTAAACTGTATGTAATTTTCATTTAAAAGGTAGTACACAGTTTTTCTTCCTCTTTTTTGTACAAATGTTGCCAACCTGAAGTCGCCGGTTCTCTTAAACCTTCTTGAATCTTCAAAGTTGCATTGATATTCAGAAAAACTGTTTTTTTCGAATTTTTTTTCAGTTTAGGCCAACGAATGTCCCCCAACAACTCACATTCCTCTTCTGGTGTTGGATTCCTTCAAGAAAAAGTCATTAAAACAAAAACGATTCACTTAAAATCAGTTTTTTTACATTGTTTTAACGAAATTCGAAAACAATCGAACGAATCTCTCCAATGTTAGCACATCCATTTCGTCATATAACCTCGATGGATCGCTGAAATTGTTGCTAGCCCATAAATAATGCAAATCTTCAGCATGTGTCACCTTTCCAGTACCGGGAAATGAAATTTTGTTGCGTCCCAACGATCCATTGTAGGAAAATTGGTACATATAAACATCTGCATATCCAGAATGCAGAAGAGCGTTTTTTATCAACCCTTTAGCGAATGCAGAATCACTTAAAAATCGTACACCTGCCCCCAAATCGTCCGAAAACGAAACGTTTCCATAAATTTCTTTGATTTTCTGCCCGATTCGCTGTGATTCGAGCTCGTTTTCAACGTGGAAATTATTTGGAACTAAAGTAGAGACATTTGTATCGAATGTTTGGAAACTTTCCACCATTCCAGTGTAATCTAAACGATGTCATTACTTCAAAAAAATAATTTCTTATACAAATTGATATTTACTTAAAGCTCCTAACAGTCCATCCTCTGAAACAATTCCAATCAACAGTGGAACTCGATTAAATTTCCCATTTTTCATAAGTTTGTACATTCCTTGAGTTAAAAAAGCCTCTTCTGACTCAACTTCAAGAACCGGACTCCAAAATAATGAATTAAAAAGCACCACTGTCCTTGCACTGTCCTAAAACCATTCGAATCAGTGAAAACATTCCCAAAACTGCACGATTTTTTACATAATACAAATCCGAAGCAGCATCCAAATCACTTGCATTCACCCCCTGCAAGAATACCAACAAATCTTTCGAAGAACTCTTCCAATCAAACGATTTTCCTACAATTTTCGCAAAATTAATCGCTCTTAATCTCGGATTTGGCTGGAAAGTGCGCGTTGAAAGCGCTGAACCGCTCATTTGAATCGCCCCTCTGAACAACCCCCTCGATTTCTCGCTCAAAACATGATAGGACACCGCCGCAGCGCCCGTACTCTGTCCCCCAATCGTCACTCTCCTCGGATCACCATTAAACAAGTGGATATTCTGCTGGACCCATTTTAAAGCGAGATTTTGGTCCTTCAAACCGGCGTTTCCAGCCACAACATTGTCCCCTGTACTCAAAAACCCAAACGGCCCTAAACGGTAATTCAAAGTCACCACAACGATGCTATTTTCCATAAAGTAATGCGGTCCTAAATAATTAAATGTGCTGTTCCCTTTATAGAAGCCTCCGCCGTGGATGTACACGAAAACCGGAAGCAAAACATCGCAATTATCTAAAATCGGTGTGTACACATTCAAATAAAGACAATCTTCATTCTCCAGTGGTGAATTCGAGTTGATTTGAAAACAAATCCGTTTATTTTCAGTACAATCCCGAATTCCGGCCCATTTTGAGGTTAGGGGAACGGGTGACTGGAATCGTAGGGCTCCAACAGGTGGTTCATCAGCATATGGAATGTCTTGGAATGCATAGAAATGCACGTTTTTATTCAAACTAATATCGGTGCGACCTCGAATCCGTCCATTGGGCAAGTGGACAATCTTCGATTCACACTAAAAAGCGTAAATTTTGGGTAAATTCTTGCAATTTCTAATTTTACTTACGAAAACCAGGCAAACGGTGAAAAATAACACTCGCATATCAACAGTTTGTTAACAAATAAATTGATAACAGTGACACTTGAAGGTTTTCTACATAAAAAACCAATAAAAAAAACAGTAGAAAAATTTATTATATAAAAATAACGGTTAAACACTGCCAACAAAAATCGACAAATCGGAATGTTGAATCGGTGACCGATCATAATTTTTCACCTTCACATCATCACAATGAAAATCGCCCGACTTCCCACCAGTTTTACTCAACAATTTAACATCATTTATAACAATCCCCTTATTAATACTTTTACACATATCATAAACAGTCAATGCAGCCACAGAAACAGCCATCAACGCCTCCATCTCCACCCCAGTGCGTCCCTCACATCGCACAATCGACTCCACAACGATCGTATCTTCATTCAACACTTTCGCCTCCACTCCAACTTGATTCAACACGATATTATGGCACAATGGTATCAAATCGGCTGTCTTCTTAGCTGCCAGTATGCCAGCCAATTTACAAACACTCAAAACATCCCCTTTTTTCACACAATTCTCCTCAACTAATCTAACTATTTCACTACCAACGGTGATCAAGGCACGGGCTCGGGCCGTCCGTTCGGTCACCGCCTTTTCGGACACATTCACCATCCGTGCTTGGCCGCTACGCGATTCAACATGCGATAAACTATTGGAAAAGTCTGCAAAAACGAGAATCAACCACCGATTAATATCATTGGTCTGTTCTCCATTTGGGCCAGATTTAGCATGCCTGAAACGCAAAAGTGTTCAACATTTATTCCAGTTACAATTGCCCGAATTGTTTACCTGCGTGCTGTCGCTTCTTGCGCTTAACAGCCGCACTGATAAGTGCCGTTAAATCGTCTTCGGAGCAATTCGAACGCAGTGCATCCCTCAAAGACACCTCCGTGTTACCGAATAGACACACTTTCAAATTACCATCGGCTGTGATACGTAAACGATTACAAGATGAACAGAAATGTTCACTCATTGATGTGATAAAGCCGATTTGGCCCCGAAAACCACCCACTTTCCAGCCCTAAACAGAAACCGAGTTAAACATTTGCATGTTTGATGTTTAAGGCGACGGTTTTACCTTGGATGTGTCGTTCGGGCCGTTTTGCAACTCTTTCAAATCGGGATAAACGCGTTTAATGCGCTCCAACATTTCCCGATACGATAACATTTTCATTTGGTTCCAATTGTTGCCGGAGAACGGCATGTATTCGATAAAACGCACATCAACGTTGCGATCTTTGGTGAAGTGCACGAAATCGAGCAGTTCGTCATCGTTGAAACCGTTCATAAGAACGCAATTCACTTTGACGGGATCGTAGTTTAATTGGAGGGCCAAATCGATGCCCATTAGGACACGGTCCCAGCCTTTTCGCCGAGTGATTCGTTCGTATTTCTCTTTATTTAACGTGTCTAGACTGATGTTGATTATGTCCAGGCCGGCACGTTGTAAATGGACTAATTGTTTCGTTAACATGAGGCCGTTTGTGGTGATGGCGACGGTTTCGAGGCCGGCAAGTGATTTCAAACGGGCTACAAAGGAATGTGTCGGTCAGATGGCGTTTTTGGACGATTTTTTCTTCACTTACTTATGATTTCTATTAGATCTTTGCGTACGGTTGGCTCGCCCCCAGTTAAACGTATCTTATTTACACCCTGTCTCACAAATAGTTCGGACAGTTTTACGATTTCATCGGTGGTGAGTAATTTTGATTTTTCGGTTAAGTTTACACCGGCTTCAGGCATGCAATACTGACCTAATTGTGTTTAAAGTGATTTGTGGTGTTGGATTTAAGTGTTTTTGCGATACTTACATCGTAAATTGCAGCGCTCTGTTAATGAGATGCGTAAATAGGTGTGATTTCTGCCGAAATCGTCCATGAGGATGGCCTTCTCTTGGTTTTTTAACTGTAACTTGATTTGAACAATTGTTGAATGTATTGAATTTTTTTTCAAACTATTTTTGACTTACTTTTGGATTTTTCATCGTGGATAACTTGCGATGGGTAGAGAAAAGGAGCTTTTTCGTGCGAAACATTTTTGTAGACTGTGGATTGAGTAAAAAAAATGTAAACAGCGCAATTTAGAAAGTTGACCTTTAAATTCTTGCAGAGGATAACTGTTGCATTATATGTCCACTTGCGTAAAACGACGATAAGTAAGAAAGTGAACGAACTGTGATGTTGTTGAAATAATAAATAACTGTTCAAAGAATTGATTTTTGATAAAAAAGATTAAATTAAGTATCATTCACATGTTTAATGTTCATTGATGTTAAAACCAAAACTCGCATGTTGGTTTGTTTATTATTGCAGGTTGCAGGAATTTTAGTAATTTTACAGATTTCTGTAAAAGTAGTTCTAATGTATCCCTTATCGTGGCCTACGAGGATTAACGTCACTACCGCTCTATATGGAGCGGCAGTGACATTAATCATCGTAGGCCACGCCCATGTAAACAATGTGAATACTACGCTGCCGCAACGCTGACGCTGAAATGTCGCGACGGCAGAAAAGGCGTCTGCGTTTTCGGTTTGTAAGTCTTCTTGTTCTAAAATAGAATATTACGTGTGAATTGTAATAATAAACGAAGTTAATAAATCATGCATCTATTCTAAACATCGTTTTTTATCAAAAAATTGCATTCCTCTACAAAGATGAAAATTAACAATTTTCTGTTCGGAAACAAGCTCATTTTTGTTGAACTATTGAGTCGAGGTTTAACATTGCCCTATGGATATGTTATTAAGGACACTTTGGACTACCTAAATCCAAGATTTCCAAAAACTTTTTATGACCGCGGGCTTTTTGAGGGCACTTTGAAAATAGACAATTTTCTGTTCTAAAAAACACTCATATTTGACATGTAACTGCATAGAAAAAAAACTATTTAGTGGAGAATCTGAAGGAAAACCATGTAATTTCCATGAAATGGAATTAGATGGCCGTATTCTAAAAGTAAACATATTGTTTCATTTAATCAGTGATTTTAAATATAAAATTTTAGACTATTTCAAAACTAGGCGATAAATGAACATTCCGGAATGTCTAAAAACCGTAATAAAAAACGAAATGAACATTTACCACTGAAATTTAATCAATTTTTAGTAAAAACTTTGCAAAAATTCTATCGATATTCAAAAAATTCGATCACAAAACATCGTAAAATCTCGTAGAACAGTTTGGATGTGTCGAGAACATTCGCGCTATGCATGTTTCTCGTTTCTCGATTGTTCCCGACCTACCCCACATACGCTACAGCTGATTCGGGAAACGTCGACGTCACTTTAAATACGAGCACTCGCCGAAACACCGGCAGTTTGAATTTGAGCACAATTCGAAGTTCTCAAAGCGAAAAGACAAGTGAACAAGTATCTCAGTGAATAAAAAAGTGAACCAAACCAAAATGTCGATCCTCACACTACTAGACGATTCTCCATTCATCCGTCCATCCAGAATTATGGACCAGTGTTTCGGCCATGGTTTAGAACCAGACGACTTTTTCCAACCGCTGGTGATGCCCCGCTTGTTGTCCCGCGCACACAACGGATATCTGCGTCCATGGAGGTCCAATGCGTCCGAAGGGGATGCCGGTTCCACTGTCCATTTCGACAAGGACAAATTCCAAGCGAATCTGGATGTGCAGCAATTCCGGCCTGAAGAGATTAGCGTTAAAGTAACTGGTGAAAATACGATCACCGTTGAAGGAAAACACGAGGAGAAGCAAGATGAGCACGGTTACATCTCTAGGCAATTTGTGAGAAGATATGTGCTGCCAAAGAATTGCGACATCGCCAAAGTGGAGTCGAAACTGTCCTCTGATGGGGTGTTGACCATCACGGCTCCAACTAATAATGCCCAGATTGAGCATAAATCAATTCCAATCACTCAGACTGGTGAACCGGTGAGAAAAATCAAGCGGAAGAAGGTGGAGGATAAGAAGGATAAGAATAAGATGGAGCAGTAAAGTGTCTCGGATGCTTATTAAAACCAAATAATCCTGTTATTATAAGAATTTTTGTATTAGTTTGTAATTTTTTTGAATTATTCCTGTTTGTTTATTGGATTTTCTGCACTGCTTAGACTGATTAATCTTTAATAAATAAATGATATTGGCGGTGTAAATTTGTTTTTTATTTCATTTTCAAATTGCAAATAACAATTGTATCTTGTGAATCCATTTATGCGGTGAGCAAATTTGTAGGAAGGAGCGGAAATGGATAATTTGCCGTCTGCAATGTAATAAAACGGATTTTATTGAATATTGTCTAGAACTGGAAGGGTTCTCTGACTGATTATAGAATAATTACACTACATAGTCTAATTATTCTATGGTCACAACGGCAAAAAAGCACTCATTTTTGACACGCTACGGCAGAATGGCTGTAGAAAAAAAACTAGACCGGTTTTAACATGGATTTAAACTGTAGATGCCATTTAAGCAAATCTGCACGTCCGAATTCGATGCCGAATAACAAAAGTTCCAAATTAATATATCGAAAACCTCAAATCATCTCAATTTATTAAATCGTTTTATTATTTAAAACATGTATCAAGTATCAAAATACTGATTTAAAAAGTATCATAAGGTTTAACAGCGTATTTCTCGAACAAATCCACCCATTTACTAAACCGTGGCTCTTTAAGATCCTCTCTAACTTCAATACTTCTGTTTATGTTCAAATATTTAATATCATCCATTTTCACCCTCGGCCAAAACTTATCATAAAACTTCTCATCTCTATTCGGCATTGGATTTCTACAACAAAATCTCATTACTTTTTCATTCACCAAATCTAAAACAACACATTTACAATGTTGTCGCGAAATTCACCACCAAACTAACATAATTCTTCATAATTCTGTATTCTTCCCACGTCAAACTATCATTCTTCTGTTTCCACAAGAACTTTGTATCATCATCATGCATCACCTTGTCCACATCACCCCATTCCGGTCCCACTTCTTTACTTACATACGAAAATTGGTAGAGAAAAACGTCTGTAAACCTCGACTGCAGTTGTGCATTTTTGATAATCGCTCGATTGAACGCATAATCGGAAAACAATCGAATTCCACTTGCAGGATCCTCTACCAAACTGCCATTCGTGTAAATCTCTTTAATTCTCCTACCAATCGCCACTTTCAACTCGTTATCATTGATATGAAAGCCAGCGTGCGTTAACAAAGCAGGATTCGACTGGAATAACATTAATTTCTGCTTCAAAACTTCCCTAAACATCAAACCCTCCTCAGAACAGATGCCCAACATAAGAGGCATGTGATTAAAGTGTCCAGTCTCCAATTGATTGTACGCATTGCCCGTGAAAAATGCGTCTGGAGTGTTTGGTTCGACAACGGGAGCGAAGAGGAGACCGTCGAATGTTTGTTCGTAGTCAGACTCTTCAACGGCCTGGAAAAATCGGTGAGAATCGACTGATATTCGAAAAGAATCATTTAAAGCGGCTGGATTGGGCCTCTGACATTGCAAATTTGGAGGGTCACAGTTCTATACCTAAACGGTCCCAGATCAAAAACTTCAGTCTTAAGGAGTCTTGTAAATTTGTTATAATTCGATTTTTGATTTTTTTTCCTAAGAACAGAAAAAAAAATTGAAAAAACGTAATATTGGTTGCCTAACTTGCAAAATTGCATAATTGTATTTTTTTCTCTAAAAAAAGGAAAAAAAGAACAAAAATCGATATGTAACAAATTTACAAAAATTCTAATTCTTTTCTTTATAAGATTGAATGAATCTCCAAATTTGCCCTGTCGGAGGCTCAATCCAGCCGCTTAAACTCACTAATAAATATTTCAGGGCGAGTTCACTAAGCACTTTCGCATCTGTGGATCGAAATAAGCTCAAAAGATCCATTGACGAGGCGCTGTTGGTGATGTTGGTGGAGATGAGAGCGGCAATCTGAATGGCATGATGACGTGGATCCCTCTGCAATGCCCAAGGACACAAGGCGCTGCCGCTGAATTGAACGCCAGCTCGGAAAAGGCCTGAAATCATGTGAACAAATCGATTCCAATCGATATCCAGATTGATTACCAGTGGATTTGTTGCTTAAGAAGTGATAGCCGACTGCAACGGCACCAGCACTGTTGCCTGTGATTGTGACTTTCGTTGGATCGCCACCGAATCGATGGATGTTGTCTTGGACCCATTTTAAAGCGAGCACTTGGTCTTTTAGGCCCGCGTTTCCGGGGATTACTTGGTCGGCGGTGCTCAAAAAACCGAATATTCCGAGTCGGTAATTGACGGTGACGACGACAACGTTCTTTTTGATCATGTAATGAGGGCCCCATGAGTCCAGAATGCCGGAATTGCTTAAAAACGTGCCGCCATGGATGTGGAAAATCACTGGTAATAAAGCCATTTTTTTGGATTTCTGGAAAATGATTACTTTGATTTTTGTTGATGATTTTAGACTGGAAACGAACCTTTGGGGTATAGACGTTTAAATAAAGACAATCTTCCGTTGCAAATTCGTGTGATGGCATCATTTGGTGGCAGATTTTGTCGTTTTTCGTGCAATCCAAAATGCCGTTCCATTTTTTCACCGGTTTTGGGGGCATAAAACGGAGCTCTCCGATTGGGGGTTCTGCGTATGGGATTTGTTGGAATGCGATGAACTGTGTTTGGTGATATTTATTCATTTCTTTGCGGCCTCGAATTGTCCCTGTTGGTAAATCGATGAGAAGTTCCTCTTCGCATTGGGAACACTGCGAAAAAAGTTGAAAATTTAGGTGATTTTTCAACATTTTTATACTTACGCATGTTGCTGCTGTTAAGAGGTTTAGGAATGCGAAAATAACAAGTTTGCACCTCATTGTTGAGGTGTTTGATTAAGAATAAACGCGATTTGTAGCGTTTATAAAAAGTTGATTCATTTTTAATAGCAATTATGATAAAGAAAAAAATTGACTATTAATGATAGGAGTAAATTAATGGCATTCTTTTGTAGCTTTGGAATGCACTGACGCATTTGTTTAAATCAAATGGAAATCGAGAAAAATCTTTATGAGGAACTAACATTTTAGCCCATTTGAATTTTCTTTACACTGCCATCTAGTAAAGAATCTCTGAACTTCTCTGACGTTTCAACAACATAACCTCACTTTTTACACTAAAATCGATAACAAACAACTGTTCAGCCGAAATGGACTGTTTACTAATATTCGACCATTTAAACGACATTGTTTATACAAAATACAACAATAAATTTGTCGAACACATAACCGAGTCCGCTCACAAACATGGATTAATCGAAATCGCTGAAACGAATCCAACAAATGTTGATAAAAATGTGATAGTCCAGTTGTTTTCGCCGATAATCACATCACATCGGATTATGAATTGCCAATTTGGTAACTCGTACACTTCCATCCAGTGCCAAGAGGGATTAAATATGCTTTTCGACGATGTAAGTTGTGCATTCCATAATCCTGCTACAATTAATCATGTTTCTGTTTTAGTATATGGGCTATTTATTTGTCAGCATTAGCAATGACGATGTAACCACCATGAAACGATCCCTGGCTGTTTCTGTGACAATAGTGCGTTATTTATGTGGCCCAGATGTGGATCAGTAAGTAACAAACACAACAACTTGCCAATTTCTTATCGTTTTCGTGTTCCAGACTGAAATCAAACGAGGACAAGGCCACATTAGCTTCAAAACTCATAAACAGTTGGCAGGATTTATACAATAACGAACAATTCATGTACATTGAAGCGATAGAACAGTTAATTATCAATCCCGATTTAAGTTCAGCGACTATTGAAGCTTTAAGGGACTCGGTTGAACGATTAACATCGAAAATCGACTGTAATAAATTACATGCATTGATTTTAGTGCATAATAAATTTCTCTCTTTATATTCAAGTCAAAATGCGAAGGAATTGTCGGCAGCTGATGTGCTTTTCTGCACGATTTTGTGCCATTCCAGCAGAAACACTGCAAAAGAAACAAATCAACTGTGTTTAAATAGTTATCAAATCTTGTTGTCCGGCTCTGATTCGCAACCAAAGTGTTTACCGCATCAAATCCACATTTTACAGTTAGATGAAGGGGTGGAGTTGGTTTATTTGGTGGAAGTTGGCAATACGGCTGTGGCAGCGAGTTTATACGAGACTTTCTGTCATTTACATGCAATGCAATTGATTCAAATTCAAAGAGACAAGGAAATCCTTCAACCGGCATTCGATAATCTCGATTTAGCGACACGAAGACTGAATGATAGTTTGAAAAAGTGTAAAAACAAGAATGTGGAAGTGTGTCATAAGCAATTGGTGAAGAAATGGGAGGTGATTAAAAAGAAGTATTTGGAGTTTCTGAAAAACAGTTCGGATGAAGCGTTGCTGCGGGCGGAGACGTTGAATTTAGGTTTTTTGGAGAATTTGAAGGAGATGCTCAGTTTAACGGCGATTGATGATAAGACGATGATAAACAGTGGACGTTTTATGGTCGAATCGGGGAAAATTGTTCAAAACAAGTTGAAAATCTTTGATGAGTTTCTTAAAGCGAAAGGTTTAAGGAATTTCTCACTTGGATCATATCCTTTACTGCTTAATTTTTTCATGTATTTTCTAATATAGAGCTTTAGTCCTTAATAAACATTTACTAGAGATTCTTTAACAATCAAAAAGTATTTGGAGGAGTTTCCGGGTTTGGTGCATTTTATGTACGTGGATAGGACGAGTCATCGAGTTACGATGCCTACAATGGAACCAAATGTGGAAGAGACGAAATTTACATCGGATAAAGTGTGGTCGATGGTGAAGTTTGCAAGGAATTACCTACAGGAAGGGAATATGGCGTTGATGTGGAAGGATACGGTATTTAATTATGCGTATTTTGTGTGGTTTGAGGACAATACTGGAGCCCCATTGAAGCCAACTGTCTTCCCAACAGCGAATGGGAATAATAATAATTCGTTACCGTTGCCGGGGATTTTGTGTCAGGATTTTTACACGTAAATTAATTAGTTTTGTTTGTGAATGGATTTGTTTATTTAATGGATATTTTTTACTAGGAAATTAAAAGAAGTTTGTTTTCCGAAGATGGCACCGAATAAAATTAAGTGTTATGAATTGTTTTGCATTCATTTGGGACTAGTGACGGCTCAGTGTGTTTTGGAACAGACTAGACGACTGTCGGCGAGTATTTGGGAGCTTAAAGGTCATCCAAATCATCCAATCGATCTGATTTAATGGCGGCAAGTGATTTTTTGAGCCAACAAAAATAAATTAAGTAGAATATTAGAAATTTGCTCTGAAATTTAAGTTTTTATTTGAAGTTTTCTCTCGATTAATATCAACCCAAAATTTGAAATGTTTTTAGGTTTAAACTTTGCATTTTTATTTGGCGAAACGGGCCAAACAAAGGTCACATGTGTTATATGAAATTAAAGTATTTTTAATGTAGATTACAAAAATAAAATTAAAAAACTGGTCACTTCCTTATTATACGGTGATACTTAAAAATCGATATTTTTTATACAGAAAAAAAACTATAATTCATAATATGAAATTTTAATGTTGAATCTATTGAAATTCTGACATTAGATTATACATAGAAACCCCATGATTGAAAATTCGATCAATTAATTAGGAAGAATTAACAAACCTTCATTATCTACCTCAGCATTGTTTCTTAGTTTTTAACAAACTCGACACACTTTGAGAAATCGTTTAGTATATGAATACTTAAAAGAATTTAAAAGCCCTGTACTAGTTAAATATTAAAGGGAATTCGGGTTGTAACTTTTCAAAGGCATGAATTTTTCAATAGAATGTGATTTATGAGATAATTTTCTTACTTTTACAAAAATTACGCTTGATGGATCTCTTGAAATGTTTTCCATTGGAATTCTGAGTGCGTCCAAATGACACCTATAAAACCCCAATAAAATTACGTACACATTCACATTGTGTTCACTATGTTTACGCAAAGAGTTCTATTGCTGTTCTTAATAAACTTACAACTTGCCACTTTGTCATCAACACGTTGGCACAATTTAAACACTCTCAACTATCATCGCTACAGGTCGCTGGTGTTAAACCATGAAGTTGATTCCGATGAGATTGACACGTTTTTTTATAATCTCTCTTTGCCAATTTATAACTTTGATATGAAACTGAGATTGAATGATGGTTTCAACGACGAATTCTCCCGAGAGAGTAAATTGTTTGTGATGATTTTGTCAAAGTTTCCTGAAGATTTAATGAACATCGTAACTCATCAAAGTAGAAGGAAATGGTCATTACTGCTGTAAATCCAACCCCTAGCGCCAATCCCTACCCCTATAAAAAAACAGCCCCTATAAAAAAGTTTCCCCTGTTGAAGATCTACCCCTGTGTAAAAAAAAATTCGCCAAAAAGGCTGTTATTTTGAAAATAAAGTTTAAGCAATCTGTAATAGATGGCGTTATTAGTTAAATACTGAAAATAATATTTGCAAAGGTTAAATGAATATCAATTAATATGACACGTGTAGGTATAGGAAATGCACTTGCAATTATAAAAAAATACCGTTATTCAGATGTTAAATGAATATCAAATTAAATGATGCTCACTACACGTGTGCATTCGTCATCTTATTTACGTATGTATAGACAATTGTGAGAATTTACATGTATTAGATGACGACACATTACATAACTGTGGCACGGAATATTAAGTGTCGGCATCCGATCCTCACCTTGAAAGCGAAAGTTGTTCTCTAATTATTGTTTTCGCAAAAAAGGGGCCCACAAAAAAACAATAGCTAAAATAATTTATTTTATTTTATTCAAATAAATATCAATAAAAATGGTTTAATTTAACACGTAAACAAGTTATTATAATAAATTTGCATTTTTAATACAATGCTGGTTGTACAGTTTTTACAATTATTTATAAAGTGATATCCACAATTTCCTATTTCCTCGTTACTAAAATCATATCCTTCGATATTGAGAACTGTTGGGCATAAAAATACAAATTGTCGTAGATATAGTCCCTTTTCTCTGGTGGTGACAAATATTTTATCCATACTTTCTAATTCGCTTTTTAGAATTCCCACAAAATACTTGTAGTCAAAGTAGTCTTTTCTGTGTTTATCATTACAATTCCAATTAAGGCCGCATATTTCTCTAGTGCAATCACGTATCTGTGTTTTAATTTGATTATTTAAATATTCAAATTTTATATCCGGTTCAAATAAATAATGTTTTATGTATTTTTTATCGCAGGAAACACAATCACATTCACAAGACTTTAAAATAGTTAATTCCTTAAGAAAATAGGTATTATTTATATTGAAACCCAAAACATCTACAAAAGCGATCTTGGATTTATCGTTTTTTTTTACAATGTTCATCGTTTACAATTACATAGATCTGACTAATTTTGTTAGAGGCGAATATGAATATATATGGTCTGATAAAATTAAGGCATATGCGGTTGTATTTTGTTGGGCATTTTCCTTCAATGAAAATTGTATGCGCAGATCTAAAAGTGAGGAGTTTGAATTTAACAATTCTTTCTGGCGTGATATGTCAAACACGACAAAGGGACAAATTGTTTTAAATAATTTTTTATCCACCATAGGCTGGTTTTGTTTATCATAATAAGAACGTTGGAAATTCGCAAACATCTCATATATGATGGAATAATTGTTATGCTCATAATCCACATGTAAATTGTCATATGGGAAACAATCCGAATTTATAAATAATTTAATATTTGTCAATTTGCAATGATCAAATGTGCTCATATTTTTTCTTAAATTATTCTTTTTATCAATAGACAAACAGAATATTACATATCTGGGCTTTTCTAATTGGGTAGAAGATTTCACTACCCAATCAAAATCTTTTGATATTTGTAATTCCGGAATTGTGTATAGATTCCATTGACGTGAGAAAATAGATAATTCTCTGCCACTGTCTATTACTTGTAAAAGTTTTAATTTACTGTAGTCTGATAATTCAACAATGGGAACTCTCCAAACAATTTTTTTAATGTTTAATGTTACAGGCTCCGGTCCTACATCATACATTGCATTTAAATTAGTGTTGCTTCTAATTAAAACTAATTCTTGTTTCATGAAAACAATAACTTTCTTGAAATCCTCCGCAAATCCTAATAATGTTCTCAAAGGTACACACACCGAAAAATGCCCATCATTTAGATGATAATAACAAGTATCATCTACGTTCCAGCCCGCATTTGAAAGGATGGCCGACTCGGCACTTGAAAATGATAGCAAACCTTTGACCGTAGATACTATTCCGGGCGTATGACATGACTCAATAATTTTTCCATTTAATTCATACCTAATTTCTTCAAACAAAAAAGGCACAAAATTGTTTACTAATTTGGCGGTTAATGAGGGCCTTTGATCCCTATTTTGAAGAACTGTTCCCTCTAAATATATATATGAATCGCTGGGCAAAGTTAAAATTTCCGACTGGGGTACAGTTATTCTAATTTCATCGTTGACGTTAAAAGTATTCGTAGCATAAGGGTAATATGAATGTTTTTCTAATCTACTTATGGAATTATCAAAGAGGGGTGTTTCCAATACATTTAAGCTATCGTCCATTATTTTTTAAAATAGTTAATCCTAAGGATTGTAAAAATTTTTTATTTGATTTTGTTAAACCTTTGCCTTTAAAAGATTTTGCAGTACTACACGAATTTAATAAATTATTCCTATTTATATATGATTTATTGTATTTAATAACCATTGTTATAAGAATCAACTATAAATTCTGTTTATTATGAGACAATATACAAATTTGTACTGAGCAAATAAAATCGTTTATTGTCTATATATAGTGCACAATTTTAATATGAATATCGCTGATTTTTTCTACGCAAATGTAATCTTGCAGAGACCCTTTCTCCTCGTAAATTTATTAAATCCCCATTTTGGTCGACTATTTTTAATTCGATAAAATGTATTTTTTTAGTGTTTAGAGGAAAATATATAACGTTGTCCTGAACAATGGTTTCTCGAAAGCCGAATGGATTACTAAAAGTAAAATTGTAAATAGAGTGGCTCTCCTTCCCATTATGATAATTCCCATGTGCAATATTACATTCGACACTCATCACATTAATTCTAAATATGTCAATGATTTTCTGTGATATTGTTTTAACATTCGAAGGAATAACAATTTTTCCAAATCCCAACATTTTCCCGATTGAACTTTTTTCGCTTAAATCTACAATATAGTTACAAAAAATTTCCGACTTTAAAGTTGTTGTATTTGCCACTAAATCGAATTGAATTTTTCTAGTAAGATTTTTATTTAAATCTTCAATTTTTTTATCAATGAATTTTTTTAGTTCATCAAATTCGTAGGCCCCCTCGGGTATAATTATATTATTGTTACCAATTTTTATCGAATTACAAGTGTCATCTATATTCGGGACACAATTGTACGTTTCAAAGTTTACTAAGCCGATTTCATAATCGTCGCCATTCAGATCAATGGGTGGGTCGAAATAGGATGTTAAAATTGTCGTATTTCCGCTGAGTGTAAAAGTAGTCATTTTACTATATATTATTATATAAAAATCTTATGCATAAATGTCCACAATTATATTTATTTAAATTTTGAAAATTATTATAATTATATTTAATCGTTACTGGTCCTGAACTATTTAAATAATCTACTAATATATATGGTGGTGGAAGATTACCGAAGGAATCGAAATATAATACAGAGTTACCATTTTTTATATAGGAAACCCAATGAGTTCCATCCCCACTACTCTTATCTAAATTGACTATACCACACTCCACAGTTTTTCTAACAACGGGTGGTAAACTATTTAACATAAATATGCCTCTAAAGTAGGGGATTTTTAATTTTTTAACATAATTTTGTATTTCAATATTTGTTAATGCATGTCTTGGCAATATCAATGGAATTTTTTTTTAAATACAACACCATATCCCTTTTTATATGGTTTTAAATATAATCCCCTTCCAATCGCAATTGAATCTAGCTTCTTGTTAAGTTTCTTTTTCTCCTCTAAACTTTCTTTAGCTGCATTTGCTCTTTTTATTGATGAAACAATGTTTGCAACACTACCACCCAAAGATCCTAGTAAAGAAGCTGCGCTTAATATAGGCAATATTGCCCCTATAAATCCCCCCGTTTTCGGAATGGGTATAATTCTAGACGGTTTCTTTTTACCTTTTCTATTTTTATTTGCATTTAAAGCAATCGCTACAGCATCTTCAAGGCTATTCGGTTTTTGATTTTTCAAAGCTATTTTCGCTCTTTTGACAGCCTGATTGAAAGTAATACCCTTACCAATAATTTTTTTAATCCCTGACCTTAATCTTTTCTTTACACCTTTTCTTCTGATGCCTCTACCTATTGTTTTATTCATTCGAGATTTTTGATGGTGACCAAAACCCAACATAGTTTTACCTTTCATTGCACCAGCCACTAATAATGAAGCGAATTTTTCTTTTAAATTCGAATCTTTTGCTTTAAACCGATCCAATGCTTGTTTAGCCAAAATTTTATCAGCCCTATGTCTATCAGTCAAATCTTTATTTTTCCAATAGAAAATATCGTGCTCCTTGCAAAAATTGTCCAATTTATTTATTGGTTGGCTATTTCGAGCAAGTCTATCCTCAAGTTGAGTATTGGGGCCGCAATAATTATAATTAAAAATGTGCCACTCTTTTTTTTTCAATTTGTCGAGTATACCGCTCCCGAACATGTAATAAAGTTTACTAAATAAATTTAAAAGTTTTTTTATTTATATACATATATTGTTACAATGTTTAATAATCGTTATTATTTTAAATATATATAGTAATAGCATATTAAAAACACAATAGATAAAAAATATAAAACAGTTGACAGTATAAAACCAATTTTCCAATTTAATGCACAGACAGTGTCGCAATTTGAATTTTTATCATCTACTTTACATTCATTTATAATAATTTTATGCCAATCATCTGATTCAATCATGGAGCCGTTCATTTGAAAAAATTTTAGTTTATAATTCAAAACTGATATGTTTTTATTGATGTTTATAGACGTTTCGTAGATTCTTCCATTGCTTAGCAGTCTACCATTATACAACAATAAATCATTATTTCTACTAGTTTGTTCCATTCGAATCCACGATGATGGATAAAGATCGTTTTTTGTCCCATTATAATCGAGACATATTAATGCGTCAATTGTGTTCTGTGGTACGGCCGTGTAAAATGTTGAATTTAATGTTGCCGTTAAAAATAATAAACCAGCTGCATGAAAAGCCATTGCAAATGAATACTACTCTAATACTACTAAACTAAATCCTTTTTATCTATCCACCCCCTCTTATTAACTCCCAAAAATTTCACATACAGTTTTCTACCATTCTGTTTTTTTCTTAATATTTTCTCTACAAGGTAAATATCATGATATTTTGTTAGTTGTAATTCTTGTTCATAAAATCCACCTTTAATAATTTCACCGTCTTCGTCTTGAAGAATATAAGTTGTTGGGTCGGTTAATTTCACAGAATAAATTTTAAAAATTTCGTTAGACCATGATGGTCTATAACCCTTAGAAAATAATTCGCGGTATTTACTTATTCTAACATAATCTCCAACTTTAAAACGATTATTTGTTGTTGCGTATTTAATTCTATTATACACTGTTGATAACAGTTTCCCTTCTGTTTTTTTAGTTACATCAATTGGTTTCATTTTTATAGTTGAATGAATAGTATTGTTATATTTGTGAATTATCCCATCCAAAATATCATGCCATTTGTAATTTCCACGATAGCTAAACTCAACCCATAATAATTTTTTTATTGTTCGAATAACCCGCTCCACTATTGAGGCTTTCTTAGTACTATAAGTTGAGTAATGATTTATTGAATGTTTATTCATTAAATTTTTAAATTGTTGATTATAGAATTCTTTTCCAAAATCGGATTGTATATTTTTGGGAATATTATCAGGTTCAATAATTGAGGCTAATGCTGAAACAATATCTTTTGCGGATTTTGTTTTAACACCTCGCGCCCATACATATTTACTAAACGTATCAATAACCACCAATATATAATTTAGTCCTTTATTAATTTTCGAATATGGTCTCATTTCAATTAAATCAATTTGATAAAGATCTCGAATGCCCCTCATGATCACCTGTCTCCTTGTAAAATTTTTACGGGCCGGTTTGTGAATTTCCAAGACAACGTCTCTTTTAACATCTTGTATTATATTTTTTTTATTGTTCATTCTGTTTTAGCTATTATTATTATAAATAATATTATGCAATGACTTTAGCCTCACGCAATTCCTCAAATATCGATTCTATTTCGTTCTCGATTATGCCGTTGTTTCCACTTTGTTTACTTGCAATTAATAATTTTAATCTGTCAACTAATTCATTTACATCATTAAAATAGACATATTGGGGTCTATTAGTATTATATGACATAATTGCTTGAGATTTATCGTTTATTATATTATTTAGCGAAATACTTTTGCTTTTTATTCCCCCACCTTTTTTCTCACGTAAATGTGGAGGACGTAACCGATGAGCAATTCCACTCACACTAGAGATTCTAGGCATCGATGGGCGTGGGAAATTCTTATCGAATTCTGCGGTGGCGATCGAAGTCATTATTGGCTTAATAGTATTTACATATTTTTCACCTCGATTTCCACTAACTTGTTCATTCGCTTGAAAATTTCTTTTATTTGCATTAGTCAGGAGTATTAACTCTGCAAAGGCTTCCCTATCTTTGTTTGTAATCAATGCATTTTTAGGTTTTGTTTTAAATATCAATTCATATAAACCTTCCGTTCCATCAAAAATTTTATCTTTGACTATAATATCTTTACCTTTAAAAGTCATAACACTATCACCGAAAGTGAGTTTTTCTAAAACTCTGTCATGTCGAACGTAATGAGTATCATATTCGTTTTTGACATCTTTTATTCTTTCCATCAAATAATGTCTAGGTAATTCGTGATCAAATTGTTCGAAATATTCATCAAGCCCTCCTTGCGTCATTTGTTCCAGCTCGGGTGATTTAAGTACCGTGTCGGGTGATGTCTGCAGTTGTGGTTCATCGTAAATATAACTTTCATCATCGGGGATGTGCTCAAATGTTTTTTCCATTGTTTGGTCTAAGAATGATGTTTCCTTTAATATATTTTTCGAAGGCTCTGATGAATGTGTTGATGGTGACAGCACAGATATGTTAGCGATGTCGGCGAGGGGGGCTTTCCTATCTAACGACTCCGCTTGAGTTGTCCTCATCATAGATGACCTTCGTCTCGGTTTGGTCGGTGCATCGAATACCGCGTCGTCGTGCTCATCGTTTATAGTTGTAGTATCTAAATTATTTGTGCTGTCGTTTGGCTCGTCAATGTAAAGCGTTCGAAAATCGCTAGGTCTAAATTTATAGGAGCGATCTTTCTTGATATTATATTCGTCAGCATATGTGTCGCTTTCTTTCTTGACAGCATCCTCTAATTTTATTATTTTAGGATCAAATGACTCCTTTAAAATTTTCTTAAGAGGCTGATATTTTGATTCTAAAAAAGTTTCAGCATCCTGTCGTTGAGATTTAATTAAATCAAATTTTCGTTTTACACTTTTACGAGCTTTAATTAGCTTTTTTGTTAATTTTTTATCCATATTTATGAATAAAACGATACAATCACTAAAGCGGAAAATTAAATAATAACAGTACTGCAAAACAACTTATCTATTTATAACCGTCGTTTTTTTTTAATTATATTTGTATATAATTGTCAAAACCCCTTCTATACCGTCCATTATTTAAATCGTTTTCCTTTGAAATAACTAAAAAATCATATTTATCTTGCCAACAAAAATGACATATATTTAAAAATTGCTTAAAAGACATGTCTGTATTTACATGATCATTGTATATATGTTCAAGACTTCTTCGATCACAAGGAAATATTATTAAAAAGTTGGCATTCTCTCTTAATAGGTGTTTACACGTGTGTGCATAACTCTGTGTTAAATATATGCAATCAATTAATTTATGGCGTCCCATAGAAAAATATTGTTTAATGGGGCTTTGATTTTCACACACAATATCGTCAAATATAAAAACAGAGTTTTGTTTCGCTTCAAGAGGCTTAATTATTTCGTCATGTTCTGAATATTCATAATATCCCATACCTTTGATTGATTCTATTAATTTCGCCAAATATCTGTACAGTGGTTGAAAGAGGGTTTTTGAAAAAATATACACATTTTCAAATTTTAATCCATTTTCATGTTCTAATAGATTAATAACAAGGTTTGACTTTCCGCAACCGCTCTTCCCCACCACAATCATTTTAACTTGTTCTGTTGGAAATAAACTAGAATGACGAGTACTGTTATTGGTCAACTCAAGAACATTGTGTTTCTGAATGGAAAGTGTAATTGGTTGTTTTTTAACATGCATAGTGTACAAATTGATTTAAAATGAATTTTTAAATAATACAATTGTGTTATATATGGTTATTCAATATCTTTTATATTTTATTTGAAATAAGTACATTTATTAGTTCATGTATATTATGTAAAATACATATGTGTATACTTATTCACTAACAAATTTTAATTTCAAATACCCGTCTTCCTCATCGGGATTTTCAACAATAAATGAAATATGCTGCTCCAGAATGTTTTTATTCAATGTGTTTGTTTGATTTCCAAGTTTTTGGGCATATCTCTTGGGAAACAAAACGTCGGTGTTGTCATCTAATGTAACCACCAAGGTGTTACCAAATTTCATTTTTTGCGATCGAAATGCTAAAATTCAAATTTTTTTTAGCTCTAAATGTATGTGTAGTTACGAAAACATTATAGATGTCTTACCGGTAATTGTGTATTTCTTCCCAATTTCCAGATCACTTAGTTTTATCCATGATTTTTCAACACCGTTTAACAAATCGACAAGATTGTTGTTGCTTGCCATGATGATTAAGACCAAATGGTATATGTGTATTATATGTTGTTGTTGTTAATGTAAGAAACACCAAAACCTACTGTAATTCAAAGAAGAAAATGCTAGAATATATATACCCCACTAATTATTCTAATAGTTATTACTCACCGAGTTATCCACGTGGTACCCCCAAGGTAAAGTGTCAATTTTATTGTCCAATAAATATCGTTTATCGTCTTGTGCACATAGTGCAATTTTAGATCTTGTTATTGTATAAATTTTATGTTTTTTCGATCTAATATGTTTTTCATTAACATTAATACTTTGATCATTAAATAGAGCCTTTAAATAATCATCGAAAGTAATTGTCTTTACACTTTGGGCTTTAATACCCTTGATTTTTTTATGTTCTCCATATTCTCCATCAATTTTATAACTATACATTTTGCTTCTTAGGGATACGAAATGAGTCATAATCTTCCCATTTAATTCGTCCTTCAGTTTTCCAGGAATTTTTTTTGTTATTGGAATATTGAACAGGTTATTTTTGTCATACGATGATGTATCAAATAAATGAATATTTTTCTTCATTTCTTCATAAATATCAATATGTTTTATCTCATAAATAAGGCTATCAGTATCGGTGTATAATAATTTTGCCAAATCCCCGTAATTTTCTCGAACGAAGTTATAATGAAAATTATATAGTGTTTCCTTTGCAATATCTAATATTGCAAAACCAACATAAATAGGCTTATCTAATTTAACTTCAAGTTTGTTCAATTCTATTGCAACAAAATTTTCAGAAAATATTGTAGAGCGTTTAAAATGCGGCATTGCAATATACCTATGACACCCGAAATGTCCCTCCCAAGACGTTGCCAATTTTATGTCCCTATACTTTCTAACAGACTGTATTGATTTGCCGTATAAACAGTTGGTACAGTTTTTATAATAATTCTTTTCAAAAGTGCTATTCGCATTCCGTCTTAACTCGCTATTTAATTCAATAAATTCTTTCATCCATCTTGATTGATTGAATTTTATAACTCTATGAATATTAGTAACTCTTAGATTGTTTTCTAAACATTGTCTTAAATATGCATGATGAATTACATACTTTTTCTTTGGATAAAGACTTGTTATTAACTTTTTCTCTTTTCCGTTTGGGGGAATTGCGTGTTCGGGACAAAAAGGTAAATCTTTGTGTTTATCAAACATTTGTTGTGGCGTCTCTATGTCCACTTCGAAAATATATCCAAATGGTGAATCCTCATCTGGTAACTCTTTTAGATTTATTAACGTTGGGTCCACCCATTGAAATCCTCCGTATGGTAGCGGTTTTGTCATTACATATCCGTATAAATTAACAAAATCACCGTAAAATAAATATGTAGATTCAATTTCGGGATTATAATTTTGCATATATTTGTTGTTTGCCTCTGAATATTTACAATTACTTTGAACTAATCCCCCTCGTAAACTTTTCTCAATCATGTTATACATATCGGTATCAACAATGAGTTCTAATTGAATTTTCGTATATTTGAGCATTGCGTCAAAGGAAAATGAGGCGTTTGTCAAATAGTGTACGGGGTCTAATCCATATGTTTTTAAGCTTGTTTTTCTATAATTTTCAAACACATCGGCTAACAATAAGGTATCGGTTTTTAGATATAAATCCATATATTCCCCCAAATTTTTTATTTTCATTTTATTCCACACATTTAATGCGTGATTATATTCATCGTCGCTAATATTCTTATCATATAATTGAGAATAGAATAATTCAATTCTGGGCAATACGGTGTCATCAAGTTTGTCAATATTGTCTATGTAGTCATAACAAAATACTCCCTTTTTACAAACTAATTTAAATTCATCCTCGTTCTGTACAAAAGACTTTGTAATAATTTTTCTCTCATTTTCCAAATTTTTTGATAGGTTGTCCAAGCTTTCAGGCAAAAATTTGAAGGAATCTAAAAATCTTAGGGAAATGCTACTATTCATTACATATTTTTGAAATGATATGTATTTCTCAGTTGAACTTGGAATTAGTGTGACGCCGCCTTTATCATATTCCGCTAATTCTTGAATAAAAAAGTGTGTATCATAATTGGAACTATTGTGAATAATGATTGGTAAATATTTTTGTTTTTTATATTTTAGGTTACACAATTGATGTGAGGGACCATTGTATTCTCCATTGAAATGGTTATGATCTTTTACTTTAACCTCATTTTCTTTAATAGCTTCCTTACAAATGTGACATATATTACAATGCTTAAATTCGTATTCTTGATGTGTTGTTAAAAATAAAGCTTTGGGCGTTTTAACTATTTTATCGATTTCATAGGACAATGCCGCCATTTCTTTAACAAACCAGCGGGGACAATCAAATCCTCTATATAATTTAAATCTGGATAGGTTCTCGTCATATGAACATTTAAAATAAAAGGCCACACTATAGGGGCGGTGATTTTGTAAAATGTCTTCCTCTACAATATTTTTCTCCAATATACTCTCAAAGTCTGCATAAACTACAAAAGGTTGTAATTGTTGAAATTGGAAATTTTTAAATTTGAGTGTAGAATTATTTTCATCGGGTAAAGTGGTTTTACAATCATTATATTGAGAACATATTTCTATGTGTTGTTGATATTTAGAATTATTTAAAAAACAATTTAAACAAATGTCGCAAACATGTATTTTAGATCGTTTACTACTGAATCTTTGATTAGATATTAAACGAGAAAGGTCTTTTATTAAACAAAAATGATATACTTTCTTTGATTTATTGGGAAAATTGTAATCATAATCGACTTTTTTTGTTAAGGCTAAGAGGTGTATTGTTTTGTTTAAGACCGAATTATTTCTTGATATAATAATCGGGTATACCTTCTTTTTTTTATACATGTATACATTTATTCGAAGGTTATTTTTTTTTTCAAATTTTGGTATTTGATCAAATGTAAAGGGGAAGGTAAAATCTTTATAGTTTAAATATTTTAATTTATGTTTATAGGAGGAAACTCTATTGGCATTATTCGTGTTGGGAAATTTTGCTGCTAAAATACTATATAAAAAACATAGAGAGTCGTTATTATGAACATTTATGATGGCTTTTTTTCTTTTTAAAAAGTTACTTAATTCAATATAAGTAGATTGTCCTAAACAAATGGGTTCATATTTATTAATATTTACCTTTAAACCAATTATACTTTCTATCGCCCATCCGCTCTCTTTTTGTTGAAAATCGTCGAGATTATTTAAAATTTTTGTTGCAATAGTTTGATATATAGTTTTGAAATCCGAATTTTTATCAATTAGATGATTTTCTACCATAAATGATTTTACCTCTTGTTTTCCGGTACTAGGCAGTACAAATTTGCCCAAAAAGACAAAGTTCACTTTCACCGGAGTTTTTTTTAATATTTTCTTAATTTTAATTTGAACACTGCGATACGCCTTATTTAGAAATAATTTTGGGTCTTTATATGATATATTTATTACCATTCCGGTTAACATTCTACTTTTAAAAATAGATTTAAGGTCTTTCCATATTAGTCTTCCATTACTTTTTGATACATCGCCTCCACCCTTTTTTTCAATGAAAATATTCTTCAATGTCTCAAGTTGTTCCTTTAATATCCCTAGGTTTGTTTCAATTTTACTTGCATTTTCGGTGCTTTTGATGTATTCACTTGAATTCACTTTTAAAAATCGGTTTATTAAATTTATCACACATTGAACTTTTTTTATGTATTTCTCACATTCTTCTTTAATTCTTATAAGAGGAATAATTTGAAATATCAACTTTATAGTTTGTGAACTTAACTCGCTTATCGTATTCATTTTTATTTCTGTAAAGATTTAGATCTTAACATCACATTATATAGGTGTATATTGGATATATATATACGTACGAGCATATTTGTCAGCAATAAGGGGGGTTTTCGAATTAAACAAAGACAGTTGTTTATATCATATTTTATTTTATATTTGTTTTCAATATGTAGGTATAATATAATATGAATTTAATAAGTTCATAATAGTTGATATAACATATTCCCATTATTTTATTATTTTCCACTTGAGCCATAATTTAAAGCTTTTCTCAAAATATTTGGTAGCACTTCTGTAGGTGTTATAGATGTCTTCAATTGAGCGGTTGGTAAAATGACAATTTGAGCGAATCTTTGTCCTTCTGTCAATGTACAATCTGAATCTGCAATGAACACACTGCTGAGTTCTCCATTGTATGTTGGGTCTACCAATCCGCTTCTCAAAACACCTAACAAATTAGTTGAAGATCTGGCAATTATTATTCCGCAGTAATTTAAAGGAATTACAACTCTTTCTTTATAAAAAATCAAAATTTTTTCATTTTTTTTACATATATATTCTTCTTTTACTTTTAAGTCATATCCGCTATCGCACACATAATTTTTAAATAATTTGACATTCGAAAATATTTGAGGAAGGTATAAGAATTTTGCGGTATTGTAAATTTGATTAATGGACGACTCGATATTCCTATGATCGACAGTCACAGTAGGAAGTTTAAAATATTTTGCAAAACACTCAAACATAATGTGTTGTTTTTCAATATATTCAATGGTTAATATGTCAAGACCATTATTACGTTTGATCATCATGTTCAAAATAAGCTCGTAATTTTCTTTCATAGGTAGAATTATTAAAATTTTTGATTTTTTATCGTCTAACAGACCCAATTCCGCCATTTGAGAAAAAATTGTGTCAATTTGTAATTCGTGTTGGTTAAAACCGGCAAATAAATTATGAATCATATAGTATATAATGACAGCAAAGGAGGATCGATCGAATATACCAGCTTGAGTTCTATTTTTTTGCGAATACATTAGATATGCCAGTGTAGTTATTGGATTTAATGGATGAAGGAAGTCGTGCCTTTTTGTGTCTTCATCATAGTCCACTAAAGAATATGTTTAGATGATAATAAAATCAATCAAATAAAAATCTGTTTAACTTACCAAAATTTACCGGATATTCTCTTGCTAGTTGTTTTAAAACAGTAGTTTTAAAACAGCAACAAACACCATCAACAAATAATTGGGCGCTCATATTTCGGATTTATTGGCTTAGAAACAGCAATTTCAAACTGCAGAATACGTGTGCAGTTGTTACCTATATATATATATATTCCCCTAAAATTATGTTTTTTATTCAAAACAATACATACTTTGTAACTTGTTTCTATTATGTCATTATTGAAGACACGTGCATTAAAAATTAGTCGATTGAATGCTAATATTTATTATACATATTTATATTTTCATGAATATTTAATTTCTTTGTGAGATCATTTAATTTACGGTGCAATTTACAAATACTAAGCGTAAACAGTTTACGTTGTTTTAAATTATGACATATATATATATATATATATGTATATATAATTGGGTGGCCTTTCTTTAGTACTCAGTTTTGAATATTTTTTTTGTGATCAAGATGTATTTTGTGGATATTCAAGGTTTTGAATATAAAAAGACACATCCGTTTTATATAAAAGAAATCTCAATTATAACAGACAATGACGAACTTATTCATCAATTTGTCAAAATGCCAATAAAAAACTATGATTTGTCCGACAAAGAACGAGCCCATAATTTTTTTTTGACAAAAACATTACATGGAATAGAGTGGAACACCAAAAATCCCGAAATTAATTTTGAAGATATTGGATCATTTCTGGCGACGCACATCCCAAGTGATAAAATTATTTATGTGAAAGGATTAGTCAAAAAGACCATATTGAGTGATTACGTAAAAAATATTATAATTAATTTAGAAGATATTAACTGTCCATCTTTAAATAGTCTTAAAAATGGTAATATAAATTTATTCCACTGTGGAAAACATTTATTTAATAATTTAAATTGTTCAATGCAAAATGTTAAACTATGTAAAAATTGGTTCTCAAATATAAACAAATAAAATCAGATTATTTACTTAAATATAGATTTTTATTTATCTCAATTCATTTTTAACATGACGCTCGACAAGTTCGGACGGCATATAGTAAGGAAATATCTTAATGATCATAGAAAATCACTCCCCAATAAACAAAATGTGTCAACAACTTCTAATATAGCTCAACAAATTGACAGCCTAATAACGAAAAAACTTGATTTACTAAGATATGAATTCGAACAGAAATTGCAATCATTAAGTCCTGCCGGCAATCTTTTGAGCCAAATTCAAAAATTAGAATCTGATTTTAATAATAAATTAGCTTCGGAATTCACTAAAAACTCCACGAAAACTTCTTTAATATCAAATGAAATAAATAGTTTAAAACAAGATTTTGAAAAAAAATTACGCTCTCTTGAGGGGCATTTTATTATAAACTTAAATATTGGTCCAAATAAGGAGCCTGTAACAAATTTTCTTAGATTAAGCACGGGCGGTTACAAATATATAATACATATTGCTGAGTGTGAATTATTATTGGTGAAAATTAGTGAAGATATTAATAAATTTCATATTTATGTTAATGGAGTACATGTACCTTCTATTATTGGAAAAAAATTGAAAAAAAATGATATAATTAATATAAAAGACGCAACAAATACTGTGAAGAATACGGTTCGTGTAATTTTTTTTGTAAAGTACCCAGTTTATGTGTAGTGAAATTAATTCATAAATAAAAACAATCTGCTTTATTATTTACAAATAAATTATCTTCTTGAAAAACATTTGCATTTTTTTCAAATTAACATATTGCAATTACCTATACCAACACGTGTACAAATATTATTGATAATCTGTGTAACTTTCCGTGAGATTTAGAATTAATTAAATATTACATATTCTTGATACAACAAAAGGATTTGTTTTTCAATTTGAAAATTGTATTTCCCTACTCGTGTACATGAATTATTGATATAATAGAAGATTTATTTGATGCACTTTGTGATCAATTAAATATGCACACTCTCATAAAACAACAAAAGCAATTGTTTTCAATTATTAAATTGCTATTACTTACACGTATGGAAATATTTGTGTACATATTGCAATTACCTATACCTACACGTGTACAAATATTATTGATAATCTGTGTAACTTTCCGCGAGATTCAGAATTAATTAAATATTACATATTCTTGAAACAACAAAAGGATTTGTTTTTCAATTTGAAAATTGTATTTCCCCACACGTGTACATGCATTATTAATATAATAGAAAATTTATTGGATGCACTTTGTGATCAATTAAACATGCACACTCTCATAAAACAACAAAGGTAATTGTTTTCAATTATTAAATTGCTATTACTTACACGTCTGGAAATATTTGTGTAGAGATGGAAATTAAATATTCAGAAATCAATCTTATATATAGCGAGAGTTGGCGTTTTAAAAATAGTACAATTTGCTAATCCTACTATAAAAAAAACATGTCGGTTTTCCCTTCAACCGTTAAAGTCGTGCATGCCGGTCCGGATGTGTCCGTGTTCGAAGTTGATTTCACGGAAGAGTTAAATGAGCACGAAGAATTAAATGCCCGCGAAAAAATTAAAGACGCGATAAACAATTATCGGCGTGAATGTTTTCGTTGTGGCGAATCTTTCTTCGTGTGCGGTTGGAATAGCGGTTTCCAACTGACCTCTTCTGTCGTGGTGAGGGAAGAGCCTGCGAACAGGACCTTCACCAAAATTGAAGTCAGCTTCCGGTGGAAATTAAGTCTCTTTGAGGAGGGGTGCGTGCAAGACCGCATAAAAGAACGTTTAAATAGCAGAGAAAAAGACTGCCCCTGCGGCAAAAGATTACGAATCTTTTATTGGGATTCGGGATTCGGCATGCACTCCCTGGTGTGTCCGGCCGCCAGAGAAGTCGAGGAACAGCAGCGACGGGAAGAAGAAGAGCGGCGGTTGGAGGAGGAACGGGAACGAGAGAGACAGGAGTGGGAAGGGGCAGATGATGATGTAAGTACATTTATATTGATAATTAAAACATCTTCTTATGTTAATTTTTTTATTTCTGTTTCAGATCGAAGGGGCAGCAGCAGACCGTCGCAATTTAGAAGAGGCGTGACGGAGACAACCTGATGTAAGTACATTTATATTGATAATTAAAATATTTTCTTATCTTAATTTTTTATTTCTGTTTCAGATCAAAGGGGCAGCAGCAGACCGCAAATGTATTGAAATGTATTTATATTTTGTATTTTGTATTTTTAAATTGTATATTGTATTTTTATATTTTTAAATTTTATATGTGTATGTATTTTATACGTGTTAATAAACTTGTTATAAATCTGAAACACCTTGAGTTGTGATTATCAATAATATCCTAAACTCTCCCTTGGATTATAAAAGAACTTATAATTCAATCATCAACAGAACCCTCGTGTTCTTACAGTAATAAAGTGTTATAAAAGTGTTATACATCGTTGGAGCTAGACATTCCGTCTATCAAAGTCTGAACATCGTTTGTTCGTTTCTACATCGTCCAGCATCCAGCTTTAGTTCCACTTCCAGTACTTCGACATTGGCTCCAGTTCCAAGCCCCAACGACGATACACAACAACATTTATCACATTACAATGTAAATAAATGTATGTAAATAAAAAAGTCTATATCGTATTTTTAAATTGTGTTTATATCCATTTGGTCACCTTGAATTATAAAAAAATTATAATGCAATGATCATAAGAACCCTCGTGTTCTTATTAGATTACAAAAATACAAAAGTGTTCTACATCGTCTATCTTAGTCTGAACATCGTTTCGTTTCTACATTAGCCAGCATCAGTTCCAAATAAATTATTATATAATGTATGGTAAATAAATAAATTTAAATTATATTTTTAAATTGTGTTTATGTTGCTCTGTTACACCCCGAGATACCACAACCCCCCTTATTCTTGCAGGACACAGGTATATAAGAGGGCTAGAGATGAAAGAAGAGCAGTCTTTAAAAATCAGTAGATTAGTCTTTTTAATTGTAAAAAGAACGGGTGAAAAATGGCAGAAAGCGTTGATGCTTGGTTAAGTGAATTTAGTCAGTTCGATTTTGATCAAATTCGCAATTACATAGTGACGTCTGAGAATTACATTTATTCGAATCTAAACGATCCTGATACGCCAGTTTCAGATTTGTTAAACGAAATTTTTGTTCCATGGCGAATCTTTCGTGTTGGTATATTCACCTCTTTAAATAGTGAAACTATAAAAACATGTTTTAATAACAAATTATTGTGTGATAAGCTAGTGGCCAATTTAACGTATTATTTTGAAAATAAAGAAAATATTGAATTCAAAGATTTGGTGAAATTTGTCTCAAATCCAAATGAATTTCAAATGGATGAGGAGAGTGTTTCACGTCTTGAACAAATGAACCCACAGCATTTATTATATTACTGCTTAATCATTTGTTCCGATTCATTGGATGAGACAAATTTTAAAAGAATATGTGAAAATTTGAATATTAACAACATATTCGCCAATTATTACACTATGAAGCACTTCTTAGAAAAATTGTATTGTGATGCAATTTTCTATACAAATATTCCACTATTAAAAAAATTAATGGCATACGATAATTCATTCATTTTCAATGTATGTGAGAATGATTATCACAAAGGAATATTTATGTTTTTGATAAACACAATCGATGGAAAAATGAAAGAGGGAAGAGATGAACCGAATTCGAATTTGGAACAAGTTTCGCTACATATTGAAGATTACAAAGACACTTTAAATTTTGTTAAAACAAATCTTATGTATGTTATTTATTAGATAATATTTATTTATAGTATATGTGTATTTTTATTATATATTTAATTACAAACATAATGTGATTCATTAACATCAAAAGTAAAATTTATTAATTCCATATGTTTGTTTTGATTAAAGTTCATTGAAGCAATAGAAAAGTGTTTCTTTAGACGAAAACAATAATTAGAGAACAACTTTCGCTTTCAAGGTGAGGATCGGATGCCGACACTTAATATTCCGTGCCACAGTTATGTAATGTGTCGTCATCTAATACATGTAAATTCTCACAATTGTCTATACATACGTAAATAAGATGACGAATGCACACGTGTAGTGAGCATCATTTAATTTGATATTCATTTAACATCTGAATAACGGTATTTTTTTATAATTGCAAGTGCATTTCCTATACCTACACGTGTCATATTAATTGATATTCATTTAACCTTTGCAAATATTATTTTCAGTATTTAACTAATAACGCCATCTATTACAGATTGCTTAAACTTTATTTTCAAAATAACAGCCTTTTTGGCGAATTTTTTTTTACACAGGGGTAGATCTTCAACAGGGGAAACTTTTTTATAGGGGCTGTTTTTTTATAGGGGTAGGGATTGGCGCTAGGGGTTGGATTTACAGCAGTAATGACCATTTCCTTCTACTCATCAACCGTTTTTTAAGACGAGAGACCACACTCTGCTGATTATTGAATCCGTAGACGAACGTATCACTGAGAAAATCGAAAGGTTTTTTAAAGAGTGCTTCAGTCAGTTAATCATCAACGTAGGAGTTGTTATTCCAGTAAATAAGACCATCCAGAAATACTCCTACAACGGTTTCCTCGGGAACTTTCTGCAAAAAATTGACGATCACATCGATATGTTTGCTGATAAAACAAAAACACTGCACGGTTACCAACTGATTTTCATCATGTATCCCGATGCCGATGTGTTTCTTGTTAATGGAAAAGGAAATGGAACGCATACGGGAATTGACGGTTACGTGGGCGAGACATTGGTCCAAGCCCTCCATGCAACTAGAATATATCGAAATATCCAGTTTGGTCTAACATTAAACACTAAAACTTCGCAGAAGACCATATTGGACCTCCAACATAAACGATCACACGTATGTTTCAATTCGCGTGAATTGAAAATGGATTTATTAACTAACGGGAAAGTAGAGGCGACTTATCCACACGACAGAAACGATTTAGTTATCTTAGTACCCAGAAACAAATTGCGCCCTTTTAAGAATTTACAAAGTTTAGCAAAACCAACAATGTATGTAACGATTTGCGCTGTTTATTTACTGTTTTATTTATATTTGTATTTTATGGCTGATGAACAAACACGCCCGAAACTCCCTTTGTCTGTATATCAAATGATGTTTGGCATGTCTCCGTCAGTGGTCAACGTCCCCAACTCCAAATACATGTTTCTTATCTACGGACTCTTCAGTGTTGTAATGGTGTCCGCTTTCCAATCGAAATTAGCTTCAATCTTGACCGCCCCCGATGAAATCAAACAAATGAAGACCATCCAAGATCTGATCGACTCCAATTTGAATATAACATCGGTGAAGGTTTATACAAAACTGTTAAATGCAACAGTGGAACCGAAACTACGGCAACAATTAGTCGAGAAAAGAATGAAAACGTTTCCTGAATTCTATACACATGCGATTATAAGCTCCTGTAGGACAGAAGCAGTGCTTACCACGAACAATCTCGCCTTAATCGGTTTAGTTATAGACGATAAGGGGCGGACAAAAGGAGAGTCCTGCTATAAATTGCTGGAGGAAACTTTAGTACCAACCCCGGTGGTGTACATTGTGGGTTGGGGTTCTCCGTTTTTAGACCGGATTAACTCCGTGTTGTTTAATCTAATGGAAAACGGTTTATACATTCGCAACAAAAACAAAATATTGATTAATTTGAAGCTGATGTTTTCCAACAAAAGAAACCTTTACGACGAACATATTCCATTGTCGATGAAGATACTGGATGGTTCGTTCAAGATACTGCTGATCGGGATTGTGGTGGGTTTTGTAGCGTTCGTAGGTGAATTGGGTTACTTTCATTATACACGTAGGAAAATTCAACATAATGAATAAGTAATAAATGTTTATTATCGCATCTGCTAAGTAAATGATCAAAAATATTAGCAAAACAAGTTTAATTTAATTATGGTAATTATGGACTTTTGTAGTTGAACACGCGTGTGCTTTTTAATATGGCTTTTTAGTGCCCATAGGTGTTTCTGTTCATTTTTTTTTCTTAATAAATGTTTTTAAATTGTTTTTTCTTCTTTAAAATAACTTCATTCGACCGGTACGAAACTGGCAACCCGAGAACTGGACGATCCAGCAACCGCCCAACGGTCTGTCGACAAATCGGATAAAAATTTATTTATGGAAAACTGCATTTTCTCGAAAACAGTAAAGTGTCTCACCTTAATTAAAAATATTGTTGAAACAATAATGATTATGCTATGTGATAATTTCATATGTAGTAGTTCTAATGTAAATTATGTGTTATGTCAGATTATTTGAACTAATTTTTTGATTTTCTACGATTGGCTAAACTGTTTCAGCTTAGCCATCTTACTTTTTGGCATCTTCTGTCAATACCCTTGATTTCTAAAAGAAACGCTTAAAAATGAGAAAATCCACATAATTTCTTGATTCAATCAAGAAAACTTTAAACTTAGTGTGAATAATTGTTAAAAACCAACAATTGGTAAGTGTATACACACTAACTAGCACAGTTTTAACGGGGCCCAATCTGTTCACAATGCCTTTAATTTCTTAGAAAATCTAAAGAAAAATGAGTGGAGGAGGTGATCAAGATGATGGGTACATAGTAAAATTGCGTGGTTTGCCTTGGTCCGCCACCACCGACGACATCCTACAATTTTTCCGCGATTGTAAGATCGCCGGTGGCATCTATGGCATACACATGACAACCAGTCGTGAGGGACGGCCAAGTGGTGAGGCTTTTGTCGAATTTGAAGATGCCGATGATATGGAGATCGCCTTGCACAAGGATCGAGAACATATTGGAAGTAGATACATTGAAGGTACCCCACAAAAACATCGCCATTCAACTATCCCTAACAAAACCGTTGTTTTTCCAGTATTCAAAGTAAATAAGGCTGAAATGGAGTGGGTTATAAAACGCTCGAGCCCTACGCACGGCAGTAACGAAGATGGTTGTGTCCGTTTACGTGGTTTACCCTTCGGCTGTTCAAAAGAAGAAATAGCACAATTCTTCACAGGTAGTTGCTCTTATAAATTAGAACAGTGTCGTTGTATCGTGGTGTTTTTTTGTGTGTGGCTAACAAGAATACACCAACGAATGTGGAATATCATTTAACAAAATACCATAGTCCACATTCGTTGGCAAGAACACGTTCCATATTTAAATGTGTGTTTGAACCAGTAGATGAAAGAACCACACCAAAAAATCGTTTAAAAAATTGTTTAAATTTTCTCAAGGGTTGATTTGATTTCCATATTTGGGGTAGGGTTGGAGATAGTACCCAACGGAATAACACTACTGACTGACTACTCGGGGCGCAGTTCTGGGGAGGCGTATGTACAGTTTGTTAACAGAGAAGTGGCAGAGAAAGCTCTGCTCAAACATCGGGATAAAATTGGACACAGGTGGGGCTACAAATTCTATAAAAAAAACAAAAAAAAAACAATACAAATGGGATGGGGGATTTGTTCAGTACAATTATGTAATATAACTGTGGGTGATCCATTACTATAATCTTTTTCATTTTTATACTATAAACATTTATTTTTGTGTAATTTTGCCCCGTAATTCTTTTTTTGGTTTTATTTCACTTTTATTTTATTCAATTTCTAAAATGGGTGAGCTAAAGTTATTACACTTTAAACCATCCCAAAAAAAAGTTCAATATTTCTTAACGATTTTCCTATTTTGCATTCGATTTACTTTTGCCTCTTTAAAAACAATCTCAGAATTCAATTGTCGTCATTCGATGGCACGCTAATTTGTTCATTTGGTTTCTCTACCACACAGATATATTGAGATATTCCGAAGCAGTTTGTCCGAAGTGAACAGTGTTCTAGTCTATCCGAACCGTCGTGGGGGCAATAACGGCGGTAACGGTAATGGAGGCAATGGTAATGGTGGAGGAGGAGGTGGTGGTGGTTCAGGCATGTACAATTCCCGTCCCAGTCCGTATGAACGGAACAATGATCGGTATGGTAGTGGGCGGTTCCAATCGAGGGGATCGCGCAATTTTAAAGGTGCCAACTTCTCCAATAACATGTCCGGTATGAAAACAGAGATTTCGAAGGATTGTTTTTCACAGAAATGAGTCGATTTCATTGATTTTTTGTTTAGATTACGATATGTATGATCGTGGCAACAATTGGTCGAACAAAAACTACAATAATAGCAACAATAACGATGGAGGAGGACGTGGTGGTGGTGGTAGGAATAACTACGACCTGGATATTGATAATTGGAGTAACGGTGGCGGTGGAATTGGGGATCGTAACTCTAATAATATGCATTGTGTTCATATGCGTGGTTTGCCGTTTAAAGCGACCATGGATGATATTTCGGATGTAAGGAATGATCATTTTTTTTATATAAAAATTAAGATTGTTGCTATGAAATTTGATCTGTCAACCAATTCTTAAAAATAATAATGCTTAGTCTGACCAGTTCTGAATGTAATGGTGGTCAAAACGGCTAAATGTTTATAATTTTCGCATAATTAATTATTAAAAATTAAATTTCCGGCTTGTTACCGGGAACAGCCTAGCCTAGAGAAGTAAATGGAACACCGTATTTGTTTGGTATTTCGTTTTAAATATGTATTTAAATGAGGGAGCACTTTACAACTATTTTCATACAATGATAGGTTAAATTATACATATAGGGTTTTCGACATGGTTTGGCCTCGAGAATCTGCCATTAAAATTTTGCTGCTCTTAGCTGAAACACCCTGAAAATTTCCTACTCCAGGAATTTACTGGGAAATGTATATCACATCCTTCGTGACTCAACGCTTTTATATAATTTAAACTTTAATCAATAATTAATTAAACTTGGTTCAGATTGAATTTTTGTCAGAAGTCAATTTATGATTATAGTCTGTTGATATAAACCGTTAAAACTGCAAATTTTGATTATGGTTAACAACTCTATTCTTGCTTGACGAATGTTCCAAAATTGAGCGTTTCACATTGACATTTATTGCTCCAAGGGCATTCTTGCTCCAGCCAGATAATATCTGACATGATTTCTTTACCCACCTACATATTTATGATCTTCATTGTTTATTCCAATTAGTTTTAATGCTCCAAAGGTGAATTAATGTTTTTGTTTACAGTTTTTCAAGCCTATAGTTCCGGTAAACGTGCGTTTACTACAGGACCATACGGGAAGGGCGTCGGGCGAAGCGGACGTTGAGTTTGCATCGCACGACGATGCTGTAAGGGCAATGAGTAAAGATAAAGGCCATATGCAACATCGTTATATTGAATTGTTCTTGAATTCGTCTGGTCCAGGCGGTCCGCTACCAAATAATGGTTGGGGTAATGGCGGTGGCCGTAAACGAGTTTAAAAATTATGTCCAAACAAAATCGATTCACGTCCATTTTATGTACAGTTGAAAAAAAAATGAGAAACAAAATAATATTGAAAACGCTTCTTACGTTTGTTTTTTGGAAATTAAGTGTTTAATTTTTGTTTGGGTGCACGAATTGGAACGAATGATAAGACTTATAAATGGTTAGTTACTTATTTTAGAAAAAAAAGTATAATGGTTTTCCCTCCTCTCTGTCCCATTATGGTTTTTTTAAAGAATTGTAAAAATTCAAGTATTATTTATGATTACTATGAAGTGTTTATTTTTTTATTGATAATGAAATAATTAAAGATATTTGTAGCTTATGTTGCGTTTTATTGATTAAAAAAAAAAGAGAAACTGATGAGTTGACACAAAAGAGTGTAAATATGAACGGATAGACATAAAATTGAAGAGTATACGAAGAGAAATATAGAAGAAGCTTGGATGGTTTTGATGATGAAAAAAAAGTAAATATGGAATCCTATAGATGGATTAAAAAGTAAAATATAAAAACATAAAGTTTTCTTCTCTGTTTAACATAGAATCGTTAAAATCTTATCAATTAACAACCTGTCTCATTAACGACGATCTCTTGAATCTGATCGGCCTCGTGAATCTCGGCTGCGGGATCTTGATCGTGGCGACCGTGAACGTCTCGGTGATCTGGACCTACAAAAATCATCAGAAAATCAATATTACACAACTGTCCTAGCACTGTTTTGGACAACATAATAGAAATTTGTAAAAATAAAATAAAAAGATTTGTGAATGTATATAGTAGTGGAACCCAAACAAATAAAAGAAAAAAGTATATAAAAAATTCTTAAAACCCACTGTTTTTATAGCATTAATGAAATTAAGTAAATTTGATAGATGTGGAAAATCAACTTACAATTCACCAATTGGCTGACTTCGATGTCGTGCAAGCGAACTAAACCGTCTGCCAACCGCTATACAATGGAAATGATTGCTAGATTGTTGTGAGAGGCAAGGAGGTGGTGGTGGGTTAAGTTCGCTTGCATTCTTGCCCTTTACTACTAGTACATGGTAAATGATTTTTTGGTTTTTTTTTTGGAAAATCGCGTTTCTCTATCAGAAAAAGTAAATTTTAGTTTTCATTACAGTATCCCACCAGATCGGATGAGTGAACTAGAGTTGTGAGATGTGCAAATTTGCTGGACATTAGCCCCCCGATGTTTCTAATACATAATATAGTAGTAGTAGTAGGTGGAAGTAGTAGTAGTCGATTTAATGCAGCTGGTGAATTGATGATAGTAGTAGTAGGTAGGCGCGCGGCTTAAATTTTCCGTAAATTTTCATAATTTGCGAATAGCGGGCGTCGTCGCCAACAACACACACTTTTTGGTGGGTACAACAGTAGTAGAAGAAGGTAGTAGTAGGCGCTGTTGTTGTTGGTTGTTGTATGTTGTGTAGTTGTCGATGTAGTTAGATGAGATGTGTGGTTTTCCAATAGGGGATGGGGTGTTTTTGTTGGGTGCGGTCTCAGTCTCAAGGGGGAGAAAACAACAGCAGAGGCGCTGCCCTGGAACGTGCGCCAAACCAAAACTTTAACTGCGGCCGCACATTCATTCATTCAACAAATAATAGACACACATACACACTTTTAAAAACACAAAATTTTCTTTTTCACCAACACTTTTCAATCGGCTCACAATTTGCCAGAACAGCAAGCATAACACTGAACATGTTCTGTGGCTAATTTCATTGTGAACCGACCGAAAAATGTGTTCAACTAAAAAAAGGTTCAATGGATAATGTATTATTAATGCACACACGTTTACCAAACACTGAACACTGACCTCGAGTATCTGGAAGGGCCCCGACGTCCGCTACCACCACGTCTGGAACGACCATTTGACATTTCAACGCGAATTCTGGTACCACAACAACGCCTAGAATTGGAATGAAGTTAGCATCAGGTGTTGATTGAGTTAAAGGGGCCTACTTACGTTCCATCTAAGCCTCGGACGGCGTCCTCGGCATCTCTGGGGTCCTCGAATTCAACAAAGGCGAAACCTGGTGGATTCCTGGCCACCCAAACGTTTCGCAATGGTCCATATTTACTAAACGCCGATTCGATTTCATGTTTACTCGCGGAGGAGCCCAAATTGCCAACATAAACCTTGCAACTCAGGTCCCATTCGCGGTATCGAGACATTTTCTTACTAATTTTGAATGATTTTCTTGGACTGGTACGTGTAAGCGAAGAAATCCACCGACAAAGTGGGCTGGGGTTAAAAATGGGTGAAAGTTTTATAAAGTTAGCCTTGAATATTTTAAAATTTACTACTTACTAGATTCGGTTCCTTGGTCAATATTTATATAAAATCGTTTAGAAAATGATATTTTGATTTCGTTTTAATTGGTTTCTTGATAAATATTTACTGAAATTTCACTTTACGTTAAAATGGCGTAGCGTCTTGACTATAAATGAGCTTTTTGCTTGTTATGCAGTTGGTAACAAATGTAGTAAGTGGGGAAGCTTGGATTTGGATGGGACGATGGGAGGAGACGTGATATTGGGGGAAAAACTGAATGGAACTAGAATAAATACAATATATAGGAATGAAGTTAGTCTTCTGATTGTGTTGTATTTGTTACATTTTTTATTATCATTTCATGATAACAGCAACTTTTTGTTTAAAATGTCTTGTAATTATGCGTCTGGGTTGTCACCCTATGAGAATAAAGGTGTAGTTGGTGCCCCTGAGGTAAAAACACTAAAATATTTTACGTATTCATGTAAATTAAATTAAAAAAGCTGTATAAAAAAACATTCGTTTTAGTTTTCTTTTCTGTTAATTTTTCCTAACATAAACATAGAAAATTGTTTAACTATAACAAATCTCTTGATAAAGAACCCTAAACAATAAATACAAGTTTAAGTATAGATACTAGTATGCAACTCTCAATACATAGCATTTCCCTTTCAGAAATTTGAAACGGAGGAGAAATTAAATGAAAAATGCTCAATTTTAGCTGAATGGATGCAAAATTCTAAATATATTGTAGTTCATACAGGAGCTGGTATCAGTACATCAGCAGGAATACCGGATTTTCGGTAAAAAAAAGACTAAAAGCCAAAACTTTATTCAATTTTATTTAATGCATGTTTTGCCTTAAGGGGCCCAAACGGCGTTTGGACCTTAGAAAAACAAGGAAAGAAACCAAATATGAATATTTCTTTTAATGAGGCAAAACCCACAAAAACTCACATGGCATTAAAGCATCTAATCGATAACAAAATCATAAAATTCATTGTAAGTCAAAATATCGACGGTTTACATTTAAGGAGTGGGATTCCCAGGGAAAATATCGCTGAATTACATGGAAATATGTTCGTTGAAGAATGTAACACTTGCGAAACGTAAATAAGAGACAGAATAAATTTGAAAAGTTGAATAAAGTCATTTGTAATCAATTTCAGAAAGTTTGTTAGCAATTCAGCAACTACAACAGTTGGTCGAAAGAGTTTGGGGAAGGATTGTAAGAGAGCTACAGCCAATGGTCGCGTCTGTCGGGGTAAATTGCATGATAATATACTAGATTGGGAGGATAATTTGCCAGAAAATGATTTAGCAATCTCCGAATATCATGCCAGGTGAATAAATTGTTTAAATAGTGGAAATATAGTTGTAAAAGTTTTGTTTGTAGCTTGGCTGATTTGAACATTTGTTTGGGAACCACTTTACAAATCGTTCCAAGTGGAAATTTGCCGACCAAGTGTAAGAAATATGGCGGGAAATTAGTTATCGTTAATTTACAACCAACTAAACATGTAAAACCTTGTTAATTAAGTTGATAACACTTTAAATTTGAATTTGTGCATTTTTTCAGGATAAAAAAGCTGATTTAGTTATAAACTACTACGTAGACGAAGTGATTGGTAAGTTAATGAAAAAACTAGGCCTGGAAATCCCCGAATTCACAGACGATTTAGATTTGACGAGATTTGAAAACAATCAAGTGATACAATGGAACATTTCCGGAAATGATGTGAAAAAAGTGAAAGGACTTTACGACAAATTGTGTAAAGATTACAATCGCAAGCGAAAACTTTTGTCGAAAACTATTTCAAAGATGAAAAAAATAAAAAAGGAGGAAATTTAAGCACACTTTTGTTTTTCTATTCTAATGGGCAAGCTTGTAAAAAACGGTTGCCGTTGAAAATGCACTCCTAACCATCATTAAACCCAATAGATAATTAAAATTCACTTTCTGAGTGAAAGAGATGCCCTTTGGTCTCACCAAATAATTTAAAAAAATCAAATAAATTTTCTTGTTCTCTGAATTCCAGTTGTACCAATTCAATGTGCATATTTCATTGTAGAATTCTTCAAACTGCGAAAAACTAGAATAAAAAAAGTACGGATTGTTGAAGAACTCACCTCTTGTTGAAGTAGTTCGCCAATAAGTATATAAAGTGCAAAAGTAACACCAAATGCACAAGCCATAATATAAAATATGTATTTAGGGACGGGTAGATTGTATGAAGGCTAGTAAAACCAAAAATTCAGTTTGGGAACTGCTAAAAATGTAAATAACTTACCGAAATAATAAAATAAATAAAAACGACCGAGGTAACAGTTGTGCATATTACAACACTAAGAAAAAATTTATCTACATGTCTCTGAAGAATGTTCATAAAACTAAAAGGTCGGTACTACAGTGTTTTAGAAAAGAAAATCAAACTATTTTTTACTACAAAAGCTGCTTGTGGTTTTGTATGAGGAAAACCAGACGACGTTTTGTTAACAGTTGAAACATTCGATCCTCAGGAGTGTTTGATTGAGTCGAAGCATCAATATCTCGTATATAGCTTGAATAAATCTTCAAAATCATTATAATATTCAAGATAAAATACATAAGTAAGTAGAGTTGACAAGATATAAAGTACGCTGTGCTTAAAATAAAAACTTTAATCATTGTGAAGACTATTGGATGGATATATTGTGAAATATTATTTCGGTATGCTGTAACGGCGCCGTAGATCCCAATAATTACTATAACAAAATACACTTTCATTACCAACAGCCATTTACGCATACTCATGGCCAATGTCTTGTCAATTTTTTGGTTGCAGTTCAAAGTGGAGAGTATTTTAAGTAAAGTTTCAAAATACAATTTTTGTTCTAAAAACATCAAGCAACTGTAGGTCGAAACGAAGCCCTAAAAGACACGTTATGTTGTAAGGGTCATTTTTATGTACATGATGTGTAAATGTGAATTACAATGAGTTCACCAAAAAACGACCAACCAAAGTACAGAAGATCATGCAGGGTTGGATGCAACATAAAAAATGTTATCTCTAGCGAAAAGTTGATTAACATGCAAATCATTTGAAGATGGATTATTTTTTGTACATATTTCCTTTCCCACAGATTGAATGTTATATTGAAAATAAAGGAATGCAGGTCAGCAACTGGAAAGCATTATAATGTGATTTTATTTTTGTCAAATTTAAATTTTATTTTTACCTTTTGATTTAAACATTCTGAGGATGTTTCGAAAATTAGCACCCAACTAACTGTTGAAGATTTTGTGAAACACTAAATGTTGGAGCATTCTTATGAATCTTAAAAATACCATACCTTGGTACATGAATAATGAATAATGTAATAATGCGATTTACATTATCGTAATGGATCTACATTATCCCATGAAAAATACTACCTATAATAATGGTGTCAATATTTTCCCTTTTTAGGTTCTGATTTAAACTTATTCTGTTCATTTTTCTCGTTAATTAAATGTACCTATAGTAAACAGAATAAAATTAAAATTACAATATTTAATGCAAAACCGATTTATTTTAAAAATTAGGATAAATATTTGGGTTTTTAGTAAAATAATATTTATTTTATGTCATTATAGAGAAATGTATTTTATAAACATCAACAAAGATGCATTTAGTAGGTACATTCGTTGAATGTTGAATCCAAACATTGCATCATACAAACAAAGATTTAACTAAAGAAATAGAACTCGTGCATTAATAATAGGTAATTGCCTCAAAATCAAAAATGTTCTCGTTTTTTTCCATTTACCTGCACTTCCGAAATATTTCGTCGCATAATCTTTTATTGATTTTCCCATAACTATCAACATATGAAAAATCTAATTAACAATAATTGTAAAATTAAACGAACTTATGAAGCATTAGGTAAGTTAGTTAAGTTAGTGAAGTTCAATTTTAATTATTTTGCGCCTCTCGGAGATAAGGTATGGGATGTAGTTCTCTTGGTTACTAAATTTGACCGCATTTAAAGAAGAAAACTGCCCACACCTGCGTAGCCCCTCACTTTCGATCAAATACACATAGATAGAACAATCCCTAATCCCGCCGTGTAAAATTTTTGAGTCGAATTTTTGCGCGAGGGGCAAGAAGATTACAAAGCAGATTACAATCGTAAGCGAAAATTTTGGCCAAAACTATTTCAAAGATCAAAAAATAGAAAAGGAGGAAATTTAAGTACAGTTTTATTTTTATATCCTAATGGACAAGCTGGTAAAAAACGATTGCTGTTGAAAATGCATTCCTAAACATCATTAAACCCAATTGATAATTAAAATTCACTTTCTGAGTGAAAGAGATGCCCTTTGGTCTCACCAAATAATTTAAAAAAATCAAATAAATTTTCTTGTTCTCTGAATTCCAGTTGTACCAATTCAATGTGCATATTTCATTGTAGAATTTTTCAAACTGTGAAAGACTAGAATAAAAAATTTTACGGATTGTTGAAGAACTCACCTCTTGTTGAAGTAAATCACCCATAAGTACATAAAGTGCAGCAGTAACACCGAATCCACAAAACATAATACAAAATATGTATTTAGGAACGGGTAGATGATATGTAGGCTAGTAAAATCAATAATTCACAGTTTGGAAACCACTAAAAATGTAAATAACTCACTGAAATAATGAAATACATAAAAGCAATCGAGATAATAGTTGTGCATATTGCACAAATAAGAAATATCTTGTCTACATGTTTCTGTAGAAAGTGGATAAAACTAAAAATTTGGTAATACAGTTTTTTAGAAAAGAAAATCAAACAATTTTTTTACTACAAAAGCTGCTTGTGCTTCTGTATGAGGAAAACCAGACGACGTTTTGTTAACAGTTGAAACATTCGGTCCTCTGGAGTGTTTGATTGAGTCGAAGCATCAATATCTCGTATATAGCTTGAATAAATCTTCAAAATCATTATAATATTCAAGATAAAATACATAAGTAAGTAGAGTTGACAAGATATAAAGTACGCTGTGCTTAAAATAAAAACTTTAATTATTTTAACGACTATTGGATGGATATATTGTGAAATATTATTTTTGTATGCTATAACGGTGGCGTATATCCCAATAATTACTAGAACAAAATACACTTTCATTACCAACAGCCATTTATGTAGACTGATGGTCAATGTCTTGTCAATTTTTTGGTTGCAGTTCAAATTGGAGAGTATTTTAGGTAGAGCTGTAAAATACAATTTTGGTTCTAATAGCACGTGTAAGCAGCTGTAGGTTGAAACGAAGCCCTAAAAGACAAGTTATGTTGGAAGGTCCTGTTTTATGTAAATAATGTGTAAATCTGAATTACAAGGATTTCACCAAAAAACGACCAACCAAAGTACAAAAGGTCATTCAGGCTTGGATGCAACATAAAAAATGTTATCTCTAGTGATAAGTTGATTAAGATGCAAATCATTTGAAGATGGATTATTCTTTGTACATATTTCTTTTCCCACCAATTAAATGTTAAATTGAAAATAAATGAATGCATGTCAGCAACTGGAAGGCATTATAATGTGATTTTATTTTTGGCAAAGGTTAAATTTACGTTTTGATTTAAACATTCTAAGGATGTGTGGAAATTTAACACCCAAACTAACTGTTGAAGATTTTGTGAAACACTAAATGTTGGTGCATTATTATGGTCTTTAAAACACCATATGGTACATGAATAATGAATAATGTAATAATTCGATTTACATTATCCTAATGAATTTCTACATTATCGCATGAATAATACCTACTAATGTTGTTAATATTTTTTCTTTTTAGGTTTTGATTTAAACTTATTCTTTTCAATTTGCTCGTTAATAAAATGTACATATAATAAACAGAATAAAATTACAATATTTAATGCAACACAAATTTATTTTAAAAACTAGGATGGATGTTTTTGTTTTTTTTTAATAATATTTATTTTATGTCATGATAAAGAAATGAATTTTATAAACATCATCAAAAAATGCATTTAGTATACCTATTCGTTGCATCTTGAATCCAAACATTGCATCATACAAACGAAGATTTAACTGAATAAATAGAACTTGTTGCCTCAAAATCAAAAATGTTCTCGTTTTTTTCCATTTACCTGCACTTCTGAAATATTTCGTCTCATAATCTTTTATTGATTTTCCCATAACTACCCAGATATGAAAAATCTAATTAACAATTAACGAACTTACCTTTTAGTGAAGTTCAATTTTAATTATTTCGCGTCTCTTCCTTTTCTTCTTTAAATGTTTATATTTGGCGATATCTAGTGACCAAGAGAGACACTTCACTCATGTTATTTTGTTGATAGGCGCGAAATAATCATAAAATTGATTCATGAATGTGATAGGCACACGTACATCAAGTACCACCACGACCAACTGCAGAGCAGTCTCAAAACAATGTTATTTCTTTTAGTTTTCACTGCTTTTGTGACCCTGATCTCTGGTCTCTATACCAACATCTGAAATGCCAAATTGATCCTCGTTGATTCATTTGGAATTTTGGACCTTAGAAAAACAAGGAAAGACACCAAATATGAATAATATACTAGATTGGGAAGGTAATTTGTCAGAAAATGATTTAGCAATCTCCGAATATCATGCCAGGTGAATAAATTGTTTAAATAGTGGAAATATAGTTGTAAAAGTTTTGTTTGTAGCTTGGCTGATTTGAACATTTGTTTGGGAACCACTTTACAAATCGTTCCAAGTGGAAATTTGCTGACAAAGTGTAAGAAATATGGCGGCAAATTAGTTATCGTTAATTTACAACCAACTAAACATGTAAAACCTTGTTAATTAAGTTGATAACACTTTAAATTTGAATTTGGGAACTTTTTTCAGGATAAAAAGGCTGATTTAATTATAAACTACTACATAGACGAAGTGATTGGTAAGTTATTGAAAAAACTAGGCCTGGAAATTCCTGAATTCACATACAATTTAGATTTGACGAGATTTGAAAACAATCAAGTGATACAATGGAACATTTCCGGAAATGAAGTGAAAAAAGTGAGAGGACTTTTTGAAAAATGGTGTAAAGATTACAAGGGCAAGCGAAAACTTTTGGCCAAAACTATTTCAAAGATCAAAAAAAGGCCGAAATTTAAACACAGTTTTATTTTTCTATCCTAATGGACAAGCTTGTAAAAGACGGTTGCTGTTGAAAATGCACTCCTAAATATCGTTAAACCCAATTGATAATTAAAATTCACTTTCTGAGTGAAAAAGATGCCTTTTGGTCTCACTAAGTAATTTAAGAAAATCAAATAAATTCTCTTGTTCTCTGAATTCCAGTTGTACCAATTCAATGTGCATATTTCATTGTAGAATTTTTCAAACTGCGAAAGACTAGAATAAAAAAAATACGGATTGTTGAAAAACTCACCTCTTGTTGAAGTAGTTCGCCCATAAGTATATAAAGTGCACAGGTAACACCGAATCCACAAAACATAATACAAAATATATATTTAGGAACGGGTAGATTGTATGCAGGCTATAAAATCAAAAATTCAGTTTGGGGACCGCAAAAAATGTAAATAAAACTTACCGAAATAATGAAATACATAAAAACAATCGACATAATAGTTGTGCATATTGCATAGATAAGAAAATACTTGTCTATATGTCTCTGTAGAATGTTCATAAAACTGAAAGGTCGGTACTACAGTGTTTTAGAAAAGAAAATCAAACTTTTTATTACTACAAAAGCTGCTTGTGGTTTTGTATGAGGAAAACCAGACGACGTTTTGTTAACAGTTGAAACATTCGATCCTCAGGAGTGTTTGATTGAGTCGAAGCATCAATATCTCGTATATAGCTTGAATAAATCTTCAAAATCATTATAATATACAAGATTACATACACAAGTAAGTAGAGTTGACAAGCTACAAAATAGCAGGTAGTTAAAACAAAAACTTTTATCATTTTAGACACTATTGGATGGACATATTGTGAAATATTATTTTGGTATGCTATAACGGTGAAGTATATCCCAATAATTACTATAACAAAATACACTTTCATTACCAACAGCCATTTACGCATACTCATGGTCAATGTCTTGTCAATTTTTTGGTTGCAGTTCAAAGTGGAGAGTATTTTAAGTAAAGCTATAAATTTCAATTTTTGTTCTAATATCACCAAGCAGCTGTAGGTCGAAACAAAACCCTAAAAGACGTTATGTTGGAAGGTCCAGTTTTATGTAAATAATGTGGAAGTCTGAATTACAATGACTTCACCAAAAAACGACCAACCATAGCACAAAAGGTCATTCAGGCTTGGATGCAACATAAACAATGTTAGTTCTAGTGTTAAGTGGATTAAGGTGCAAATCATTTGAAGATGAATTATTCTTTGTACATATTTCTTTTCCCATAGATTGAATGTTATATTGAAAATAAAGGAATGCAGGTCAGCAACTGGAAAGTATTATAATGTGATTTTATTTTGTCAATTTTAAATTTGATTCTTACTTTTTGACTTAAACATTCTGAGGATGTGTGGAAATTTAACACCCAAACTAACTGTTGAAGATTTTGTGAAACACTAAATGTTGGAGCATTATTATGAATCTTAAAAATACCGTATGGTACATGAATAATGAATAATGTAATAATTCGATTTACATTATCCTAATGAATTTCTACATTATCCCATTAATACGCAATAATCAAATTCATTTTTGAAATAATGAATTTGATTAGGTATTGCGTAACCAACATAATTCGTGAATCCAACTCTAATGGTGTCAATATTTTTCCTTTTTAGGTTTTGATTTATATAAAGTTATTCTATTCAAATTTACAACGATTTGGTCACGTAAAATAACATACCGGTTACTCGCTGAAAATACCCATATGTTCAGTCCATAATAGAAAAAATATAATATTTAATGCAAAACAGATTTATTTTAAAAATTATTTTCGATATTTGGGTTTTTGTTAAAATAATACCTATTTATTTTATGTCATTATAGAGAAGTGTATATTATAAACTCCATTTAGTACATTCGTTGAATGTTGAATCCAAACATTGCATCATACAAACCAAGATTTAACTAAATAAATAGAACTCGTGCATTAATAATAATTGTCTCAAAATCAAATGTTCTCGTTTTTTCCCATTTACCTGCACTTCTGAAATATTACGTCTTATAATCTTTTATTGATTTTCCCATAACTACCAAGATATAAAAAATTTAATTAACAATAATCATAAAATTGATTCATGAGTGTGATAGGCACACGTATAACAAGTACCACCACCGGCCAACTCCAAAACAGTCTCAAAACAATGTTGTTTCTTCTAGTTTTCACTGCTTGTTTGACCCTGATTTCTGGTCTTTATGCCAACATCTAAAATTCCAAATTGATTCTCATTGATTCTTTTAGGTACCACCGAAGGGCAAAATAATACAATCGGGAAAGAACGAATTATCGGCGGTAAGAATGCAAATATTCAAGAATTCCCACATCTCGTCTCGCTGCAGTACTTTCGACAGCATATCTGTGGTGGTTCCATCATATCCGAAAAACACATACTAACTGCAGCTCATTGCACCATTGGGTAACACAAAAATTCTTTCAAGATCATATCGCTAATTTTTTTCGTGATTTTTAGAATAGTTTCCCAATTTTTGACAGTGCTTAAGGGCTCCACGTATTTAAAAAACGAGAACCGTGGAATTGGAGTGACGAAAATCATCCAGCATCCCAAGTTTAGTTATACTAAAGCAGATTACGATGTTTCCGTATTGGTCCTACGAAAAGCCCTTAGATTTGATGAATTTGTCCATTCTATATCTTTAGGATCAAAACTTCCGGATCCTGGTACTTTAGCAATTGCAGCAGGATGGGGTGTCACCAAATCAAATGGAAAATTGTCTTCGACTTTGAGATCAGTTCAAATACCAATTATTGACCAGGAAAAGTGTAGAGAGGCTTATAAGGGAGTTCGAAGAGCATTCCCTGTTACAGATCGAATGATTTGTGCTGGGTTTGAGGAAGGCGGGAAGAACATTTGTAGTGGCGATTCAGGCAGTTCATTGACTATTGATGATAAAATATATGGAATATCATCATGGAGTGTTGGATGTGCATTACCAAATCGTCCAGGTGTTTTTACAAGTGTGGTTGCTGTAGAGGATTTCATTAATTCGGCAATGGCTGACGTGTAATGTCTTGTTGTGGTACCTAGTAATAAAATGAGATGAATTCAAAATCCAAAGTACCCTAATTAACATTCTTCAATTTGCTTATTTGGTTTGATATCAGTTTATCTTGGTTTTTATCCATAATTTGTAATAAGTCGTTGAACAAATCAATCGAAAACTGTTGTTATTTCAAAATATGCAATAAAACTGGTTACATTGTTTTCGTATCTTTTTATTTTTCATACACGATGCAGTAGTAAATTTGTTGTTTATGATAGATTGGTGCCCTTAAAATAGATACCACAAATATTTAAATGATCCAATAAAATTTGATTTATTGGCTACTTTTGCTACTATATAAGAGCGCAATTCCTAAATAGATCAAAACATTGATAATAAAAATGTTCGCTCTTCTACTTCTTGTTAGTTGCGCTGCTCTAATTGGTATGTGTATTTCTAAACAAAATAAAAAAAATAATTAATATTTAATCTTCTGTTTTAGGTATCTCCGATGCCTCAGAAAATGAACGCATTATTGGCGGTACTTTTGCAAATATTCGCGATTTTCCTTACATCGTATCGGTAAAGTACATTACCCAGCATATATGTGGTGGTTCCTTAATATCCTCAAAGCATGTGGTCACTGCAGCTCATTGCACAGATAAGTAAGTAAAATTGTTACATTAATCAAGCAAAATTAATGACACAATTTAATATTTAGAAAACTTGCTCTGTTTTTGTCAATTACTGCGGGGACCACAAATTTTGAAGAAGGTGGACAAACAATACGAGTATCTAAAGTACTTCAACATCCCCATTATAGTCTTAAGACTTTGGATTATGATGTATCTGTCTTGGTACTAAAAGAAAGTCTCAAATTTGGTCCAACAATTGCGACAATAACATTAGCATCGAAGCAACCAGAAGGTGGTACCATGTCAACAGTTGCTGGTTGGGGATTTGCTACCCGAAAAGGTCCTGTATCAAAAGTCCTAAAAAAAGAGGACATACCAATAGTAGATTGGAAGAAATGCAAAATTCTGCATTCGAAAGCATTGTGGGCACCTCAAGTTACAGAGAGAATGATTTGTGCTGGTTACATTGAAGGTGGAGGAAATGTATGCAAGGGCGATTCTGGTGGTCCTCTGGTTATAAATGGTTTTTTGTATGGCTTAACATCTTGGAGTCTAGATTGCGCAACATCGGTATATCCTGCTGTATTCTCCAATGTCGTTGCGCTCAAGGATTTCATCCAAAGTGCTCTTAAAACAGTATAAATTATGATGGTATATGGTACTACTTATAATCCAATTATTAAATGTAGATAGTTTTGCGCAGTCTCTATGCATTTGCGCATTCTGTAACTAACTCAATTTCATTCCAGTTTTCCTAACAAAACCACAAAAATTGCTTCTGTTAGTAAATTCTATTGAAAATCAGCTCTCGTTTTATTCGCATTGAAATCGCCCTATAATCCACCAACCTCCTTCATCTCACGACTATTCAGATCTTAAACACAAGAGAAAATCGTCTATATACACTTTAATACACTTCCTTCATCATTTTTTCCCCTATTGTTCGACAGGTGCTTATTATAAGGTGGCAAACGACGCGCACAAAACTTGTATTTAGCGTCTTCAGAGTGCCTCCAGTCGGCTGGAGGCCGTGTACCGTGGAACATGGCACAACCACAACGTCGTGACGGCCGTTACCGTCCCCGTTCGCATTATTCCCTCATCATAAGTGCAATTTAAAAAGAATCATGTTTAGTGTTGGTAAAAATCGAATGTGTGATGCCACATCAAAGTGCAATTCTATGTCCACGTGGTTTGTTTGAGCTGAAAAGTAAGACTCTCTTTCATCTCATAAAATTTAATTCTGAATGTGTAAAGCCCCATCACTCACATAATTGTGTTTGTGTGTTGTCTCCTCGTTGTTTTATATATTTGAGCATGGTTTGTGCATAAATCTGTATGTACTTTGGAATTCGATGTGACATGGAAGCAATATGGAATAGTAAAGCACCATTGTCGCAACAGAAATGGAGAAATTTAGGTGAATATTTCAGTTAAGAGCAGGAAAGTTTTCTCTTTTGACCCGTTCAAAGGGTTTTTTAAAGACTGTTCGACTTTGCCCCTAATTAGAGGGTCATGAGTTTTTTCACAAAGTGAAATTCTTTTTTAATTACTTCAGAATTTAAGTGTTTAATGTATATTTAGGTTTTTTTTCTAAAACATGAAAAATCATTGGGAAATTCTATTATTACGTTTTATAGACACAGAGTTATTTCCATTGGAAATTTAATTAAAGCTTGAAATTTCACGATGGATAAATCTATTAAATCGAATTATTTGACCGAAAATTAATTTAATATAGAATTTGATTAGTTCGAAAATATAATATTAACTTTATTAATACATAATACAACAGAGTTTTTATTTTCCATTTGTAAATAAAACGTTTTGGAAATTGGCTGCATTTGTTACTGTAATGAAGGGAAAGCTTGATTTACTTGGGCAAACAAAAAACCATACAATATTTGTCAAATAAATTGAATACAAGAGGATGGACGTCTAATATTAACGTTCTATTTGTTGACAGGACTTTAGAATCAATGAAAAGGCCATTAAAAACGCCGCAGGATAAGTTGATTAAAAGAGATTCCACTCTGAGAGAGTTGGATAAACATCTCGCTAAAATCTTGCTGTGTTATAATAATTAAATCAAAACTGTACAAGAATTTGAATAGTTTTGTTTAATGGTTCGCATGTACATATAAATAGTTCTCCGACAATAAAATTTTTATTTCGGAAAATCGATAAGTGCTTAACCACCTAAAACTCAACAAAAAAGTTCCCAAAATGATTTGTTAGAAAAATGCAATGCGGAGAACAACTAAATTGGAGTTTAAAAACTGTAAAAACACTCGATTTTCCATCACTTAAGTATACTTTTTCCACATCATTATAACTTTTGTGTGTGTACTTTACAATACCACTTCTCAAATAGACTCCCTTTTGTCAACTAGCAAAATAACATTTCTATATTTTCCTTTCCATCGTGCAAATGCAAGTCATTCCACGTCAAAAGACACCTTTATTTAATTACAAATATCAAAGAGACCATAGATTTTGAAATTGTTACACATGCGTACTGGAATTTCCATAATGGTAATTGAAATTCGTATTCTACTTTTGTTGATTAAAAAAATGAATATGGAATATGTATCTATATATGGTATACCCTCCCACCCCGAATATATCGACGGCGCATCCAAAAACTGTTTACCTGAAGAAGAGAGGAAGAAAGGGCTGTATGGAAGGCCGTCGGTTTCCATATAGAAGTTTAGCAGTCGACGGAACGGCGCGCATCCTCGACGATGTCAGTGCTGTGGAACGGCCACAGCCAGCGTCGATCTTTCCACACAGCCAATGTAGTTGTAGTAGTGCGTCCTGTTGCATCAGCGTTCGTCCTCAGACCAGTAGTCAGGACATACCATTGCAGTAGTCGTAGATAGTGGCCAACTTCGATAGAACAGTCACTTAGTGATAAGATTTTTTCAGAGATATGAATTTCGATGCATTGAAATCATCCGTGTTTCTATTAGACACATCGTTGGTTGTTTCCTTTAACCGTTGGAAAAGTAAGCCGTTTTTGCTGTTAAATGTTATGGAAAAATATTCTCTCACTCTACTATATAGTAATGTGTGTTGTTTGATGTCTTGATGTGTCTCTCTTCTATCATGTAAATGTGTCACACTTGAAAAAATTCCACCAAACTATTTTGATGTTGCTCTTCTCTCTATTTCTCCCCTAATAGAGAACAGTCTCTAATAGTTGGTTTTTGTTTATGTTAAATGTTAACCTTCGCCAAAGTTCCCTTAGTAGTTTAATTAACGGGGGGTACGTCCAAGTTTTCGACCACACAGCATCAAAGCAGACTTTTCAAATCGCCATTTTTCCAACCAAAGAGTGAAATCGAATTTTCATGGGGGGAATATAATCACAGACCAAATTTAATTAGTACAACAAGTACCCCACTATCAATAATTATTTTCTCTTTCGACATGCATTTCGATTTTTGTACACCCAACGACAAACTCGTATTATTGTTAATTATAGATTTAAGATCGCTTTTTTCTGATTTTCATGGTAAAGTGCTGCTTTTAATTGGTTTTCAATCGATAATGGGATAAAAACTATAGTGTAAAATCATGGAACTGGTTTTAAAGTGTATATATTGGAGGGTGGGCAGTTATATGCCCGGCTAAGGGCAATTTATGGGGACACTCCCTGATATTTAGAACGAACTTCCATTCTACATCCATAAAACCCTTAGAATTCGCAAAGAATGGCCGATTTTATGTCAGTTTTAACAATATTTGCGATATAATAAAGGAAAAGAAGAATAACGTTGTATGTATAAGGATTTATTGCTGGCTGTGGTACATTTTAAATTTGCCTAAAAAACGTGCAATGAATAATTCCATTTTTCACACATTTCCAATAAGAGTTGTTTGAGTTTCTTTGTCGAAAGTCGACTTGTTGGGGGAGATCGCTTTATTTCATCAACATGTTTGCCAACTTACGATAAGTCCAATTAATTTAATAGGATTATAATATTTAATCCGTTCTACTGATATCGCGTTCCCTGTTTATAAAATCTTTTACACATGACAAAATAAAATGGAAATTAACGCGAAATTACAAGAGAAATTAATTTAAAAGTTTGTTAAAAACTCAAAATAACCGATCCATTTCACTCTGCCACAAAATTAATGCATTTTTAACTAAAATAGCACGCAAAACACGAATTACCAATAGCGCCGTATGTTAGGGTCAACCTAAATACGGCGATTAAACGTCTGGTTATCCTTTATCCGACCATCTCTCCACCAAAACGAAATAAATTCACGTGTAATTCATATATTATTCAATGCGTGATTATCGTTTGATGAACTCTTGTGATCACTTGAATTGTTTTCTTATAAGGGAATTGAACGCATTTATAGTGTAATTCTCATGGCAGGTGTTTCTCGAAGAGAGCAGAAAAAAATTAACCAAACGAGCAATTCGAACATAATTGCGACATATTTCATTTGTGTAAAAGGCACGGGATTATTGATTGAACATTTTTGTGTCTGTGAAATAGATAAGGCACATTCTCAACTAAGAAATTAGCAGAAACATGCTCAAGTCACGGAATGAATGGCAAAAATGATTAGCATTGTAGGGATATTTAGGTGTGCATTTTAAGACGATTAGAGGAATCATCATAGTTGAAAAGGCTTTCGAGCTGTGTCGCCTTTTTCATTAAATCAATGCTTAGAATGGGATTTAATTAAAACGCTTACATTTCTGCCTTTTTTTAATTCAATAAATGTATACAGCGCTTTTACGAGCTATAAATAAATACCGTTTTTTTATGTAGGTGTGAAATTGAATTAAATTTATCGTTTGTTTTACATTTATTTATGACTTTTCACACAGACAGATGACAAGGCACAATTGACACTTGACAGTTGTAAAAAATGACATTATCAAGGGAATTAAATTTCTCTTGGATCGATAATGAAGGTAAAGTGCGCTTGTTTTCTGGTGTTCTTTGACAGACAACTTTTCATTGATTAAGGAAAAGTTTGATTATAATTCGATATACTCGCCTTATACAGTCGTTTTTGGATGTAATTTAAAGTTGCGGTGGCATCATATTAACTCAATCACCCCTCATTTTAACCCTTCAATCATCAACTAATTTGTTGTTGACGCAAACGCAAACTTGCCTATCAAAGTTATGAAAGTGAATTTCTAACTACTTATTTTTCTATTCGTTTCGACAAATATAGAAATCTTTTTCTGTAGAAACTTAATTGGGTAAACAAGTACTCTGAAAGAGGAAAAATTTACAAAGGAAATAAAATGTTGCTCCTTTTTACACATGTAAACAACGTTTCTTTCCATCACAACCAACAGAATCCAATTAATAATTTCACTTTGGAATAAATAAGTTTTAGTATCACTGAAATTCGTCTACCTTTTTGTAGATGCGAGGTGTGTTCAGTTTTATTTAGTCCAACTTATATGGTACCAAAGCTCAATTCGACTGTGCTGTGTTCCGAATGATAAATGGCACATTTTAACTTTTAATTAATTTCACGTAAACTTATTCTGGAAGCCAATTTATTTGCAAACAAAGTTATTTATATTTTAGATTCTATGTGAATTCGAGTTTAATTGAAATATTTGTATACAACAGGTAGTGAGAGTGTGCTCTCTGTACGTAATATTTAATGGGTTGCCCCCCTTTTCAATTATTGCCCAGACAATTCCAAATTTGCATCTAGCACGACTAGAAATTATTTAATTAACTAGTTTCGATTAGTGCAGCGAGTACCTAGGTATATGGTATTTGAACAGTTATTGAACGTTTGAAACAATGACAAAGAGGCTGATGAATGGCAAAATTGAAAAAGTCCAAAAAAAGAGAACAAATTATTTATTACGTTTTATACTGCAATTCAAATCATTAAAACCCTTCTGGATTTTCCAGTGCTTCAACTATTTGCAAAATGAATTCACAAACGCACAAAAAACAAACAACTCTCTATGCAAAAATAAATCGAGGTAATATACAAAAATCTCTGATAAATGCATTTGTGCTCATTAAAAATGAACACTAAAACCCAGTGGAGCCACCCTTGAGCCCCAATGAAAAAATACTTCAATTACGAGTATTTAATTGCGGCCTGTGCGTCTATTAGGGGTGCGGGCACTCTTTTTCAAATGTCAAATAGAATGTTTTTTGGGTCAATGGCTGAGTAGAATTCTTCCCCATCATTAAATAAACAAAGCCCATCGAACTGATTGTAGAAATGTAGGGAAAAAAGTTTAAAATTCATGAATTAATCTCCATTTTCACTACAATTTGTAAATGCAACAACACAATAATCTGGCCAGAGTGAAATAAAAGCGAAATGATCATGTGACTGGTGGTAAGACTTTTTTTACGTGAAACGAACTTTTATTCCATCTCCACACTCTATTGCTGTCATTGCGAATTTGCATACAAAAAGTCCACATTTACATATAAACAACTGTTTTGGGGCGCACACGGAGGCGAATCCCCACTTGTTTAAAAGTGTTAAATTCATAGTGTATTAAACAGATTTCGTTTTACTCCACGCACTTTTACACCTAATTAATTGGCCCACACCAAATTGACTTTGTGTTTAAACCCATTCACACCCCCCATTTCGGTGTCTGTATGTATATTAGTTTCCGTGCTTTTATGTTGATGAGAGAAACTGGAAAAATATACTTATTTATGCCGGTGGCAGCTAACAAATTGCCCTTATCCATATTTGATTTTATTTATTGGTACGTGGCCCTTTCAACCTTTTGAAATTTGTAAGATGCAAACACAGACCAACGTTGGTTGTGTGATTAATTATTTAAAATCCAACACACTCGCTATATATATGGCGGGGAATATTCTACAATTTTCCTTAACAAACAAAATATAAGAAGCCGCTTATATAAAAAATTTATGAATATTTTAATTCCTTTGTGTAATTATAAAGCAATATCCACAATTCCGCCTTGGGGTCATGAAAATGATCACCCCTTTGAATGTTTTGACGGGCTCGTTATGATGAAAAGTACAGTTGTTTTAAAGAAATACATCTTAAAAGAGTTTTGCAAAATTTTAAAAAAAGTGTTTCTTTTTTATGCAATTCAAAAATTCATTTTGGCAGTGAAATTTTCGTCTAAATCCACAACCCACGTGGCCAAGTTCTATAACAAAATTGAATTTTTCGTGTGTGTTGCGGTTCAAAAAGTCATTTTCTCTTCTTCTCCCAAACACTCGTATTTCGCATTTCAACTGGGGATGTACACATCACAGCCGTACGATTATCTATCAATCTGTTTTCAGTTTACATCCTTTGTCTATTCAATTTCGCTTTCGATCCACATCAATGTTTCCATTATTCAATAATATTGAGACAGAGACTCAGAGTATGGTCTGGTTTACGCTGGTTTCGATCATTTTCTCGCCAAAATCGAACTTATACAATTATTTTCCACATTTTGTTCGTCTTTCCAGTGATGTAAATTAAAGTCGTTAATAACCTGTCGTTTTTAGCACGCACACCTCGATACTAAAAAGCCCCTTTTATTGCAAGCCCCCTATATTCTTCTACATCATGGAAGTATGCACTTGAATTCTGCTGAAACCTTTTAAAATATTAAAAAGCGTGTATATCTACACGGGGTGGAATTATTAGTCCGATAAAATGAGAGTCTGTTTAAAAAATTCTCGCATATCTAATGTTGTGTGACGAGAGAGAGAGTCCGGAAAAAAAAACTTCCTACAGGCAATTTCTGACCGGAACAATAAATGAAAAGTTGGAAGGGAGTTTTTCTTGAAAAGAAAATTACCTCTCAGGGCGCCTGTCAACTTTAAAGTTTCTTCGAGGGTGGCCCCTTCGTAATACACTTTTCCAAGTCTATATTTAAAAGTGTTTTTATTTCGGATCCACGGAACAGATGTTACAGCATATAAATTAACATAAACACACACCAGAAACGAATGTTATGATAAATGTTTATACCCTCCTCCCACCCCCGTTTACAACCCGATAATGGACTTAGCATAAGGCAATATATCGCGATTTTATCGCGGCAACCAACACACACTTGTCACTTTCATGAGGCACGCATTAAAACTATACCACCGCCCCCACAACTCCTGTCAATATTTATACCGAGTGTTTTTTATGGAATCGATTATAACGTTGTAATGAAGCGAAGTTTCGTGTGCAAGCACAGAATAATTAAACTTCTACCATATCATGTCACTTGTACTTCCTGTACGAGTTTCTTTTTTACTTCGCTGTGTTCACTTGTATCGATTTTCCGCAAATTCAAGAGACGCGATTGAAAAGTGCATGGAAAATTGATTCATACCTTACTAAAATATTGTCATTTTAGATTCCACAATTCAATAAAAAATAGACTTTTCTTATCTTCCTGTGATATATATTTGTGCTGGAAAATTGTAGATTTCAAAAGGGCGAAATTTAGGGCTTTACTTAGATTTGCAGTGAAATAAAATAATAAACCTCACTATGGGGGGAAACCTTCTCACAAATGTACCTACAGCAAATTTTCTACTCAGGGGAATGGAATCATTTTACGTAAATATTTGCTCAGCTAGGAACTAAATACTAGACTCCTAACTCCTGTATTTGGCTAGAATTGAGAGAGACTTTCTTGTTTTGCCAAAAAAACAACGATTTTTAAACAATTGATAGTCTACATTGTCAAACATCTGACAAACGCAATCAATTTTTACCACTTGACATACGGAATTAACCGTCTGGTATTCGCCGTTGCTTTGAAAACGGTTTTACAGAGGGCTCTTTCCCGCTGTCCCACAACTCTTACAGGCCTTTTAACTGTTTCGCTTTTCATCTTTGAAAATTGGATTGAGTCACAACAGCGACCATTTCATCATGATATTATATGAAATTCAAAAAGAAACAGGAAACTCTTCGAGTCTACGAAATTCGAGATTCGTTTGATGTTGAATATAACTCTTTTAGACGAACCAATCTCACAAGAAACAGAAGTAAACACAAATATTGTGCAACGTTGTGTCGGTTTTACTTTTCAGGTTTATTTAACTCATAACAAATTAGGGAATATTACAAATTTTCGAGATCATATTGAAAAACACAATATAATCGGTCTTTTTCATCTATTATAAGTTGGTGGTCTCGTTATAACGAATTCGCGATTCGTGATGACGTAGGTCTTTCTCCTTCTAAACCGTTACTAGGTAATTTATTGGTAATGATCCACTTTGCCCATAGAAACATATTCGAAGAACGGCTACTTGAAAGTCACAAATGCATTCATATTTTTCCTTTCAACCTTTTTTTACAGTACGCGGGTATTGTTATTATTTTGTTGCTTTGAAAAACTAATTATTCTTCTTTCAAGTTGGTTTACCCTCATGAACATTTATTGGAATGGGAAATGCAGGTGGATAGAAGCCGCTCGCTCCCTCCGCCACTGGACTTTTGGAGTGTAAAGTTCAAACCCATGTTATAATAAAGCATTCACTTTAATATCTTAGGCAACAATCAGGTGAAAACTTTATGTTGATTAGATTTTCACATGCAAACACACAAAACTATTTCCCTATAATAGTTTATTAAGGAAAAATTCGGGAAAATGGGGGAGAGGTAGCTTGACAGAACTATTTCCACCTTCATTATGTGTATTTTAGATAAAATTTATGTTATCGATAAAGAAATCCGTTTCCCTATATTATAGGTATACATAACTAAATTATAAAAAATTATTTCCATTTTTTTTATCAGTTAGTTAAATTTGCACGAGTACACATAATAACGTTATAACGTTATCTGTTTGGGACCATTTTTATGAATAAATTTGTATCACTTAACATGTTATTAAAAAAGTTTCGCCAGAGTGTTGAATAAAATGCGTTAAAAAGTATGTTTCATATAACAGAGTGTGGACGATATGCTAGGGGTGGAAAGTTTGCCAGAGACGGTTTTTTTTTTATTTTTTCCCGGATAGAAAGTTTAATTCGCTTAATTTTTATCGTTATTTATACAGTACAGAGATGTTTTCATTTCACCTTGAATTAAATGCATAGAAAAATGGTTAAAACGTTTTTTCATAACGGAAATATACACCAGTCCATCACGTCGATATTCACATCGTTCATTTACTGTGTGCTGAATAAGAAACTTTGGCAAATGCTTTTGTTTGCTTGAATGTAACAAAATCGTTTGTTACACGGTTTCTGTCCGCCTTTGAGACACGGAGTCGGAGTCGGGCCGTGTAATTTGGTCATTTGATTCGTTGTTAATTAGTTGTCGTTGTTTGTTGTGTTCATTGGAATCAGCAAAGTCATGCATCGCATGACGTACTTTTCTGATGTTAGTTTAGGTCGACAATTATTGTCCTCGCTTTTTTCTGCTCAAAAGGGTTTTTATTAGAGGCGCATCCATCCATCTCTGCGTCTACGGTTTTCATGACAATTTTCCAACTCGATTTCCGCAAAATATGAATAATGCGGTGAGTTGTGCTCAAAACTGGCCCAATCACTGGAAAAATCACGTACAAGCCAACTTATCAGGACAGAAAGCAGGAAATGCTGTGAAGTCAGTATAAGAAATGCAGGAGAATGTAAAATGTATCTGACATTTCTATACCAACAGGTAACAGAATTACCAATTAGAAAAGTTGTTTTTATTTCTGGAAAATTGTAGACCTGTAAATATGTAAGAGGATTTGAGAAAAGAGATTTCGAAGGATAATAGACGAGAGTATTGGAAAACTCTGTATAGTATGGGGTTAAAAATTTTGATTTCTTAAGTATGACACTTGATTAAAAAAATCCTGTTGGTCATTTGAGTAAGTATATGAAGTTGAAATTGTATTAAAGCGTTAAAACTCTGCAAATGTGTCGATACGAGCACAATATAAAACAAGTAGGTATCTGCAGTGAGATTAAGCAAATAAATTTCTAATTAAACTTACCGTTATCGTTTTTATTAGAGTCATAATACGAAAACGAAATAAGGAAATAACTTCAGGATGTACACTAATAGCAAGTTAATTAAGAAAAAACTAGGCAAGTACCATTAGTAATACGACCACCTGTATGTGTTTTACGAACGTTTTTAGAGGCTATTTTAATGAGTTTTTTTATATGATACATTTTAACTAGTTAGAAGGGAATTTACGCCCCTGTGTGTGGTTTTTAATTTTTTATTAAAACTGTTTTATCAAAACGCATGAAATCGACCTTTAGGTGGTATAATTAAGACAATTTTCCCTCCAAGTGTATAAAAAAGAGCCTACCCTCGCTCCCTTGCAATTAAAAATTCAGTAGGATAAATTAAGTAATTGCGTTGATCGTATAGAATTGAACAACACATTCCATAAATTAAGTGTCCCAAAAAAATTTTTTCCGTGCTATAGGGAAAAAACCGTTGCATTTTTAATCGAATGCGATATTTGTCGAATACTACGCAGTAAAGCGAAACACACTCTGTATATGATATTGCTCACAAAACCTTGCAAGAATGAAATACACAACAGAAAATAATAAGACGACGAAATGAAAAGCGTCCTTCTTTTCATCCATATTTTTTTTATCTATTCTTCCCGTATCCACTCTCTCCACCGTTGAGAGAGTTTCATAAAAATAAAAGCTGAAATATGTGGTACAGCGATGCGTGTTTATTGGTAATGATGCAAAAACTTTAAAACGACGAAGGAACGAAAGGGGGAACGACATGTCACCTGACGTGTATGCAACTGAAAGATGATGTTGATGAACGAATAAGGTATTACAGGCGGATATAATGGTCCGTTTGTAGAGCAGCTAACCCCCTGGCGCTCTTCATCGCCATCAACTTTTCTGTGATGGCCGGGCTGCTGAGCAGCTCTTGCCCCCAGAACACATTCATCGATCCCGCCGCCGCCGTCTACCAGGCGCTCGACAGTATTTATAGCCGTACATTTCATGGACTCTCTTTACACAAGCATAGACACCTGTTAACGTACCAAGAACACCAATTAACACACTGGAGACCATGCGATTCCTCAAGTGGTCCCGCTCTTCCCCATCGATTTTCATCGAAAATTTCATTAGGGAAAAATGAATGGGTCGTGCGTTGAAGTTTTTTGACGTTTATTGGTACTCCGACATGAGAAAAGCGGCGAGGTTGGATCCCAGGAGGTTGATAAGTTCATGGTGATAATCGACTATTTATTACAAGAGTTTCCCGTTTAAGAGTAGATAAATTGATGAATTGCTCATGGTTATTTAATTGTGATCAATTAACGATGTGTTACACATCAAGTACATAAATTTCCTTTCTTTTATTATTAATAATTCAGCGTTCGTGTTTTGGAATAAGTTTTTACATTTCCTGAAAACCATTTTAAATGATTAGTTTTTGGTGGACGGTTTAGTAGTGAGGCAAAACTCTCTGGGATTCCATGTGTGGTTTATTGCTTTGTGAAGAGCTTTTCTAATGCACTAACCGAGCTTGTTCTATGCAATGTTCGAATTTGAAACACTAATGACTTTTTTCGGTTTGTGGTTAGCGTTGGGATTTTATAAAGCATTTCGCAATAAAGCTTTAATTAGGGGCCAACTGTTGACGGGTTTCGCAAATAACGCACAAAAGAAGCCATTGGTATGGTTGATTCTGTACTTGAATGTCCAGGCTAAAAATTACATAGGAATGAAGGGTTTCAACGCCGTTAAAAAACGTCGATTGATTGTATAAAAATTTTTATTTGATGGAGAAAATTTACTTTGAGAACATCTTTTAACAGTCTATTTGATAAAAAACAGATTGAAATTTCGATTTGAGGAGATTTATTATGTGGCTGGACATTTTCGCATTGGAAAATCACTTACTGTCATTCAGATTGAAAAACAGATGAGTTTCTCTGTAAATCTGTGATCGAACTCTAAGAGCGGTCCCCAAAATCTCCCTTGCTCTTTGCTAAACAAACAAACTAATCTAACAACTTAACGAACAACTTTAGAGGAAAATAAGTAGCGAAATTAAGTGAAATTTCCATTAGACAGTGGAGGTGATAAATTTAATGAAAATTCACTCTATGATATAAATTTCAACATAAAAGCAACAATTATGATGGATGGTGATAGAGTAACGTTTAACTTGGTCGTCACATCTCTTTGATATCGTCCAAAAATCAGTGTATATGTTATAGTGCTGTAACTAAGGCAACACTTCACCTCATTATGCTAACTAATAGGCAGGTAAATATTTTCCAGTCGCCGTCTCTAATTTACTCGAAGCACAGACGTCGCTTTTCAGCTTGTAAGTGTCAGACAAGAAGTTGCAATAAAACCAGAGATAAGAGAGAATATTGTTCAGAAACTAGTAGGCAGTTATAGTTGGTGTTTCCCGCGGGGCTCCAAAACACTAGCGACATCTACTTTTGCGCTATCTTGCATGGTGATTACGTGACATTGTTTTTGAAATGCATAGGCAGTTATTAGAAGTGTATCTGGAGACGGATTCGTTACCTAGAGTCTCGACCGTAATTATATTTACTGTGGAGGGTAATATGAGACCGTGACGGATTTTATACACAAAGTCGACCACGAGCACGCAGGTCCTATACATCTTGCATCTATATTACATTTACCTGTTTGCTTATTATATAATATTACATTTGGGTACGTGAGTGTGGAGAAAGATTGACGACCCTATATTGAATTCCCCCCTCACACACACAAATCCCAGTCCGAACTAATCAACTTTCCTCGGATAACAAAGACCTAAAGTCCGCACATTTAATGAATCCGTCAAATTTCAAAAGCGCGCTGTCGCTTTTTTATCTTATCTCTCCCGCTGCACACTGATTGATTTTTCGCCAATTGTTATAATAGTGAGTTTATTTTCGTGAAATGATGAACAACTGGTAAGAAAATTGTTAACTGGCCCCCTATCGCGTCCCACTCTAATTAAAATATCGTGTTTGAAAGCTGAATTGGAGGCTTATTGAAACGGAAATGGAAAAATAATTCGCTGCAATCGTACAAATCCCTGTATATTGTGAAAATAAATTTTGTACATACATACAGATTCACGGTTTTGTTCAACTATCGATTAACGGCGTATTGTGTGTTCTGGCACCCCGCGTGCCCCCCGAAATTCACACGAACATGTCTATCTGTTGCTTCGAAAATAAATAAAACACCACACCACATTTGTCGGTGTGATAAATGACTGTTAAGGCGTTAGGTGGTATTTTATTAAAGGAAAAAAATGGACACAAAGGCGCATCTCCCAATCCCCTCATTTATATTTAAATTAATTGCGAATTGTGTCGGTTATACACTGAATTAAGTTACATAGTGGCCCCCAGGTCGTAATTAAGGGTGTGTAAGACGTATTGTAAAACGGAATTAGGTGAATTGTTGTCTACAAGGGAATGTCGAGTGAAGTGGCTCCAGTTCGGTTGTGCTCGCACTAACCCCATATATTAAATATTCCCATTTCCATTATTCAATGGATTTCAATAATTGTCAATCGAGTGAAAATATAATAATGCTGCCTCTCTGACCGATTAATGAAAATAATGACGAGCCATTCGGTCATGGCTAAATGAAAAATGGATAATGGCTAGTCGATTAACTGTGATGGTGTATGGGCCTCCCCTAAAATCATTGCCAATCATCGGTTTCGACGACAGAGTGTATTGTTAACGTTCAAGGGATGATTTTTCCACTCGTTTTCTGTCACATGATTGATTTTGATATTTTACAACTGTTCTATACTTGTAGCAGTAAATGTTTATGGATTGTAACATGTTGGAATACAATAACTGACTTAATGGTGTGGCTATAACGTTATTATCCTTTAGAGAAAACAGGCACAATGTACAGTTTCCCGACGGAAATCATAATTGAAAACAAGTACAATATTTGATTATTCATTGGAACGTTGAATGTTTCATGATGTAATTTCTGTACAGAGATTAAAACTGCGAGAAAGGAGAGGATTTGAGGAGTTTATGCACTCAATATTTAAGTAGTAGGTAGCACGGATTTTCAGTGTTTAGATAATGAATTTGTTAAAAATAATCTGGTGAATTCGTTGTTATGCAACGGATTTCATTATAATTGCAAAAAAACCGTTGCTGGAAGAGATCCGTGTGAAAAGTATTAGCGACTCGTGTAGAAAATTGTAAACTGGAGTTTAGTGCCATTGGGGAAGTTTCCAGGAGCAACAAAAGGGTTGCTGCAAATTTATGGTTTGTAGAACAACCGTTTTACAACGGGTATCTAATAATGGTATGGCAGTTTGGAATTTTACAAACGACTCTTTTGTAGAGAAAGGCACACTTGTTGAATAAAACCTGTTGCTCACCCCTCGACGTCCCGTACACCCCCTATTTCAGTATATTGACAACATTTTTACGTCTTCTAATTTATTCATGTGGAATTCAGTGTTGGAATGGTCAAATTCGATGTACGATTTGTTTCAAGCGTGAAAATCTCCATAATACAAATTCAAATTTATAGAAGTGAAGATGTTTTTGTACTTACTCCAAATGCAAATCCAAGTTTTTTGAATTGGAAATTTTTGTTTTAAACCAACTCTATAGAAAAGTTTTCCCTTATTTGGTCCCTAATAAAATCGTTTACTTTGGCGGATGTTTTGATGAGAAACATAATAATTTAGGGAAACTCGATAAATTCATTTATTGATATTAAATCGAGTTCCGAAAACTCGGAATTCGATATTTGAAACAAGTATATCTAATTTGAAATGTTTCTTTCTTGTTCTACTCATTTCAAAAAAAAAACTCGAAGGACTTTTTGTTTATTTAAGATTATCTAGTATAGTGAACAAACCATATCAACCCATTTGGTTTTGGGTAAATCCTTTGATAAGAAATTCTATAATTGGGGGATTAGATTAATTTCCTCGGCAAATTTTTCAGTATATTGTTTTTGTTTCAGGATGTTGGGCGGTGTGGCCGGAAGGCATATGTCGAATAGGAGGAGAGGCTCCTTGCCGGCCATCCGGGCCGGTGAAGACGCCGTTCCGCCTGTCAGATATGCTCGTAGAAGGCGAGCTGTCACCACCTCGGACCATAAATCGTGTGCCCTCATCCAGACAAGACTCAAACTGGGCGATATTATGTAAGTGAATATTATTTTCCAGCAAACATCAATTTACAAATGTAAACATCGATTTACAATAGTGCTTGGAGCGCCCGCTAAAAATCAATTGAGACAATATTTGTCAATTTCAGTTTTGTAACACCTTTTTCCGCGCCAAAACCGTTGCATTATTAATGACGGTCTGATTTAACAAACTTTTCCAGGTCGGAGGGTTGGGATGTGCATATTTGAGTCGGAATATATTTCCGATAAAATCATATTTGATGTACCTAAATGTATAAAGCGAGTTCTAATAATATAAGACGGTTTTCTATATATGTATAGGAAAAGACCAGATTATATTATGGCTGTATGTGTGTGTTAAGAAATGTACTTAAAGTTATTGATTTTCGTCGAAACAAATTTCAGAAAATCACGTCTTTGTGGAAAAGTTTCATAATTAAATTTAATTACATACAGAATGTTGTGTTGGAGATTTTTTTGGTACTCCGTCTCTCTTTAGTGACTGTATCTTGCTCATTTCAGACTGGAAACAATAAATCTGAATTAATTAAATTCATGACACGATGTCGAAAAGTTTACCAAGAGAACGCGAATTATTTTGCTCGAATTTAATTTCCTAATAAACATTTTATGCGATCTAATCAGTCGGTAGAGCGGCAATAAATAATAAATGTAAAGTTGTTCAGGAAAAAAAATGTTTCACGGTGATTGAGTTGTTTCAGCTTTTCAATTTCATTAAAAACGTACATATTTCAGTGGAGAAATTAATTTAGGAGGGAAAATACTGTGCGTTAGAGCCACCTAGTGGAAAACTTCAGGATATTCAGAGAGTGAAAATGTGGGAAAGCTGGGAAAGTTGAAGAGGGTAGAGTTTCAGCACTAGGTGGCGGCTGTGGTACATGAAAATGCATTTTCCGGAAGTAACAAAGAAATTGAACGATAATTGAATTAAAACTGGAAGGGGTGTTTTTATCGATTTATAATTTATCATTTTGGAAAAAAATGCAGGAGACAAGAATTAAAATTCCTTTTAAATTAAAGAAGCAATATTCTTATTTATTAAATTAACAAATTGGACCAATTTACAAATTTATTTTCTACTCGACAAGTTTTATTATTCTATTTATCATTTTATCTGAGTACGGGACTCGGTTTTAATCCATTGTAAAGTGTAATCTGTACCATGCCGTAAGTAGAAATTCAAATTCAAATCGTCCATCCTATGCGCAGTGCTCACACTTTTATCCACACAAGATTTCCTCTCGTAAAACATATTAATATCCCGATCCTTAAAAAAAACCAATCCATACAAGCAAACGTGGAGTGTGTCCCATCAGAAAGCTCGCTTTAAAATAAAAAATCGTCTATAAAAGACGTAGGAAAAGTGATAAACTCGCCATCTAACTGGTCCTGATATAGCGTGTATTTGATTTCGGCGGACGCTTGAAGAAAAGCATGAATGGAAACGGTCGCCGTTGAATCAGGCGATGGCAGTTTGGTGGCGGGACGGTGGAGACGGGCACGGGGGCATGGCAGCGGCGTTGAGCAAGCGATCCCGTTTTTAATGGGTGGTTGATTTGAAAAAGAGCGAGAGTGTATTAGAATGTACGGTTAGGGAACCGCCGTTCGTGTACCGTTCGGAGTCCTTGTCACCGTGTTTGGTGGCAGCGCGGAGGTCCGGAGACGGGCGCGCACCCTTATTCGAACGCGCGACGCTAGAATCGCGAGAAGGGGGCGCAATCTCGCACCGGCCGACAATTGCCGACCGTTGTGCTTTCAACCCCCGAGTGTACGGGTGCGGACCGTTGCAGAACGTTGGTGCTAAAAAGGGATAAAATACATACATATACGCAAAAATGAGTTGTGCAGATCCTTAGTGGCGTTTTTCTTAAATGTAAACCGTGTGGTGTGTTTGTGTGTTTTTTTTGCTTTTTGTTTGGTGGTAATTGAGTACTGGATATTTAGTAAAGAGCGCAAAGGGAGTGTGTGGCCCCAATATAGCCGTGTGTAACCCCCCCGCAGAAGTTCCAGAACCCACCACCACCACACCGACCTCGAAACCATCCCCGCGAGGCGCGCAAGAATGAGAGCGGCCACTGTGCTGGACAACGGCTGCTTCTACAAGAGAAAAGCCTTCACAAAGTAACACAAAATGGAGGCATGTTGTCGTGAGACCTCTCTGACAAATCAGGTGCGTTAAGATGTAGGAAAAGGGGGGCCAGTTTTTAGAAAATCGGTGGCCCATCTGCATCCCGGCGTGCCGAGAGTGCTGAACGAGTCTCCCTTACGCACACCAACACCACATACACACACACAGAGCACATTGATCTTGGTGACCCATATATTCCTCAGGCCACATTCCCTCTCTGCCATCTAATTCCTTGTTATCTTTTGTATTACACAATTTCACCTGATTATTTCATTGGCAATCGGCCGTTGGAAAAGCGAATGTTGCTATTTTCATCGGCTGATTTGTAATAGACGTTTGCATATTTCTGGTATTAATTCGGGGAAATTTCATAAATTTAAAAGCATTTCGTGCTATATTGATTTCTTACGCTGAATTTATTGGATCATTTCGAACACATATCCATATATACACCACACACAGGCGGCTGGATAATAAATTAAACTTGTTAATTTTATAATAATGCAATATCGTTAATCATGTAATCATAGATGTCACTTTCACGCACAAGTGCCCATACACACAGTCGCTCTATATCCTGCAGGACTTTTTCCGAAGGCAATTTTTTTTATTAATAACAGGACAACGCTCCGATCGATCTACAAACTAAGAAATAATTCACTAACGAATTCATTATTAAACCGATATAGCAAACAATGTTAGTTTGTTTAAGGCGATTTATCATTTTCAAAAAAACAAAACATAAAATTATACAGAGGTTTCTACATCACTTTTATGCGATAAAATGTACAAGGTTGCTTTTTAGTAAAAAATTACCACTTTTTAACTTGTGCACATTTACGTGTAAAGAAGTATGTTCGTGGAGAACGGAAAAAGGCATATAATTGCACGTGTGCAGCAAATTATAAGTTGGAAACCTGTTCCTCGATCGCCTTTTTTGCTCAAATCGAATATTTCTACTGTGTTTTTATTTTTGTTGTTGATTTTGCTTTCTGACAGTGTAAACGTGAATTTGAATAGTAAAAATAGATTCCCGAAAATCCAAATTCGTAAGTACAACTTCTACCCCCAGCCGCCCAATGAAAGGTCGCCGAAAAGCCCTTTTCCATCTTAATTAATATCTCCAAGTTCCTCTTGCATCAGAGATTGCCAACACTAATCACGTTTGCGATAAAGTGCATAATTAAGATACTTGTAGTTTACAGAGGAACCCATTAGGTGATGGAGGGAATGAGCGGGCGAAAACTTTTCATATTAAAATTATATTACGTTCTAATACGGACATGTAACTCGTGATATATCAATATAATCGAATAATAACTCGAATATAATACCACTTGAAAACACTTGAAGACAATGCACTTGTGTATTGAATTAGATTTTACATTGTTCATCATAAATGAGGTGTCCCAGTTTCCCTTCTCCACATTCTCGACTAGAATTTTTTTATCGAATTCATTGTCATTATCAGCCTTGAAACTTTCGAAAAATCTTTTCACAATGTTCGTGGTTAAGGGTTTCCTACATTACCGGTCGATTGTAATCCCCTCTAAGCCAATTAGGATTATTTATTTAAACAGTGACATTAGAGGCTAGTGAAAAATTCAAGCATCTCCCACCCCCTCAAGAAATCCACAGCCCATTGACTTCCCAACTGTTTTCCTGCTGCTGCCAACAAAATCCTCCCCACTCTGCCAAAACATCTAAAATCCCACTTTGATTGACAACCTCTGCCACTCCATTAATTAAATCCGTCCATCGCGACCATCTCCAGTTCATCTTGCCACCAACCAAATGGAGACTGTATAGAATATGTGAAATCACCACCTGTTGCATATTCCAAACCATAATTTCCCAGTTATCTCCTGGAATGTTGGCTGCACTTTTTTCTAATCACTCTGCAAACTGCTTATCAATCCACCGTCAGCGTACAATGTGTATGTACACTTCCGCCTGAAAGTGCGCCGCCTATTGTGTGCAGGACACTCTGAGGAGAGCGGGCGATTGGAGACTTGGGTAGCACACCGTACACACAGTCTCCCCCAGGGAGTGAAAACATTTCGAAAATGAACAAAAACGGGATAGGAAATATTTACCAAATGGATATGCAAACAGATAATGCATAGGTTATTCTGACAGTTACAACATTCGTGTGTCCCACTACCCGAAAATCACCCCCTCGATTTCAGTCCCAAATTAATTACCAACAAATTAATCAGCAAATTACCACACCATTAACAGAGCCATAATTTTTTCTAAATAAAAATGGTAATGTGGCAAAGGGGTAAATGGGGGTCGAGTGTGGGGACGGAATGTGTGTACAATAGAGTTAATTTCGAACTCAATTAGTCCATCAGGAGTAAGTGTCCTGGTATATAGGCACACTGCTGCAGTCAGCCTATCGATCCTTGCGTCCTGACGTCAGGCTCCAATATGGCGTCTAGTGACGTCACTTTGCAGCTCTGCGTCATCTGGGCCGAACACGTGCAACTGGCGCTCACTTGATTTTTCCTAAAAAAAATACTGAAATGCCAAACGATTCTGTCTTCTCTCTAGCCTAGACGACGCTTTGATGGTGTAGGCAGATGAAAGACGTTTCATATCTGGAAATTAGGGGGTGGTCCTCTGACCTTTCGTCGTCCTCCTCATCGTTTCACATTCTCAAATTAACCTTTAATCGATCCGTCAGCTACCGATACTCTTGTTTAATTGAATAAAAAATTAGCTCGTATGTTAATATTGTGTTGGACCGTATGCCAACAAGTCAGACGGCGCCTGACGCCCATAGAGACGTCGCCAGAGGCATTGGAGCCATGGCCAACTGGATATAGGTTACTAAGGAGCAAATTGTACGGTGTTTACCGGCTGCCCACACACACACATCAATTAGATGTGGTGGTGAAATTTTATTTGCCCATCAAATGGATTGATCCTCCAACGCAATCTGAAAAAGCCTTAGAAAATGTGGGACAAAAGTTATGTTTTTGAATCAGGGGGATACATGATCATTTCTGGTGCATTTAATTGTGTGTGTGCTAAGAAGTGTGTTTTTGTTGCAGGTTGGCCGCAGCGCAGGAGGCGGCGGCTCAGGCGGAGCAGCAGCAGGCGGGGGTGGGCGCAGCTGATAGAATGGGGGGTGCTAGCGCGGCAGGAGGACAGGGGCCATCCTCATTGTTCCTGCTCTCCGAGGAGAACCCCATCCGTAGATATACGCGCTTTATTATTGAATGGCCATATCCTTTTCTAGCTGAATTTTTGCGACATACACACAAACAAACCATTCAAAAGAAAATGGGGTAGGGGGACGGTGCAATTGTGTCGGTAATTATGCCGATCGCAGATACGGATCTCGTGCTGACGTATCGAGTCACAGTAATTTTTCTACTTTATGCACAAGAAAAATGCTTTGTATGTGTGTAGAAAATAGGCCACTCTCGTTATTGAACTTGAAACGTGGAATTAAATCGATAGGTTCAAGTATGTGAGGGTGGACTGTTTTTGGAGACCAGAGAAGATGGAAATCTTGCTCTGGAATCTTCTACATTTTTTTAAAGATAATTTTTCCTTAATGGTCTAGCTTTACTCCTTTCGAATATGCCGTGCTTTTGACAATCATAGCTAACTGTGTGGTGCTGGCATTGGAGGAGCACCTGCCCAATTCCGACAAGACTTTATTAGCACAAAAACTAGTAAGAGAAAAAACAACAAAGTCAGCGTAAATATTGAATGCGTTTTGCATTTGCAGGAGAAAACAGAAGTTTACTTTCTAGGAATATTTTGTGTTGAAGCTTCACTGAAAATTTTAGCTTTAGGTTTTGTTTTACACAGAGGATCATATCTTAGGAACATTTGGAACATTATGGATTTTTTTGTCGTACTTACAGGGTGAGTGTTTTGATATCTGTGTGTGTGTGTTTTAAAACGATTTTTATGTAGTGTTAAAAATTGGGTGAACAAAAAGACAACAAGCTAGTTTAAAGTCAAAAATGTTTTATTGTTGACTTTTTGACTGGCCCTTTAGAATTATAATTTGGGGTGCAGGCATTTTATTTTCATTTGTCTTTTGATTTAATTGAAATAAAATATGTGTATATATGTGTATACTTGTCAGGTCTATGACAGTTTTTGCCGAGGCAAACGTTGATGTAGATCTTCGGATGTTAAGATCGTTCCGCGTGTTGCGTCCCCTCAAGTTGGTGTCCAGGATCCCAAGTAAGGGCCCCCGAAACGTCACATATTAAATATATCTATCTTATATATATCCAAAAGTTGATTAAGAATTTATACAAAGAGAATTAGAGATATAAAACCAGTTTAGTCTAGTTTTGGGCCCGCTGCTGTGTAGAAAGAGACCACAAACTAGACCAGTACAACTTTTTTTCAATTAGAATATATTACGTACTAGACAAAACCATAATTTTTCCTAGTTTATAGATTTACTATATATATAGTCACTAAACACTTGAAACTGTTATTACTACTGTGCTATTATTATTATTATATTGGGTTTTTGGTTTTTATTGGGTGTCTTCAGTTCAGTAATTTTAATTGTTCTTCAGCAAAGTTCTTGCGCCAGAGAAAACGGTGTGCATGATTATGTTACGTAGGTAGACAGTGCTCGATAAATGCTCGATATTATTCAGTTAAGTTGTTTATTACTTATTATTATTGTAGTTCTTAAGGGTACTGACTGAACAACTTATCAGATTCCACTAGCTTTAGTGTGCTTAGACTTAGTGTTCTTAGTAGGTTAGTTTTATTTCGTTATATCAGTTTTAATGACGTGTGCCCTCCAAAAATCTATATGATAAGAAATTTGATTCAGATTAGCGAGAAGGGTTGGTACTCCGGGGTGAAAAATTACGCAGATGTCAGTACCTTTCCACACAGAGACTCTTTTCTTGTTTTTTCTTAGTTCGAGCATTGTTTATCATTATTTTTTATGCGACATTTAGGTTTTCACTAAAGTTTAAATAAATTTATAATAAATAAAGTGATGATTAACCAAAGAGAAAATCCATAAATTTGACCTTAAGAGTTAGTGGGCTACGTTTTCTGATTTCGTTCGTTTTACTTTTTCAGTTTCGTTTTTTTATCTTTTTTTTTATTTCAGGACGCAAAACCAACTTAAAATAATGAGACACGTTTTTTATTTATTGTAATTTTGTTTAAATTTAGTGTATAGTTTTTTTGTGGTAATGGAGTAGTAGATGAGAGTGGCTAGAGGCTAGTATTTTGCAGGTTTCTGACGTTGTTCCCCCAAGATTTCGTTGCAGTGGACCTGCGAACGTTGCGGGCTATACGAGTGCTAAGACCTCTCAAGCTAGTCTCTGGCATCCCTAGTAAGTAGATGAAATGTAGTTGTATATGCCCCACTCACCAGCCCAACCACAACCCCCTTAAAGAACTCCACTCTCCACGATTTGATTTTCGAGAGTTTTTTCTGTTTTTGGGACAACACAAAAACCAAATCGATTCATAAACAAGTCGATTTTGTGTTGTGTTTTTAAGAATCCCCTTATACAACGTCCCCTGTCTTCCCATTATTTATGAAATGTACTTATATTATTAATAAATTAATAAAATAAATAGTAAATTGCAAGATAGTGTTGCCAAACTAGATTTATAACATAGATGCTTTTATCTTATGGCTTTATATTTCTTCGTCTATCTTTCTCTCTCTTCTTTTTATTATTAATTCTGAAGAATGCATATTGGTTATATCTATTTCATCAATAAAACTACAAAACCACACAATATTTTTAACGAACATTAATTACACCACCACTCAAAAAAAAACAGAAAGAAATCTAAATAATTATTCAACGGATTTGCTCGATGTTGAACTGACTCAGTGATTATTGCCCTTTTTTTCTTTTTCTCCTCTCCAACAATCAACCATCATAGGTCTTCAAGTTGTCCTAAAGTCGATCATAAAGGCGATGGCGCCCCTGCTCCAAATTGGATTGTTGGTCTTGTTTGCGATCGTCATTTTTGCCATTATTGGTCTGGAGTTTTATTCCGGTGCATTACATCGCACCTGTTACAGCCTTTATGACATCGGTGAGTAATGCACTTACCCCACACACTTTACTCATTCAGTTTGTGCCACTTTAGAGGAGATCGTGAAGGAGGGCGAGGAAGAAGTGCCTTGCAACACGGACAACGAGACTCAGGCCCAGTCGCAGGGCAGCAATTGGTGTCGGGATGGCAATTCCGTTTGCTTGGAACGGTGGCAAGGGCCAAACAGTGGCATTACGTCGTTCGATAATATCGGTTTTGCTATGCTGACAGTGTTCCAGTGTATCACGATGGAAGGGTGGACAGCGATCCTTTACTGGGTAAAAAAATTCAAAATTTTTGAATGTGAATCTTCTTAACTGTTCACCTTTCTTTGAAGATGAACGATGCCGTTGGAAGCTACTTCAATTGGATGTATTTTGTACCTTTGATTGTGTTGGGTTCTTTTTTTATGTTGAATCTGGTTCTTGGTGTACTTAGCGGGTAAGTTACGTTTATATTGCAAATATTTTTGAGTGGAAATTTTAACACTTACGACTAGTGAGTTCTCCAATGAACGTTTACGAGTGGAGCGACGAGCGAAATTTTACAAAACACGATCACAAAATATTTTTATTGAAAGTTTTGGTAGATACATTGAGTGGATAACCACAGCAGGTGAAGTGAGGTTAATCCCTTAGTGCTAGGGTTTTAAAATGTTGTAGAAGGCTAGGGTCTAAAGTGTGCTTGGTGCTTTTGTAGTGAATTTGCAAAAGAGAGGGAGAAAGTAGAGAATAGGCAGGAGTTCCTTAAGCTACGCAGAGCTGCACAGTTAGAAAGAGAGCTAAACGGCTACGTACAATGGATATGCAAAGCAGGTATGCTATTTTTGGTTTTGTTTATTGTAGGTTTCTTTTGGTGAAACTGAGTTATTTTTGTAGAGGAGGTCATTCTAGCCGAAGAACGTACTACGGAGGAAGAGAAAATGCATATAATGGAGGCACGTAGACGTGCCGCGAAAAAGAAGAAACTCAAGAAAATGGGCAAAAGTAAAAGTACAGATACGGAAGAGGAGGAACAGGAGGAGGATATCGGCGATGATGGTAAGAACGCATTTTTTTTCATGTCCTCCAAAACAAAATTCCTTCTTTAAAGATGAGATATGTATTTTTTATTAAAGTACTAGAACAGTTAGAAGAGAATCTAAGATAAATTATATAATAGAACTTTTGATACAACATTTTTATTAGATGAGAAAATCTTTATCAAAAATATAAGTAAAACTTTCTTTTGCATGGTGTACATATAAATGAGAGAAAAGTTTCATATAAATAGGATTTTAACAATTTTTCACATTTCTATTGTTACTATTATACTTGTTTGTTCCTATTATACATAGTTTTCCACACCACTACTATACTTATATGTATATTTGTTGTTTGCTGTTCTTGATATATTATATACATTTATTAAAAATCAGTGGAAAATACCAAAGAATTGATCCCAAATCATCATCTTGTCTCATGTTTTCTTTTTCTTTTTATTAATCAAACCAACTTTTACTGATACTATCAATGTTTTAATCCACAGTATCTCTTACAGAGTCTAAGAAAAAACTAAAAGGTATGGGGAAACTGGTGGACTTCAATTATTATGTAAAAAATAATGAGACTATTAGATTTTTATTTTTTAGTTTCATTTCTCTTATGATTTCTTATATACATTATTTCTAAAGTTTTCTTTTTTATTGATTTTTTGGATTTTATTTCTTGTGCGGTCTCTGTAGTGCCTTTAACTGCGGACTTTCTTCTGAGGGGAAAACTATCATCATTTACTTTGCTGCACTTTACATTCTTTTTAAGTTCTCTCTTGTTTTTCCCTCACTGTACATTTTTATCTGCATTTTCATGGTTTTTTGTTTCATAATTGTAAACGAACTTATAGTTTGCCCCTCAAATTTTTCTTCTATTGACCTGCAAAAGCTTTTCTCACACATTCTCTAGTCGAAAGCTTTAACAGGTCGGCTTTTGGCTGAAAACCAAACTAGATTTCAGGACTCTTAAATTGCATAAAATAATTCGTAATAAAGTTTTATGAAACCCTTGTAGAGATTTGTTAGAATACTCAGTATATATCCCCATATTTAGAGAGTAATTGTGTACTTTTGAAATTAGTTTTATTAATATCTATTAAGTATCTATTTAGAAGTATGCCTGTAGAATACGTAAACCTAGACTTAAGCTTCTATATATTAGTAAATAGGATATACTATATATAATCTTAATCTTTAACCAAACTTGATTTCACCATCATTGTAATATAAATGTACATAAAATTAGATAGAAAATCAATACGAAACAAAATTAGTTTGTGCAACAATAATCACTTGTTAGTCTCTTGAAGTGTGCACTATCACATGATTCACATAACTTTCCCATTGTCTAAAAATACTAATTAAAGTGCAAACTTCAATTAATCTCTCTTGATTAAATTCCTTAAAAAAAAACATCAACTCTTAATATGTGAACTTGAATTTTGGTCTTAAATAACATTGTTTCTAGCCTAAAATCGAACAATTGTGTCGTAATGCACTAGCGAAACACTGTCCAATGTTGAAGTTAGTATTGTTGACAGGTTTCGGTCGGACATCGTACCTTAAGTCAAGAGTACACGGCCAAGGAGGCTGTGCGCGCTTTTGGCGAGCCGAGAAACGTTTCCGATTCGGCATTAGGCACATGGTGAAAACGCAATGGTTCTACTGGTCCGTCATAGTATTAGTGTTTTTTAACACTTTCTGTGTGGCTGTTGAATATCATGGCCAGCCGAAATGGTTGAGTAAATTCCTTTGTGAGTATATCGGCGATAACCCCGTCAAAGAACCAGGATAACTGAACAATTTTTCCAGATTACGCGGAGTACGTATTTTTGGGACTTTTTATGTCGGAAATGTTTGTCAAAATGTACGCTCTTGGACCTCGGATCTACTTCGAATCGGCATTCAATCGATTTGATTGTGTGGTCATCTCCGGTTCGATCTTCGAAGTCGTTTGGTCCGAAGTGAAAGGAGGTTCCTTCGGTCTGTCAGTGTTGAGAGCGTTGAGACTTTTGCGTATCTTCAAGGTGACAAAATATTGGTCATCGTTGAGGAATTTGGTCATATCTCTGCTCAATTCGATGAGATCCATCATATCGCTGTTGTTCCTGCTCTTCTTGTTCATTCTGATCTTTGCATTGCTTGGAATGCAGCTGTTTGGTGGACAGTTTAACTTTGAAGGGGGCACTCCGCATGCCAACTTTAACACCTTTCCGATTGCACTCCTTACAGTATTTCAGGTAACTGTTTAACTTTTGAAAAGATATTCAAAAATTTAATTGTTTTCTTTTTAGATTTTGACAGGCGAAGACTGGAACGAAGTTATGTACAACGGGATCAACGCCCTGGATGGCCAAATGATCTACTCATTGTACTTTATAATTCTGATGTTGTTCGGCAACTACACACTGCTCAACGTGTTCTTGGCTATCGCCGTTGATAATTTGGCCAATGCGCAAGAACTCACTGCCGCCGAAGAGGAACAAGCGGAAGAGAATAAGGAGAAACAAGCTCTCGAATTGGAAAAGGAGATGGAGGCCTTGCAAATGGAGGGTTCGAATCCGAGAGTCGAGGTTTGTCCACCGAGTCCTGTAAAGCGTGGTAAAAAGAAAGATGAGAAGCCTCCGGAAGAGGAGGAGGAAATTGTTGGTCCGAAACCTATGCTGCCATATTCTAGCATGTTTATACTATCATCAACAAATCCGTGAGTAAAAAAAGTGCTGAACATTGTTCCACAAGTGTAAATGTTTGGTTGTAGGGTGCGAAGAGGAGCCCATTGGGTCGTCAACCTTAAATACTTTGATTTTTTTATTATGGTCGTCATTTGCCTTAGTTCAATGGCTCTGGCAGCTGAAGATCCCGTCGACGAGAAATCTTTCCGGAACAATATTCTGGACAAGTTCGATTACGCCTTCACTGGCGTTTTTGCTGTTGAGATGTTCTTGAAGATCGTTGATTTGGGCATCATCCTGCATCCAGGCTCGTATTTACGCGAATTCTGGAACATTATGGATGCTGTTGTTGTGATTTGTGCTCTGGTCTCAATGGGATTCGATTTTGCGTAAGCGAAAACCAACATGGATTTGTTCTTCAAGTTCTAAAATTGTCTGTATGTGTTTTTCAGGCAAAGCTCTGCCGGAGCCAATCTGTCGACCATCAAATCGTTGCGAGTGTTGCGCGTACTCAGACCATTAAAAACAATAAAACGTGTGCCCAAACTAAAAGCAGTGTTTGACTGTTTAGTGAACTCATTAAAAAATGTGATAAACATTCTTATCGTGTACATATTGTTCCAGTTTATATTTGCTGTGATCGCCGTTCAGTTGTTCAACGGAAAATTTTTTCATTGTACTGATGCTAGTAAATTTACAGAATCTACATGTCAGTAAGTGATTGTTGTGTGTTAAAAGAAAGTGATTGCAGTTCTGATTCGGTTGTTTTCTGCTTAGGGGTCAGTATTTTGTGTATGAAGAAGACAGTGACGTGCCTAAGGTAGAGAATAGAGTTTGGAAACCTCAGAAATTTCATTACGATGATGTTGCGATGGCTATGTTGACCCTGTTTGCTGTACAGACTGGTGAAGGCTGGCCCCAGTAAGAAGGATTGTTATTGTTACGAATTTTTTAGTTCTTTCAACTGTTTCTTTGCAGAGTTCTACAAAATTCCATGGCTGCCACATACGAGGATCAAGGCCCTATACAAAACTTTCGAATAGAAATGTCCATTTTCTACATTGTATATTTTGTAGTGTTTCCGTTCTTCTTTGTAAATATTTTCGTTGCCTTGATCATCATTACATTCCAAGAACAGGGTGAAGCCGAACTGCAAAGTGGTGAAATAGATAAAAATCAAGTACAATCGATTATTCCAAAATTTAACGGGTTTCTTAATTTTTGCTCTCTTTCTTTTGCAGAAATCTTGTATAGATTTTACAATACAAGCGCGTCCATTAGAAAGATACATGCCAAACAAGCGAAACAGCTTTAAATACAAAATATGGCGTATTGTCGTCTCGACGCCATTCGAATATTTTATAATGATGCTTATTGTTTTTAATACGTTGTTGCTGATGATGAAGGTAAGTAAACGAAACAGAAACCTTCCAATTTATCAACAAACTTCAACAATTCTATATACTTACTTCTCTGTTACACATTCTGTGATTTTGTGTGACTAGAAGTGTTTTGAAAAGTCGGCAAACAGTTCAATATTTCGAATGAAATCATTTATTGTTTGATTGTTAAGAAAATAAGAAAAAAGAAGCACAGGACACTGGAACACAAGAACCAAACACTTGCAGAATGCTATATTTGCAATGTGCACAATTTTATTTTCAATTCGATTTTTCTTTCGTTCTTATTCCTATAATTTTACGTTCTCCTTTTTTAGTTCGATTACTGTGAAACTGCATTCGTTCTAATTAGTTTAGTTATTTCTTAAAAATAACGAAATAATCTACGTTCTTTAGGAAGTGAATTATTTTTTTCTTTTTTTGTTTGTTTATTTATTTAACTTTGTTTCTTTCTTTTAGATCACCACATTTATTATCGATTTTAAAGTGTTTGTGATTGATTTTGATGAGATTTAGTAAAAATAACAGTTTATTGGTTGGTTTTTGTTTATCAATCTAATCTTAATTATTGTTACAAACAATTATATGTGCGTATGTGGGTGTCCGATGTGCCCTTCTGTTCTTTTCTTATAATTTATTTAAAACAAATCACTTTGCGCATGCGATGTGGTAATGCCCGTTCATTTACGGCTCGATTTCTCGTCGATTTGCGCAGCATTCACAAACCGAACGTAATTATAGCATGCGCTCAACTATCAATTGCACGTCAAATCGCGATCTTCACTACACATAAACTCCGTTATCGGACAATCGAATTTTGTATGGTGCTCGCCACATCATGCACTCACAAGAATCAGAAAGTTGATTTTTTTAGTTGATCGTAGTGTAAACGTCCATCGTACTCCCCCTGAATATTCGATTCCTTCACAGAAATTTGATTTAATTTAGTCTCTATTCTGTATTATAGTTTGTGATGAACGTTATGTATCTAGCACCCAAAGTGACACTTTAGTGCTACATGTATAACGAATTTCTCCTGTATGTTATATGTGTGTTTCGTATGTTGATTGTCTTTTTAAAAAATAAGCAAAAATGTTAATAAAAGAGCGTTTTTTGTCGTGCTATTATTTTTGTTAATTAATTTTGACTCGAAATATGGCTAGACATGTTGTATATGTTTTAACAGTATGACAAGCAAGGCGAAACCTACACCTATACGCTTAAGTACCTCAACTGGGGGTTTACAGGCATGTTCACCGTGGAGTGCATCCTCAAGATACTTGCATTTGGCGTCCGGGTAAGAACGTAGTTTCTAGCGGACCAACAATTTCTAAATCAACATTCTTAAAAACTGATTGTCTAAAATTTGACACCGCGAAGAAACTTTTAAATAATTTTTTTTATAAAAATATGAAACAACCCAAAATCTTGTATAAATTGTAAATAGGCAATCCTTCTCCTTTTCAAGTTTTTCTCCTTCTCCACTTCCTTCTTCTTTCTTCTCACATTTCATATTATGTGTCACAAATTTTGTACATATTTTCGTATAGGCATGGCTAAATGTGTAGATGCAAATTGCATGCAATATTTTGAGTCTTGATGTTGCCACACTGATATACACAATTTTACACTAAAAAAAACAACAAAAATTGTTAAACAGATCTGCGAGTGAACGTCCAAGAGGTACACCTTAAAGAGTTAAAAATAGTTAAAAAACTGAGTTAAAAAATGAAACCTGCTCTTGCCGACTTTTTCCTTTTGTTCTACCTGTACGAAGACAGGTAGGGAGGGCCCTCCTAAACTGAGTGAGGCTCTGATTTCCAACATATTTTTCATATATAAATGCTTGTAGAGTAGTGTCTTTTTCGTTTTTCTTTTGGGCTACATATGTCAGTTGTTGTAGTATCACGAATCTCCACCCTTGTTGTCCGACATCCTGGCGGCAATGAATATATTGTTTACATTTCTCTTCCTTTGTGAAACTGTTCTCAAGCTGATCGCCTTCGGTGTTAAGGTAAATATAATCATAAAACAGTTTTTATTTTTTTTTTACTAACTTACAATACTTAATGATTTTTAGTTTTTTCACACAGTTTTCTAGCAAAATTTTATTGTAGACATGGGCGAGAAACCTTTTGGTAGAACATTTGTAATAAATCCTCTCTTTTTGTTCTGTTACTTTTTTTCTACATGTAGTTCCTAATTAGAGCACTTGACATTTTTCTCTACAACCGTCCTTTGTAGTAGCAAGTAGAGCTAGAATTCTAAATGAACACACTAAAGTTTACAATTATTTCGCTTAATTTCAAGTATTTTTGTAGAAAATAACTGCTGGTTCCATTCGACTTGTAATCAGTTGATTTTTAGCTTATATTAGGCATGATCTCTCACTGAAACTATCCAAAATAAAACTCCCAAACCCAATGATCTAAACAAACATATCGTAGACTTGTTAGAGATATAATTTTAGTTTTAAAAAATAATGACAAAACCCCTTTTAGTATACCGGAAAAAACAACAAAACTAACTCATTTGCTAGCATTTAAATTGTGTCAAAAACTCTTTAAATGCACTTAATACAAAAATTGAAAAACTAATGGTCTCCCATTTCTAGAACTTCTTCAAGGATCCTTGGAACACGTTCGATTTTGTGACTGTTATTGGAAGCATAGTGGATGCTATGGTGGTCGAGTTTGGTGTAAGTAATCAAAGACTTGCCTAATTTTATATAAATGAAAACTCACTTTTCCACTCTGAAACTATCTTAACATTTTCTTAACAAACAGAAAATTGCAAAAATGTTTATAAAACACTAGCTCTTCAAACACAAACACAGAATTATCAAAATGGTTCTCTACCAGAAAGGTATTTGGACAAAAATCTCTCTAAACTTTCTAAAAATTTTCCTTAATTGTTGCACACTTTGTGCACAATTCATTTTGTTGATGCACTATTTAATTGCAATTTTTGTTTCTCTAACGAATGACAATTTTGTTTTTAATACTTTTACTTGTGGTATGTATTGTATTTTTGTTCTCTGTTTTTTATCATAACAAACATTGTTTTCATGTGATTTATGTTTTGATGTTGGTGTCACTAAAATGTTATTTTCAATTCAAGGAACGGGCTGCCAAAATGGCCAAAGAAAGGGTACGTGTATGCCATAAATTAATCATATTTTATCTATTGCAAAACTGTCTCTTCTACATCTCTAATAAATCTCTACTATCAGAAATAGAATTAATTACTAGAAGGATTTTGCAAAAGTTACTCGAAAACTACTCTCATTTTTTGATAAAAATTATATAGACCTGTAGAATCCTGTAATAATTTTTTAACTAAATATATATATATATACAAGAGTTGATCTGAATGGACCTCTTTTATAGACTAATTTTGATTAAACTTAAAGGTTAGTCCTGTTTGAAGCATGATTAACACACAAAATTCTCTCATAGATTTAGCACCTGTTAATTTTGATTTCCGATTCATAGGCTACAAATTTAGACATACCTGCACTGATAGGAAAATGGATGCAGGTAAATTTATTTTGAATCATTTTACAAGCTGACAATCGCAAAAAGCTTGTAATTCAAAATGAATTTCGTTGCAATTTGCATGATTTTTTAGTACTTAAATAAATAAAATGCATGTGGGAATTCTACACAGTAATTTCATTATTTACTGTTGTTAAAGAACTTGAGTTCTTTTTGGTAAGTATGTAACACACAAAAGTACACTGACAAATAAACACAGAACCTCCTACATACATTTTGTAAATGATATTTTTATAAGTTAGTGCCCCTCATGTAGAGATAGAACAGTAACTAAGCGACCAAGCAGTTTTCATTGTAGTTCTATAGGTTTATCTGTAGAGTTTTTTTAGTTGGAATTTGAAAACAGTGAGGAATTTTTCTGCTAACTTCTCTTCATCCATATACTTTTCAAAAAAATAACACGAATAACCAAAAAGAAATTTTAACGGAGTACTGATTTTGGATTTGTTCTTATAGGAGAACTTCATCAATGTCGGCTTTTTACGATTGTTTCGTGCTGCCCGTTTAATAAAATTACTACGTCAAGGATATACGATACGAATTTTACTTTGGACCTTTGTTCAAAGCTTCAAAGCTCTTCCTTATGTCTGTCTTCTGATTGCTATGTTGTTTTTCATTTATGCTATAATTGGAATGCAGGTACGTCGATCTTTTATCATTTTTAAACATTCCATTGAGTAAAGAGTGTTTTAAAGGTATTTGGAAATATTGCCGAAATGCCAAATGAATCAATAAATCGTCACAACAATTTCCGAAATTTCATTCAGGGATTAATGTTACTATTTAGGTGAGTAAGACCAGAAACAAAAATAGGAATGGACATAATATTTGGATTTCAGGTGTGCCACCGGCGAAAATTGGCCCAGCATTATGTTGTCCTGTATCAAAGGACAACCATGTGATCCTAATTCGGGCAAAGAAGGCACCCAATGTGGTTCCAACTTAGCCTACATGTATTTCGTCTCGTTTATATTTTTTTGTTCATTTTTGGTAACATTCTTCATTTACTGAATTGCTGAAAAAAATTAAAAATCTCTTCTTTCAGATGTTGAACTTGTTCGTTGCTGTTATTATGGACAATTTTGACTATTTAACAAGAGATTCATCCATATTAGGTGCACATCATTTAGACGAATTTGTTCGGATTTGGGCGGAATACGATCCAAATGCAACGTAAGTCGAACAATCAAAAAATTATTGACTTTGAACTGATTTCTTGCTTTTAGGGGTAAGATTCACTACTTGGAGATGTACGATATGCTAAAGAACATGGATCCCCCTCTTGGCTTCGGCAATAAATGCCCAAATCGTTTAGCTTATAAGAAATTAATCAGAATGAACATGCCTGTGGACGATGAAGGCAAAGTGAATTTCACCTCGACACTTTTTGCTCTGATTCGAGAGAATTTGAACATCAAAATGCGTTCTGGTATAAAATCGAAGTGTTTAAACAAAACCTTATGACTAATCTTTTTTTTGTAGCTGACGAAATGGACCAAGCAGACGAAGAACTCAAGGAGACAATCAAGAACATTTGGCCTCTACAAGCAAAGAATATGGTGGATCTGTTAGTGCCCCCAAACGACCAACTCAACACTGGGAAACTAACAGTTGGCAAAATCTACGGAGGTCTCTTGATTTTGGAAAGTTGGAGGAGCACCAGGTTTGGTCAAATGGAGCCTAGCGGACTACCGGTAAGAGAAAAAATTAAACAAAACTAGCTTTAAATTCAGAAGAAACAATCAAATTGGTGGCCAAAAGTAAACAGACAATTAAAATCACCAAAGAGAAGGAATTCGTGATTAATAGATTAAAAAAAGAAAATAGTTACCTCTAGATGTGTTAATTGGATCTGTAAGGGTAGTAGAGACTCACCTGATTGTTGTAGTGGACCAGAAATTATGTTCACAGCTGACCCCCCGACCCCTCAACCCCAGTAAACAAACAAAATTCTCATACAAAGAGAACATAAATTGAATCAGATTAAATGTTTTGTAGTGGAGAATAAAAAATGCCATGCCTCTCAAAGAAAATTTAATGACATTAAATAAAATGGACCGATAAATGAGGATGTTTAACCCCCCAGCCCCTATTTGTTTTCGTTTTTCCTTGATACCACTTTATTAGGGAAGAAATTAGTGCCCTTAAACTAATGTGTTTATTTCAGGGATTTGGAAATAGTCCTTCAGCGAATCACGCGGTAGTATATCCTAATCCATTTCTTTACTCTCTTTCTTTTCTCTCGATTTTTTCTTTAATTCAATAATTTTTATTAATAACTAGTTAATAATTTTTTGGTAACGTTTTTTTATATCTTATGTACTTTCCTATATTTTTTATGTTTTTGTACAAGAGATATGGCAAATATTCTCATTCATAGTACAGTCCTGTAGTAGACGATTATTTTGAACCGACTAGGTAGACTCCTAGCATTTTAAACTAAAAAAGTTTATGCCTGTATCACGTTGGATTTTTCTTAGAACGTGCATTTTACTACATGTGTCTTGTTTCTTGCAAGTTCTTCATGTTTGTTATTTGTCTCTAGTTGCATGTTGGTTAAATTTACAATTGTGTTTTGGACCAATTTAGGTAGGTTTGTACTAATCCACACCTTTTCCTCTTCTAACAAAAAACAATTTTCAATTCCACCCTTTTGAAGCATGTTTGAATTTTTCTTGTACCATTAAACCAGTTCTGGAATGATTCTTTTATTTTGTACAGTCCAGTTTTAGATGCAATTCGATTTTTCTTCTTCTGGCCACAGATATTAGAGTATTTTATTAAAAAAAGGACTTTTCTAATGAACAATTTTAGCGCACTTAGAATATTTTTGAAGTAGCCAAAACGCTTATTGACAATAATTATATATTTTTAATTGTGTAATTCATAATAAGGGAAAACAAAAAGCGCCTTTTTCGCGGATAGTTCTGAGCAGGTTTAAACGAATTTTGTTAAATGTGAACAGAAAGCATCATTTTTTGACTGCCTTATGGACATGGCTGGTCATTTGGGTGGCAGTCGAACTGGTTCACTTAGTTTGGAGGGGGCACCATTAATGAGTGCCCAAGAACCCCCCGACACATTGCATGCTCACGATGAAGGCTCGTTGGCTACACTTGCAAGACGAAACACTAAACGAAATCGGTCTTCAAGGTAAAATTTACACCAGGAATTTTCACCAAAATCTTGACTAACTTTTCTTTTTCTTTTGCAGGAATAAAAAGGTGAAAATGTGTACCTGTTTGGTGGTAAATTACTGTTTTATTTTAGACTAGAGTGATGTTTAGGTCCAATTTGTTTTTTGAGTCAATCTAGAGTCTTTTGTGAAATTCGATAACTGATTTTTTTTTATCAAAAACATTAATACGGTTTTTGTAGGACCGGTTTTTTCAGATGCTGAATAAAATATAATATGATAATTAAATAGTTAGAATCAACTAGAAGGTACCCCATTTGATTTTCACGTTTTCTTTTCAATATCTAACCACTCTGGCCGGTAATATTTAGATATACAAAAGTTGACTAGTGGATTTAATCAAGTGCATATGCATGGTTCAAACTAGTTTTTAGATTTATTTTAGTGTCTATTTCTTCTCAAATTCAATTTTATATTATGAATTTCTCAATGATTATTCTTGTACAATACACAGAAAATTTCAACTCGAACACTGCACTCTTTCAAATTAAACAGTTTCAGTAGTGCAACAAAAGTGAACTAAAATAGAGTGTAGGTATATTCAAAGAGAGCATTTTGAGTCTGTTTTTACTAATCTGCATGTTTACGTTAATTATTCTATGTGTATATATATGCATGTAAATAATAATTTCTAACAATCATCACTTTCTGAACAAATCAATGAATTAAGAAAACAGGACCTGGTATGAATGGGACTAAGTTCTATTTGTAGACGAACAATATGTCTGTGTTGAAAAAGTCTTTGAACTTATGTTGACTTGTTCAGGTGACGGAAATACCGGATGTTATGGGCGGCGGGTCAAGACGACCGTCCTGCGAAAGTCTTGGCGATCAACAACACTTACATCCCGTAAATTATCCAAATTCGCATCGAAGATCGCCCAGTCTCCGGTACGACTCGCATCCCCCCTCAAACTACTACTATAATCCTGACGGTTTACGCAGGCGTGGCAATTCGCCTTCATATCAACGTAGTCCATCGCCACGGCGACGCTATCCACCACATCTTCACCACGACATCGGATTCTCCGATACGGTTTCCAACGTTGTGGAAATCGTGAAACACGAACACCATCGATCCCACCACAAGCGAGTCGTAAAAGGTGAATATCACCAGATCCCACACACTATCCCACCACTTTGAACACTAAAAAACTTTAAAGAAATGTTTTAAGTACAGTTGCAGACTTCCGCACCACAACGTCAACATTGTTATAATTCTTTTGTTATTTTATGTTTTCCTCTCTGTTTTCCAACACGACTCTCTCATGTTGCAAAGCCATTGCTAAAGTTGGTTTTAAGAATTTTCTGCGCTAGGTTCGTGGTCAGCGTCAACTAGTCCCGCTAGGTCCCCTTCCCCGACAGCGGTGAACGGCGGTCGCCATCACCATCATTCCCATCACCATCATCATCAGCAGGGCCACAATCCGCGGTATGGACCGATGCGCTCTTCTCGTCTTCTCGGCTACGACACCACCAGTCTCTGTCAGCGTAGCCGATCACCAAGTCCCACCCATCCGATGCCCCATCCGCAGGGTCCACCGACTATAGGTAACTTAGATGTGCAAAAACGTAGCTATTGAAACATGTTTGAGAGGTTACAGCTGGTGCTGTGGTAGGTATACCGATGCAGCAGTCGGCTGCACATCAAGGCAGCATGCAGCACAGTCATCCGATGTTGGGCGGCAGACGGGGCCAAGGAAGACGATTACCACCGACGCCATGTAAACCGTCCACATTGCAATTGAGGCCGGGAACGATAAATTTCCCAAAATTGAACGCATCACCGACACATGTACGTTTGATGTGGTGATGACGATTGGAAGGACTAATGGGTTTTTGGTGATTTTTTGTCATAGATACAATCGCATTCAGCCCATGTGACACCCCACAACTATGTCCGGGATCGGGAACCGTTGAGAGAATTAATTCCCACCGGTTCAACGGGGAATCCCACAGCGACAGGCATGACGAATTTGGGTAGGGAGACAAGTGGCGGCGGCGGTAGTCAAGCACCATTGAGTTTTGAGCAAGCGGCGGCAATCGGTCGCGGTGGACGTATGTTACCGAGTCCAGTACCGAACGGTTACAAACCGAAACCGACTAGATCGAGGCATTCGGACTCTGATGACGACGATTGGTGCTAGCATCAGGAGTACGCTCAGTAATTGAGTTTTTCTGAACGTCTCTCCTTGTTATTAATTAGTGAAAAAAAAACGGGTGAACACATTTTTAATCAATTGTTGATATGAAATTCTAGGTTCATTTTTCCTATAATATTGAGAATAATAATGTTTACTGGCCTTTGAGGAATTGAAATAAATCGAAACAACTGTTTTGAAAGAACACGGGTACATGTTCATTTGCATTTTCCGTTCTCAATGTGAATATGTATGTGTGCGATTCAAAAAATGAGACAATTTTAAGTGAGCTACTAATTTTTCCTCGTAAACTTATTATATTAACTGTGTATAATTCTCATTCATCAAAAAAACATCTTTAAATAACGATAATATATATTATACAAAAAAAAATAATAAATTCAATGGACTTTAAATAAATTTTGTAAACTACTGCCAATATATTAAAAGAGAAAAGAGTAAAACAAGTCATTAATTGTAATTAAAACTAATTATTATTCTTGTGTTTTTCTACCTATTGTAAAATGATGTACGAGTTCAAGTTTCGTATATTATTATTGTACATAAATGATTATTATAGATATAAATAACTTATTATTAAATTATGTACCTATATGAAAATTGATGATGAAATACAAAACGAATCATATGAAAACACAGAGCAGCGTAGTTTTAGGACAAACTACAAAAGAAAACACAAAAAATCTTTATTCCGAAAAAGAAAAAACAATATGAAAAACTGATACAATTTATTCATTAATTATTGTATTATCTTCCCTAAAGTGCTTTACGAAACTACTTGTTGACATCAGTATATAAAAACGTTGATAAATTTTCAAAAAAAAATGAAACAAAAAAAAAACCAATTTGAATGGACACTTTAAACTGTAAGAGAGTGAAAAAAGTCAGTTTTTTAACTTATACTTAGGTTACGTTGAATGTAATTAGTTTATAATGATATATGAAATATATATATATATATAACCATTATTTCTGTGATATGAGCACTAAAATATGTTCTTGTATATCGTGAAGCAGGTTCTACACAACCCTCTGATTAAAAATATTCTTTACAACGTTATTGAATAGAAAAATTTATTTCCCGAGAGAAAATTTTTGATTTGTTGCCGCACTATTTCGCCACACCTTTTGTCGTGCATGGGGAACATCTTCAGTGTCAAAAAACCTCCTCCTGTTCTTCTCACTAAAATTCTATAGTAGAAGAAGTTTTTTGGGCAATTCGCCTGTTATATAAAAAGATGCCTTATAAAACTATTTAAACCAAAATAAAAAAGAGAGGAAATCTATTGACGCATACCTATACTGAGTGTAATTTTTTCCGTTTCGAAAAGTGTAAATATTACATACGAGGGTTTCCGTAGGTGTACACGATAAGTCGATAAAAAAATTGCCAAAATTTAAATAATTTATTAATGAGATTCGTTTCTGTGTGTGTAAATTTCCCACTGTTTTCGCGACCGATCGTGTACCAAACTCCGTAAATCTCGTAAAACAGTTGACTTTTCAAATTTTATTTAAATTTGTTCCAAATATAGACAAATGTATGCATGTGTTTGTGTGTAATTGGTTGAAAGATGGGAATTTCCTCACAAATTTCTTACGTAATCGGTTTTTTTTTCGTTTTATACCACTTGTAGGAGGTTTAAGAAAAAATCGGTGCCTTCAACGATAGAAGAATAATTTTTGTTCGGAAAATTCAGTAAAAACAAAGATGGAAATTTGTGTGGAAATTGTTGGTTCATCCATAAACAATTTCATACTTATAAAAATAAGGATAATAATCGGTATCACTAAGAGGAAAAGCGGTTCCCCATTAATTTTCATTTCGAAAAAGAACAATTTCCCTGCCAATTTGGGAATCACCAAAAAAATGGAAAATAAATTGATTTCTTGTGAAAATCGTATTTAGTAGAATATTTATAAATATTACTAGTTAGCTCAAAGGAAGAGAATCGTATAAGCAAAAAAGTTTACATTTTTCAATTTCAAATTGGTATGAATGGCTGGCGTGGTTGTTTTAAATCTCTAGTTATTTAAGGAAGATACCAAAAAAACGTGCAAGAATATCATTTTTATAAGGTCTTTGTATTCACAGACATTTCCAGAAGAGCAAAAAAATAGATGAATTGGAGTTTTCCGTTTGTTGTTGAATTGATTATTGTTATGATGCGTTGCCGGCAATGCATGTTCATAAAAGCGCGATTCTGTTGCAATGACTTTCTATCCAAAAGCAGGCAACACTAAATGTATAAATAATCTAATTATTGCTATATTGTATATTATGATTGCCTCCCAATTGAATTTTGAGGTGAAACAAAGTCCAATTTTATATATTTACCAATTTATTATATATAAAAGTCCATAGGAATATCTGTCAATACATAAACTGCTGAACAAATCTTTCAAAAATGTTGTTTCTGCAAAATTTCTTACCTTCTTGTAGAAATGTAGGAAAATCTCTAGAAAAAGTGGTGCAACATTTTTGAGATTGGTGTGTAAAAAATTGTCAACAAATTTATACGTCTTTTTAATTATGTTAAAAACAAACAAAAAAATATTTATGTAATTAATCCATCAGTTATATAAAAAGAAAATTGCATTAGTGTTAATAATAATAATATTGCTTAAATGCCCATTTTTTAATGAAAAATTGTGAATAAATAATTAATAATGCTAAATGTGCGGTTGTTTTTTTAAGAAACCCCAATTTTTTTAGAGAACTTGTTTATTTTACTAATATAGCATCTTAAAATACACAGAAATGTGCATAACATTAGCATAAACTGTCATAATTAGCTAAAATCACGGTCGTTAAACAGTTCTGGAAACTCTCTTCCAAGAAAGTGCAAGAGTATTGTGTCGAATTTAAAACTTTTAAAAAGACAAAAAGAGATTAATTTAATGCATTCTAAATTAATGTTTCGTCCACTTTTGTCAAGTCTCCAAACCTGTGCAACAAAAACCGTGTATAAAAATATCATTTTTTCCGCAAAGGCGCAAAAAATAAATAATACAATTAAAGTACAGAAAACTGTGTGGGGAAATTTACATTATTTTGTACACAATGAAAACAGATTTTCTTCGTGGAACTATAAACTAAATTGAAAGAAGCCAATTTTAAAAGTCGTATGAATCGCTCTCGCCTTTCTTTACTTTAAACACGAATTTGTAGACCAAACCGGCCAGAACTCCACCCACAATCGGACCAACCCAGTAAATCTATAAAAAACTGGATTAATAAAAACAAACACAAAAAAGTCGAAAAATACCCAATGGTTTTCCCACAAATTCATGATCACAGCTGGTCCAAAGGATCGTGCAGGATTCACACTGGAACCTGTATATTGAATCTAAAAACAAATCAAATTTTAATTGGCGTTTAAAGTGCACAAAAGTTCCACTTACGCCGCTCAAATGGCACGCCGTGACGGTCAATCCGATGGCCAAAGCGGCGGATCCTTTGATGTCCTTTCTGCGGCCATCGCACACTGCATGAATAACAAATAGCAGAAGGAAGGTAAGAATTGCTTCAACGAGGAATCCTTGAAGAGGAGTGATGCTGGAATCGATGTTTGTGATGCCCAGAGTTTCAACTTTGTCTTCTGGCGTAACTACCTGCAAAAACAATAATTAAATTGATTAATTTTTTTTAATAACAGGAAAGGATTTATTTATCTGTATAAAATTGTTGTTTACAAATTAATAATAGAAATTAGATAAAACGCATATGATAAGTGGATTATTATAGCACTTTTCCACTAATTATTCAGAAAGCTATTAAATTTATGGATAAGAAAAAAATTTGCATAATTTCCAATAAAAATTAACATTTGTTAAAAAAAAGTGTTTGGATGTGTAATATTTTCCTGTACACAGTCCATTAGTCTCGCCTATTAACACTGATAATGTAAGCAAACAGCGAAGAACCGTTCTTCCTGCGTTTCAAGTTGAAGGTCTAGGTGCTGGCCACCCAGAACAAAGCATGAAACCGTCCCAATGTCAACAAATAAACTCCAAATACGAAATAATGTAAATTACTTGAGGGTCAAACAATTTCAGTAACGACAGGGACAAGGAGAACGAATAAAATGCATTTCTCGTCTTGTTAGTGTTCCACACGACTGACCATCAAGTTCAATGTCTAGAATATTGTGTTGTATGCGTTGAATTAACGAGATTTTCTAGTTGATTTTAATGAAGCGGTCATTTGTTGGAAAAGTGTGCCAAAGCAGACATTTTTCTGTATAAAATCTCGATTGAATTTATTGTAAAAACACAATAGACAAAAATCGCGAAAGTTCATTTAATGATACATCAAACAGTCATTAACACAGATAAGAATTTTTTTCAATTAAAAAGCGCAATCTGTGATCTTAGACTTTCGGAATCGGTTTTATTGAGCGTAAAACTTTTACTTGTTATACGGTTTTTTCTATTCTCACAAACATCCTTTTCCTTTTGTTCAAGAGATTATTAGATAATAGCGAGAGGAATTAGAATTTTATGTAAAGTTTAACATTGGCATTGACACTGGCTTTATTTATTGCCCATGATTTTCTATTATCAAATTCAATATTGAATTCACACACAATAATTACAATGGACTTTTTTACATCACATAAATATTTAATAACCGGGAAGTCAGGAAACGAAACTAGTAATTTATTTCAATTGGATTGAAGAAATAATTTTTATAATACACGAATTTTTCCAAAGAGCCTTCAAGATTCTTATTATGAGTTCATAATTTTATTGTATGAAAAAAATTAAAAAATCGAGATTAATCATATAATTGTGGATTAATCATAAATATTTAGAAAAAACGTCTAGTATTTATAATTATACAGCTTTGTTTCTTATCCTGATAGGTTTTGATGATATTTCATGATTATCAAGTCACTAGGAACTGACATTTTCATAAATAAATTACGCTTTTTAATAAACAATCGTTTTACTTATTATTAAGAATTTTTTTCCATCATCCTTTTGTTTTAATAAAAAATCACTAGTGAGAGGCGCGATTTATACTTGAAGGTTTTTATTCTTTTATTTTAATAGAAATGAGTGAAAATGTCTAACAAAACATTTTATGACAAATTGCATGTTTTATCTGAACATCAATTAGTTAATGTTTGTAAAAATAAACAAATACGTGCTGATCTTTACCTTTAGGATTGCTGATCCGGCCGCGGCGCCGATACATTGCACCACAACGAAGAAAATCGCTCTCAAAAGCTTTATGTCGCCGGTGACGAAGAGGCTGAGGGTGACGGCGGGGTTTATGTGGCAACCACTTACGTGACCAACACACTGAAAATACATAAATACAATACTATAGATTAAAAACGGACAATTTTTTTTTCTTTTTAGCATCGCTAGTTTTTCAATTATTAGAAAAAGCTTCGAGGAGCTTTGAAAAAAGCTCGTCTTGTTTTCAAGAATCTCCTTATAGTCGCTTATTTGTAAAGTTAGGAAAAAAATGAAATACAAAAAATATTCAGCTTTCCTTCTTCTTTAATAAACCATTAACAATTTTATGTACGGGGTGTTTATTTCTTCAGTGGCCTCAATTAGAATAAGGATTAAATTTTGCAATTTTTTAACATCAATTAACTCCTCCTGTAATTGTTCCCTGTAGCAAAATTTCCACATATCCGTTTTGACATTAATTGTCGTTAAATACATTAAAGGTTCGATTAGTTGAATAAATATAATACCCAAGTAAAAATACTTATGACAATCGAGAAAGACTAAAGAAAAACTTTCAATAAAATTCTCATGGCCTTCAACTTTCGTCCAAATTCGGTCACAACCATCATATCACCTATAATAATAATATTAATAAGATATTCGCAATTAAAATATTTAATTATATAATATGACTATTATTTACGACTAGAAAATTTTAATATAATGCTTAGTGCAACACTTAAATGGTTAATTTTGCAAAAATGAAAACATTTACTTCGACTTTAGGCTATAAATGGTGCTAATAATAATTATAATCATAAATAAAACAATGTATAATCACATCAGGGTACTATTAACGCATTTACAGTACATCAATCGCATAATAATGCTATTTACCACACTCTTTTCGTCATATATGGTGAGATAGCTGAAATTAAATGGTTTTTTCATCTCTCTACTTAACCGCGAGTGTGAGTTATGGATTGCACAATTTACAATTAAAATAAAATATATCGACCTATCCAAATAGATTAAAATCGAAATTACTTAAATTTATGAACACAATGCCCAATTGCGCAATTTTTGCTTCAATTTCCTTATCGATTGCCGCGAAAACGGCTTGCGAAAATTTTTTATCAGTCTCATTTTGCGCTCTTTATGCGTGTGGGTTGGTTAGAAACATTACAGTTACACAACTGCAATAATATAATGTTGTAAAAATTTTGATTCGAACACATACATTGTCATAAATACCTCTAAAATGTCATTAGACTGAGGGCGGTGCGCCAAACCGCAAAAAACCGCTGGCAAATTTGTGTCGCATCAGTTGTACTTGAAAATATCTCCGAAAACAGCAAAATTGCAACAATTTTTCTATTTATTCGTTCACCATTCACTTCTATAAATGGTTTTAATGGTCAATTGCATTTTAATCGATTTGCAAGCATAAATCGTCCATTCGTTTCGTAATCAACTCGAGGAAACTCCGTTGAAAACTGTTTCCCGCCCAAAGAAAATCTTATTTTTTTATTTACTTTAATGTCGCAATTCGTACGACACTGAACCTATAATACTCCAACGAGAACCGTTACTGTCTTATAAATCGGCTGGAGAGATGCATTACATAATAAAAGTGCGCAGTTTGGCCTTGAATCGAAAATTCAACACCAAAATGCTCGCTCTAACCCATTTTCTCACGTAAATGTAGCGATTTTTCAGCGAAAAGTCAGTCGGAAGTGGTGCATGTGTGCGCAGAACAGTGCGCAAAAATCGCCAACGGGCGGGAAATGTGCGAAATGTCGTCAAACAGCACTCGAAGTGCGAGTGGCCGGGGTGCCAAAACGTCTACGAAAAACGCACTCGGAATGACTCGAAACTGGTGCCCGGGGCACTGTATGGGGCCATAAAAATTAAATCTATGCCAAGTCGATGTTGTAATCGCACTGGAATCGCCTCCAGCTTTTCGCCTGTTCAAGAGATGAGATCAATGAATTTAAAAGCGTACAATTAAAGTGTGTTTCGCGAAAATACATACAATCGCTTTTAATTAATAATCTCGATTTTAAGATGAGCACAATTCGTTTCCAAGTAATTGTGGAGCGAGAGAGAGAGGAGAAAAAAAAAGTGAAATGTGTGGACTAGGAGCGTTTTTCGTCTATTATGGACCACCCAAAAAAACGTGAAAGGTGCACAAGATTGCATTGTTTTTGATTGATGGAAGAGCCTCAGAATGAGAGCAAATCTGCGTGTGGATTCACAATGTTACATATTTTTTTATGAAATTCAGGTGATTAATAGAGTTGTTTGGGTGAAAAGCGGGTTTTGCAAAGTGACTCTATGAATAATAATTGCTAATTTAATTAATAGACAATTATGTCATCAAGGTGACGTTAAATGGCAATTAGGCGCGAGACAGGCCATAAATTGGGTCACATTCGAAGACTATCCAAATTGAATTCGTATGAAAATACAATTTTTGCCTATACGCCCTCAAGGATGTTCTTGTGCCGCCAAAAATTGTTGATTTATGCCAGTGACGATACTAATTTTCTTGGCGACTTATATAGAATATTAATTTCATGTTTGAAATTCGAAAACAATCATGTATTTAATTAGTTTTTTGAATTATTGTTATTTGCACAGTTTATCTAGTTGGAGAAAAAAAATATAAATCGTTGATAAAATCGAAAACTAGTACAAGGCTTCTCTTAGCTCCTTTTTTCTCTCTTGTATAATTACAAATGTAACAACAAGTATGACAATAATTGAGTGTTTGAAAAAAAAAATTACAAATGAGGCGATTTTAAGAAAGTTTGTATTTAAAAATTGATTAATTCTGTTTGTTAAAGCGTTACAAGTAGCTTATACAATGTATTTATTTAACAAACAGTTGTAAATGTGCTATACAAATACGGTGGTGTGATAATAGATGTGTTTTTTCGTGAAATTATACGGATTTACTTTACATTTATCATATAATTGGGAGTAATTTTTTATTTGCGCTTGTCTAACAAGCGAGCAGAACTTGTGTTGAAAAATGCACCTTTTTATGGAAATGCCAAATAGGATCGAAGGAATCTGTCATAATAAAGTGCAACATCGTGCATACGCTTAATTATCAAATGTAAATTTATTACAATTTTCTATTGTTAATAAATTTTTTATTGGATTAGTTTCGAATCGCCCGCGATACGCGACTTATTTGCAAATTACGCGATTCTCTCACCATCAGGAGTCTTTTATTATACAAAAGCATAATAAATTTGCACACGCCTTTAAAACGTCGCTGTAAAACTGTACTGTAACACAAATACCATCGAGGCTGGTGATTTTTCGAGTCCTTTTCCCTCCACAAATGCACTTTAAAATTACAAATCATATGCGCCAGGCCCTAAAAACCTTGGAATAATGATTAGTTTTGTGATTGAAACAATATACCTATTGACAATTATTCAATTAGGTTATATGGTAAATAATTATTTTTTCTTATTAGTGTAGGTGAAGGTGCTAAGAGACTTTATGCAACTCGCCTTTTTTTAATTAAACTCACCAGCAAAAACTTTTCTTTTGGCAAATTTCTAAGTGTAGGAGGTTGTTGCAAAATGCCAAAAAAGCAAATTAACTTTAATTGAATAATTGAAAAATGTACACTATTTAATGGATCATCGACTTCTTCACTTACGAAATGTGTGTGCTTGTAATTTTTCCAATAATTTATTTTAATTGATCAAATTTCATGCACTTGATACGAAAATATTATTAAATAATACCAATTCAATGTAATTATGGTCAAGGTTCTTTTTGATCTCTTCAAAAGTGAGAAAAATTACGCAACATTTCGGGCTTTTCTACACGTTGTTATCGCGTTGTAATTAGACGGATATATGTATAGGCATTAAGTCAGGTCCAATTAAAACGATTAGGAATAGAAAAATTGCAATTTTTTTTTAACAACCAACGCGTTTTATTGCCACATACGAACTTTAACTGAATTGCAATTGGAACCGGTTCTCACTTTTCGTGAATGATTCATTTGAAATAATATATTTTTCTTGAGCACTTTTGTGTGTAGAAAAAGCGCAAGAAAATCGCGTCGATGCAAATCTACACAGACATAATTAAAAGTCAGCAAGTTTTAGTAATGTTCTACTTTATTGAAAGCCTTCAGGCGCAACTCTAATAACCGGTCCCGCAAACTGATTACTCTTTTTCATTTTTATCTGCATGCAGCACCAATTATACGTTTCAATAATATTGTAATCTCGTTTAATAAGTTCATTTACCCGATTTTCAGGCGGCCACAGCACGTTCATCAATGAAGTGCAGAAAGTGCGCTTTCTAGCGCTAATTAGACGCTTTTCTATACCTGAACTAATGTAGCGACGGTCAGACCGAAAGTGAGGGCGATCTGGATGATGTGCGATTCCGTGGTCGAGATGCTGATTATGGATCCGCAGCCGACGATCACTAGAAGAAGAGTACCCAGAAATTCGGCACACAGCATCTTCCATATCGCTTTGTTGTCGGTGATGTCCGAGATCCCCAAAATGCTGCCAGCATTCGTGTCTAAAAAAAAGAAAAGCGTAAAAAACGGTAAGTAACAACAAAGTTAGTAGAGTAAAATCTGCTTTCAAATTGCTTACACCACGAAATGTGAATTATTTTTTTCCAGAGAGAAATTCGAGTAATTACTTGCAATTAATAAATTTCTAATTTCGAATGAATTATTTCAAGACGTTATCGAAAATTTATTGCGCCGGATTATCTGGATTTTAGGATTAAATTGATTTTTATTATCAGTAAACAAACTTCTGTTTTGCTATAAATAATTTTTTATACCGGTGTCTAGTCAGTTTCATATAAAAATAAAATTAAAATACCTTGTAAATCTTTCGTCATTTTGATGCACTAAAAATTCACATACAACGAAAAACAAATTCAATTTGCACACTCAGAACGGCCGAACTTCGTATAACAATACAAGACCGATCTCTGTAGCGACTATAAAGGAGTATAGTTCTAAGAGAATGTCGGTCAAACGAGCAAGAAAACTGAATGAATGAAGTTTGAGGTACACGAAACAGTTATATAAAAGGTGAACCTTTCTTGTAGTAGTGATCTCTGTTTGTGTATATTGAAAAGAGAGGCTCACCAGGTGCCAACAGGTACTACTACGTAGGTAACTGAACAACAGCCTGACACGCTCACAACAAGCAGCGAGTTGGAGAGGCTCTTTAGGACACACGTATTATCGACGGTGATAAGATGTGATTTTGTAAACATAGGTACTCAAATCACAGTGCGAGAGCAAATGGAGTGCGACAAAATCCGATGGACTAGAAGAGAATACAGAATGTTAAGGACTGATTATTGCGAAATATCGAACGTGACAAATAGGATTTTTTATTGTTTTTGAATGTTATTGGTTCAATAGTTTGGAATTTTGAACAAAACAAATCATTTAACTGTTTAAACATCGAAAAACAACGACTCATATTTGGATGTTTGATTTTTTATTTGATAATGTTTATTCATGTTTGGGTCGATTTAATAAATTTTTCACGTTATTTACTCTGAATTTTTATTTATGTTGTATGTTATAACGTCATTTGTACAATAAAACTATACGTATTGTTCTAGCGGGACGTTTTAATTTGAGGGATGGTTCACTTTTTCTGATGTTTGTTCTATAAATTAAAAATTTTTATTGAATAAATTTAGATTGTTGCTAAGTGGAACAAATTTGTTCTTTATTTGTTAAATTACGTTGATTGTTTTTGATAGAATGGTGATTTGATTACTCGTTACTTTAATAAACTCTCCAACTATTTAACACTTTTTTCATGAAAAATGCTAAAACTTTCCTATTCCTTCTGTAATTTAACAATATGTATTCTTAAACAATGATAGATCAGTGCTAATTAACATTATTGACAAGGCAAATTAAGCCCAATTCCGCACTAAATCATACTTCACCTAGTGCTTGACTGGCTTTAAAATCAGTGATTCTTCATTGAAGTCCAACGAAATTTATGAACCTCGCCTTGATTTGCAATATTCCGACCTAAACACAATAAACGCGGCATCATATGATCCATCTTTAATAACTTTTTGACTCTACACCCACAAAACTTCTCAACCTTCACCCACAAATCCATGAATAGAATTGAATATTAAAATAAAAAATAAATTCAAACTGAAAAGTTCTCTATTAAAAAGTTGACTATAAATCTCTCCCGCGAAGCCAGTCAATTTCCAATCAGTCACAATTAATGCATTTATTTATATTCATGTATATAATCAAGCCATCAATCATGAAATTGTCCATATAATTTATGTAATACAAACACAAACAGCAATTTATATTATAAAAGTGGCTATGGGATATTATATACACTCTTATATCCGTTTATTAAGAGTGAATAAATTTTTCAAGCTTGTCAATATTATTATAAATTTATAAATAATAGCACACCGTCGTGATTTTTCCCACAATTTTAATTAAATCAGAAGGACTATTAAACATTTAAAGTGCACATTAATTAAATTTCTTTCAAAATACTCACTAGGTACAGTCATGTTTCGCTTATTTTATCGTCTTGCACTTTAAAACTGTGCCTGTTTGCTTATCATTTGCTTACTGAATTCGAGAAACGATTATGTACATTAATAATTCGCTGATAAGACACCGAATTAACAATGGCATGACGTCTACTTGTTTTCATTTCATGTAACAATAACTTAAGACTATGTTAGAAATGTTGCTCTAAAAAGCGCTCATTTATATTCCAAGTGAAGAGCGGAATTTCCAAAATAAATCAACGCTGCACCCATCAGAAAATCTGTACCAAAAACCGTCTATTGTTGAGAAAAAAACGCATTACATTAAGTATTAATACCAAGGTTGAGTTTTGCGAAAAAAATCGCGGAATGGATGATCCGTTGATGATATAACATGAAAAAATCTCAAATTCAATTATTTACCGTGAATTGCTTGCATTTTACACTATTGGACTGTGGGGAATTTCCAAATTAATGATTGTTTATAACAGAGCGTAGCGAAAAAGCTCAAATTGCCCGGTGATTAAGCGAATTTAATATGCAGGCATTTAAATTGCAGTTTCAGAGACGGAAGAATGAAAAGTTTTATGATCGATTTCGCGATATTCTTTCGATTAGAATTTTAATTGCACTTTCTAGTAATAGAGAACAATAATTAATATTTCCGTAAAACAGTATCAAATTCTATTAAGCGATTTTAAATGATTCAATTCGCAATATTTAATTACTGCGCTGAAATTGAATACCGCCAAAAAACGCGCGCTTTAATTAAGCAATGTCTTTAATGGCAAATAAATTAGTAAGTATCGTATTGCATGTTATACTGAACAAAATATATTATCCATCTGCAGCATCCATTTTCTGATCCTTTATAGCATAAAGTTCATTGCTTAATTTATATCGGACTTTTCAGAACGGATGTGATGAAATTGACCGCATTTCACCAAACCGCAAACTTGTCTCTGTAAGTTTAACATTGTAGATAGAGAAGAAGAAAAATAGAAAAGTTCCATATATTACCGAATCTCGGCTGATCATCAAATCGAGATAAATGCAAAATAAATAGCCTTGTACATATATTAAAGTGTTCCATGTTCCATTATGTAACATAATGATTAAATATTTTACTATAATGTACGAATTATCGCCCATAAACATTTGTATAATTCAATTTATACAAAGATGTTAAATCAATTTATTAGCTGTGTTGTGTGTACACAAAATTTGTCTACGAGTGCGAAAAAATCCACAACATTATGGCCGTTTATTTATATTTATGACAAATAAATCAATTTGTCTGTGTTTGGTTACTAATAAACGACGGTTGTTGGCATTTATGGCTGACAGAATGGTAAAAAACCGAAAAATATACGAGATTGCTATGGTTACTAATAAACAGAGACTGGTGACTGTTGGGTTTTGGCATTTTGCGTCATTGTTGGCGGTTTATTGCTGGGAGAATGGTAAAAAACACGCAAAAATTGCCGCGTAAAAGATTCAACTTGTCTCTTTTGCAGCCACCGAAGAAGAAGAAAGGGGGTGGTAAAGGGGGCGCCGGGGGAATCATCGATGGGGTGGACACCACACAAATGACGAGGGAACAGTTGGAAGTGTTTTGTCACAGGATCAAAGAGGAGAATGAACGGGAAAGAGAAGAGCGGAATTATTTCCAAATGGAGCGCGATAAATTGCGCACTTTTTGGGAAATTACAAGAAACGAATTGGAAGAAGCCAAAGCGAAATTGAGGTAAATAGATAAAATGCATCGATTGGTTTTCATAATTTTGTGTGAGTTTTTCAGGAACAAAGACCGGAAAATTGAAGAGGCGACTGAAAAGAACGACGAAGAGCTGAAACGTTACAAGCAGAAAGTGAAACACATGCAATACGAGCACCAAAACAGTTTAACTGAATGCAAGGCGGAGGCTTTGGTGTCGCTAAAAAAGGCGCAAGACGATCACGATGAACAGGAACGCGAATTACTACGAGACAAGAAAAATTTAAAAGAATTAGGCAGAGAACAAGAGTTGGCGCACCAAGACCAAATACGGGCATTGAAATTGGTAAAAAACTGCGTATAATAAATAAGGAAAAACCCAGTGGTTTGTTTTTTTTAACAGAAACAAGCAGAAGAGATCAGTGACATTCGGCAACAGTTTGAAGCGAAAGCCAAAGAAGTGGAAATGAAATACGAGAGGAATTTCCAAGAGTTAAAAAACGAGCTTGCAATTAAACATGAGTAAAAAATTGCTCCAATTTTATAAATAGTTTTGTATGATTTCAGTGTTTTTTTTTTGCTAGTATGGAAACGAGCGAAATTGAGGAGCGCAAAAATACACAAATCGCCGAACTGACCAAACACCACGAAAGAGCGTTTAACGAAATGAAAAATTATTATAATGATATAACATTAAACAATTTAGCGCTCATCAGTAGTCTGAAGGTACACCTTAGGCAATGAAATTCTTCGGATTAGAATTCGTAGTAGAAAAAATGACGAATAATCTTGTCCGTGGATTGAAGCGCATTTTGTTATTTTCCTCTAACAATGTGCACCTGTTGTTGATGTTATCGCAAAATTACAATTGTTTTTCAGGATCAAATGGAGGTGTTACGTAAACAGAATGACCGTATGACCAAACAAGTGGCCGATTTAATTACAGAGAATAAAAAATTAATTGAGCCATTAAAACAAGCACAAATCGATGTGGCCGAATATAGAAGGCAATTGGAGAATTATCAAAAGGATAAACAATCATTGAATGTAGGTAACCCATGAGGTAGATGCGTGTTTTGTTGGTAGAATAATGTGGAGTTGGGTATTTTTGATTGTAGAATACGAAGAGCAAGTTGAATGCTACGGCGAAGGAGTTGGACGACTTGCGGTGGGCTTATGATGCGTTGGAGTTGCGATTCGACAAGGTATACACCTAAAAGGGTTTCAAATTGGAGATCGCTTCAGGAAATCCCTAAAATTATTTTTTTTTCTCCAATATCTCCATATATTTTTTTCTCAGTTACAATGCGAACACGAAGAACTGAACAAAAAATTCGTGAAAGCAGTTCTCGACGTCCAACAGAAAACTGGAACCAAAAACGTCCTCCTCCAAAAACGAATCCAAAGTCTAACAGAAGCAGCGGAACAAAGAGAAGCACTAATCGGAGAGTTAACCGCAGCATGTAAAGAACCACATGAAAGAGCGAACAAAAAACTGGAGGAGATCTTATCTAAGAAGAATTCCATTATAAGTGACTTGCAATACGAATTGGCTCGCGTTTACAAAGCACACGACGACTTATTGAACACGTACGAAGAGAAATTGAAAGAGTATGGTATTACAAAGGAGGAGCTCGGTTTTGTGCCGTTGAGAGTGATTCCTGAAGGACAAGCGGCTCTGCCAAGAGGGCCTGCTGGTCTAGTGACGAAAAACCGCTAAAATAAATGGTATTTTATACAATGTATTGCAATATAGAGGATTTATTGTGCACGTGTGTGCCTTTATATCGAGTTTTCCAATAAATTTTTGTATCCGGCTTAGAATTTGCCAAGAAATGCACACTGTACTGGAATGTTTAAATTGTGTGTTTACGAGTCATTAAACGAGCGTTATTACATTTTGATTCATATTTTTACCACCTTAATTGTAAATTGAACGCGTATTATATGAATCTGATGATGTGATCGTTTTTGCGCTCGGTTTGCAGGAGATTTTCCAAAAGAGAAAAAACATAATTTACTTGTACATTTTTATAGGACAGTAGTTAACACTTAAAATAGCGCATTCTTAAATATTTAATGAGGCAACTGGAGTTTTATTAATATTTATTATATCGCAAAAGTAATTGTTTGGAAGTCGTAAAAAATTTATTTAATAATTTTTCTTTGAGGATTCTTCTGTGAAACATCGTAAAGGTGTGTTAAAGCGTCGCTCATATAATACAGTGTCGTATAAAAATTTAACGACGGTTTAAACAGAAGATTTTATGAAAGCGATAAGAACATTAAAACGTTGGGAAATTAGTTTTTCGACTTTCCTCCAATGGCTATTGATGGACTTTTGTAGAAGCAATTAATCGTTCATGGTATTGCTGTGTGTGCCTTAAAAGACAAACAATTCTTGCACAAACAACAGAAATTAGCAATGCAAATGTAACGATATTGCACCAAAGTAAGTGTTGTCACGTGTGGTACGGCCTTAATTGCGCTTCTCCGCCAATTTCCAATAACTTCGCAAAAGAAACCAGCCAATATGAACAGTTATTGGACATTTCCAATTAAAGATCTACATTTCAACTAATTTTACTAACGGAACTTACAACTTGACTAACTACAGGATCAATAAATTACTTTAAATTAATACTAACAGTATTACCGCATAATTCACCGTCGTTTGCTCTATTTGTAGAGTAATTTTAATATCTAGTTTCGCCCTTTAAACGGAACACAAAGACGCCAGGTGTGCTGACTCATGCTGGTCCATTTCGGTACAGCATCTCATCTCTTGTCTTGAAAGGTGCGATTTCAAGGCTACAACAGGTGACCACATCGTTTTGTCTTGTGTTGTTCCTTATTCAACTCGCAACTGGTCGAAATATTGAGTAAAATGTGCCCTTTAATCGATTAAATAGCAGCGGAAAACGTCATTAAATGGGAAATTCAACCAGAATCCGATATTCAAGGCAGGAAAACCGCATTGTATACCACGTCGATATTAAATATCATTCTTTTTTTGTTGTTACGCTTTCCAATATTAAATCAGTCGTGAATTGTTATAAACAAAAAACGCTTTGTGTACCTACAAACGACAATTTCGACATTTTCATCTCATTGAGACAATGTTCTAAATTTAGTAACACAACACTTATAGAAATGGTTGTTTTATAATATTTATTAATAAATTGTCGTCCTACGGCGATGTGGCTATGATTTAATCCATTACACGCCTCATTTTACCAACAAATTATTCAAATTCGCTATTTTTAGACATTTCCAACACCGGCACCTCCACCCAAATTGCTAGATAGGCAATTTTTGCGCTCTCCATTTCTCCTACCACCGTGCGCCGTTTTCCGCACACATCCAAATGCACTGGACTGTTTCTTGTGTGCTTTTGTTGTTGTTGCCCTACCAAAATAATAATTGAGCCCCACTTTTATACCTACTGAATCAAATACATTTGCTAGAAAACTTGGAATAGACACGGTCGCTGGTACATCCAATAGTGAATCCGGTTTCAGTGTGCGCTTTTCTCGTTAGTTTCCCAAAGAAAAACCAAAAAACACGACAATGTAAGTATTAGAGTTAGTGGTATATCATTCGATCTACGGCTATTTTTTATCTTTTAATCAATTTCAAACCGTGACCTTGCTGGTGCGTGTTAGTTGCCACAAAATCGTCTCATTTTTCGCGGACTTAAGGTATAATTTCAAAAATCAATCAAAATCGTTTATTACAAATGCATTTAACTCTCGTTTTTCATCAAATAGCATAAAATCGCGCGAATCTAGTCCAACTTACCGTTTCATGCCGTTGACCCTCGAAAAAGAAATTTCTATTCAGAAAAGGGACTTAAATAATTCCAGTGAAAATTTTCTATTGTTTGTTTGTGGTTTGCCGCAACTTTAGGAATTTTCTAATGAGAAGTGGTACTTGTTGCATGAATACAGCAATTATTATCGCATTAAACGGGATTAGACAGTCTGAGAGAGTCTTGATTATCATTTAATTAATTGTTAAGGGCCCACAAATCGGTTGGAGGGCCACACGTGCATAAATTCAACTCTAGAAACTTGCTAACTAATTAAATTACCGCCCAGAAGTCATGCAGCACCAACCGCAGCTTATTTACATAAAAAATCATTTAGTAATAATTGTAAATGATTAGTTTATTGTGTGAAGTGAACAAGGTTTGTTGTTTTTACGAAATTAACAAAACCACGCTAAAAGAATTAGCACTTGACTCAAAACGGAATGAAATATTAGTATAAAATAATTGCCTTTTTTTATCTTGAACCTCTCTCCAAATCGAATAGGAATTCAATTACTCGACAATTCGATACAGTTTCACCATTTTTTACCTCTCCTATTGCGCTGTTTACAAACCGGTCATTATTCAGAAATGCTAGTTTAATGAGTAGGCAAACCGTCCCTCCAGCTATCCACCATCCAAGAATCAATTACATCTCACATCCATGGGAAAAACCAGCCCTGAGTTTGTAGTATTAGCTTAATTGGGTGGTGGAGCAAAAGGTGCGACGGCACACCTGGAAAATCGCCGATCAATTAACTGCCCCCATTTCAAGAAACCGACCTTGGATGACACAAAACCAGCCCCATAACGGCCCATTGTATCATGAGATCACCATTTAAATGGAATTCGTAGTTTTATGTTCTTTTTTATGGAGGAAATAATTTCCCCTTTTTTTAATAACGCTCGCGCTTATATCATTCCTATAATTAAAGAGATACTTTCATGTATTTGTTATCGGACGAGTGCATCAAGGTCACAATTCTAAAAGGGTTTTACAACAAAGAAACACTGGGGAAGGCACCCAAGTGTAAAACAACATTTTTTTTATTATCATATCCATATAATAACGTGACCACATTTCCTGCTCCCAATTTCCAGTATGGGCAAGTTCCGCGCAATTCTAGGCATTGAAGAGCTGAAGACGACGAAAAACTGCCTTTGGAAGGCACTGTTGGCGGAGTTTGTGGGCAATTTGATACTCAACTTCTTTGGCTGCGGGTCAGTGGTCGCTACGCAAGTGACCGGCAATGCTTCGCCTGTACTTATTGCGCTCACCTTCGGCTTTACGATCTTCATTCTAGTACAGGTACGTCGAGGAGCGAAAGAAGTGGAAAAAAATGTTAAATTTCATTTTGTGTAGGCTTTGGGACACGTGAGTGGAGCGCATTTGAATCCAGCCGTGACGGCCGGTATGCTTTTCACCGGAAAGACGCACGTCATCAAGGGACTGTTGTATATTGTGGTGCAATGTTTGGGCGCCCTTGCAGGATCGGCGATCTTGAAAGTGAGTTAATTGGAATTCTTCGGCACACAAATTGATTGAAATCATTTTTCAGGCTCTCTCTCCGGAAGAGTTACATGACAAAGGTCTCGGGATCACTCTAATCAACGACAAATTCACAATCTTCCAAGGCTTAGGGATGGAATTCTTCCTTGGTTTCATTCTGGTTTTAACTGTTTTCGGAGTTTGTGATGAAAATCGACCGGAAATGAAGGCAACTGCACCGTTGGCCATCGGTCTAGCGGTCGGTGTTGGACATTTGGCGACTGTTGACATTACGGGCTCGAGTATGAATCCAGCACGTACCTTTGGAGCGGCTGTTATCTCCGGAAATTGGACAAATCACTGGGTTTATTGGGTCGGTCCGATTATCGGCGGTATTGCCGCTGCTTTACTCTATCAAAACGCGTTCAGAGCACCAAACGTCGGCCCTTTACGAATTGTGGAACGTTATTTGAACACCACAGTGGTTACCGATGAGAAAGAGGTAAAAACTAATTGGGTTTTTATGTAGATTCGATTTATGAACAACTTTTTTCACACAAGCAATCTGTTTTTACACTTGAAAATGGAACAAATGTAAGTTTTTTATTAAAAAAATCGCTTTGTCTCCGAATTAGAATGTCAAAGTGAATGTAAACATCATCAATTCACCCTGTTTGAACTTTTAACAAATTGCCTAGTCTTTAAATTGACTGTAAAAGTCACAAATGTGTCTGATAAAAATCATTGATTAGTGAATGAGTTTTAAAAATAAAAAATATTTTTAACATTGTTATTTTTAATTTTCAGCTACGAAGATTGGACGGCAACAAAGTCGACGACAATTTAGCCTGAAATGTGCAATTTATTATTCTTTTATACTATTTGTATACAACACAATATTATGTGCGTGTGTTTATTTTTTAATCACTCATCCACTTATTTATTTCAAAACATTTTTTCTCGTACAAATAAATGCTAGTTTTGTAAGGTAAATAAAACAATTATTGCCAGTTTTAATTTCGAATTATATTTATAATTAAATACTACAAATAAAAAAAAATCCTATTCTAATTCTAGAATATACGAATCTAAACGTGCATCTCCGAACTCTCCTCTTTTACATTAATATTCTCATAAATAAACTCCTCACTTTCCGCTTCCGCCTCGCCAGACACTTGTTGTTGCTGCTGCGATTGTTGCTGTTGTGGTTGTTGTTTCCTTTCGTACGTCTTCTTAAATTGCGGCTTCAACACTTTCGCCCTGCCCTGATTCACAAAATCCAAATCATTCACCGGCTTTATAGTCGCATTTAAAATCTGTTGACCACCAGTTTTCTTCAACAACACCGTCCCACCTTTCATCTCCAGTATTCCCTGCTTTGCCATCTCTTTCATCTCCTCTTTGCTCACCAAATACTTTTGTACCCTCACAACTTTATCCCCCAATTTCATATTAACAATCTTCTTATTCGAAATTGTATTCATCGTCTCGGAAAGGTCATCAATTGTCGCTCCACTCGGCTGTGTAATCTCTTCCAAAGACGCTGTCGCCACACTCTCCGTTTCCAATACCGGCAATTTCCTCTCAAAATTCTTCCTTCCATACACTTTCGTATTCTCCGATCGAATAATCGGTTTAATCGTAGTCACTGCCCTCTCATCCTCCTCCTCATTTTCAATATGATAAGTCTCCGTTTGACTATTCTCATCATTATCCTCCACCATTTCCAATTCATTTTCATCCCTCAAAAATTCCGAGAAACTTTTCGCTTGTTTGCCGCGCTTAGAACGTCTCACAACGCTCGGATTATTTAAATCATTCGAAATGGTAAACTCCACCACATCCTCGTCCTCCTCCTCGCCCATATCCTCATCCTCATACTCACTCATCGAACCATGACTGCTCGCTGCACGCATCTTCGCCTCCATCACCACCTCCTTCTCAATCTGCTCCTCATATTCCATTTCGGCATGCTTCATTTCATGCTCCTCCAACTGTTCTTGCGTCTCAAACGAATAATCGCACTTGTCACAAGGGAATGCGAGCCCTTGCAAATGCGTATTGATGTGCTGACGCACTTGGTCCGCTGAACTGAATTTCGTATTGCAAACAACACACTTCAAATTCACCATTGAATGAATGGTGGTGTGTTCAATTAGAGAATCTTTACGCAAGAAGGACATACTGCACATATCGCACTTGTATTGACCGATTACAGTCTCCGCTGTGATGCTGTCCGATGTTAGACTCTCAACAGCATAATGACTTCTCATATGTCGCGTCAAATGGTGACTTAATAAGAATGTTCGACCGCAAATCTTGCAAGGATACGGCCGTAAACCGGCATGAGAAGTTAAATGACGTGTTAATTTGATGGCAGATGTGAAACTCGCCTCACAATAGTTGCATTTATGCGGTTTGTCTTCGCTGTGGACGACTTCGTGTCGTTCTAGGCCCTGTTTGAAGACGAAACTCTTGTTGCAGATGTTACAAGTGTATGGTCGCTTTTTCTTGTGTTTTTCCATATGCTGGTCGAGGGATGGACGTGTTAGGAACGTCTTGTCGCAATCTGTGCACACAAACTTGGCCGCATCGGTGTGGATCTTCTCGTGGCGTTGTAATAAACCTTCGCGACTGAACGTTTTCTCGCAAACCACGCATTTAAACGGACGGTCCGAAGAGTGGGTGTTCATGTGCTTTGTAAGATCGTATTTGGTGAAGAATTTACGGTCGCATTCGTCGCAAGGGAAACTACGCTCTCTGGAATGGTTTACAACGTGTAAATCGAGCATTTGCTTCAATGGGAACGAACGACTGCAATGTGGACAAGCGTAGCAATCGGTTTTCACGGACTTTTCACCGGTTTCTCCTTGGGAGACGTCTTGGGACAAGTCGGATAAGCCAAGAACGCATTCTTCGTTTTCAGTGTCTTCGCCATGTTCGTCCATCATTTCGTCTTGGTGCATTTCATTCTCCGCTTGTGAATCTTCGGAGAAATTTAACATGATTACGTTCTCGTTGTCTTCAGAACGTTCGACTTTCAAGCGTTTGGTTTGGGGCGTTTTCGGGGTACTTGGAGGCGGGCGTTTTGCCTGTTCGGTGGTTTTGGGCCGTACGGTTGCGGTGTCGAATGCTCGAATTGGTTTTAATGGTGGTTTTGTTAGAGTTCCGGTAATTAAGAAGGTTTTTAACGCTTGATCGACTTTTTTACAGTTTAATTTGTATGTATATACATTGGAGATTAATGTATGGCATGCTTTGCATAAAAAACAAGGCATATCGTCCTTTATATACACCTGAAAAAAAGAAAAAGATCAATTGATTTTCGAAAAAAAATTACGGAGTACTGTATTTGCTAAAACTGTAATTATAGCTAAGAAACGTACCTCGATCGACACACATGCCATGATTTGTAGCGGCAATGGTATGAAATGTTTATCCTTTGCGGGTTTTTCGTAAATATTCAATAGAGGTTCGTCGTTTGTTAAACACAAACGGCACATTTTCATTTCTCGTAGAATATTCGGACGGTTTCCCGTGTTTGGTTGTTCTTCGGTACTTTCCATAATTCAAATTTTTAATGAATTCCTTCTTTCAATTGGAAAAGATCTGTAATCTTTTTCTTAATTCAGCAAAAACACAGGACACGATAAAATGGCTGGCACTTGGCGTTCTTTACTACGCTTGATGTTGGCGTCGCTTCTATGCTAATCAATACAATGGTTCCAGTGCAGTAGATGGCACCACATGTATAAAATTACGCAGAGTTTACCGGAAATTGGTGAAAGCAGAACGCTGAAATGTCATTTTTCCGCAAGACATTGTTTAAATTTTGTTGAAACAAAGTTAAATTTTTAAATTTGTCTTGTTTAGAAGTGAAATTGCGTAAATGAAATATCCTTTCTTGTCCCGTTACGCCATGTGTGGAGGCTGGTTGAAGTAACAGTTTTTGGTACTTCCCCATAGAGTGCAGGCATCTGTATTTTATGCAACCAACAATTACAGTTGTTGGGGGTGTTGTAATTCATAAGAGGGCAGCACTTTCTTGCTTGTTTTCGTTACAGGTTTGAGGTTGACACCTGACAACTAGATTATATACACAGGTGGGCCGACATACAACAACAAACCTGTTAAAAAGTGTAAAATTTTTATATTTTCTCAATTTTCTGAGTGATGTAATGTTTTAAAATGAATACTTTTGTGTGAAATTCCATTTGGACATCAATGTGTTTTAAGAAATTTGTGCCTTATTATGCAAAATAAGCCAATAAAGAACAATTGAAATGGAGTGGATAAAATCTCAGCAATTTAAAATACTTTTTTGCCTAGGTAAGTTTTAATGAAAATTATTTCGTTAGTCAGGGTTTTTCGTTAATTGTTCATTTCGAAGGTTCAAAGTAGCGCATAAAAATTACGTAAACCACCCAAGTTGATGACCCTATTCACCCTCCTAAGTAATTCTAGACTTTCTCAAGAATTTCATGCTCTTTTAACTGGGGTTAAAATCGTTTCATTTGCATAGAAACGAATTTTTATATAAATTTTACGTATTTCTTCTGCTCTGTTAAACTTTACCTAATTTTAACGTCCTTGTGCACACATTTTATGTTAAAACTAGGATAAAATTGTTAAAAAAATCTTGTAATCTTGAAGGTAAATCAGTTCCAAAAGGATGTAAAAATTCTCCTTCTATGAGAAGCCGATGACTCATACATACGCTTACAAACAATTTATAGTGGCTTGTAAAAAGATTATTTAATTAGAAAACGTCTTCCTGTTCAACACCTCAACAAATCTATTCATAAATTCATTGAAATCTTCTCTCTATTGCATAAACTTTAATTAAAACAGTGAAAATGCACGCTTCGTACGTTGTACAATTCAAACTGACCGCGTAAACAAGCCGGTAATGCAGGAACCCATATCTGATGTAACCTCATTATCACTTCTACAACAAAAAAATTTCTCTAAAAATAAATTTGTTTATTCTAACAAATAATTACGAATATATTATAATTATAAGATAACAAACAGTTTAATTGTTTATTGTTTAACGAATGAGATTCCAACATAACGAAAGTTGTCTAATAATAACCACGTCATAAGTGTTTTCACCAAGGAATTTCTTCAAAAATTCTTCGTATTTGAAATCAAACAAAGTGTGTCCTCCAAGTGCATCATCTCCAATCTCCGCAAGCGATTAAAAAACTAAAACCGTTAGCCATCTTTTAATGAACTTGTTTTCGGTTTCGTCCCCACAACTTAAGTGCGTCCAAAGTCTATAGTTTATACAATTTTACTTTATTACTCGAACTCTCTAACCAACTCGCATCAGAGAACGTACTTTCGAGAACGGTAAAACAACCATCCATTTGTGTTAACGAAGAGGAACGAAATTATCTAAGGTAGGTCAATTTCATACACAATTTCCATAAATATTCACAATCTAAACTATACTGAATCGAAAATTGCATCTATTGACATATTTACGTGTTACTGTACACGATGGCCGTCAATAATTGCAAATTACACTCTAATCAACCACAAACTCTTTCTAGATGGGCCGCGTATTCGTTGTTGGTGTCGGAATGACAAAATTCTCCAAACCAGGCCAAGGGGGCGACTACCCCGAGATGGGAAAGGAAGCAATCCTCAGTGCTTTGAAAGATGCTCGCATCAATATGAACGAAATCCAATTCGCCACTGCTGGTTACGTGTATGGCGACTCAACTTGCGGTCAACGCGTTATTTACGAAGTTGGAATGACTGGGATTCCAATTGTGAATGTAAACAACAATTGTTCGACTGGATCCAGTGCTTTGATGCTTGCTAAAGAACTAGTTGAATCTGGAAAGTACGATTGTGCCCTTGCTGTCGGTTTCGAGAAAATGGAACGTGGCAGTTTAATGTCGAAATTCACCGATCGCACAAATCCAATGGATCGACATGTGGAGCAAATGTGCGAACTGGTCGGCATGACAGAGTCCCCAGTTACAGCACAAATGTTCGGCAATGCGGGCATTGAGCATATGAAAAAGTACGGCACGAAACCGGAACACTTTGCAAAGATTGCTTATAAAAATCATAAACATTCCATTAATAATCCAAAGTCGCAGTTTAGAGATGAGTACAGTTTGAAGCAAATCCTTGAATCGCCAACTGTTTACGGTCCATTGACCAAATTACAATGTTGTCCGACTAGTGATGGTGCAGCAGCGGCGATTCTTGTCTCTGAACAATTTGTTCGTAGTCACGGATTGGAGAGACAAGCGGTGGAAATTTTAGGAATGGAAATGTCCACTGATTTACCATCGACTTTTAATGAAGCGAGTTCGATTAAATTGATTGGAGCGGATATGACGAAGAATGCAGCGGAACGTTTGTTCCGCAAGACAAAACGGTCGCCACAAGAAGTGCAAGTGGTCGAATTGCATGATTGTTTCTCAGCTAATGAATTGGTGACGTATGAAGCGTTAGGTTTGTGTCCGCCAGGGAAAGCTGGCGAGTTAATCGACCGTGGAGACAATACGTATGGTGGGAAGTATGTGGTGAATCCCAGTGGCGGTTTGATTAGTAAAGGACATCCTTTAGGAGCCACTGGATTGGCACAATGTGCGGAATTGTGTTGGCAATTGAGGGGTGAAGCGGGGCCCAGACAAGTGCCGAATGCTACGCTCGCTTTACAGCATAATATCGGACTTGGTGGTGCTGTGGTGGTCGCTTTGTACCAATTGGGCTTCCCACAGTACCAGAATCCTGCTGTGAGTGTGAGACGGACAGCAGCGAGCGAGGATGCGTTCTCAGCGACGCCGTATTTGAAGATTCTTCAACAAGCGATGCTAGAGGATGAGGATAATTTGATTGAGAAACATCGCGGGGTTTATGGATTGAAAGTGGTGAAGAAGAATGGCGATGTTGGTTTTTGGGTGATTAATTGCAAGACTGGTAAAGGGACAATTGAGTTTGGAAGTAAAGTGAAGCCGGATGTTACGTTTATTGTTAAAGATGAGGATATTGTGGAGTTGATAACAGGAGAGTTGAATCCACAACGGGCATTTTTCCAAGGGAAGGTGAAAGTGCAAGGGAATATGGGATTGGCTATGAAGTTGACACAGTTACAACAAACTGCTGCAAAGAAGATTGAAGCTTTACGTTCCAAGTTGTAGACAATTTTATTAAATATGCTTTTATACCCTTATTTGTTGGTTTTTATGACTGGTTTTTAGTGGATTAGGTTTAGTATATTTTTTATATATCGCATTGTTATGGAAATAAAGTATTTTTATTCATAGATTGGTATCGTTTAAATTCATTTCAAAGTACAAAAGTTATTTATTTTTCAATAGATAAAGTTTCAACACTCGACAAAAGTTCATGATAAAAAATTTTTATAAACAATAACGAAAACCTTGTCCGAATTGATAACGTAAAGCCATTATATTTGCATTTTTTTAGCGCTTTTTCACTTGGAAACGACTGTAAACAGTGCAAATCTGGCCCCATCGGACCAATCTGAAGCATATTTTAACGGATCTGCTTACATCCGTCTTCATACTTTGATTTCACTGAGAAAACAAACTGGACTGAGTTTTCGCACTTGTCAAGGTGGTTCACTCTTCTCCCAAACGCAAACCGGTGACCTCATCGAATTATCAGTGAATAATGAAGGGATTCGGTTTACTGTGAAAGCGAATGGCAAACAATATGATGAGAAAGTGTTTGGCAAGTTTCTGAACAACCGTTGGCATACGGTTTATTTGCAATATATTCTTGGCAACTTGACAATCGATGTGGATGGTGAACGAAGGGTAAAGAAACATTGTAAATGCATTTCTATTAAAATAACATCGCATTTTTTCAGTTACTGGCGAATGCAACTTATCAACACGATTTAATCTCAGCTTCCAATCTATTCCATGAAGATGGCGCTGTTTTACTTATTGGTAAAAGCTTTAATGGCTGTATTATGGAAGGACCTTCGATCGTCTTCAATTCCACCATCATGTCCGTACTTAATGTCCTTTTCGAGGCTTGTCCGATCCCTTTTAACTCTTGCTCATTACAAGAAAAACAGCAAATCGATTATTGCATTACAGAGCCCTGTATGCGACATGGCACATGCATCAATGGCCAAACAACGTACACTTGCACCTGTTTGCCACGATATACAGGGAAAAATTGCGAAATTGACCAAGGCGATCCGTGCCAGAAGAAACCGTCGTTATGTAAGAACGGCGGCAAGTGTACGTCGGACGCAACCGGCGAATATGAATGCAGTTGTGGCGTTGGCTACACAGGAGTGCACTGCGAAGTGAAATTAACCACACATCCATTGTGTAATAACAATCCCTGCATGAATGGGGGCACTTGCGATGTGAATGGCATGGATGGCAATGTTATATGCCAATGTCAGCCGGGTTTTACGGGGCCAAGGTGTGAGCAGAACATCGACGAATGCAGTCAGGGACCGTGTATGAATGGAGGTGTGTGCATTGATGGACAGAACAATTTCACTTGTGATTGTTCACATACTGGCTATAAAGGGACACTTTGCGATGTTAATGTGAATGAATGTTTGATGAATCCGTGTGCGAATCATGGCACGTGTTTCGATACGTATGGAGGGTATATGTGCCAGTGTTTGGCTGGATTTGGAGGAGATAATTGCGAAAATGTAAGAGCAAATACTGCCATCTAGCGGAATAAATTTGAATAATAAACGAATTTTCTTTATTTTAGGATGTAAGTGAGTGTCTTTCGCAACCGTGTCCAAAGAATTCGGTTTGTAAGGATGAACCTGGTGGATATAAATGTCATTGTGCCCCTGATTATATTGGGGAGCATTGTGAATTTCAAGCGACCCAATGCGATTCTTCATTGTGTCCGAGTTACGCTGACTGCGTGAATATCGGCAATGGCATTGATTGTGTGTGTAAAAAGGAGTTCCCTGGAGAGTTTCCGAATTGTAGGATAAGCAATTTATGTGCAAGTAATCCATGTAAAAATGGGGCCGAATGCAGTGCTAATAATGGCATTTTAAACTGTTCATGTTTGCCTGGTTTTACCGGTAAGTAATCAGATTGTTATTCCGCTTTAATAACTCGATTTTTATAATTTTGCATGCCGCTTTTTAATCACAAGGTTCAATATGTGATATTAGACTAACGTGTAAGAACTCGCCTTGTTTGCATGCGATTTCGTGTCAAGATTTCGTAAGTACATCAATAATAGAAGTTCGTGTGCTTTGCTTGTTGGTTTTTAACATTCCTTTAAATTCTTTCTTAAAAACTTGTTGGTTTACACAGTTGGGCGGTTACTACTGCACTTGTGAAAGGGGTTGGACGGGTGCGAACTGCAATATGGTATTAGGACCATGTTCCAGTCAGCCCTGCTTGAACACAGGCACCTGCTTTCGTACAGGTCGAACGTTTTCTTGTATTTGCCCACCGGGTTTCTCAGGTACAAAAAACTGTTTGGTGTTTGTGTTGTCGCTTTTAGATTTCTGTACTGAAAAACTAACATTGAATGCGTTGATTTATGTAATTTCTTTATTAAAACAAGAACAATGTATTATAGGACGCTTCTGCCAGAAAAATGTCGATGATTGTGCTGGAAAGCCATGCTTAAATGGTGGTACATGTATTGATATTGTGAATGGATATAAATGCAATTGCACTGACCAATGGATGGGCACGAATTGTGAATTAGAATACGATGCATGTGAATTACGGCCGTGCTTAAATAATGGCACTTGTATACCACATCAAGTAAATCGATACGAATACAGTTGTTCGTGTTTGAATGGTTTTATTGGTGATCGATGTGAGATCAATAAAGACGATTGCATTGACAATAAATGTCCATCTGCAATGATATGTGTGGATTTGATAAATGATTATGCATGCCGATGTCCGCCAGGCTTGACTGGTGTTAATTGTAGTTTAGATGTAGATCCGTGCATTAAAAGTCCATGCCTGAATGGGGCCACTTGTCATACCGATTTAAATACACATGCATTTACTTGTACTTGTGCGGCTGGCTATACCGGTAACACTTTGTCACGCAATTTATTCAATTTGTTCTTGTTTTAATGTTCGTATTTTGTTTTGTTTAGGGCAAACTTGCAAGGAGGACATCGACGAATGTCAACATTTAGGCAATTCCTATTGTAATAATGGCATTTGTGTGAATAATGAAGGCGGTTTCCAGTGTTATTGTACACCCGGTTACACTGGAGAACGATGTGATTTGGACTTTGATGAATGTCTATCGATGCCGTGCAAAAATAATGCTACGTGTTTGAATAAAGTTAATAATTACGAGTGCGTTTGTCCATTAGGATATTCGGGGAAAGATTGTAGTATTAATATTGATGAATGTGATCCGATGCCGTGCGCTGATGGGGCCACATGTATTGACGGTATTAATGAGTTTACATGCGTTTGTCAACCAGGTTTAACAGGGAAACTTTGTGATGTTAATATCGATGATTGTGATGTAAGAATCAAAGATTTCTAGTTAGTAAAATTTGTTGATCTGTTGATTTTTTTATAGCCGAATCCGTGTATGAATGGAGCACAATGTATTGACGGATTAAACAACTATACATGCAATTGCAATGAAACTGGATACGAAGGACCGTTATGTAATATTAATATCGACGATTGCAAAGGGAATCCATGCAGGAATGGAGCGGAATGTCAGGATTTGGTCAAGGATTACGAATGCAATTGTTACGAAGGTTATATGGGAAAGAATTGTGAAGTGGATGTGAACGAATGTGAGAGTAATCCTTGTAAATATGGTGGAACATGCTTGGAAAAATCGAATATGACGCTGTATTCAGCGAGTGCAGTGGCGAAATTAAATCTTACATTACCAGAGGCTTTTAACAAGGCATTTGATTATGCGGATGCTGAAGGGTAAGTGATTTACGTTTGACTTTCAGGCTTTTAGACAGTGAAGAGTGATTTATTTGCAGTTATGAGTGTCTCTGTGTGGCTGGAGTGACTGGCCACAACTGTGAAATCAACATAAACGAATGCGAAAGTTCCCCTTGCTTCCAGGGCTCATGTGTCGACCAAATTGGCGGTTATTTCTGTGAATGTGACGAAGGATTCGAGGGGGAACATTGCGATGTGGACATTGACGAATGCGCTAAATATAAACCGTGCGTTAAAGGGGTGTGTAATGATCGTAAAGCGAATTATTACTGTGATTGTGATCCGAATTATGGCGGTAAGAATTGTTCGGTTGCTTTAATGGGTTGTGTAGATGCACCATGTTTGTACGGTGGCCAATGTGTCCCATATTTAGTAAACGAAACGGAACATAAATTTAATTGTTCTTGTTCGAATGGCTTCCAAGGACACACATGTGAACGTATTACGACAATGAGTTTGAATGGCACATCGTTAATTACGGTGAATACGACACGGGAAGAGGGTTATGATGTACAGTTTCGTTTCAAGACGACATTAGGCGATGGATTGCTTGCGTTAGGGAAGGGGTTGACTTATTATATACTTGAATTGTCTAGAGGACGACTTAATTTACATTCAAGTTTATTAAATAAATGGGAAGGTGTATTTATTGGTTCGAATTTAAATGATAGTCAATGGCAGAAAGTGTTTGTCGCAATAAATTCCACACATTTAGTTTTATCGGCGAATGATGAACAGACAATCTATCCAATTACATTTAATGAGAATTACAATGTATCATCAACTAGTTTCCCATTGACGTATATTGGTGGTATACCAAGTAATTTAAGGAAATTAACGCACGGCCAACCGTTTTTAGTTGGCTGTATACAGGATGTTTTAATAAATGGGGAATGGGTGTTGCCGCAGGTGGGCAATTCGTCGTTGGTGCAATTTCAAAATGTCGATCTTGGCTGTTCGAGGAAACCGCAATGTAATCCGAATCCATGCCATTCGGGTGGACATTGTACGGATTTGTGGCGGGATTTTAGTTGTACATGTGAACGGCCGTATTTAGGGCATACTTGTCAGTATAATTACACAGCAGCGACGTTTGGTTATGAGAATATCACCGATTCGTTGGTAACGGTTAATGTTTATGATTATGCAAGACGAGCGATACGATCGATTGTGGATATAAGTATGTTTATTCGGACTAGACAGAGTAAAGGGCAGATTTTTTATCTTGGATCGATTGATGAGACGTACATTGCGGCACAATTGGAGAATGGTGAACTTTTGGTGAGGATACAGTTTAATAGTCCAATGGAATATTATACTGTTGGGGGTGTGAAATTGGATAACGGTTATAATCACTTGATTGAAGTGATTCGGAATGTGACTTTGGTACAAGTGAAATTGAATGGTACTGAGTACTTTAGGAAGACAATTTCGGCGACTGGGACATTGGATGCCCAAGTTTTGTATCTTGGTGGACAGCCGCAAGCGAGATCGGTGAGACAAGCGACGGAGAGTGCAGCGAGTAAGATGGAAATGGCGCCAACAGCACCGGCTAGTCCGTTATTGAGTAACATCAATTTTAAAGGGATTATTCAGGATGTGCAGATTAGTAATGGATCGACTGTTATGGTGGTGGAATTCTTTCCGTTGAAAGCGCCTGATTTGGAGATTCCTTTGCAGTTTGGCGATGTAACATTTGATAAGAACACAGTTAGAGAGGGTGTGCTGTCGGATGATTCATGTCGGAATAATCCGTGTTATCATGGCGGTGTTTGTGAGAAAACGTGGAATGATTATCAATGCAATTGTCCGCGTGGTTTTAAAGGGAAAAATTGCACTGAATTGGAATTTTGCGAATTGGAAAAGTGTCCACCGGATTCAGTTTGTAGGAATTTGGATGATAGTTATGAATGTGTGGCGAATAGTACGTTTACAGGCAAAACGCCGCCGTTGTTGTACAAGTTTGTTAGTAATAAATCGAGTATAAACATCAGCCATTTCAATACGATTGAAATTACGTACAGAACAAAGTCTTGGGGAACGATTTTATTCGCTTTTTACCAACACAATTACTTCACCATCTTCATTTATCATAATGAAGTGGTGGTGGAGTGGAATTTTAATGATTTAGTGCAAATGAGACGATTTAGAAAGGATCATTTCCACGCTCAATGGATTACATTGTATTTTATATACGGTGATGGTGTGTTTCGTGGTGGTTTTAAAGAGAATGTTATTGATGAAGCGGCCGAATTTGAAGTGAACGATTTCGATTTTGAAATGTTCAATGAGATTTTACAGAATGGCACAATTTATGTGGCTGGTAGTGATGAGAAGTCGTTCAACTATCGACGGATTATTGAGAATAGTGAGAATACCACGTTGTATGGTGAGACGACAACTACTTCAGCATTAATTACGAATGCACTGGATTCGAATGAGTACGAGAATGAATTGTATTATATTAAAATTGATAAAGACAAGCAATCGGATCGATTCAAAGGATGCTTAGGGGAGATACGGATACGTGGCCTGATTTTGCCGTACTTTTCCGCAAAGACCCTTTATTCGAGAAATACACCACAATCGGCGGAGTTGTTTGATTTGTTGCCGGAAGGCACGGTCCAAATTGGATGCACTTTGTGCTATAATGAAGACTGTTTTAATCAAGGTTATTGTATTAATCCAAGAGAAACGTACAAATGCAATTGTACGGAGGGATTTACAGCGGATGATTGTTCGATTAATATTGACGAATGTGAGAATAATCAATGTCAGAATAATGCAACGTGTGTGGATTTGATTGGAACGTACAATTGTACATGTATGCCGGGATTTGAAGGGGAACAGTAAGTGGTTGCCGATTTAGCACAAGATTTTGGTCATTAAATTTGTTTCTTGTAGTTGTGAGATTGATATAAACGAATGTCTAAGCAATCCTTGCAAACATGGTGGAACATGCATTGACCAGATTGGAACATTTAAATGCGAATGTCCGGATGATTTCGTTGGGAGACAGTGTGAAGCGCCATTGCTGATCACTTGTGATAATAAACCATGTAAGGAGGGTGCGACATGTAAAACAGGCGCAAGTAAGGCAGTTTTTTTACATTGAATTGTTAAGTGTTTGAATTAATACGGAGTTTTTTTGTTTAGATGAAATGACTGGTAACAATTTCACTTGTATTTGTGCTGAAGGAATGGAAGGTGTTTATTGTGACACGCCATTCTGTTTATTAAAACATTGTGAACAAGGCCATTGTAATACGACTGCTGAAGTGCCTTATTGTCAGTGTCAAAGAGGTTTTGAGGGACGATTTTGTGAGGTGAATATCGATGATTGTGTATCGCCTCTTAGTGAAAGTCCATGTCAGAATGGTGGGGTTTGTATTGATGGGATTTGGAGATACGATTGTGACTGCAAAGGAACTGGTAAGAAATATTATAATCCAGTTGTAAAACGGGATTTTTTTATTGTTTTTGATGTTAGGATATACTGGAGTGTTGTGTGAAATCGATATTGATGAATGTAATCAAACTGTGAATGTAAGTCCATGTGGGAGGAATGGAATTTGTGAGAATTTACCAGGTACTTACCGTTGTATTTGTGATGTGCCTGGAAAATGCGGTTTTCATTGTGCATTGGACGATTTATGTGAGACGGAGACGCCTTGTGGGCAAGGAACTTGTCAAAGTTCGTGTACGGACACCTCCGATTATATTTGCGCGTGTAACCAGGGTTGGACTGGGAAGAATTGCACGGAATCACAGGTAAGAGAGTTGTTTTTTAATTGTTTTTGCGGAGGATTTTATTGGTGTTTGATTGTGCAGGTTTTGGCCAGTAAGCCGGACAGTGGTTTTAACATCTTATATATAATATTACCAATTATTTTGGTAATACTTGTTGGTTTAGGTATCGGTTTGGCGGTTTTAGTGAATGTGGCACGAAGTAAAAGAGCCACACGGGGCACTTATAGTCCAAGTGCTCAGGAATTTTGTAATCCACGCGTGGAATTGAATCATGTTTTAAAACCTCCACCTGAGGAACGACTTATTTAATTTGTTTTTGTAATTTCGTAATCTCTGTACTTAATTTATTGAATTATTGTGGCGTCTGTTGTTTCGTATTCTTTTTTTTTTTTTTTTGAAGTAACTGTTATACTCTTATGATCGATGACCGTCCAAGTAATTAAATAATGTGATAAAAAATAACAATATTGAGAAACTTTGTATTAAAATGTTTTTATGTCCAAGGATCAAATGACTTACTCTTTTTTATGTACAATAATTAGGTACTTAATTGTATTTTTTAGATAATTAACCTAAAACCAAAGTTAATATGTAAATAAATTCCAATTTGTTTTTAATAATATAGAATTAGGATTTTATAGTAATGTATTTGTATTAAGATACCGATTATATATTTATTAAGGATAATAAAAAGTATTTTGATGAGAAAAAAATTTGGTCGAGTTTCAATTTAAATAATGAAATAGAAAACCATTACAAAATATATAATATTTATTTAATTTTCCCATACAAAATTTAAATAAATATTAATTGTTACAATTGTACAATGAATTTATTGAACAGTGGTAGTATGTTGATAGGGCTCATAATTCAACATTCTACCAGTATTGTGTACATCTAAGTTGACATATTTATTAGATATTTACTTAATTTAACTCTTATCCCTAAAATCCTTAAAAGCTAAATTTTTAAATAAATAATATTTCCTCTTGTACTTTTTATAAATGCTAACTAGGTACTAACTTGCATAACATTAATAATTACTCTAATAAATCAACTAAGACAATAACAAAATTAAAAACTTATTGTCCATATTGTTTCTCATATATTTTTCTCTTAGGAGTATTGAATTTTGGTACGAGCTTATCACCTAAAAAATGACTGATTCTCTTAAAATTTATTGCCGTTTTGTTTTTACATAATTGTCCTAGACAAGAATTTTTTAAGTCATATGAAAATCGCCCTTCAAAATTCTCGTGAACGTTTTCTTAAACTGTTGATTTGCTAACGCATAACAGAATGGATTCAATGGACTATTTGTGTAACATAAAAAGTAGGAAAACATGTAAATGTGACTATTAATACACGGTGGATTTGAACAGAATCCTTCAACAAGGGCGAAAACATGGTAAGGTGTCCAACAAACAACAAAAGCTCCTAATATAAACGAAATCGTCCGCAATGCTTTCCTAGCGCGATTCTCCGATTTCGATTTCTGTCTACCAAAACCGCCCAACGGTCCAATTGTCTTCTTTCTACCTTTCAATCGTTTCCCTAAGGTTTTTACAAACAAATTCTTGGAATTGTTCCCTACTTTATCGGTCTTATTCCGATTGACAATACTTGTTGCGGCCATAATAGCCGCTGCTGCATTACTTGCTCGATTCGCATTGCTCATATCGCACGGCGTACTCGGCTCATCCGAGCCGGGCTCCCTGATCTCCACAGAAAAATCAGAAATCACCGACGTCACTGGCCGATCCGAGCTCAATGTCACCTCCGTCTGAAACTTCTTCTTCCTCACCTCGGCACTGAGAGCAGACGATGCTTGTTGTCCAGTGGACACACTGGCCGCCGTTATCTGTACAATTTTATGATGTAATGTGGATGCAATTGAGGTGGTAACGGTGGTTGAAGTGTTAGTAATGGCAGCACAACACGTATGGGAGTACGACGATGAATCAGTAATGGAACATAATGACGATGGAGGGTTTTCGCATGTGGGAGATGGTACTAATATCGAACTCTCATCCATAAAACGTAAATCGGCCGTGTCCATGCCAGTTAATACATCGTATGTTGGTTGTGGGGCATGCAACACGGCTTGGGACGATTCAACTACAGGTACTATATTTACAAGTTTACAATTGGCTGAATGGTGATGATCGGGGGACGATGGCTGGGTACTATTACCTACCGTTTGCTGTAACATGGTACCACAGTCGGTGGATTTCAATTCTTGTGCTGTGTTATTGTTTAGAACGTGTAATGGGGCGGCAGTTTGGATAACAATGCCAGCCAAGGATGATTTCTTCTTTTGTTCTTGTTGCTGTTGTTGCTGTTGTTGTTGAAGTGCTGTGGCGGTACTATCATCATCCGAATCGAATGCTGGACTACTGCTGCGCTCCGAACGTTCCGGTTCAGCGCAACGTAATGTGGGAAGACACAAGTTTCGCCTCTCTTTGCTGCTATCTACGGTTGTGGTTGTGGTGGTGGTTGTGGTTGTGGTACTATTCCGATGTGAACTGTTCTTGCTGTTATTCGATTCACCCGATTCACCTATAAATGTATCACGTACTGACAAACCAGTCGGTCCAGTCGGTTCACTTTGATTGTTTAAATATGTTGCACTTGCGCCGCCCATCAACGGTTTCTCTTGACTCAATAAAGTACTTTGGGTTTTCGAGAGACCGATGCCGGCGGCACGGCCCGCCATGCCGGACATTGCGCCAGCACTTAAAGCGACCATTGATTGCATTTTGCGTTGTTTCGCTTCGCTTTTCTTCTGCATATCGTACGCTGTTTTGTAAATGCCGCCATACAAGATGAAGAGTACTACCAAAGTGGTCCAATAGTAGCCGATTATTAGGGCTGTATTAAAGATTGGTTCTTTGAAAAACTGGACTGCACATTCGCCAGGCAACAAGTCACGGTAGCCGATGAAATGCTCCCAACCGAATATACTGATGAAGAATAGTAAGGCCGGTATGATCCATGTGATTGTTACCATCCAGATAACGCGGTTTTTAGTTCGCCAACTACGGTACTTGGCGGCTATTTTAACGGAACAAAAACGGTCGATTGTGATTAGGAGTACGGTGTATTGGGAGACTAGACAAACGGTGTAATCTACTGATAGCCATAAATCGCAGAGGAGTGGACCCAAGTCCCAGTAGCCGCTAAGGATGTACACACTGAAGAAGGGCATGGAGACAGTACCTGTGGAGAGGAGGTAAGGCTTAGATTAGCTTGCTGTTTGTGACCTTTTCGATAGCAAAGAGGCTTTGAATAAAAATGTGTTAGAGATTGACTGGGTTAAGGTGAAAAAAGGTTTTATAAATGAAAACAAATCAGAATAATAATAATATTGGAAGATTTAGCAATTATCACTGTTTCAAAAGTGGAATCACCGATTTCGATGCCTTGCCCACTTGAAATCCCATAAAGAACCTAAAGAATCAATATGGGACGTGCTAACTGCCCCTGAACTGTCTATACCCTCCAATTCCAAGGGGTGCGGTATAATAAAAATCCGACTTTATGTTTGATAGGGAAAAGAGCAAAGTCAAGTATCAGAAAAAGCGGACTAGCAATATATTATTGATTCGTCTATTTCTACGTACTGAAAAACGGAAATGTTTAATTTCGAACGCCTCTCAAATATTTCGAAAAGGTCATCCATCTAATAACAAAACCACTTACCTATAAGCATATCGGTTGCTGCTAAAGATGCAATAAAATAATTACTCGGTTGTCGAATGTTCCGGTCGACAATAAAAGCCAATAAAACGAGTATATTGCCAGCTACTGTAAGCACTATACACAGACCCAAACCGATTGCAATTAGAATTGTTTGCCAAAGATTGAATGGTGGCAAAACGGGCAGCAAAGAGGCGTCATCCGATGCTCTCGACCGATTCTCAGTTGTATTTTCCATATTAATATTATAAGTGAACGCATTCTCCAGTAAATTGAGTGGATCCGAATTGAGTTCCCAGCCGGGCAACAAGTTGGTCATATTGAACGCATCCAAACATTCCACCAGTGACAGGATGCCGCTGTAGAAGTTCTTGCATATCCGCACCCTTTTCCTATAACATAACAAAAATAACGGAAAAATGAAGGGTGCTCAATACGGAATGTAAATTGCGTAAAAAGCAGCTTCTTTTTAAACAAACACTTCTTATGATTTTTCGTTTTCAAGCCATTCAGCTTTCTATTCTATAATTTTATATTTAGGTGTCATCAAATGTGGTTGGTTGTGTGGGTGGATTTGGTGACATTTCAATCTCAAGAAACATTTAGGTCAAATAAAAAATAGATCAAATCTAATATTATAAATAGAAGAGAAGGACAATATTTTCAATATATATTGTTGATAGAATTTACAGAAAATCCAATAATTAAAGCTGTAGTGTCATATTTATTTCCAACAAAGGGCTCATATTAACAGTGTTTTGAAGTGGTTTTTGGTGTATACACAGGAAATGCAATTTTGTTTGCCATTCGGGCCGAAATGTAATTTGCATTACAAGAACGTTACATTAGTTATTAGGGAAGCTTTTCATGTTGAATTTGACCTATACACACCGTTATTATCGGAGGGTATTTAGTGTGGTAAAAATAGGAGTTTAATGATATCGGGCCGTAATGCGCTTCTGTGGAGTTTGTGTATGACAGGGCACAACACTAGACGACGATAAATTGCTCGATGTGTTTTTGTATTAAACGAGATATTCTACAGGTTGCAGTAATTAATAACATATCGATCCTCGCAACGGATTAATTAACTCCCCTGGCTAATTTTTTCGAGCTCTCTGCTCTATACGAGTACCTCGTATTTTCTTTTAAAATTACGTGCCACTTGAGTGGATGTTGTCTCTTCATTAAATCGCGAACGGGGTAACAAAAGCCGCTAAAAGCCGTTACATGTGTGCGGATTTTATGCAGCCAATGAAGAGTGTTTCATTTTCGTTCCTGTCACATGCAGTTTTTCCGAATCATCGACGTGACGAAAAGCGTGCAATACTTTACACAAGTGCTGTGAGTATTGTTTAATCGGGGAAAAGTGTCACATCTCGTCCCATATACAAAACATTTTCTATTATACGGCAAAACGTTATAAAAATTCTATAGACCATGTAGATAGATTGCCTTTTCCTGTTAAATTCGAACAAAACGGACACGAAATAAAAACCACTTGTTTTCCAATCGATTTTTCTATATACACAATTGACACGCTTCGTTTTTTATATTATTTTTTCCTCCCCATCTACCTACCAAAGTTGGAATTAGTTTATTTGCTGATTAATCTATTACTATTGTTATGATCTAGATTAATATTAAGAGGGAAAATTTATTTCAATAGGGAGGTGTACATTTAATCTACCACGTTATTATACCCCCAAAGGGTGAATGGAAATTCGATAAAAGTAATTTTCTTGTAAGGACTTTAAAGCGTTCATTATTCTTCCGATACGATCGAATTCGTCTCTTTGAAAAAGTCGACAATTTAGCTGAGACCCGGAGACCTGCAAACAATTCCACAAAATAACAATTTGATTCATTGATTTTGTCATTACTTGCTTTGAGTGATTTTTATTAAACAAATTTGTCCACCGTCCAATTAGTGAAGTGAACTGCATATATCTATAGATACACGACCACAATTCCGAGAATTGCATCACGAAATTTTATTACCTATGTACGCCAATCACTTTTCAATTAATCCTGATATACGCAATTAAAAAATTCTGCACAGAGAGGATACTCAATACCGTTTCTCTCCCATTTGTATATTAAAATTCGTTTGTGATTCAAAAATAAAATTACAAACAAAAATATATCGGATTTATATTTATTAACAATTACAGTAAATATGTTTTTCCGTGGAAAAATCTCATTAAATCTGATTATATCAATATACAATATTTGATTGATTTTAAAACAAATCTATAAATATATCGAGAGTATGGCTCGAATAGAATATAAGAGGGGAATATAGAGAATAGGAAAAGTATGCACGTGTCGGATTTGAATAATGTAGTAGTGATAAGGGAGAGGCAGAGTGCGCACCATATTGGGAAAAGGTATTCATAGTAATAATGATGATGATGATGATGTTAGGGGCGAAGGTGGAGAAACCGAACTCCTCTTGTGTGTGCATATATAAGAGAAGCCGACGGCGGCGAGTGTATATGTAGGACGTGCTCTCCCCTAGTCTAAACTAGTACATGAGAGTAGATTGGAACGTGTACTCCACCAAGGGGTAGTTGGACGAAGCGGGAGGGATATAGTGGCGGTAACGTTGGCGGTTTTGTGTTCCGCCACACAATATAGATTAGCCAAGCGAATTAGGTCGGATTTATCTGACTGCCAAAATCACATTCATTTTCCATCTCTAGACACCTCGTCATCGTCTAGTTGTCCGTCCGTTTTCCTTGTCTTCTTTCGAACTTGTTATACGGTTTTCCAATCACCAATTAACCGAATGTCCCTTTTTCTCTCCCTTAATTTCATTTCCATTTTCAGTTTTGTTTGCGCAAAAGAGTTGAACAAACCGATCGACGCTTTGGGGATGATTAAAGGGGGACGATTCTCAAACCCCGGTTGGTGACGGTAAGACCAGAGACGCGGTCGGTTTTCCTATTAAATTGAAAATGCTTGTTGTAAGCACTAACTAACAAGTTTTCTTTAGTGATGAGGTTTCATGAAACGGTTTTAGAAATTTTACTTTGCGCTTTTTTCTTTCTCTACCAAAGTTGGACGTCAACCTCCCCCTACTCGCCCGTCTCTTGAACAGATTCCTTTCTGAAGGGATGAACATCTTTCTGTTAAGGATTTAATTTCAATTGATTGAAGAAGCACCATGTGGAAATTTTAAAAAGCGGACAATTACAAAGCGAAACGACAGCGCGCGGACGGGTGGAGTGGGAATTATGTGCAACGGGCGTAAAACCTATATTTTTTGTAATAATAAAGTTGAGAAATGTTATTAATTGGCCTGCAGATAGGAATTTATGAGTTTTGTGCAGAGATACAGACAGATGTAATAAAAACTAGCAATAATACCTACAGGGGACAGTCGTGAAGTGAGTGTAGACTGATAATTAAAGGACGAACCTCCCCTGTAACTAATTTACGAGTTTTTCTTTGTTGTAATAAGTTTCATGTTAAGCATTCTTTTAAACTCTTTCAGCGAAGGAAATTCTTTTATAAAGTTGAAATATTTAAGAGAACTTGGAGGTATGTAAAGGGTGGGTAAGATACACCCGAAAATGTGTGCTAATATGCTTGTTTCGTAAGCCTTCATCCGATTTATATCGCATGACTGATATTAATTGCATCAAATTCTAATTAATCATAATAGTTAAGTGGCCCGTAAATAAACAAATAATTGGATCTTAGAGTGGGAAAAAATAAGGGAGTTAAACCGTAATTACCCCAGGGCCGGCTTGAGCATATGCTCAAAGTGTATTAACATAGACAGGGGAGAGATGGCAAGGTAAAAGAGGTAAATTAATTTAATTTCTTAATGTGCACCGATTTAGGGCCATATTAAGGGATTAAGGGGTCTGAGCTTTATATACCTATGTTAGGTAAAAGTCGTACTAATTAATAGGAAAATAGGAAACTCTTTTATTATTTTAAATTGTGAGGTAAATTCAGGCACACACGAGGCGGAAATGAATGAAAATCTAAAATTGTTCTACCCTTCACCTACAACTTTAATTAAACGTGGAAAATTGCGTGTATATTAGTTTTTTCTCTTCTATGTTGTTCTATTGATTTTCTAATTTTCTATATCCCACATAACACAATATGCAATATGTCAAAGGTGATCATATAGAGGCACATAAACAGAGATTTCGTTTGAATCTAACATTGGAAGAGCTGAGAAGATTTTTAATGACAAAACTTTGGAAAATTGAATTTCCTTTTAAAACTCTCAATGTGTTTTTTAATTAAAAACTCGTAAAATTTTACCTGGCCGCATGTGTTTTAATAAAATAACCAAAACTAATTGAATTTTACTTATCGAAATTTTTCTGGAAATGGAAAGCAGGAAAACGCAGCGCACTGCCGTCCTATATCGAACATCATACACATTCAATCTGGTGGGAAATCTTATTATTCCAGGATAATGCATCCTATATGGTGGTAGCCAAGGTACTTATATATCGAATATTCCAATCCATAAGCGAGCTTTAAACTGTAGGAATAGCGAGAATGTTTAAGCTAAATAATTTTCTTTGAAAAAAAATACGCGGTAGTGATGGGAATGTCTAATAAAATAAAACGTGAGTATTCGTTACAGCAAAAATTAAATTTGCCACTTGATTTAAACATGGCAATGTGAATCACGCAAAAATCAAAATTCTTTAATCTCGACATATAAACATGCCAAAACTTGACCTTATAATAACATTCATTTGATTTCGTGACCCACAAATCAAACGAAATCTAAACCAGAATGTCAAATAAATGGCAAAAAAATCTAATTATCTACGGCATCTACGGCCATGCATGCATATATTTATTATTAATATTGCAGCAAGTGCGGAATCGAGCGAGCTTCCAAAACTTCCATACTGATTAAACATTCACATGGGTACTTGGAAACTCGGAATTAAGCAACCATTAAAAATTCTCCTCATAACGAGTCATTAGTGGCCGTCAATCGCGTCAATCTGCGATTTTTACCACGTCAAATCCGGTCTAATTGGAAAGGAAAGTCTCTCAATATCCATTAAAGATGCAAATCAAACAGGGCGGATTTACAAAACTTACCAGTGTGTGATGAACTCTGGACTGATGGTGAAAATTGGCGTTGTACGATTCGTCAATGATTGGTAGGTGGATGATGGTTCCGTGTAATTTTCCATACCCGAAAAGCGCGGAACAAAAAAACGCACTGCTACGATTCCATCATCATTTCCCTGTACATAAAATATCAGAGCTAATGAATTTATGATTATTGCATCATGAAACGGTTAAATATGTAGGCTAAAGAGGGGGAGGAAATTTCATTTCAGGAGGCTGGATGGACCCATTGTGGCATCATTATACAGTCCCGAGGAACTCTTCAAGCAAATGCATATTTAGCAATGCTAATATTGTTTGAGTTTAAACACGAGGCCACTGTAAAGTGATAATATTGTTCTCGATTGCTTTGCACACTTTTCCAAACTAGCCATCATCATCATCAGCCAGCATCAGTATATAGCTGGAGTCATGAATAAGAGGAAATATTATTGGAAATTTAACCAATCAGTTTCTATTGAATGATACTTGGAATTTTATTTGCAATCTAGAATTTTTATTCAAGGAAAATTACAGTGGCAGGTATATTCGTAATTTCAAGCTATTTATAGCTGAATTTATTCAAAATGAGGATGATTTATCATTTAATTGGGCCGCTAGGCGCCAACGGCGAGGTTTCATAAAAAATGTTAAGATTTTTACTCAAAAAAACACAATTTTAGATTTTACGGTACTATAAAGTGTCTTTAAAATGTGCCTTTAAGTTTAAATTTGTTCTGAAACCAAACCCATCCATAATTACGCAAATCATGAACCGAAATACCCACCTTAAATCTCCCCAAATTGTTTAGGGGTTAAAATGTGGCTTAGAAGTTATATAAATTATTGTATATGTGTATGTAATGTCAAATAAACCGAAATATTATGTTTCGTGATGGGAATTTTAATTAATCTGCGGCCTCTCGGGCGCTTTATATAGATCTATTTCCGTTTTTGTTTGGTTCGCAGTGAATTTGTTGTTAAAACGATCAATTTATTATAAGAAAAGTGTTTATATCGTGCCAGAAAAAATCGCCAATGTATCAAGTTTCGCATTGGGCAAAAATGTGTGAGAGAGCCACACAATTCCCGATTTAGAACAATATTGGCGTTTGTAATGATTTTCACACTGGAATTAGGGAATTAGACGTGTATTGGTTTGAAGGTTGCGTCCAACGTGTATTTTTAGCACCTTATATAACAAAAGTGCCTTCTCTCTCTGTCCGCACATTGATTAGGCGCTCATTTTTAATTCGTGCTTGGAACTTAATGTCCCTAAAGACAGTGCCACAATAAAAACTAATTGTTTTTAAATTGCCAACTGACGTTTTCAACTGTTATATTCCATTCACTCTCGAAACGGCACACCATTAAACCATGCAAGGTTTTCGGTTGACATGGACGCGTTTTTCTTTATCTGATTGCGTGCTATAAATCGCAACTATTTGAGGAATGAAAAAATCGTTTATATATCGACGGTGAGCGGTTTTTATGCATCCCTGAGGGCGGTTGTTTGCCCCCATAACGCTTTTGATAAGACGCATCAAGCGATGCCGCATCGATATAGGGCATATTTCACTCATAAACTTGTCAAGTGGAGTGTTTATTAAGAAAAACAGCTCCCTTACTGTGTATTTTTCACTTTTTGGAAATTAGATGGAATTATGAGTCTGTCTAATGAAATTTTCCAGTTTTTCGTTGATGTATAAACGAATTACGTTGCCACTGAAAAATGATGTGAAAAACAGTTTAATAAAATTCCTTTCATTATATAAAATGAAATGTTCAGGACTTAATTCAATTTGGTGGTCCATTATGTACAGGATATGTAGAAGATTGACAGAAAAGGAATTGTAAGGTAAATAGAAATATTGCGAGATGCATCAAACGCTTGATTTATTGACTTTTTATCGATATGAAAGCTTTTTAAAAGCTCACATATCAGGATTACAAGATCCACCAGCGATGTTTGCGGCTTGGAATCAATTTAAAGAAAGGATGAAGGGGGATGAGATGACCTCCACCTGAAATTCGTGTCAAAGATTACAAATCGAGGTGCATTAATTTTTAAATCTGCTAACTCTCCCCCGGAAACAGTGAGAAAATTGCCAACTTTTCACTCGTCCACATTAACGAATTACTTATTGAAACAAACTATATTCCCAAATAGGGAAAAGCGGGGCCACTTTATTATTAAATTTATAATGCAGCCGACGATAAGCCAAATTCGTGTTGGGAGTTCGTTAAGGAGTTGGTCAAACAAAAACTGTTATATTCTATGACAATCCACTTTAATGATATTTTCCACATTGATTCAGCGAACAACGATATTGTGCTAGTGCGCTTAAATGCAAAGTTTACTTTCCCTTAATCCCCGTGTAAATTTCGTATAATGTTTACGAAAAGCATTAATTGTGTATAGTTGGTCGTATTGCTGGCTGGAAATCCGCTCCCGTTGTCATTTTAACACACACCACTATTATATGTGTGGGGGATGCTGCTGAGAGTGGCAAGTCTAGTACAAAGGTGCTGGCAGATTTTCGGGCGAACGTTTTCTCTCCATGTAATTTGTGATGGAACATAAAAAGCAGCGACAGTTGTAAAACTTGTATGTATGTGGAAAGCGGGGAAATATACAAAGAGTCGAACAAGAGAAAATACTATTCTACTTAAAAACAACATATGTAATCCTATTTCTTTGGAAATCCACGCCGTATAGAATGACAATGAGCGAATTCCGCACATAAATGAAAAAATAAAGCGAGATGTACACAATTATTGGCGAGAACGCGGAAATGTGGGCGCATCCTGCCATCAGAAAAAAGGAAATCGAATTTGAATGTCAACATGTAATCACGTTAAATTTCTGGGCTTTTCTTGATGATTTATTTTTTGGATGCAATTTTGCAATGCAAAAGACTTGATTTCGCTTCGCTTAGCGCGTCGCATTTTTTTTCTTCAATTTTTGATTTAGGTATTGCTCCGCTTCGTCCCGCTTCGCTTGACTTTTCCCATTATCCTGTTTGCACATTTGCGGTATTAATACATGAATATATATATCAAATATAATTTAATTAAGTCGACGGTAAAGAGACATTTCAAAGGACAATGATACACTCCTCACAACACATTCAAATCTTTTGTTAGACTAGCTGGCAATTGAGCAATCTTGTAAACTGAACAATTCACAATCAGTTTCATCATCTTTTACATTAGCAAAACTGACACACATTCGAACCATTGTTCTACACACTACCACATCTATTATATAATAAATATGCTTTTATATTTTCTGTTTGCTGAGCGAAATTTCTTGACGAAAGGAATCGGACTTGTGGGTTTTATTGACGCTAACTGAAAGGGAAAGAAGAAATGTGTTGAGGATCATTCCGTAAAAGGATAAAATGTTAATAAAACCACGCACACACATTTCAAGTGTGTGTATGAAAAGGTGTTAGTCTAGTAGTGAGAAAGAAAACGTCAGATAACTCTATTTCACGAGTTTTTTCTGCTTTTCTTTCGAAAAGCTCTTATTTCTTCTTGCCTGCACAGTAATGATCTTTACAGGATTATTGCAGAGCCAAATCGAAACTGAACATTAACTGCACTTGCGGTAGATTTGAATTAACTTTTTCCCGGTGTTGTGTTGATAAATTAATGTCTTAATAAATTATATACAATTTTCATTATGATAAATAAAGTGAAAATGTCCAGTGGAAATTCGTATTCTTCTCTCTTTCACTGGATTACACTTCTCTTTCCATAAAATTTGAATATTACGTTTAAAAGAACAACAAAAAAACCGCCTGTTTCATAAAACTTCATAAATATGTTACAACAGTTCCGAATTGAAATTGTTCCCAAGCAAACAATTTAATTTGCATTATTAAATTTTTTCAGGGAAATTGTATTAAAAACCAACACACACCGCACACAACTAGTTGCGAATAGTGGTGGCAAAGATAAGTGGAATATAAAAATATTTATAAGTTGTTTGTCCCCTTTTTGTCTCCACCCTCCAGTGTATTCTGTGAATTGTTAATGTAACCAATTTAGTCTCACTAGCGTTTCTAGATAATGGAAGAGTGTGCCGGATGTGGATGAGATTTATCCACATGCCACCCCCGAAGCATGATGCTCTTTCGATCAGTGTGTCAGGAGGGGTAGTTTAATGAAAATCGAGCTAAGGTCATCGATTTCGACTTTCTTTGATGAGCAAACTGTAGGGATGAGAGTCGCGAAGGTGAGTTATAGATAATGTCGCCCTGTGGTCACGATCGAGTCAAGTTGCTCGATAAAAAACGATCATTTTTCCATACAACAAGACGTGGCCCCATCATTAATAATGTGAACCGTGTGAAAAAAGTGTGGGGGAATTTTTTATTTGAGACACGAGGGCATATACATGTCATGTAGTGTAATTAATTTAATTATTCATTTTCTCTGCGTATGTAAACATATTATTTTTTCAGATGGTATTTTACGATAAATCTCGTAATTGTGTACAACCCCTTTTCCCTTTCTCTTCACTAGCTTAGACATAATCCATCAAAAATGTGAATGACAGAAGCTTTTATTTGCGCAAATAAGCGCACCGCGCGATTTGCATTACAGTAAACAGTGTTTTTTTGTGCTTTTTGGAACTGTATACCTATCTCGTGTTTCCTAAAGTGTTTTCGGCTCATTTTTAATGTCCTGTTCATCTACTAATTAAAAGGGATTCTGATTTTGTGTCTCTAACAAGCGCTAAATTGAAAAGTCAATTGTTGGGGTAACTAGAGTAAGCAAAACGTACTTTATCTCGTTTTTCTCGAGGGATGGACGGGTTTTCTTAAACAAATCGCCAACAGCGCTGCTGTGGGATGCTGATGCTATGAAAATCACGGTAAAAGATGAAAAAGTCAACAATATTGGCTTTCCGTGTGCGGGAATAAAATTTTAAATCTCACTAAGGCAATAACTCTCAATATTTACGAAATTCATGCCTTGGGGGGTCAAAAGTGTGAGAGAGACAGATGGGCCGTTTGTTGTCTTTCTAATTGCATTTACCATTCTTTTGTGCAATAATTTTTCATTAGTTTGTTGAGGAAAAGAAGTCCGAAATTCCGTACACTTTGTGAGCGAAAAAATCGAAATTAAAGCCATGATCAAAAGTGAAAAGAAAACTAAGAGAGGGAGAAATGATGACTAGAACTTGAGATAAATGTAAATGCTTCGAAAACTGTCAAGCTCATATCTCTTTCACTCTGTATGACTGGCTTATAAGGAACACTCACGAGATATATAGAAAATAAGATCCGAAGTATATATAAAAGGAGCCTCAATGTTAAATATATGCTCTTTTGTGTGTATGTGTTGACAGGGAAAAGCGGAGAGAGGAATATTTTCATCAAAATATACACGCGGGATGCTGTATATGTATAGTGCGGTCCTCACATTTCACGTTATAATACAAATAGTGCTAGTAAAAGCGCGCTACCTACTTAAATATGCCATTTCTTCTATATAGGAAGATGTGCATGTATATGTGTGGTCGCGTTTTTCCACATTTTCTTGTGTTTGTTTCATTTGAGCAATTTTAATATGCGCATACCAAGGGAATAGGAGTAACTTTTCCTTCAATAAACACACAGAGAAATTTTGTTATCTCTAAAACGCGATCCTAATATCGATTTCTCTAGTCAATTACCATTCAATCGTATTTATTATACATGGAAAAGTTACTGGGCTCCGACCTAACACAATTATTATTAGACTCATGAAAATTTAATAAGTCCTACACGATGTTATTGTTACCAGCGGGTGGAATAATTATTAATAATCAACATTCGGGGATTGAATTGCAGGAATTAATGGGGCAAAAAGCGTTGGAGAACTTTTTTATGATGCGCTTACCTCGACTTCTTTGCATGGCTTGAAAGAAGAAAAGCGTCGTTTTTAAAGTGACCGCAACGACCGCCCACACCGCATCTCTGACGGAGGACCAGAAGAGCAAAAGGACCGTGACTAGATTTTGAAACTGAATTTTTGGTACTGGAAAACGTTTTTAACGAGCGTTGGACAACAAGTGGGTCTCTTGTACAGTTTCACGATTCCAGCAGTTTTGAAACAGGCGCCGATGGGGCGCAAGCGCCTCTATTTTCAAGGTATCCAAATGGATTTCGAAGGGAAAAAAATTAAATCACCTCCACACACATGTAAAATGATTGGATATTACACACATATCGCCAGTTAATTGGCGATCCAATTAGATTGCCACTCTGCTGTTGTGTGTAATCCGTTTCTTATTACACGGCGTTTACTAGCTTGTATTTTTGAATAATAAAATGCGGTGGAAAATTGCAAAGGATTTTATACTGTTGCTGGGGATTTGATATGATTGTGTCTCTGCAATTTCGACAGTTTCCAAGCCGTAAGCTAAAAAGGCATCAAGATTACATCATTTGGAGCACCCACTGTGGATTGAACGGATGAACATCAATTTTAGTGAGAATGCAGGACCCAACCACAGGCAATCCTTCAATTCAGCGATTTTTTTATCGATTTACTGTAAAACCGTTTGATTTTACACAGACACAAATTTAATGAGGTTGTTAATTTTGGCAGGCAAAAAAATTCACTCTTATAACAATTCGAGTGGTTCGTTATTGGAAGTGGTTGGAGCCCGTATTTGGGCTTTATTGAAGTGTGCCGAGTCAGCTTAAGCCTCCTAGTACACGAAAATATGTGACAAGCTCGGACATTCTTCCTTAATCCCTTTCATCTTCCGAATGACGGGCCGCAATGTAAACCGTTAATAAAAAAACAATCCCGATTAGAGGGAGTCGCGCTGCTTTTGTGTATAATGGAATTGGCTATAAGATTCGATTCTATTACGTAAACGTTTATGTAACGATAAATCATTAAAGTGATTACCTGTGCCCGAAAACGGGGTACATTGTGATGTTTGTGTGTGCATTTTGGCTACGTGGATAAAATGTTGAAATTCTAATAAATGTAAACCAAGACTGTTTCCCAGTATGCTGTCGGATTATAATCTTGAGCCATAATACACATAAGTAGAACGAAATGGGGAATAGGACTGTGGATGGAAGGAGAGTGTATATCTGGGACTGTGGGTTATAAGGAGGCAACCAGAGAGAGTATCTTAAAAGTCATTTGCATTTTCCATTAAGTCAAATTAAAAGGAAACGTTTCTTACTTAAATATTAATTAATTATTAGTAGGTACAGTGTAAAATTGTAACAATATGCAAAACCGTTTCAGGTTTCATATTTAGAAATGGAAAAATTTGTGGAGAAACAATAAAACCAGTTTTTCGTTGCGGTTAATTATTATTTATTACGGTTTGTGGGTAAAAAATTCATTGCTTATTATTTTTAACTGGCGCGCGTGTAATAAAATTTTATTTCACTCCCTTTCAAATTTAGTTGACTCGACGCTGTTGGATTCTTATGCGATTTTTGCCGCCGTCTTCTCATCTATTGAATAATATATTACAAGTAATATGTTGTAAGTTGAAAATGACAAATTTCTCTAGATGAGCACATATTAACGCAGGTGGTGGATGTCAATGTGTCATGATTTATCATTTTGTGAAGACATTCCCTACTCATTTAGACGAGAAAAATATTTAGTCAAGGTCGGAGACATGGCGCTGTCGAGGGAGAAAAGTTTGCGATCTCGTGAGCCAATTGTACTTATACCTAGGTAATTATTAGCTGAGGAAAACACGCGACAGTGGAAAATTGCAGGCAATTACATTCCACTGCAAGTCAAATTGACCACTCAAATGAAATGTAGGTACAGAGTTGTATGTTTGAATTAAAAAATGTTTACTATGTCATGGAGAGATTTTTTCTTTACTGTAATTTATCAAATATTTGACAACACGAAAGTTGACCGTCTTTAAAAACTGATTGCTATTTAATAAGTTTGCTACGAGTTGGTATAGAAAATCTACACACGTCCAGTGTTAGTTATTGTGTAAAATTTATTAGAGAGGAAATCGATAAATCGGCAGTCGCTTCATTAGGCATTTTGGACGTGTCCAAATGCCATACTGATACTGACACGATATAGAAACTTATGAGTGGAACAGGGGGTCATTAATAGATAATATTGTGTTTGGGCTCGCATATATTTTATCGCCAAATGGGCGAAATATGGCGGGGCATATTTAAGGAGACGACGCCGTTTTGCGCGCTCTTTTGTATTACCAGCCGCTTTTTCTGCCTTGTTTGATGGGGTATGGTTCCCATTCATTTTCTGCTTGTATGAATGTTGATATGGGGTATAGTTTGGCGAATATAAAGGGGTATACAGTTTGATAACACAGCCGACGATGCAAAACATTTCACATATTACTGTATATGTGCTCATGAATTGGAAAATGCAATATTAATAATTAACGCGCTTATCGGAATAATTAGGAATTTATCAAATTACCTACTATATCACAGTGTAATTTAAAGCAAATTACATTGAAAAAATTGTTAAGTTTTCAGTGTTACATAGACGGTACCCTTTGTTTATAATTAAATATTTAACATCAGGAGCAGGAATAATGCGAAATATTTTAATTAAGGGAAACATCCCAGTGTGAAAAGTTTTGTTTTTGTGTCTCTTTGTGTTCCAATGCCACCATCCTCGTCATGTAACACACGCAATAGTCAAAGGTGTTTACCATTTGCCGTCCCCCTCCGGAACACTCTCCTGAATCCGGGGGTGGAAGAGGGATGTGTGTGGTTGTTACATAGAATTTAGAGGTCAAACCAGCCCTAGTCATGTATGATCCATTGAAGCTGAGTAAATTGCTGCCTTTGTGAGACGAGGCGGACACAAACTAACCTTGTGTGTATGAAATCCTGAATAGATATATAGACAAAATAAACGGGTATTGGACGCGCCGAGTTGGTGGAAGGATCTTCTGTTTTACTTTCATCCCATATATATGTTGGTCTATGAAAGGCATGCATCATTTTCTTGTTTAGAAACAATTTCACAACGACATGGATTCATTAAATTTTTATAGGCTGGAGAGTGGCAACAGGCGAACGAAGTGCAGGGGGTGAAAAGATGACGATGTAATGTTGTCAGGAGCAGGAGAACTTTTCAAAACACATCGTCGTCTAGAGGGATTTTATTATACTTTTTGCTACCCGGCTATCATAACAAATGATAAAAGTTTTCAAGGGGTGGCTTAAGAATAGTGGATAGTCTTCGTATGGGCCGGCCAACGCGAATGCGAATTTCCACATTGTTTAAACAAGATATTGGATTGGAATAACTGCGAGGTGGTGATGGGGTCGTAAATGTAAAGTTCTATTTGTTTTTATGATTTTCAAGGGAATGGGAAATTTTATGGGGTTTATGGGAGTTTTTCTTGAAAAACTACCAAATTATCACAGCAATAGTACTAGGCAATCAACCATACGCAGTACTGAAATGAGACAACTTTCCCAAATTTATTTTCTCACAAATTACAAAGACAATATTTAAGCAATCTTCCGTACAACTTTACATAATTCCTATTATAGAATCCTACACAAATTCTTTCTTCTATTTAAATTGCACTTATTTGTCTAGAAAGTCTAAACCTACTGGCTATGGTCTACATACTTGCTCATATTCTAATTAAAATACAAAATTAATTAATATTGTTTATGTAAAAATTTTTTCTTATATTTTCGAGTTTCAATCATGATTACCTTGCCTTTGCATACCGCCGAGGCTATTATAAACATATCCCCAAAAAAATATCTATCAAACATCCATTTAAAACCACGAATTGGAGCAATCGATCGCAAAACTTTGTCAATATATTTGTCCTCTCTACAGGTAAACAATAATAACTGTTATTAAACTATGAATAATATTGGACACATATAGGGACACCTTTAACTAGGTTCTTGTAACACATGAAATATTATAGTAAAAAAAATTTATTAGTACTTTCACTGTTCTCTTTGTTGGACATGTCATTATGCAACAAAATAACACAATAACAGAAGAAAAAAAATTATGAATAGGAGCAAAAATGAAGCAGAACATCTTCTAGAATCAAGCAAAAACCTACACTTCCCCATTTCCTTCCAAAATTTTGATTAGTACCTCATGCATAATTCATCAAAGCAGCAACTTTGCATAAATATTGTACAATAAATCGCATGTATGCGGTGAAGGGTGATTGAATGGCACTATATGGTCGTTGGCTAGTACGACTTAAGACTCAGTTAAAGAACAAACCGACTGTAGAAAGTGTGTGTGTGTTCAGTGATTGTGTGAACGCTTGACTAACAGTATAGTACCGAACAAAAATCACAAGATAAAATTAACATACAGATCCTGCAAGTGTCCAGTTATCAAGGGTACTCCATACCACGACGATTATGTTTCTCTTGTATACGGTTTCCCTGTTCACCATTGTCTCCTTCGGTATGTATTTCCATATGCTACATTTCCATTTTGATATTAAATATCACACAAACGCAATTTGCCTAGTAAAAATGCACGTCCAATTTAAATTTCTCACCACCTGTTCGCCTTACATTCAATTATACTTTCTATTCATTAATTTTCGCTTTAATTACCTTGAGATTATGACAAATATTATAAGTTGGGCTGTTATTAAATTTGTTATTTAATAAAATCGATCTGATTACAAAACTAAAGTAAATGTACGATTAGAAATCAATTATTTGTTAAGATATATACAAAAGAAAGTACCAACGTTGAGAGTTTTCCATTTGGTTTTATTTTTTTACTAATCAATTTCTCTTTTGTTTTTCAGCTCATGGAGGGGTTCTGTTATCGGACGCCCCCTCATGTCCCGAACAGCATGGAGTTCAGGCGTACGCCCATCCAGAGTCTTGTAATTTGTTCTTCTTGTGCACCAACGGTACTCTGACTGTGGAACAATGCGAGAATGGGCTTCTTTTTGATGGAAAAGGCGCAGTTCATCACCACTGCAACTACCACTGGGCCGTACACTGTGGGGAACGTAAAGCAGACTGTAGGGAACCACATAGAGATTTTTACTTGCAAAAATAAAGTTTGATATTTGGTTTTAGTAACTCCAATCAGCACACCTGGGTGTGAGTACCAATTTGGTCTGTATCCAGACAGTGATGGTTGCAGCACTAATTATATTAAATGCGCCCATGGGGAACCACATGCCGAACAATGCGAACCTGGACTTGTATATGACGATAAAATTCATGGATGCAATTGGCCAGATCTTCTTTTAGACAAGTGCAATCCAGAAGGTGGGAAATATGTTGTGTTTTTGGTGCCAGTCTTATCTCTTTTTTTTTTCTAGCTGTTGTTGGTTTTAAATGTCCCACTAAGATTCCGCATGGCAGTCCTTCTGCCAAATTCTGGCCATACCCACGTTTTGCCGTCCCTGGAGACTGCCACCGACTTATCACTTGCGTCAGTGGACACCCAAGACTCATCAGTTGCGGTGAGGGTAAAGTTTTGGATGAGTCCACTCTCACCTGCGAGGAACCAGAGTTGGTGCCTCACTGTGCCAATCATATAAGAAAATAAATTGACCAGTTTTTGGGTACTTAAATTATTCAAAATTGTCATTTCGTTTGTAACACTGAAAAATAAAATTCCCCTCCCTTTTAATAGATTATTTTATTCTCTTTGAGTTAACACTCTAATTTCCAACTGCTCGTTATCACTTTCTCTTTAGTTTCGTTAACTGTTATTTTTATTGAAAAACATCCGAATAAATACACATTAATTAATTGAATGTATCTTTGTGAATGCAGAAACAACAGAATCGCCACTCCATTTTTCTAATTTACATTTTAGAAAATTGATAATTTACATCAGGATCTCAAGGCTATGAAATCGGAAGATTAATTCTAGCCGGGGGCTGAATAGAAAACCATTTTTATTGGATGTTTTTTCATAAATATTATTACAACTTTGCATATATTGATTTGTGTAAATTACATAAGTGATATTCAATTGAACAATGGAATTTTCCGTATAATCCAAATTGTCCACAATTTCTAAAACAATTACCCAAAAAATTGACTACACACGAAAACAAGCGGCAATAATTTATATGATATTAAAACAGAATGAAAGTATTTGATTATAATAAGAGTGTGGAATAGAACAAGATTATTAATAACATTTTCACAAAAGAAGAAACTTTGTCATGTTATTGACGTTGTTTATTTTTCTTTTCCATTTCTACCGTACCTACTCTACATTGCAGTATATAAGTAAATAAATTTTAAACAGAAGCAACACAATAATTTATATAGCCAAAGAAGGTCCACACGGTATGGACGGACACGTATAAAAGTTGAAATACTGACCTAATTGTTTAGTTTACTCTTTACCTTCTGGTGGTACCATCAGTACCCGCTCGAGTGTAGTGTTTCTTGTGATTCCATCTATTTTAACAATAGTTCCATACATGTGTACTTAAACTAGTGGATTTTAAACCCTTAAAATGAAGGTAAGTCACCCTATAAAATCACATTTGAACCTTGCATGACTCTTTCGAAGGTCAAGGCCGTTCATCGTCCTTTCACAACAAAGAACCCAATTGCCCATAGATTTTCGTTCTTCTTATCCGTAATTAATCTATTAGCAACGGTAATTCGAATGTGAAACTGCACTCTTCAAGCGGGTTAATGTGCTTCATCACTCTTTTGTCTGACCCACATCCGCATTTATGTCTTGTGCATTAGATTCGTGATTTCACCATTACGCTTAAATACATTTAGCCAGCTAAATGCATACACACATCTAGGCCACATTATATGCAAAAAAAACACTCATCATCAATCCTCGTTTTCAGATCATCGTACTTGCTGTGCTCGTTGGATTGTCAACGCAACTTGAGTACCGGCCCAAATTGAATATGATGCGTGGACCATCTCCGCTCGCTTTGCACCGTCGTCAGCATTTAACAGCTGACAGTGTGCCACATTACACAAGCAAATGGCCACAGAGGCCGCCGATGAGATCGCGACCAATTCCTGTTCATATGAAACACAAGATGCCTATAGGAGTGCCGCCACCGTCCAGACCAATTGCGCCTCCGGTACGCAATTATTACAAGACCCAGAAGAAGATTAAAGCGACCATTGTTAAACCGCACGTTATTAAGCCGGAGAAGACCTACCTGACGCTACCGCCTATTACTTTACATGGACAGAACTTTGATCATCAAGTTCACTCGAATGTTATTTCGACTCATTCAAATCCGATTCAACAAGTTGGGGAGAAGGGGCCGATTCATACTATTCCAGCACCGAATTTAAGTCCGGCCGACAGGCCGAATAATATTGAGATTATGAAACCACAAAAATCGAAAATTGTAGGAGAATTCCATCAGTACCAAGTGACTGAACCTGCTAATGAGGTCTCGGTAATTAATCAACAGAATTTGTACCAGGCCGATGTGCAGCCGCAACAACAATTGTATTATATGACGGATTCAATTAACTTCCAGCCACAGAATGTTGAAGTTCAACAGTCGAATCCGAAGGAGTTGCTTCAACTTTTAGAACAACAGCCAACGTACCTTCAACAGTTCGCTTTCCCAGGTCAAACTGTGGTACAACAAACGCCTTTGTTCCAACCAGAAGTGAATTATGTGCAACAAGTGCAGGCTAATGACAAATTGAGCATCAACCCCGAGTTCCAATCGTTTAATTACGATGAACAACAACATCAGAAAGCTCAACAGTCGAGAAGACAGACAGAGTATTCAGCAGAAGCGCAGCAATTCAATGCAGCGTTGGAAAATAGCGCAGTGCAGCAAGCGGACGTGTTGGATCCGGTGGCCCAGGCGAGTTTTATTCAGAAATTCTTCGATACTCGCACGAATGAAGAAGAGAACGACGTGGAACCGGACGCTAAACCATCTCCTGAACAGGATACCAAGCAGGAGTTGCTTTCTTCAGCGTACTATTCTTCGCTTGCCAATCAGGAAGCGGCTGACACTTTGGCCACTTTACAAGCAGCTGGTAAAGTGAACAGCAATTTAATGAAGATGTCGCAGAATGTTGGTGGCAGAAATTCGATGAGGATCTTTGTGCCGGATGACTCAGAGGAAACGAGTGAGGAGCATGGAGTTGTGATGGCAAAGAAGACGAATTCAGAAGAGTTTGTGGATGAAGATGAAGAAGATGGGGAATTGGAGGAGGAAGAATATTCGCAAGAAGATGAGAGTTTTGGGCATAAGTTGAAACCCAAACATAACTAATTAATTCTCGTTATTAATTTATTTATTTATTGCTTGTTTTTTATTTGTTGTTGTGGAATAAAATGTATTGTTTTCGAGTTGACGTTATTTTTTGTCAAAAATGAACAACTTTCGTGAGAAATCTTCATTTTAGTTGTTTTAAGAACTCTTTTATTTTTATTGTAGAACCAAATTCCAAACTTCTTCAACGCCTGTTAGCTAAACGAACAGCCTCGCATAATGAAATCCTTTCAGAAATGCAGTCGATCTTCAAGGAAATTAACGGTAACATAGAGAAAAGCATTAGAACCGAGGGCGAAAACTTGCAAGAATTTCTAAACAGTGTTCAACTGCAAGTGGCAAATAATTTAGCAGCGTTTAAAAGTTTGCCCATGAATGAGAATGTGTTGAATGTAGAGAAAGCTGAAAAATTCATGAAAACCCTTATGAAAATTAACAATCTTCGTACAAAGAAAATTCAAGAGTATATAATATTTTTAATCAGGTTGGAGCACGATCGATCTGAGAAATTCAAATTAGTTTATCGTGAAAGTTATTTAAAATTACTGGATGTATCACATTTGTTGCCATTTGAATTGCAAAGTTATTTCCAAAGTGAACTGCTGGTTAATTTATAATTTAACGGTACTTTTTATTGAATATTGCATAGGAAATTGTTTTAGCGTTTCAATCAAATTACATTAAATAATTTTCGATGTTATTACGATTTGGAGCATTCATTAAAATTGCAAATAGAAAATGATATCATTTCGTGGTCGCAGGAAATTAAAATGATACAAATCGAAACTAGAGAGCACATGTGGGCCATTTTAGTTAAAATGTTAATTAGGTGGTTTATTATGGAATTTTGTATTATAGTGAATTGGAGGATAAAAGAGTAAATGAGGTTTTGCAGAAAACTGCAAGGGAGCTTTTAATTGAAAATTTGATGGAATATTTAGCGGTTATTAAAATTAAAACTAATGACATTGAAATTCTTTGTCGAAATTTGGTAAATGCGGCTAAATTAGTCATTACGAATATATATTGTCAAACGTTAGAAAATCAGGATAAGATTTTTGAGGAAGTATTAAAATTAAGGTTCATCACCAAATCTTCACTAATAGAACAAGAAATTAATTTTCATATTAATACTAAAGAGGAGTTGGAAAATTTTGAGGTACCTACATTTGAAATTTTTCAGGATTTGTTTTTAAAATAAGCGTACTATTTTAAGGATGAATGTAACGCTTCCATTTCAAAAATGAAAACAGATATAAAGTCAATTGAGGATTTCTTGAAGACGGCTTGCTTACTGTGGAAGAACCACTTCCAACGAGTATCTTTAATCGAATCTTTAGTGTTGCAGGATCTAAAAAACGTTATTAAAAAGAACTCTTCAAAGACCAATGTGAGCTGTGCACATAACTGGTTATACATATAGAACTGTCTAAAGTCTAGTACATTCTCACAGGTGATTCAAATTAAGTTAACACTTGCTTTGGACAAACTAAGACAAGAATCTTCAAAAAGTAAACTGGAAAAATCATTCGCTTCTTCAAAAAAAGTTCTAAACCAATTAAAGACAAATTACCTGAAAAACTTTGGTTTAGAAATGAAAGTTGTTCAAAAGTATCGCACTTTCAGAGAAGCAGAAGCTGAAGTATTATTAAGCGAAATTGAATACTTTCTGAGCGATTATCCAAATCCCAAATTTGATGTCGATTTGAAAGACAGTAGAATAGATTTTTTCTCGGAAGATTTAAGTTTTTCAATTCATTCCGAAGACTCTAAATTGCCAGCATTTATTTATTATTTAACATTTCGTGTTGATGCTTTAGTGAATTGGAAATTTGGGTAAGATCGTTCGATTTCTAACATTTAGCCCAAAATTATCGCGTTTCAGGGTTTTAGAGGCTTTAAAAAGCTATTCACAAATTTTCAAAAAGAAAATGGATACAGATATTGAAGAATGGATCTCCCATAGGGAAAATTTTGCTAAAAAGAAACTAGATTTTTTATTGAAATTTAATGAAGATAAAGTTAACATTGTTTATGTGTCTTTCTATAAGACGCGATTGGAAGAATTACAAATACATGAAAAAATTTTAGAGGAACAAAAGCTTGTGATAAATTCAACCCCAGCTTGGTATAAATAAACTATTGTTTGCAATTTTAGTTGGCTAATGAGGAGTTATCCAAGTTAAGAATGCTTCTTAACTCTACTCTTGAAATATCAGCAAAGAATTTGGAAGAGACAACACTTAAAAATGAAGACGAGTTTTATAAAAGTATCAGGACTTCAAAAAAGCTAAAAAGCGTTGTTAAAGACTTTAAAGCAAAGTTAACAAAACTAAAGGAGAACAATTTTCAATTATTTTTGGCCTTTTCCGATATGATGGAAAACTCTTCAAAAAAAATAAGGTCCTCAAGTAATTTGATTTTGAAATCCATACGGTATTAGGGTTTTTTGATATTATTAAGGATGTCTCTTTATGGGGATGTGTTTTATTTTAGATTATTTAAAGATAATGGCAACTTTAATAACGAAGAAGCAAAGATCTTTATAAAAACTCTCACAAAAATTAATAAAACCACAGAAAAATCATTCTCCACCATAAAAAAGCAAATAGAAAAAAGGGAAACCGCATTTAACGAAACCGTGAACTCTGAACTTCTTCTTTTCACTTCAAAGTAGTCCTATACGATTACAATTCAACATCATAAAAAGCATTTAATCGTTTCCAGCTGCTTACAAGTTGAAAATGAAGTGAAATTTAATGAAACGTTTACAAAAACAGTAAAAAAACTAAAAATGAACATATTTATCGAAACCAGTAATTTTAATACGCACATTAACTCAATTTGCCAGCATTTAGAAAACTTTCAAGACATATCTACTGTTGAAAACTTGACAATACACAAATTTCAAAGCCATTTCCTCCAAACTACCTCGAAACTGGACCAACTCGCCTCCAATTTCAGTTCAAATCTCACAAAATGCGAAAAGATTTTATTTCAAGCAAATGAGGACATCAGATCGTTATCTCAGGTATTAGCGACAGACACTTGGTGACAATACGGAAGGCTCTCTATACCAATCCGGGTCCCTTTCAACTCCTCGTCGTCTATAGAACGAATTCTTGATCACCTGCTGTCTCCCATAGTTGGTCTTTGTCATTGTCTTGCTGCAATCCCACATATTCCAGCCGTAACGGAAGTTGGACGTCTCCGGAAAATAGTAACGATGCTCTGGTATCAATTTAACGCGCTCTTTTAAGTAACTTATGCGGCCATCTTTGTTCAGACCTGCGAAATAGCGATTTAAGCGGTAAATTTGTATGGATCCAAGTGTGGGGGCGGACCTGTGTAGATCAATCGAGTGACGGCGGGCTCGACTGGCCTCATAATGCCTCGTTCGACTTCCGCCACCAACGGCGGTTCAATTTCCTTTTTCAACACAACATGCCGTGTCGCATTTCTATAATTATCAATACGCTTCTGTTTTAGTTCGTCTAATAAATGTTGTGGTACAGTCTTCGTGTTTATCTTATTAGCAATTTCCTCCAAACGGGATTCGTTCCTGTGGAACCATTTAAGGCGGAGAAAATTCTCCTTCTCGATTGACGCAATCCAGCATTGCTGGGCGATGGGATCCATGTGGCGGCCCATTTTGATCACTTGAATTTTAAACTTTAAAATAATTTTGACAAATGACTGTCTTTTCTAGGGGATTTACATCGAAGTAGAGAATGAAGTGTGCGCGATTTTTGAGCAACTTAAAAAGCGCTTTCAGGAGAATCGCGAAGAGAAAATTGAGAAGTTATTGAATGCCGTGCGGAATGCACGAAATTCGCTTTTCCTCTTCTGTTCTAACACTATTCGCAAATATTATTCAAGTGTTGAAGAAGAGTTTAGGATGTTTATCCAAGAGAAATTGAACTTTGTTAAGGAAATATCGCAAAACATTGAAACATCTTACATATGTTTGCATGAAAAGTTAAAGATAATGTTTGGTCATCCGAAAAATGTGCGATTTTTAAATGAATTAGAAACGGAATTGGACAATTTGGAAGCAAGGTCGAAAAGCGATTTATTTAGTGCGATAAAAACGATTCAGGTTTATTGGATTCACGTAAACAGATTAAAAATTAGCATATTTATTTTATTAGGAAATCGCGCGTGAAAAGCACGAGGTTGTTGTTAAAGAGCGGGAAAAGTTCGTCGATGATTTTGAACAATTCTTAAAGGTGATAGATTTTTTTGAAAATTTTCAAAAGAATGCTATTGGAAAGGAGGACGATAATGTCGGTAATTATGGATTCAATTTAAAAAGTAATATGTAGACAGTAATAACTAAATCCCACTTTAACCTTCAGTTATTTTAATGAGAAATGAATTGCTTGATAAACTATGTGAAGACGTGCATGTCCAAGTAATTATTCCGATAATTATCGACACATTTTCAAATCGATTTTTTAAGGTTGTTGAAGAACTGATAGATAGTTTGTTAAAATACTTTTCCACATTAGAAACGGAATGCTTAGAGAGACGACAACAATTTAGGGAGACTTGGAGGTGGGATGTGGAGACCATAAAGTCTCTTTTCACAGTTAAATACGACGAAAGAAAAGACAAAACATTGTAGAAAAATTCTTTATTAAAAACCTATATTAAATATTATATCAGTTCGTAGACATTGAATTTACATTTCGAATTAACTCAAAAAACAAAATTGTGAGGAAAAACAAGAAGAATAAATATTTAAAGAAAGTTGAAAAATAAAGGAACTAGACATCATAGGAAGGGGACAAGAAGAGAAAAAACTAGCATATATAGAAGAGAAAGTAACATGTAGAATTATTTACAATTTTATTTTCTTGATTTCTTGCCTGGCTTTACAATTGGATCATCTTTGTACCAATCCTCACTGGAAAATTCAAAGACATTAATAACTGTCATTTGATTGTGAAAAACGGCTTTTCTTACCATCCAGGAACATTTTCGGGAGCGTCACACCGTTGCGTCTCCTCATTGTACACTTCCCCGACTTGACATCCTAAATCTCTTGGCTCTTTTCCATTTAAGCACACATAGAATCGCTGACAATCGGTGGGATGAGCGAATTTTGGATGGATAACCAAATTTCCATTTCCATCTTTTTGGCCTTCACTTGGACACTCAAAACCGTCCTTCAATTTATCTAGAAAAAAATCAAGAATTTAGTTTGAGGAGTTAAAGAGTGTTGAAATTGAAGACTTACTTGAAGCCTCGATGCATCCTTGCCGGCCGGCGGAATCAGGCCAAACGCAAGTACCGGAGTACTCATCGAAATGCAAGCCAGCAGTACAAGTGATTTGGGTGTACTCTCCTTCAATACAGTTGTAGAATTTGTTGCAGACTGCTGGATCTTCATGGGCGAAGAAGCCATTACGACGGGGACAAACGCCTTTGGGCTTTGGGGGTTCTAGAATTTCAAAAATCTCATTAAGTACCGCTCCCTTTGACAGATTGTTGATACTTACGTAGTTCGGTACGGTCCCCGCAGTCCACGTTAAACGGCTGATCGCATTTGTTTAACTTTCTGATCAATGGATCGAAGACGAGACCATCTGGACAGAGTTTTTCCGTTGCCACGCCATCGTTGCAATCGTAAAATTTGTCGCACTGACGTGGATCTTCGTATTGACCGTCCTTTGGGGGACATTTGAATGACGACTGTCCGTCTATAAAAAATTTTTTATTCAATTAATTTTGTCAGAGAAAAATTGGTACTTAGGTTTATATAACAAATCGGTGGGAAAGTGAAAGGTGGCTTAATTTTGTAATGCAGAAACCGGTCTCTCACTTAGGATCGTAAGCCGAATTCGGACGTTTTTTTACCTCCCAAAAGGTTAAATAAAACAAACAAAATTAAACAGCAGGTAAAAGTTTCGAAAATTGAATTATTCAAGAGACAAAGAGATGTGTGGTTTTGTCATCAGATCTATAAATACTTTCACCTTTGATGAAGGACTTGATTTACCTATGACAAATTTTTTACTATAGGGAAATAGCGCAGTTTTCCACTTTCTCTCTTACATAACTGCATTGAATTGAAAAAATGAAGGAAAATTTCTACTTACTGACTGCGGCAACGATGGCCAGAACGGCAAACACGAACACCTTCATTGCGCTTTTGTGGTGTTACTGGCAGAAGAAAGTCACTAAAGTTTTTTTTCGGTGCAAAGAGGTAAGACAATGTCCACCTCTAAATGTTAACTGCAGGAATAGTTTGAGGACTGGTATTTAAGAACTTGCAGACGGCTGAACAGCCAATGATTGTACAAGAATATTAATGAAATTGATAATTCATATTCTATGTGAACGATTGTGCGCTGGCCCCCCACACAATTTCCCTACACATACCTACAAACAACTATAAATGGTGAAATATACGTACGCGCTTTGATACTTTTTTATGATCAATTTTTGTAATACTAAATTGCAATTTCCTGACTTATATATGTATATAGGGTGTGAAATAGTTTGTTTCCTAGTCAAATGCTTTAGTTTTTATTTCTTTAACCTTGGCCGGGACTTTCTTTTCCTTATTTTGTGAATTTTCGAAAAAATCTCAAACATTTTTTGTGTAATTGAGTTATGCGCAATTTTACGGTTAATTATTGAAGGGTAATTTAATTTCAAGAATGTTTTCAAGCTTATTGATTATTGATTTCTTATCAGTCGAAATTTTTTCCTATAAATTTTTCAATGCCAAGTACTTTCACTTTAAAATGAAATTATATTGATACGAAAAGAAAAGTTTTACATAATAACAGTGTAATGTATAGAAAGTGTTAGTTTTTGGCTGAGGGCCACTCTTTTTCGGCTCTTTAAACAGCGATTGATAAGAAGCGTATTTTCCTGTATGGCAAATCTGCAATTGCCCGCCAAAAATGTGACCGAGTTTCGAAAAGCGCACAAATTTACATGAAACTCTCTATAATTAGTTATTTAATAAATAAATTTATACATAACGTATTATTGTAATTCAGTTAATCAACTTTATTAATTGCTTACATAATTTTTGAATAAACGTTTTTGTCTGTTGCTACTTTCTGTTAGGAAATGTCAATTTTCCTCCGTTAATTAAAAATGTTCTCAGGATTATAAAGTGAAAGAATTTTTTTCAAGGAAAACAGCACAAAATTCTAACATTTTTACTTAAAATTAAAACGGATCAAGGTAAACTAATTTGCAAATCTTTGTTACTTAATCGGAACTGAAGAGTCATAAACAATTTTTTTAAGAAAAAACTATTTTTATTTTAACAAAATTAATACAAAATAATTAATTTACTCCAAGTCTTCTTCTACAGGCGCATGTTGGGGCGCTTGACGATTTCCAGACGGCCTGTGCGGCTTCCTGCGACTCACTTTGGTGACTTTTGGTTTTGGGGTTGGAGGATTCTCCAATTCTTCAAGTTGTTTGTCAGTTAAACGGCCCTTGTACCAATCAGCACTAAAAACCAAAAAATTACTCACTGATTTTTGATTTACAAGTCTTTTTGCTTACCATTCTGGCACTTTCCTCGCCCATTCGCATTTCTTTCCTACATCATCGAACACTTGTCCCAATTTACATCCATTCCTCCTGGGCGTATCTCCATTGATACAAACATAGAAAAATTGACAATCATCAGGATCAGCGTATCTAGGATGAGTTAAGGCTTCAGATTCATTCACTTTTGGACAGTCAAACTGGAAGACTTCTGTAAGAAAAACTGTAAAAATTTAAACAAGGAAAAATTTTAAACTCGCCTTCTGAAGAACATCCACTTCGTTTTGCCTCATCTGGCCAAGAACAAATACCGGCCTTCTCATTGTAAACCAACCCATTTGGACAAGTGATCATATTGAATTTTCCATCTACACAGTAATAAAATTTATCGCAAATATTGTTCTGTTCATGCCCAAAGTAGCCGTTCTTCCTTGGACAATGTTCACTGGGCTGTGGTTGTTCTAAATCCAAATAAACATTTAAAATCTTCACAAAATATCGAAACAATATGTTTATTACGTAATTTCGGACGTGATGAGCAATCAATATTGAACGGTAGATCGCACTTTTCATACTCAGTGCTGAAATCATTGAAAACCATCCCATCCGGGCAAAGTTTATCTTTGATCTGGCCATCGATGCATTCGTAGTATTTGTCGCATTGTTCAGCGTCCGCAAAGTAACCGTTCGGTTCAGGGCACTCATCGGACACCTGGGCGTCATCTTCGACCGGTTCGGGACTTTTACGACGCGTTGTCGCCTTATTATTATTCCTAGCCGCTTCTATTGCCACAGCTGCAACAACAATTGACAAATTCTTCAAGCACGAAATGCCTTGAGAGGCAGATATGTGAAAGTGATTCCTTGGAATCTTGAATTCTAATTAAAGGTCAACTAGTAAACAGTCATAAAAAGCAATTACCAACCGATTTGCCCAGCATTTCCGACTGGAATTAATATTTGACAAAGAGCGCAAGGTTACAAGAACCGCTGGTCGAGAGAACCAGTTTTTCGCCTTTCTTCATCTTAGGCGTGTTTTTGTGGTCGAAATGTGGCGATTTTTATGCTTGATTTTCGTTCAAAACACAACTTTCTTTCAAATCTCTCGTTAAACTCTATTAATTATAACGGTTGACCTTAAAAACCGCTTTTAAACCTACTAACTATTTGATTTAAAGACACAAAGAAATTCATTGTATTTCTAAAGCGTACAATTTTGTGCAAATTGAAACAATGTTGTATACGTAATTATTTTCACTTTCACATTAAAGAATTTCGGATCACTTACCAGCTACAAGAAGCAGTAGAATTGACGAATTTAAAAAGCGGACCATTTTGCGTGTATGATCAGCTGAAGCGAAACTTAATAAATATTTTAAAAACCACTTTGCGAGTGATTTGAACGTATTTAACCTTGCCAACGACACTCCAACACAAGAATAGGTTGCTTATGGGTGTTAAACTTGAGGAACGGATGTGTTCTGTGCTACACTAGAAGGGGACTGCACAAATAACAATGCATTTTGGCTGCTGGCTATACCAAACACTCTCCAAACGCTCGCCAAATCGACACACAAGTCGACTTTTCCCCAACCTGTCAGTGAAAAATGTGAAAATTCGCAGTTTCATGTCATCATTTAAATTTCTGTTAAGAAAAAATTTCAAAAACTATTTCTATTTGGCTGGACAATTGAAGAATGTACTGAAATTGGCGGGAAAGCGGATTACGCTCCCGATTTTGGCACCTTCGCTGGTCCGCACCCTCAGCCAGAGGCCCAAAACGGAGCCGGATGATAACGATGTCCAGAACAACGTTGAAACGTTAATTCTCCTTGCCAAAGAGGCACTTAAACAGGGAGAGACGGAGAAAGCGGAAGCGATCTTAGAAATGGGTGCGAAAATCTGCGACGAGTATGGAACGTACGCAAATTTACCATTCATTTACGATATTTTGTCGATGGTGGCTTTCGCATTGGACGATTTGCCGAAATGCGAAGCGATTTTAGTGAATGCAATTGAAAAATTAATTAAAACCGGCTTAAATGAAACGGACACGTATATTATTGATTTCAAATTACGTTTGGCCAGAATTTATAATTTAAATAATCAAATGGATCTGGCAGAGATGGGATTTAAAACGTGTTTGGCAATACAGGAAGGGAAGATATTAGAAGGCGATTTGTCGAATAGTACGGGTATTTCGTACATAAATTGCTCCTTTTGGTACGGTCTGCACAAAATCCGAAGGGGTGAATTTAAGGAGGCGAAAAAACTGGTGAACAACGCTTACGAATATTCATTAAAAATCAAAGGATTGAACTCTTACCAAGAGATGGTGATTTTGTACACCTTAACCGACCTAAATATGAGCCTTGGCGAGTTTAATTTAGCCCTGGAGAACATCCACAGTGCAATTTTATTAGCGAAAGGCACTGGAAGTCTGGATTTGGCCAGTTGTTATTTGAAACTGGCAAAAATCTACCGCGAATTAAACGTTTGCGAGAGTGCTAAAAAAGCGGCCACTGAAGCGCTCAAATTGGCACTTCTCTTCTCTGAATTTCAGACAGGAGACGAAGCACGTGCAATCCTTCAAGAACTCGACGCATGCAAACAGGAAAACCATTGATTATTTCACCCTTAACTTTGGATCAATAAATAAAATGGAAAACATTTATATTGTGCTCATTTTAGCGCTTCATTGGAATTACGGTAATAAAAAATTGATTGTATATCGAAATTTTGTAATTAACTGTGTCGTGTTGCAGTCTTCGCCATCGATTGCTTTAAATGCATCTCCATCAACCACGATTACAAACCCTGCGATGATCCATTTCACAACAATTACACAACGGATATTTTCGAAGCTCCATGTATGGGCGGTCGAAAGGGGCGCGATGGCCAATTCCCCGCCACATCGTGTGTGAAAATAAACGGTGTTTTCGGTACAAACATGCCGATAAATTGTAATAATGTTGACACATTTTACTGAACACTACTTTACAGATGATAATGGGGACACAATAACACTAAGAGGATGTGCATTGGACAGTGGTACACTGACCACAGACACCGAATTAGTGCGAATGTCACATTGTGGCAGGTTTTATTACGATGGCAGGTATTTTTTGAGTACAGTTCCATGTTATAAATAAACATTCATCTCGATTTTCACAGATATGTGAAGGGTTGTGTGCAGAGTTGCAACGATGCGGACGCTTGTAATGCGAGCGAATCGATTTTTACTTCAACAATTCCCATTTTCCTTTTATCAATTTTTTGTTTATTAACAAAACTAGCAAACTAATTCCATTTTCCAAACAATTTTATTGCTTTCTTCAATACATTTACTTTACAATTAGAGAAAAATAAATACATTTTTATATATCTATACACTGTTAAATACACAAAAAATATCCAAAATTTTGGGAAGGGGACTAGACTAATGAACCGAAATTAAGTAAAAGTATGTGCACCACCACGTCTTTTAATTAATATGGAATTTGATTCTGATAATACTGTATCATATCGTAAGTACGTGTACGGAAATTAAGGAAACTGTTACGAATTATTTGTAACATATACAAAGCGGCCTCTTTGTCACTAGCTCCCGGATTAAATCGACTCCTCAACAATTTTATCGTTTGGCCACGGAAACACGGCAAACCCGTATCTAACATTAAAGAAACTAATGATATGATCGCCTCTTGATGCGGTCTCACCGCCAAATATGCTTGTACACATAAGTCTGAGAACCATTTAAATGGAGCCGCCTCCATTTTTCCACCCATTATCATCACCATTTCATCTGTTAATTTAATATCAGGCTCAAAACCTAAATTTCCACCCGGTGACGACTCAAACATAAATCCAAAGTCTGTAAAAATCCATTAAGTGACTTTGAATAAAATTTAGAAATTCAAACACATTACCAATGTGTATAATATGCCCATCAACGTCCAACATAATATTCCCATTATGTCGATCTTTAATTTGTAATAAAAATCCAATTACACTGTACGCTGCCATTGATATAATGAAATTCCTTCTAGCTGTTTGGAATTCTTTGGTACTTTCATCGCCATACTTTTTCAAAAAGTACTCATACATGCCGATATCCGTCTGTCGACCGAGCTGGTCACGAGATTTTGCATTTGGGACACATTCAATAACACCACAACCAGGCGCTGTTGCCACCACCCGATATGGGAACAGATACAAATTCAAACCGACAGTTTGAAAGACATTCTTAAATATTCCAATCACTTGTAATGCGAGCATATCTTGTCGCACATCGTCGCCGACTTTGAAAATAGCCGCTTGCCAAATTTCCGTGCCTAAAGACTGTAAATCTCGCTTCTCGTTTTTAGATATTGCCATTGCAATGTTTTCTAGTTCATTAATGCCGCATTTAACCACCTTGAAACGTGCTAAATAAGGCGCTTTTGCGGCACTTTGCATTGGAATACCGCTGGTATAGTCGATATCCAAAACCATCGCTTCAGGATTGCTTGGTAGATAACAACCAGGTTGAACCTACAATCAAAACCACACAAAATTAAATCGATTTCAAAAGAAATCCATAGAAAACTTGCTTTAATTTTGCTCAACGCTTCTTGACAAGCACGTTTCCTAGCCGGTCCTTTCGGATACGGTCTAATCTCTCCGGAAATATTTGTGATTTTCTCAAAGAAATCAAACTCTCGTTCATAAAATAGTTTCGCAGGACCGGAAAGTTCGTCTAAAATACTTTTCGAAAGTGCTTCTAGCACTTCAAACAACTCAGCTACAAAATAATTTTTTATCCATCATTTTCAATACAATTTTAACAAATATACCATCTTTTTGTTGCATATCCTCGTCAATAAACATGTTAGTCTTCATATTCCAAATCAATTGATGTGCGACAACTTGCGACTTTTTCGCAATCCATTTAATAAACTCAGTAACATAACCCATCTTGTCATGTCTTAATGCTTGCACCAATTGCGGTATGTAAAACAAGACCGCATCGGCTGGATAAGAACCTAATACTCTAACAGCATATTGTGCGGAAATTGGATGTGGAGGAAATTGTCTACTGAAATATGCCAAAGCCTGAAAAACAACTCGATTTCCATCAAAACTCTCAACACCAATTTATCAACTAATTTTACTTGTATTGGCGAAATTCTGGCCCATGTTAACATATGAACTAATTTCGTGCTGTCTTGTAGGATAATTTCAGTTGCTGCTAAATATTGCAACGCTTCCGGTATATGTGAAACACTCACCGGATCGGATTGGACCATTGTCTTCACCTCGCTGATGATGGCATCGTTAATCCTGAATCTAAACACAGAATCAACATTTTCCTTTAACATTCCTTAATTTCTCTTACCTGCTGGGTAAATGGACAGCCAAAACCGGTGAAATATTCCACGCTAATCTCGTATAATCATGCCATTGTTTGTCAGTAATCGTTTTCGCACGCCACGAAGCGATTTGATCCTCTCCACTAATTTGCAATTCCGGTCGACTAGTTGGATTCAACCAAACAACCAAAAATTCAATTTCCACAGCTAACAATTCCAATATTAAATTCCTCTTTCTTAAATAACATTTTACAAAGTTGTCCGCCATTGGAACACGTTTAGATTTCGCTGATCGTTTACTCAATGTCGCTGTACTATTCGACAATGGCACTGTATTAATCCAACCAGTTGTTGGACGATTAAAATCACCTGGTTTCACCAACTCCATCGTTGGTACAGTCGATAGAGGCGTTGTCGGACCTAAATCTAAATCTGCACATTTCAGACACACGAACAGAAAGAGAGAAATACGAAAAAGAATGTTAGTCAAACAACACCAAATCGTGCAGGCAAACTAAAAGTGCAATTAAAATTCACAACATCAAAATTATTTACCTCCAACATCGCTTGCTTTTAAATATTTCTTGTCAGTATGTAAAGACTGCCAAAATTTCGTTAAAGTCGTGATATCAGCACGTAATTCAGCTTCAGACTGGGTTGGGCAAGTAACTGGCTTACAAAAATAATCCAAACAACAACAATAAATCCGCTCTCGTAGGACATTCTTAGACAGACTTTTCGGTAAAATATCGCCTTGAAGTAGCGACAAACCGCAATTCAACAACCTAAAACATCGTTTTAAGAGTGTTTTTTATAAAATCTTTTGTTCTTACTTGAATCGAACTCCCACAGCGGACACATGTCTAGTTTGACACGGCGGATCATTCCCTACACACATCGCCAACGAGCGATGTATCAAAGCGGCAAGCATTTCAACCTTCTCATAACTACTATACTTAACAGTCTCAACTAAATCACAAATAAATTGAACCCATATACCATGTGGCTTGACAAATGGTGGATTTGGCTCCAATTTACATCCTTCATACGCAGCTAATGGACTTGTAAACGTTTCTGTTACCGAAAATAATCCTATACGTTTTTGTACCGTACAATTCCAAGCTGACACCATTTCTTGTAAGAAACGAATCTCCAATTCAGGTTTCGCTGTTATTAACCATTGCCAACACTCCACAGCCGTTCTCATCGCTTCCACTGTGAATAATTCCACTTGGGAGTGGGCAATACAATGTAATAAACCACGATTTAGTTCCGATGTTGAAATTAACAATGCAGTCGCATGCCAGAGTGCATCGCGATGCATTTTATCATTTCTTTCATTACAAGCATCCCATACGGATTTGATTATTGTATTTACACCTTTTTCTCTTCCCTCCGTACCAAAAGCATTCAACATTCCAATTACTTCTCCAATGTATTTGGATCGTTTTGACATTAATGTTAGCATTTTGGATGAATCACTTTTAACGCATTTCACACGCTTTTCCAGCATTGACCCTGTCAATGAACCACTGGAATTATTCAACGAACCAAACTCGATAATCGTCTCCAAAGCCATTGATAAACCGGCATGATGTTCAAAGAACAATTGTATTTGTAAGTTGTTTTTGTACTCTAGAATGTTGGACCGTGTCCATTCCGGAGCCCATTTCATTGCTTCCCGAATAATCCGTTCGGAATGCTGTGCAAAATCTTTAACAATCAACTCCCTCGCCCCTAAAGTATCCATAAACTGAATGTAAAACGATGTATTCGGAATACGAAACATTGGAGTCTCCTCATTGGGATCCAATTCCAAAGAATAAGATAAAACTTGAACAATATCTAACATCGTCCACAAAACCCTGCAAAAATAAACGATTTATTCCAGTTTTTACATCATTTTAAATCCCTTACTTTCTACTCCACAACAAATGAGGAAAATTCTCTATTAATTTCACCAAAAATTTATCACAAACCCTTCGAATCTGTTTATGTGGATGATTGAAATTCACATGCAAAAATTGTGCATGTGCCTCTAAATCACTCTCCCTTTTCTCATCTTTCGGTTTATTTTTCATTACTTCAATAAACTTATCGGAAACTCGTTCACTAACCGACGATATACAAATCCACATTCCCGCTTTATCTTTTTGCAAAGCCGTATCGGTTAAATAATCATTAATAATTGGTATCAAACTCGGCTCTTCTGACTGTTGCACCCTGAAACAACCCACACAATAAAACTAGCAACAAAATTTCTATTCCTTCTAAATCACCTTAACGTCTCGACCCAATAAACACTCAACAAAAACGTGCATTGTGCAAACGACAATTTATTCACCGTATTCGTAACTTCTGGTGCTGGATGCATTAACAAATCCAATATCTGCGTTCGAAGTTCATTCAATTCATTTATCGACACACTTTCATTCCTCACAGCACTCGTGTACTGTAACTCTCTCATCTCCGATCGACTTGATGTCGATGAAACCAATGGCGGTGATTTAACTGCAATTTCTTTCACCGCTTCATACCAATCCTGTGGCCAAAGTCCCGAATCGGCCGCTGTAAATCCCATTATAACACAATACAACCAGAAATCACGAAACAATTTATGTATTCTCGGTTTTGGATTTTTTATTGGCGGTAAACGACGTAACAGGATCGCAATCACTGGTATCAAAACTCCTAAACTTCCCGCTGAATTGGAAGCTTTCACACCAGGCGATTTATCCGACGCCCTTTTCCCCTCCAAACCCAATTGCACAAACAACTCCAACAACCGCCCTAACAATTCATTCATCTGCTGTTCCCCTTGAATATTATCCGCTATATTTGCCAATGCATTAATAACCGGCTGCGAAACATGCCTATACTGCCCTTTATCCGAATTGTTCCCATACGCCACACTGCTACTCTCCACTGTAATCATCGTGAACATCTTCATAACCACCTCGTAAACATGCGATTCGCATTGTGCGATTATCATACATCCCAACTGTTCAACAATCAGTGTATCCAAAGCACTGGGCACACGACAAAAACGCTGCTGGAAAAACTGTAAAATCGTGTCCGTTGTTTTCGGTGTACCTTTCATCGAAATCGCCACATGTCCCAACATGATAACAATATTCGTTGAAATCAACGTTGATTCACTGTCACTTTTCTCAGCTGTAAATAAACGATTCGAAACAGATGCCACTAAAGCCCGCACACAATCCGGATCCATACTATGTGCCGCCTCCAAAGCGTAACATAAATTCTCAATTGCAGCATCACGAAGTTTCTCAAACGCGGATTGTGTCGATGTGATGGTTTTATGGGGATTTTTCACATCATTCCCATAATTGGACACTTTAATTGTATCTTTATTATTTTTCTCGTTAAACTGTCGATGGAGTTTCGATAGAATCGGTGACGGTGTGATAAGAAAATCACGTAAACAGAAAATCGAATTGGATGCAATGTTGGGGAATTTTTGAGCCAGTTTTCCGAGCCCTTCCAAACACACCATCAGCAATGGCATGTGAGCTAAGACGAGGCGATAGCCGTGATTTGAGTTGATTTTCTCTGTTAAACGTGTACATAGACTGTCCGCCCCTGTTTCATCACCAATTGCCCATACTAGTAAGTCAACACAAGCGGCATTTGCCATTACATTCACCTTGAAGCGATTCACTAAAGCGTAATTACTCTCCCTGTCCTCCCGTTCACTAGCATCATGATTCCGGCTTTGTAACTCGGTTTGGCCATTTAAATACAGTCCTTTTACAAACTCCTGCACGTCTTTTGTAAAAGCGATCGGGAGATCCTTTTGTGGCTGCAGTAATTCACGCATTAATGTCACCATAACAAGATTAATGATCTCCGAGAACGTTTTGTAAGGGAATATTTGTATTTTACCGGTGACATAAATCTCTAATGAATTCTCATCTAAAAAATGCAACATTTCTTTGGTAAGCAGTTTTTTACTCATTGATAAAATCGTGTTTAAGTGATATTGTGGGAAGGTGATTTGGTTCTTTTTGTCTGTTATATCGTTGATCCTCAAATGAGGGAATTGATTGAAACTTGATCCAAATTTAGAGAAGAAGTAAGTTGTGGGATTGTAGTTGTTCAAGTTTTGATTGATGATCGAGGCTCGTTTTAATGAGTTTTTAGAGTAGTCAAGAGCCCGATCGACAGCGTCCAAACCTGTTTGTGCTGTGATCGCTAGAATGTCAACAGTTGCTGCTAAATTGCCGGACAAACTGCGTGGAATGATAGAATGGAAGTTGCTGAAGCTGCGTTTGTAGGCGTTTTTGTATTTGACGTCGTTCTCGCTTAATGGAGGAGCCGGTTTGGGAAAGATGCGACAGATTAACGGTGGGTCGCTTGTGCAGAAGCGGCCCATGGCGCGGGCAAGGCCTATTAGGACTGGTAAGCTGGTCTTGCAGACGAATAACTTGGTGGAACTGTTGGAATTGTCAGGATCTTGTAATCGTATGATGTTTTTCGTTAATGAAACTAAGCAGTCCACTTGGGTGGTGAGGATCTCCTCACGGGCGTTTTCACATCGCACTGCAATGTCACTAAGGAGTGTGTTGAGGCAGAAGCTGAACTTTTCGGCGACAGGAATCCCTAGGAAAAACATTAGAGAATGTAAGAAAGGAAGTTTAATGAGTTGATGACTCACTATCGCTCTCATTCAACTTGACCTCGTCCACCCACGTAGTCTTTTCCAACGATTTAACCAAACGCAACAAATACGGTAAGATTTTCTCCTCATGTTGCAGTCCAGACTCCAAAAAGTAAATTCCCAATGCAATAACAGCATCCTGTTGACGACTGTTGATTAACAACGATCCGTTCTGATGTTCTGATGGACATAACGAGTACAAAGTTTGCACCTAGAAGGGACACCTGTGTTAAAGTAGTTAATTGGGTCAATTTACACTTACTTTTTCCCAGGGTGTGTTTTTGATGTTGGCTAAAGAGCGTGCCAAATGCAATACGGTTTTGTGGAAGAATTGTTTGTTATCTTTGGCCATTTTACCACCACAAATGAAACATTAGACGTTGAATTCAAGACGAACAGACACTCATTATTAATGTACAAGGTTGTTTATTGCGTTTATTACAAAGGTGAAGTTTATGTGACGTTTGTTATGACATTTAGGGTTGAGGGTTAGGTTTTGTTTTGTTGGTTGACTACAACCAAACCAGTCAAATGAAAATAAAGTTATAATTGTTTAAAACCGTTTTTATTTATTTACTTTGTACAGGAAAATGTTGAAAATAATAAACTGAAACATTTTTTAACCGGTATTAACAATAAATTGATATTTGTTATATGCATTTTTGTAGTTCTAACTTGATAGTTCTGGTGAACATACCAAATTGTTTGAATGAGGGTACGTGAAGAAAACGTATACATTTTTAAATTTGGAACACGTCTATTCATTTAAATTTTATTTGCTAAATGAGCTTGCAATATAACAACACAATAAGGCCCTGTAATTTCCATAATCTGTAATAGAAACTTGTCACACATTGAAAATAGCCCTCCACATTTAAAAACAGGCGAATTATAAGGCAAAAGGAACACAATAACATTCAACTCTTTCCTTACAATTGAATTATACAACAATTTCTCTTGTAAAACAACGCAATGCCAATTGAATGAACGAAGTTCAGCATAAACTTTTTCTACACATTTAATCATTACAGCAAAACTTAGTGTAAATGTTAAAATTCCCTTTTCAACCAAAATACTTGCATACCACTTTTCTTCAAGCAGGGCATAAATAATTTCATGTAATTTAAATAAAATGCCAAAATAACAATTCAATAATATCAATAATGTAGATACAAGGAATTTTGCATTAATATCCTTAATGATTTTCGATAGAATCGTATGGATTTGAAAAATTCTTTGCACTTCCATCACACAATGATTATCTTCGATCAAAACATTATTGTTCAACGCTTTATTCTTTCTGGTAACATAATTTTCCATCACCTTCTCTAATGCGACATTCAATAGTTTATACTCATTTTGCATGAAAACGATTATCGTCGTTATATAAATTGTTTGGAAAATGATCATACAGAAATTTATGATTGTGAATGTATGCCCACTCATATAAACCATCTGAGATGCATAAAAAACCAATAAAATGATCACAATTCCAATAAATTCAAAAGATAAATACGTTTTTGTGCCATATTTCTTAATCTGTTCATCAATGTTTAACAGTCGATGGAATAAATTCGATCTTTTCTTGATGGTGTTTGCGATTATGTTGTCGAAAATTAGGATGGAAACACTTAAGATGACGAAAACGTGGTAATAATAAACCTTGAAGTTTTGAAAGTCATACTCCAATGGCAAAATGTCTTTTAAACAAACCAAAAAATAGATAGAATTCACAAGAAGTAGCCAAATTTTGCATATAATCACACCAAAAGGAATTTTCGACAAGAGTTTTTCGCATTCCGTAAAACCAAGAAAAAATCCCATGAAATGGATTAATCTTAGACAGGATTTAATTGAAATTTTACGTGATGTAAATTGCTTCATTGTCAATAACTAACTGATGGGCCCTAATGACTTTGTTTTCAACTGAAATAGAATAATAAGTGATTGAAAATTACGTACATTAATCGAATTTCATTTGACATCGTTTTATATTTATATCAAATGAACTCATTTTCATATAATTAATTATAAAGCGACCACTTCCGTCCCTTGAGAATATTCTAATCTCTATAATAAGTTTGTGGTTTTCCTTTTTGGTATCAAATAAAACCAAACGTGTGTGAGAATTTCACCTCAGTTTTTCAGAAATCGTTTTATTTGAAACTATAATAATGTTGCCAGTTGTTCTTTTAATTTTCACCCTAATTACCATAAGTTGTGGTCAAATGTCCACCAAAAACGGAGAATGTCCTCCTTATCCCGATGCAGGGGAGTGCGATTTCACCTGTTTTTCTGATGATCATTGCTGGGGGGCGAAAAAGTGTTGTCGTACAGCATGTGGAGGAACCTTTTGCACGAATCCTGTCTCTAAACGCTTCGACAACGAACTAAGTAAGTGAGGAGAGTTTGTTGAAGAAATTAGAATAATAAATTTCGCTGTATGTATTCTAGATGAAAAGCCTGGGGCTTGTCCAAGTCGTCCAACAGGGCCATGGGTGTGTTCCAGTCGGTGTTCCAGTGATGCAGATTGTCGAGGAACAAAAAAATGTTGTAAAAATCGTTGTGGGGCCTCAGCTTGTGTGAAGCCAGTTCCTATTGAAGAGGAAAACGATGGCTTGGACAATTTTTTAAACGAAGTATAAAGTTTTAGGATATTTTACAGGAAACGATTTAAATACTTGTTTCTAATAATAAAATATACTTTGGTTGTAAATAAAATTATGAATTTTATCTGAAATTGAGTTTTTTATTCGGTTTGCCTGTACAAAGTTTGAATTTTGAATTAGTTCAAATGTACACTCATGTTAGTGAATTTGATTGCCAATAAAATAAAAATAAAATCACTAAACAGTGCAGTGACTGTAATTGTAAATGTCAAAACTTTAAGTGTCAAACACCCCTGACTGTAAAATCTTCCAAAAAGTCCGTTTTCTCATTTATATTGAGCATTGTATCATTAGAGCCTCACTTCTCCTAAAAACCCCTACAATTTTCCAGTAAAACCCAAATGGGAAAGTGACTCTAATGATGAATGCTTTTCAGGCATGCCGGAACACGTCAGACTTGGTGCCGCTTTATTTACCACAGCAATTATTTCTGAAACCAATTGCTCGTTTAAATATCTCAGTGCAATTACCAAACGTAAAGAAATTAGGAAAATGTATCTCACATTGGGAAATGATGGAAAAGATTCGACAGTTAATCAAACCTGACGAATTTACAGTATTAAAAGTGTCCAAAAGCACACTGGAATTTGTACGTTTTGAAGCAGAAATTGAATTAAAATCCAAACTGGAACGTATTCTATCGAAAGTAGACAACAAAACAATCAAACTACAAGAATTCAGTGAACCGATGCGAGTTCGTGCTGCTGAAGCGAAAACCGACTGTCCCACCCGCCGTGTTTGGGATGCTTTCTTCCAAGAGGCTCGTGACATGGACGAAACCAAGCCAGGTGAACGTCCCGACACCATGTACTTATCGAATTTACCCATAAAATGGTTCATCCCTTATCATTTGTCCGACGAAGATGACATCACACCATCGGAAAAGATTTTTTACAGGATCTTCGAGAAGTTTGGCGATATTCGCTTTGTCGACATTCCCATGTGCGATCCATATCGCAAAAAGATGAAGGAATCTTTATCAGGCTTCAAAAAACAGCCTCCTAACAAGGACTGTTTTGAGGGCTACATTCAATTCAAAGACTACATCGGCTTTACACGCGCCATCGACGCTTTCAGGGGCATGAAACTCGTGCACAAGAACGAGGAGGACGAGGCGTTCTCCACCGATGTGATCGTGGACTTTGACCGAAGTAAACATTTAAGTGACGCTTCGCTACGTCGACGGGAGATTGTTCGCGATCGCCTTGTCCGAAAGGCGAAAGAACAAGAGGAACAAGAAAAGAAGGAGTTGGAGGACAAAAAACGTCAGGAGGACATTGAAAGGTTTACTATTAAAATGAAATTTAGTTAAAAGAAAAGAAGTTTTCTTTATAGAAAACCTCTTTTTGCATTAAATACTTTGTTCGAAAGGGTGTGCAGGTATTGGATGACATTTTTAGGCAAAAACAAATTGATTCAAAAAATGAGAAAGAATTACGTAGACGATTACGTGAAGAGAAGCGTAAAGCGAAGATATTGAAGAAACTGGAGATAAGTGGATCGGATGAGATCAATGAGAAGATCGCGAACGAGGAGAAGAAATTGTTAAAAGTGCAGAGGAAATTGGAGGCGATTCGGTTGATTGAAGAGCTGTTTAGAAGGATTAAAGAGAAGATGAAAGACAAAGAGGAGGTGGATCATCCCAGTAAATTGACAAGAAAGAATCAGGACGAGGTAAAAGTTTATAAAACAAATTTCACACTAATCTCCAACGTTTTTTATATTTCTAGTTGATGAACTTTAAGAACGCCAGTGAACTGGAAGTTCTCAATCAACGAGAAATCCTCCACAATGCCATCCGAGGTCGTGTAATGCTGAAAACAATCCTCTCTGGCAATAGAAAGTCACGTAAACATTCATCGAGTAGTTCGAACTCGTCAAAGAATGGCGAAGAAACGAATTTACTCAACCATCTCGACTACAATTCCACTTTAGCGCCAGTTTTCGACCCCAATTGGTACGCTTTCCCTTATCAAATGCACGCGAACGCATTCTATCCACCGGTTCGTGGCGGATACCGTGGTGGACGTGGTCTTCGACAAATGGCTGGCCCTTCCAGAGGTAAAATGTCATTTGAAATCATAGACGACGTTGTTAATGTTCAGTTTCCAGGCTATCCACGCCGTTCTCGAGGCGGTTATCGATCTTCTTACCGTGGCAAAAATCGTTATCCGCCTGAAATCGAGGAGGAATACCGTAAATACTTCAATAAATTCTTACACGAGCATGACGATCGCACCAGAAGCCGTTCCCGTTCGAATGAACGTCGTCGTAGTCGTAGTCGTTCCTATAGTCGATCGTACAGTCGCTCGTATTCGCGTAGCAGAAGTAAAGAGCGCTCGTACAAATCGAAAACTCGTTCCAGACGATCGTATAGCAAGTCGGAGTCGCGGTCCAGGTCGAGATCGCGTCGAAGAAGACGTTCATCGCGGGAGAGACGAAGTCGAAGTCGTTCATCACGTAGAAGCAAACAAAGGGAGAAGAAACGTTCAATATCAGTGGACAGTAGTAAATTTTTAACACCGAAACAATTACGAGCAGCACGTAGTCGAAGTAAATCGTGGTCGATGCCGAAAGAGGGCGAAATCAAGGAGAGATCGTGGTCGAAATCGCCAGAGAAGAAAGACTAGAATATTTTTTTGTAGTGTTTTAAATGAAGTTTTCTATTAGTGGCTAGGAAATAAAGGTGTTTTCTATGTATTGCAATTGTTTCGTTCCACCCTCCATTTACAGTGTGTGCAAGAGAGTTTAGAAAGTACAGCTGAAGCCTTCCCTGTATTGGAGTGTGCGTATTACAGCCTCTATGTGTGCCACAGACGAAATATTCTTGTATTCTTCAACAAGTATTGCAAGTCTGTGGTTGTGTAACGTGTACAGAAATATTTTTGTGAAATGAAATTTGGAGGAAAAACGTGGAATTAATTGGGAAAACCGAAGAGGGGAAAAAGTGTTTGGAGCTTTTCGATGTCTTCAACAAACTGTTGGTGAGTGGTTTTGCATTTTTCCGTTAATAATGAAACAGTCGCGATTTTTTTCTGTATATTTGATGATGGACTTTTTTTCGCTCGTTTGCCTTGTCCTCAAAATTGACCATCCTCCACATACCCATCCACATTATTTAAGAGTCTAGGAATTCATATTAAACCAGTTTTGTAGATTAAATAATAATAGCGCCTTAGATGCGAAACTGGATAATTGCGTTTTTTTTCATCTCTCGCTGTTTATTTTTGTTTAATGTCCTCGGTGCCGTTACATACAATTAACTCGGAAAATTGCTGTATATCAGAGGTCAATTTCTATAATGTGGACAATAAAAACTACTGGTTAAATTGTCAATAATCACAAATGATCGTATGGAATTTATGTGTGGGATTATTTGCGTACTTTAAGCGAAAATAATGGGAATAATCGACCGGTTTGACCCCACGAGGGTGACTGGAAGCGGGAAACCGTTTTCTTTAGCACCCCTTCAATTGTCTTGGCAACAATAATGAGTGCACACCTGGCTGAACAGATGTGACGAACTACAAACGGTCTTCAAGAGGACGTTAACGAATTTTTACTAGACTTGTCAATTTTTCTCACATCAAATATTGATTATTGTCCAATGTAAAACTCGCAATTGTCTTTGGTTTTACAATGGTGTGTAAAAATAGCATTCCATTGTACCGTACGACAATCATTTAAATTGTTTTTCATGTATAAATCCTTGAATAGAGAGAATTTAATGAAAATTTCAACTGGATTTAAATGGTTGCATGTGAATATGCGGATCGATTTTGGAAACAGTTCGATAAACTTGAAAAACTGTTTTAAACAATCGATTTTCCAAGAAAGGTATGGGAAATAATTGGAACGTTACGGTGGTTGGAGTTTATTTTCAACTTAACCCTGACCTAAAAAGGGGAAACCACCCCCGAAACAGAAGCGAGTCGCACGTTTTCCATTCGGTTATCGTGTGTTGAAATAAAAATCGACCAGAAATGAAAACATAATATTTCTTTTATCTCTTCCATTGTGTTTAACATAAATAATTACTTAAACAAAATGGGAAAAATGAGTAATTTGCTTATCTAAACCGATTGTTTCTTATCTCTTTTTCTCTAATTTGTTCCTTTTATTGTAGTTGCTGTTAGTTTTTGGTCCATTAAGGGATTCATATCACTGCCAAATTCGATAAGAGACATCCAGAGACCAGAAGGATGAGTGCAATGATTGAAGTGGAGTGTTGGCTTATTTATCAGTACATTGCGACTGAGTGCAGTAATTGTCTTTGTAAGTGCATTCAATTTCCAGAAAGGAAAAACCCACTTGAATTATTTTTTTCGCATTTCCTTTTACAATTTTTTATTTTAACATTCCGTTCTTGTTTTATAGGATTTTAAGTTGATTTCATTTTATTTATCAACCAATTACACATGTTGGAGTCATCAGGTATGTTTTTGTTTATTTACTAAATTATTTTCTTTGAAAGAATCTTATCTTTTCGTTTGTTTGAGAAACTCTTGTTACGATGTTTTAAAACATGAATCATTTGAAGTTTCAGTTCTTTTTTTTTGTAATTAATCTAATCAGCTTCGTTTTATCGACTTTATTTGCTGTTTCAAAAGCGTACTCGTTTTGACTATAAACCAGGTTTAATTTGATTGAAGTCGAGGTAAATGTGCTACGTGAATCATGGGGGACTACAAATTGCTGTGTTTTAAATAGAAATTGAGTTGTTACTTTAAATAAATTAGTTTCAATATTGATCCCTTTGTTCATGACTAAATTGTTTAGCTTTTTAAATTTGTTTTTAAACTGTTTTTAATTGCAGTTATGAGCGAGAGTGCGTTCAAAGCGCGCGACATTGGCCTAAGGGCCCAAAAGAAGATTCTGTCGCGAATGGCAGGCAAGAATATCGCACGCGCTTTTATAGATGACACGACAGCCTCTTTGTTGGACAATTTGTATCGACTTGCGAAGCAATACGTAAGAAAACCAAACCATTCTTTAATTTTTTTTAGTGATTTAATCTGTTTTCCAGTCGAACAACAAGAAAGAGGCTGAAAAACTGATAAAAAATATCATTAAAATCGTCATTAAACTTGGTGTACTCCATCGCAACAATATGCTGAGCGATGAAGAATTGCGACAAGCGGAATTGTTTAAAATTAAATTCCGTACAGTTGGAATGGCAATAATTTCCTTCTACGAAGTGGACTTTAGTTATGACCGTCATTATTTAACACAAGCGTTGAATGAATCGCACAAGTGCCTACATACAATTGTTACAAATCATTTGACTGACAAGTCGATGCAGCGAGTTGATAGTGTGTTTGGGTTCTTTGGGAATGAACAGTTTTTGGATGCGATCTTCAAACGGGATAGTGAATATCGAGAGATTTTGGGCAGAGTTGTGAATGATTTGAATAAATCGATCGACAATGGGGATTTGTAGATTGTCAGTTTTCGAATGATTCGTTGAATAATGCAATTAAAATTGGACCAGTCAATGTAGATTTTTCGATGAAAATTGTATAATAGTGTGAATATTTTTCATATGAGATATTTTTTACAAAGATAATTGATGATCAGAAAACATATCGATGTAATGGTGTAAAAAAATCAAATGTTTTCACACTTTCTCTGATAACATTGCTTGGGCCACTAATTTATTATAATTGTTATACCAAATATATTCTTCCCCAATAAAACAGGGTTCATGTTTAAGGAAACAGTCTAATATCAAATACACGACAATAATGTGAATTGCTTAAGCGATATATGCACTTAATTTCTGTTTTTACTAGTCATAAGAGTCATTGTTTTAATTATTATACATGTTAGGACTTGAATAGTAATATATTGTAGTATTTATCAATTTTATATTATAATAATATGAAAGTGTTTTACACGGTGTACCTTTCACATTTGTTGTGGCTATAAAGGTTTTTTGTACAAAATATAAAAAGAGGACATGTCTTGCCTAAATGTTAAATTCGTACTTAAAACAGCAATAGTATCCGCCCTTTAATGTTCTTGTTTCAAAATTTGTGTAGTATTACTACAGACTCGATTACAGAGTATTGTTTTTTGTATGAATTTTATTCATTTGTGTAATTGTTTTCAGTTCAGTTTGTTACGATTTGTGTACAGATTTATTCAATGAATAAAAAGTAATTTAACGTCATTTGTCGTTTGATAATGGATAAGAATTATCGTCTTTTAAAAACGTTTGTACACAATATTGTATGCCTAGATAAGTACATCATATAAAGATTAATTTGCAGTAATGAAAGTATTATTAAATTCGATGCTAAAAAGTCCCCAGACACAAATTTGAAAGTACATATCGGATTGAATCCTTGCTATTTGCAAATGCGGTATGAGTTGGATACATTTGGAAGGATTAATATGAAGAATAGGCAATGTAGGATGAAGGAGCTCTTTATTCAAGACTATTTGCTGCAGAAAAATGAGTTAAAGTTTGTGAAAAGCGGACTTGTTATTCAAAAATTATAGAAATGAACAACGTTGGAAGTTTTGATGGTTACATAATAGTAACCTAAAAATATGTAAAATATATTTTGTATTTAAATTTTTGAAGAAAATATACACCAAATCGTTTCGTTTGTAAATAAAAGATTTGTTTTTATGATTTTAGAGTCATTTTCATTCATAAAAAGGAAGTATTTAAAAAATTAAAGGTCGAAACTTAACCTACAAATTCAAGATTGTCTCTTGAGAGCTCCCTTAAAATTAACAGTATTCACCAATAAATTCATGTAAATTTGCAAGAAAATGTGAACAAAACGTAAGTAAACCATTTCTGCTTATTTCTAGTCTATAATTACCGATAAGCTGCAATGGGGCGATCATTCCATAAAAATAATCCCAGCAGATGTTGAGTACTTAATAAAAACATTCCAATATAAATAAACCCATCAATTTTATTGATTTAATTTAAATAGACTAGCATTACAACAACAGACGAATAATAATGTTGGAATGCAATGAGCACACTTTCCCCAGTTTTTCAAATAAATACCGAAAATCAATTAAAGACAGAAGACTCGTAAAATGTTTGTAGATTCTCCACTCAGTCATGGAAAAATGTTTGCTTGGGCAATATGCCAACACCGAAAATAATTCACATTCCTTCACATAACTCACGATGAGACAGTAAGTGAGAGTCAATTGATCAGTTAGTGAAAAGAATGGGGCCCCGCATCATTGTCCGTCACAATCGTGGCTCCTCCAAGAGCCGCAATTCATCACAAAGTGATGTTCGAGACACTCGAGAGAAAATTAAAGACTGTTGTCGCAAATTTGTGGCGTTTATGTGCACACAAGTGGGTGTTGGTGGTTTAGTAATCGGATACACTCTAATTGGGGCTGTGAGTTTCATGAAAATCGAATCGATTGACACATCCAAACCGAAATTTCAAGAATTGACCGAATTAAGATCTAGTTTCGCCGACAAACTCTCAAATCTCGCCATCAAACTGAACATATTCAACGAATCCAAGTTCTCCGTTGCTGTTAACACCGAACTGAAGAACTACCAAGACAAAGTGGTGACAATATTCCGGCATGGTTATGACGAACGACCAGTAGAGGAGATATGGACATTTCCAGCCGCTTTAATGTACTCTTTAAGCATCATAACGATGATCGGTTATGGCAGTTTGGTCCCCAAAACGCTTTGGGGCAAGGTAGCTACCATGATTTACGCAATGTTCGGCATTCCTTTGTACGTTTTGTACTTTTTAAACATGGGCGAAGTATTGGCTGGTTGTTTTAAGATGCTTTACCGCTGGTTGTACAACTGCAGCACCGAACAAAAGCCCAATCAGGTCCCTAAACGAATCATCGTCCCTTCAACCGCTTGCCTTTGGGTGATGGGAGCGTACGTGATCACCGGAGCCATCATGTTTGCTGAATGGGAGAAATGGAGCTACTTGAATAGCATCTACTTCTGTGTTACAAGCCTATGTAAGATCGGTTTCGGTGATTTAGTGCCTGGAGCGAACATTTCCGCTTCGAATGCTGGCAATCAAACGAAACTGGTGATTACATTCATTTACATCCTGTTCGGTATGGCCCTAGTGGCGATGTGTTACAATCTAATGAGAGAAGAGATTCGTGTCAAGATGCAGGAAATGAGCGAGGACTTTGGACAGTGTTTAGAAGACACCAGAGTGCGATTGTTCGACTGTTGTAACCGAATCCGTGGTGTGGAAATCGTTGAATATTAAACCAAATCAATAGCGAACTTGCAGTTTCCCTTCTTTTTGTCGTTACTATTTTCCCCAAAAGATATCGCCCCTATGCAATTCTTTTAATTTTCCTCCAAATTCTCTGCTTTTAAAAAGAATTTTCTTGTGTTCTTCTAGTGAAATGGCATTGAAATCGGTTCGTTTGCTTCAAATTGCCGGCTTTACAAGTCGATTTAACGATATTGTGTATTGTAAACCACTGCAAATGAATGGAAACGAGTCGGTGGTGGTTTTCTTTGGGGGAGATGTCCAAGTACAACTAAGTTAATTCACTTCTGTGACGCATTTCAACTGTAATTGAACTCTTTCAGGATTTCACAGAGAACATGGAAAGCCACCGAGATAACAAGAACTACACGAAATGGAGTTTAGACAATACAGCAGTGAATCTCAGTGAGCAGTTCACAAATTCTCACATTGTCATCGTAAAACCTGCAAGACTTGAGATAAAAACGTTTAGTTGTTTCGATAACTTTGTTCCAAGTAATGATTGCGGTGCTCCAACTCACGTTCCATACCATAACGCTTTAATACATTTGAAAAGATTGTTGGAGAACGTGTGGAAGGCGACTGAAGTGCAAAAGGACAATTTGAATGTGACTTTGATTGGTTTCAGTAAAGGGTGTGTTGTGTTGAATCAATTCCTGCACGAATTCCATCACTTCAAAACGTTTTCACCGCAAGATGAGGAGCTGAAAAGCATTGTAGCGCGTATAGAGAGCATGTTTTGGTTGGACGGCGGTCATTCGGGCGGTAAAAATACATGGATTACCTCACCAGCATTGTTGGAATGCTTGAAGAGTTTAGGTAAATGTTTAAAATGAGAGAAAAGATTGATTGTTTATCGGTATTTCCATTGTAGACGTAAATATTTTCGTTCACGTCACACCATATCAAATAGAAGACGATCGAAGGCCGTGGATTCGGAATGAGGAGAAAGTTTTTACAAAAACATTGCAACGTTTAGGGGCGAAACTTACAAGACGAGTGCATTTCGAGGGTGTTTCACCAAATCTTTACTTACATTTCGAATTGTTAAACGTGTTCAATCAACAATAAAAGGAAACATTGATTTTTACACGGTGTTTTTTTATTAAAAAAGTTACATCATCTATATAATTGGTAATAAAATTAGTTTAAAACATATTATTTATAGTACAAATATTAAAAAACAGTATTCAACATGTTTTTCTTGTAATATTTTAATAGGGTTCTCTTATTTATATAGAGTTTTATTTATTTATATATTTAAATCTAAGCACATAAAAAGAGAAACAAAAATAATATCACATGCACGAAATAAAAATTAGAAACAATACAGTTCTATTTATATTTTTTGTATTTTAATAAATAGCAAGTCTTATTTCCTTCAACTATCAAGAAAATTATCTAGTAAAAAGAGCTAATATGAGCTGCCGTTTCAAATGGCTCACTGTACAATTATTAGGCACATATTTGTTTTAATTCAAGTTAAAAAAACGATCAACAAAACAATAAATAAATTATACCGTTAAAAAACCTAAAATACTTAACTAATATTACAAAAATATCATTTTGATTTTTAGGTTCATGTTTTTTGACTCTCCAAGTTTTTATTAAAAAGTATGTACAATTATTTAGTTAAGTAAAAAACGATCGGTGTCCCGAAAAACTAGTAAAAGATTCGAGTAGTTAGATGGCACATAAAATCTTTTACTAATTCTCTATATTTTTGATATGCAAAATGATGATAAAATGATCAATTCCATTTCCGAAAAACACAAACTATAATAACAAACGCGAAAGAAAAAATTTGTTTGGAAAAGCCATACAAGTCATTTTTGTTAGTTTTGGTAATGCTATCCGCTAAAATGGGTCCTCGACTTTAAATTCGACTGGTTTTGATGTCAAACAGACGTTTGTTGTACACCAGCCATATAATTCAACGGTTTGTGTTCCGTTTCACATTCAGAGTCCTCGATTTCACATAAATTCGTACTGAGATCGCTATTACTACCATAACCGCCTCCAAGTAGAGAATGTCGCTCTTCTACAAAGGAAACCGATTAAAACAACCACAAAGTGAATACAACACAAAGACACTGTACCTAAAGTGGTGATAACCGAAGCGATATCATCGTCACAATGTTTACGTCGGTTCCGATTTGATGGGAATCCATACGGTTCTACATCGTCCGATTCAGCACCAGGACTCTGTAAGCATTCGGCTTCTGGTTCACTAGGAATGTTGTATTTGTGTGGTGGAAGGTAACTGTTTGGATGACGTATATAGCTTTCCGCTAGAAAATTAACGTAATTTAAATAAAATAAAACTGAAAAAGATCAAACCAAAAACATGCGAAATCAAACATATTTAACATGCATTTCCAATCTATAATTCTAATTCTATATGTTGTTCTACTCTGTTCAAGTTTGTTAGAGAAAAATACTCACTTGGTTTAACAATAATTAAAGGCACTGGGGCAATGGAAAAGAAACAAAGAGAAAAAACAACAAAATGTTAGGATAAAAAAGTGATTAGTTTGTTTATCTAAAAACACATCAAACACATATGTATACACAACTTACTGAATTAACTCAAGAACTGTTTACTTTTTATTTATAAATGTATTTATAATTGCGTTTCCCTCCATCCTAACCGAACAATAAACGAACAAATAAAATATAGTAAATAAAGTAAACGAATAAAAGTTGTACGAAAAAAGAGTGTATATAAAATTCAATTGAAAAACTGATCAATACCTGTGGTAAATCTATATTCTTCATTGCCACTATCAAGAGCATTGAGACTGGGACTAAGACGACAATGGGTGGTGGTGGTTGTTGTTGGATCACTATCACTGCCATCGGCCATAAATTCCGATTCGTCCTCATTTAATGTCTCAATGTCTCGATGTGGATCGAGGGGACCAAGCACCAAATTAGGTAGATGATGGCAACGTGACTCATTACTTTCGTTACTATGAAAGCTGGAGGAATCAGGTATTTCACTGCCAGGCACCTCCGTTATATTAGGCAGTGTTTGGCTATGCCTTGCCCAATCTGAACAATCCCAATGATAACCTGAATGGTACAAGCAAGCGAATGTACAAATTTTTGTATTTAAAACATGCAATCAAAATAGCATGAAGCAGACTAAAGTGTGAAAATATAAGAAAAGAACAAGATGATTCACCGAGATTACTGGTATGAATATATGTAAAAGAAGTGAAACAAGTGTGTAAAATCGGTCAATCACCTTGTATGAATTCAACAAGCAACGTACTTCCATTGTGTCTTTGGTCATCCTCTCCAGACAGGCTGCCATTCGGTTTTATGATGTTCACAGTGTTACTTCTGCCCCCGTATAAACGATTTGGAACGTCACAGTTTGTGGGACTTTGCATTTTGTAGTCTATAACAACAAAAAAAAAACAAGTTAAAAAATGTTTCAACAGTTTTCAAATCAATTCCTTACCGTTCTTCAACTTTCCTTTTTCACTTAACTGTAACTGATCGGCCCAAGTTGTTTTTTCCGAATCGCAATGATTACTAATACACCCTTGAGGTGTGCTTCGATTTAAATTCCTTACATAATCCGCTGGCACATTTTCCAATTCATCTCCAGCCGATCCATAACTTCTTAATGTATCCAAATTGTTCAACAACGTCGTATGATTACAATTCAAAATTTGATCATTCTGCGAACTAGGCGTATAAGAAACCGGTCTTGGTGGTCCAATATCCCTTTGATTGATCTCCAAATTACTTAACTTCGATCCTCTCTTAAACTCCGTCATCTCATGCGTTCTATTCGAGTTCAGAACAATATTCTTCTCCTTAATGTTATCATTCGTTCGCCGTCGTTTATTCCGTCTCATATAACAACAACAAACAATCGACACAATAACAACAATCAAAACCAACACCACAATCGCTGCATACAAGATCAAATTATGCATTGGTATCTTCAAAAACAATGTACTCAACGTGTTTTCTAACAACGTTTGCGAACAATACGGTCCGGTAACATTCGATGGACAGAGACAATGGAAGGAGCCAATCTCATTAATACACGTGCCACCATTCTGGCATGGATTCGATTCGCATTCATTCAAATCGTATTCACAAGATTCACCGGTGAACGAGCGACATTTACATAATGGTCCATCGTCGCCCTCCTCACACACGCCGCCGTGTTTACATGGACTCGAGCCGCAATACCGTCCATACTCGCACCGTTTCCCACTTAAACGTAACAGACATTCGCACATGTAGTCGCCACCGATCGATGTACAAGTGCCACCGTATAAACAGGGCGCTGAAGCGCACGGATCCGTGTCCAATTCGCATAGAGTCCCCTTGAACCGTTTGTGGCATTCGCATTCGAAGCTGTTCTTCACCTCCAGGCAAGTGCCGCCGTTCATGCACGGTTGCGAACCGCATGGACCTGGAGGCACCAGAACCACGCTGGTATCACAACTGAATTCCACATTGGCGAAACGTTTTAACACAGCCACGGAATTCTCGCCGGATTTGTGAAGAGGTACGGAAACACGGGAGATTCGGATGTCGTCCATGCAGCCAAGGAAGCCTTTTTGGACGTCTTCGAAGCCTAGAATGGAGGGATGTTGGTGCACTTCGGCCCCCAGGTACATTTCGTCGCTTTGTAGATTTAAAATGTCGCTAATGCCCGGAGCTGATCCTTGGGCGGTGTGCTGGCCATCGATTGTTATCCTGGCACTGTTCCGGTCACGTTCCAATTTGATTTCATGCCAATTGCCATCTGAAACGTAAACGTTTGCTACCCGAACGATTCCTTCACCGCTGCCTAAATCGAAACGGTATTGAACCCCGCCATTCACGATCTAAAACACCGAAAAAAAATTAAATATTAATACCAGTGAATTATTAAACGATTTTAAATGGAATTGCAATAAAAGAAATGCGAGCGCACTAATCTTGTCTGACTTTTTAAACTGAAAAACTGACAAGATGAACACAAATAAGAGAATGAACATAAAATTTGAAATTTTTAACATGAAAAACTTTAATATTTCGAAAAACAGTCCATTAATAATGCAACACTTGCGTAAAAGTGACAAATAAAAACTCATCAATTATGAACTTACCTCAAGGATGTTATAATCCACCTTTCCAGCAGCATACATCAAATTTCCAGTGGGCTGAACTGTCCTTATCCTCAAACTCAAACTAAGTTGATCCTCAATACTCTTCTTATTAATAATCCTATATTGTGAATAACTTTTGCCACTAAACGAGATTGGATTCCGTGCTATGTAACAATTCTGATCGTGACATTTCGATATATCTACATCGCATTTCTGTCCTGCATATCCTTCGGGACATTGGCACGAGTAGCCCAATTGCGATGCATCTGGTACACATAATTTATATTCTTCACATGGCAGACGGGCACACTCATTCACAATTGTATCGCACCGTTCACCACCGTACCCTTCTTTGCAGCTACATTCCAATTTGTGGCGGTGTCTTGCCGACACGAAACTAATCACATCCGTGGATTTCGGCTCGATGATCGCCGTATCCAACACGTACCGATCTTGACAGATTCCATAAAGACAGTAATTACTATTGCACTTTAAACGAATGATTTCTTCCACTACCAACTTTGTACTCTCCTCCAGTTCTTCGAGATTGTCGTTCAACGCTTTACGGATGGTGTCCGAAGTGTAAAGTCCGTTATCCGGTTTACGGACAGTGAATAGCACATCTAAATCCTTGTTAATATAGCGTTTAGCACGTAACATTTCATCCTCATCATCTGACGATGCTTGTACACTAATTATAATCACATCTTTCAATCGACAATTCATCGAATTCCGTACGGAACGCACGAACCCTTTCCGATGACTGAGTATAAAAGCTTCCGGACTAACATCACGAAACCGTACACCCACCGAATTATCCAGCATTTCTTCCGTTATAATCTCCACATTTACTTTAACGATTGTATGCGTGTAGAATTTACCATCAGTTACCGTCACATTGAGCCGATAATCGCCCACATCCAGACGTGGCAGAGCGGTTAATGTACCATCTGTACGATTTACTTGGAACAATTCATGTGTTGGATACGTGATGCCAGCCGTTGGTGACAAAGAATATGTTAACGTGTCGTATTGGTCTTGATCGTTTGCGTACACCTTGCCAATAATACCACCTGGATATTCGTCCAAGTACGAGTTAATGTTCACCTCTAAAGGTGTGATGATCGGTGGATATTGACTCTCTTCAATCACTTTCACCACCACCCAAGCATCGGAGAACAGCGGTGGACTGCCATTATCAAAAACTCGTATTTGTAGTAAGAAAGTGTCGCGAATTTTGTGATTAAATTTCGTTGCTGTACGCAAAATGCCGTCCTGATCCAATCGGAAATTATTCCCTTCATTTCCGATACGGAAATCGAATGTATATGGGACTGTGTTCGGGAATGTGTCTTCGTCGGTGATGGTGAATTTAATTATTGGATAGCCGAGCGGTTTGTCCTCTTGCACCACGGTACTGTAATTCGTTTGCGAGAACAATGGCGCGTTATCATTGGCATCGGTGATCTCAATGTTGACCGTCGTTTGTCGAGACAATACAGGCAATCCATTATCTCTTGCCAAAATCTCTAAGAAGTAACTGGATGTCGTTTCTCTATCCAATTCGTTGATTACGGAAATGTATCCACTGATTGGATCAATCGCGAACTGTTCTTGATTATCGCCTTTGATGATCGTGTATGTGACTTCTCCGTTTTTCTCACTGTCCAAATCAGTAGCACTCACTTGCACGACTTTATCGCCGATTTGGGCATCTTCTCTCACTCTCGCACTGTACGAGGTTTGCGAAAAGACCGGAGCGTTATCATTACAATCCGTAACTGTGATATTAACCGTTGCAACGTTACTTAACGGTGGCGTACCACCGTCAATCGCTTGAATCGTCAAGAAGTAATCTCGAGCTCTCTCATAGTCCAACATATCAGCAATCGTTATCACACCTGTTTTATTATGTATTGTAAATTTCTTATGTTCATTGCCGCCAATGATGGAATAATAAACGTCCGCATTCACTCCAGTGTCTTTCGATGTGGCCAATACCCGCACAACTTCCGTGCCAATGGCATCGATTTCCGGCACCGTTGCAAAGTAATATTTTTTCGCAAACTCCGGTGGATTGTCGTTAATGTCTTGTACATTCACGATTAATGTGGCCATACTAGACAGTTGCGGTGTGCCTTGATCTACCGCTTGGATCGTTAAATTGTACATACTTCTCAGTTCGCGATCCAACGGCTTTGCAAGCGTAACAATGCCACTATCAGTAGCCATCAGGAAATGGTCGTTAAATGAATCAATGAACGAGTATTTGATCTTACGATTTATGCCGATGTCTGCGTCAGTTGCATGGATTTTCGTCACCAATGTACCGATCTCAACATCTTCTGGTAATGCAACAGAGTAATACGGTAAAGTGAATACTGGTGCGTTGTCATTCAAATCGGAGATGATTAACTCGATTTGCGAACTACATTCCCAATCTGTATGCTCTTTATCATGTACATGAGCTGTTAGAATGTACTTCGATTGCAATTCCCGATCTAAATTCGTAATCGTCTTCAAATGGCCACTATCTTTATCCAAAACAAAGTTATCCGCTCCATCACCAGAGAGTACATAGCGCAACTTTGAGTGCTCTGGTCCATCAACATCAATGGCCAACACAGACAGCACAAACGATCCCGGCTGCAATCCTTCCGACAACACTTGCCTATATCGATACTTCAAACAGTACGGAGGATTATCTGCGAAAAGAGGGACACACCTTTAGACATGCAATTGTATAAAACACTGCTATTACCATTAGCATCAAGGATATTGACAGAGACTTGTGTGGAATCAGTAAACAGTCCATCAGTAACAATAACATCCAACGTATAATTCGCAATACGTTCACGGTCCAACACTTTCGCCACATACAATTCACCCGTTTGGCGTATTTGAAATTGCGAACTGGAATCCCCGCCGATGATATAATAATCGACGGGTGTTAGAAGATCATTGTCAGCATCGGTGGTGGGCAAGGAAAGGAGCACAGTGCCCGGTAATGCATCCTCATTCACTGCACTCTCATAGAACTTTTCCTTAAACAGTGTGGGACTGTCGTTGTAGTCTTTCAAACGAATTATTACACTTGTACGGGCTGAATGTTTCGGTGAACCATTATCAGTGGCGGTCACATAAAATTTGTATTCCGATCGTGTCTCTTTGTCTAATTCCACCAACGTACTTATCCAGCCGCCATGCGAATCTATTGCGAATACGTTGATTATGTCGCCAATGTCGGAACTGAAACTGTAACGGACTTCACCATTACTGCCTTGATCTTCGTCGTGGGCGATCACTGTAATAAAACCGTTCAATTTTCTAGTTATACGAGCAACTTTTACTGTAGGGGTGTACCTTTCATTATTGACGTGCCTTCCTTTACGTTCTCCGCCAAGTGGAGGATGTAAGCGGCGCTCTCGAATTGCGGTGCGTGATCGTTTTCGTCTTGTACTTGCAGAGTGACTTCGGCTAAGGCTGTTAATGGTGGACTTGAATCGGTCATTGCTAAAACACCGATTAAATGCGTTGCTTGCGCTTCAAAGTTCAATGGTCGCGCTAATGAGATTTGGCCCTGATTATCGATATGGAATTGTGGATTGTCTTCAGAGTCTGATATGATTTTGTAGTGGACTGTCACGTTTGAACTTGTCTTCAAACGAGTGATTATTGTACCTGGAAATCAGTTGGATCATGTAATTATTTAAGATTGTTCTTCAATGGAAATTTATTTACCTGTAGGTGAATTTTCTGATAAAAAGAATTTACCATCTTTACGTTCATATACGGGCGGAAAATCTTTTGGTCCCATTATTAGAATATTTACTGGTACGTCTGCATGTTTTTCGGGTTTCCCTTTATCGGTGGCACGTACAAAGAATTGAAAAACTTCACCAACTGTAACAAAACCACAAATAAAATCCTTTTGCCAAATATTGTAAAAATACGCAAATAAATACCCCACGATTTGACGTCTTGTAATAAATACAGTTCACCAGTTTCTGGATTTATCGCAAAGATCGTCGTCACTTCCGATGACTTCTTTTCGTATATGGAATACTCAAGTTGTGCATTAACACCTTCATCAGCATCCAAAGCGCGAACACGTACAAAACTTGTAGCCACTTTTAAAGTGGAATGAATACTAACTTTGTATTCTTTTAATAAAAATCTCGGTGCATTATCATTCTCATCAGTAACTTTTACACGAACAGTTAAAAAATCCGACAAACCGCCACCATCTGTTGCCATCACTGGTATTTCATAAATTTTATGTTTCTCTCTATCCAATCGTACTTTTGTCGTAATTTTACCGGACATTTTATCAATATTAAATATCTCATTCATTAAATCAGAATGTATACTGTACGTAACTGTACCAAATTCACCAAAATCCATATCGGTTGCATTCACAACAGCAACTGGATAGCCGGCTAGACGGTTTTCCGGCACTGGTACATCGATAATGACATCTTGAAATTGTGGCGGATGTAAATTGGCTGGTATTAGTTCGACTTTTAAGCGAGCAAAACTTGTATACACCCCATCCGATACGGACACATTTAAGACCAACATTGTTTGTGTACCGAAATTCGCCAAATTCGTTAATGTTATTATACCAGTCGATGGATCCATTGTGAATGTTTGTTGCTCATTACCGGACACGATCATATACCGTAAACTCTTCTCATCCACTTGATCCAAATCGCTCGCTTTTACAACAGTCACAAATTGATCGCGTTTCGCACTCACACTCAATCCACACGAATACGAACTCTGTTCGAATTTCGGTGCATTGTCATTCATGTCAATCACCGACAACCAAACGTGTGCAGTACTCGAAAGTGCCGGAACACCCTGATCGGTCGCCACTACAATAAAATGATGCAACTGTCTTTCCTCATGGTCCAGTGATTGTTTTAAATAAACAATCCCCTTGTCTTCGTCAATGTAAAAGTAGTCGGAAGCATTGTTGTTGTCCTTCTTAATGGAATAGATGATCTTCTGATTGATGCCGGTGTCATTATCGTTGGCAACGACTGTTAGAATCGGTGTACCGAATGGAGCTGCTTCCGATATGGAAACGTTGTAGCTCTCTTCACTGAACTCTGGCGGACAATCATTAATATCTTGAAGGACTATGGAAACAGGCACTTCCGCATAAACACCCGACACGGAATCGGTGGCACGTATTAATAGTTCGTATTGTTGTTGTTGCTCGAAATCCAGTTCATCCACCACCGAAATCACACCTAATCAATGGAATGACAACAAAACAATTTACAATTTACTCTTTGTTCGGTAATTAAAGACATGCTGATAAAAACAGTAAAAGCACACAATTTCTGAATAGTATGGTAGTTGACTTTTTATAGAAATCTCTCCAATTGATTGACCATAAAAAAGCCAACTGAATTAGAAGAATCTATAGTGAAAATATGAAAAATGCTCGCATAATGTGCCCTGAAATCCTAAGCATGCCATTTTGGTGTCAGTTAATCAGTAGATGTGTGGTTTTTTTTAGTGCAACAGGTGTAACAATACAAGCATGAAGTATAAAACATTAATAATTTAATGCAAAATACTCACAGGGACCATTGTTACTGTCTGGGGCTGTGGAAAGGAAACCTTATTAATTTTTTTATTACTGTGTTTTATCACGGTTTTTTAGTCAATTCAAATTACAAATTTGTTATTTGTATAAATAGTTTGTAATTAAAATATATTTTAATTGCAAATGTAATAAAAGCAAGCTTAATAACACACAGTGCAGTGTTTCGTTTATAATAGTGTTGTAGGAAAAAGCAGTAGAGTTAATTAAAAATAATACAACTGGCTTGAATTTTACATATTATAATTGCCATTAAACTCGCTTTTATTTAGCATATGTTAAAAATGCATTTTAATCAAACGGAAGTAGTTGAGGAAAATGCAAACTATTAGATAGATGGGAAGAAAAACGGCATACACCGAAACCAAAACCTCGTGAGTGTAATTTGTGGTAAATTTGTAACTACTTATAAACACCACTCCAGAAATACCTGAACCAGAGGAAGTGTTTCTAAAACGGTTTAAAATGTGATTCCTTATTCGACTACCTATTAAACGCACCAAAAAAAAAGGAAAAAAACAAGAAAATATATGACCGTCGAATCAACAATAAATCGTACGCAATTTATTTAAAAGTAAATAGACCATCATACATACCGGTGTTGAAATCGAGCGTAAACTCTTCCATTTCATTCCCTTTGACGATGCTGTAAATGAGTTTACGAGACAGTGGCGATTCAGCCTCAATTGAAATGGACAACGGTGAATGTAATTCAACGTTTTCCGGTATTATTTCCGAATAGAATTGTTTCTTGAATAATGGCATTGAACGATCAATTACTTTTACATGTACAGTCACATCAGTTCGACAAGGGGTGATTCCTAAACCAGAAAAAAAAATACCAAAAACTGCATTTAAATCACCTGCATTTAAAACTCACCTTTATCATAAGCCGCGATAAGTAATTCATATTCCCTGTTATGTCCCTCTAAATTCTGTTTGATTTCAATGTCCCCTGACTCTCTTTGCACCTTGAACAGTTCCCCATGGCCCTTGATTAGCTCATATCGCACTTCCCCATTGTCCGCACTGTCCAAATCGATGGCGTGCACTTTCGTTATAACTCTGCCTTTCTCATCGTCCACCGAGACCACCGCATAGTATGGCAAATTCACAAACATCGGACAATTATCGTTCACATCTAATACAGTTACATTTACAATAACATGTGCGATTCGTTGCCGTTCTCTATTCGGTTGATTACTTCGCGCCTCAATAATCAACTCATATTTCTCTTGAATTTCACGATCGAACTTCACACCGGTTGTCTGGATAACGCCCGATGTTGGACCAATGCGAAACATGTTTGTTGGATTTAAGATCTTAAAGTCGACATGCTCGTTTAAGGCACTACCAAGTACATTCACAACACAAACAGTAACAATTTTTGTGGAATTTTCAATAATTGAACCTTCATAGAAGGATTTTTGGAAAATTAAACCGGAATTGTCCGATTCATCGACACGTATATACACTTTAGCCACATTTGAGAATTTCCCATCTGACACACGTACATGTAATTTATAAGATGATTTTAAATTGTCCGGTTTCACTAAAGTAATTAGACCATTTTCTGAATTGATTTCAAATGCGCCCATTTTATTGCCTTCTATTATATCGTAACGTAATGAGTTCGTTTCCGAACTGTCCGGATCGGTTGCATTCACTTGAATAACGGCCACATTCTTGTACGAGGGCAGTAATAAAGTCACATTATATATTGGACTGGAGAATATTGGTGGACAGTCGTTTACGTCCGTTACGACAATATGAACTTTTGCTGTTGTCTCTGATGACAGTTTCGGTTTGCCCATATCGCTCACTTGCACATGAAATGTGAACTGGTCGTATGTTTCGTGGTCGAGTAGACGTGTTGTGCGAATTGCTCCTGTATTCGAGTCGATTTGGAAGTATCTTCGCGGTAGAATCTCGATTATGTCGTAGTGGAGTAAAGCGTTACGTTCAGAGTCTGCATCGAATGCTTTTATCACTAATGGATCACTAGTATTGGTCAAGACTAATGATTTGATTGGTGCTGATTCACTTATGATGCCGGTATATTCGGATTGCAGGAATTGAGGCACGTTGTCATTCTTATCTAATACATGTACTATCACGTTACAGGTGGCAGATACAGAGGCCTGGAAGAAATTTTTTTTTTCAAAAAAATTTTAAGTAAGAACAATGCGTACATAAAATTCTCCAAAAATATGGACTGCTCTAAAAAGCGTACTTACCATATTAATGGCTATCACAGATAAATTATAGAACTTATTCGTCTCATAGTCCAAATACTTCTGCGTTGTAATAACCCCAGTACTTGGACTAATAAAGAAGGCATCCCCAATGTTCCCATTTTCAATTTGAAATTGTAACGATGACGTACTTCTAACATCCAAATGTGCCACATAACTACCATAGGGTTGGTCCTCATAAATTTCTGATGCAATTTCCCTTGTCGAAAAACGTGGCGGTGCATTGTCCGCCATCGTAAGTAAAATATGCGCTGGTATGGTACTAGACAACGATGGCTGGCCATGGTCACTGGCACGTATCACCAACGTATACTCCGGTGTCGTGGTCAAATCTAATTCGCGCGTTGTTGTTATAATACCTAAATCCGGATCGATATTGAACATGTTACCCACATTGCCCGAAACAATCGAATATGTAACACGTGCATTCTCGCCTTTATCATGATCCACTGCGAACGCTTTCAAAACTACACTACCCACTGCTGCAGTCTCATAAACTTTACCAACAAGAATTTTATCACTAAAGTGCGGTATGTGATCGTTGTGATCGTGTACGATTATCTGGACGCGTGCATAATTCCTTTTCGCTGGCGTTCCACTATCACGTACATTTATTGTCAAGATATGTTCACTTAATGTTTCACGGTCCAAATTCGATGCCAAATAGATCGTACCAGTTATGGAATCTAATCGGAATGTTTTTAAAGATATCGCATTTTGGGCATTGAATAAACTGTAGATTAGTTTACTGTCGTGGTCTTTGTCGATGGCATGCAATTTAAGCACTTCTGTTTCAACTGGAACCGATTCGGAAATTTCGACTTTGTAGAATTTCTCCGAAAACTCCGGTCGATGGTCGTTTATATCGATTACGGTCACATTCAATTGAGTATACACGGTGTGCACCATATCCGTCACACTGATATTTAAACTGTACTCTCTTTGGATCTCATGGTCGAGTTTCTTTGCTATTAAAATGTTCCCTAAATCCCGACCGATGTAAAAATCGTTGCGCTTGTCTCCATCCACAATGTCGTACCAAAGAGTATGGTTCTCGGCTTGAGTGGCTTGTAGAAAAGCCACGGGATACGCGATCTCATCGCTTTCCGTTAACTTTACCGGCTGTAAAGGTTTTACAACCGGTGGATACTTGGAGGTAGTTGGAACAGAAACAATTCGAACGTACACTTTGCATATACTACTTTTACTTGCATTTCCACCATCCGTTGCTTTGATCTTGTGAGAAAATTGGAAAAATCAACAATTGCACATAAGTTGAATACAAGCAAAAATTATTCTTACATTCAGTTCATATTCTAATCCCGGTTCAAATCCTTTCTGAGCGTAAACCATCCCAGTGGAATTATTTATACGGAATTTGGCTTTTCCTTTGCCCGACTTGATGTGATAGTGGATTTGGGCATTTTGGCCAATGTCTTTATCAAAAGCTAATACCTAAAGGAATACAGACAAATTTTTACATACAATCTAGTTAAAAAACCATCGAATAGCGACATTTAAAGCTAACATATATAAATTTTGATAGAATATTCATTAATATGATGAGAGTTGCAGGTGTGCAAGCCGAAAACCCATTTTATGCATGCAAGTTTACTATACAATGTAAAACTATGCTTCGTTTACTTTAGAAGACAAATATTTATATGTAATGGATATTTCTTTTATCGTTTGTAATTATGAATAATGCAAAACGTGCGCTCTTGTGAAGTTTCCTCTTTCTCTGCAAAACAACCAGCATCATCATCAGCAACATTATCATCATCATAAGTATACGCAGTAGCAGCACATCATATTCACATACACACATACTTTTAACCATACACAAACAGAAAAGTTAATTAATGTAAATTTGTAACATACACAAAAGAACATATGGAATATTATAATACAACATGCAAAATAACAAGATAAACTTTATGAATATAATAATAGAGACGTGTTTCATAATGTGTGATAAAAGGAATATAAGTTTTTTCTTTTGGTCTGTTTGACTTTATTTTTTAGATGGAAAATGAGAGTATAAAGTCATGACATATTTCTAGTAGAAAATTTTTTGGTATTTTAAATTTTGGATTAAATGTAGTTAGTTTTTCGTGGTTTCAAAGTTTTCATTCCCGCTTACCCGCAAGACGCGGTCAAGGCCTACAGTTTCAGCCGGACCGTGTGATTCCCACGTATCATCGTCACTTGCGGCGTCAGCTCCATCGAACTCATCTGTAGCGTCTTTCTAAATATACGTTAATAGAATTTTAATTGACTTTCAATTGAAAATTGTTTTATAGGGGAAAATAATGAGAGAAAGGAAAGTGATTTCGAGATCGTTTCCGGGACAAATTTTCACTGATAGATGAGTTGACACCACACAATTGTAAAATAGACGAAACTCCTTCAAAATCATTGTGAAGAGCAACGTTCAGTTTATTTCCCGTTCGTATCCAATTGGATTTCATCTATATTACAATACAAATCCTCGTGCAACTAGAAATAATTCCACTCAAAAATAAATTCAAATCTAAATACGATATTGCGAGTTAAAAGAGTGATGTCAGGTCCATTAAAGTATCAAAAAAATACACAAGTGTACATTTACAAGTGGGGTAACAAATTCGTTACACATTCACAGAAAAAAAAACGTTTGTTGACAACAGCAAAAAGCCCTTGTTGACCATGGCACTTTGGTCTCATTGTGAGAATATTCGGGGGACACATAGAAAATTAAAGTACTATTAAAAATGTAAATCAGGTAATAAACGAGCAACTCGTAAAAATATATACAGGGTAGGAAAATAAAATGGTTACACTGCGAAACCGAATATTAAAACGACATCAATCATCATTTTCGCAGCGTGTATGCCCCCGAATACAAATTTACCAGTGACGAGACATAAATAATAGCGTTTCTTCATCACCCCACATATTTTCGTCTATCACCTTGCTGGGGGGCTGAATTAAGAAATTTACCTGGAACATGGGCTTCTCAAAGTCACCACTCGCCGGTATTTGAACGCTGTAGGAAATCTGCTCGAATTCCGGTGCATTGTCATTGATGTCCTCCACTTTAACAACGACACGCGTCGTCGAAGAGAGCGATGGTACACCGTTGTCCGAGATAAAAACCTGAAAAAAACGATGAAAATCGACTGAATTAATTCTTTGTCACAATGTATAAAACGAAGAGCGATTCTCGACTCGATTACTGCTTTTAAAACGTGTAATGAAAACCGCATTTCGTCGAGTATTAAAACATTGTTTCTATTATAAAATCGCAATATATGTACATCAAAAAGGTAGAAGAGATGAGAGAATTAATTTCTAAATCGCCAGGAGTTAAATTACAGTTCTTTGTTTGTTATGTGTGGGGGCGGGAAGTAGAATGTTTTAGATGATCGTTCAAATATTCTCTATTTACTTGTAAAGGCATGTCTGCAATATTAGACCGTAACTTTTTCCCCATCCCCCGCTCTATTCTTTGTTTGTTTTTGTTGTCTTGTAATTGCTATAATTTTGACTCTCTGTGATAGGGTTAATTACCTCCAAAATGTGCTCATCTTGTAACTCTCGGTCCAACTTTCTTGATGTTGTCGTGATGACACCTGAAATGAAACGAAAAATCTTACAATACTGGTTTTACGAGCAAATAAATTAGCTTCAGTCGTGTTCAATTTTCAGATTCAATTTCAGTTCTTTGAGGGTGATCTTAACATCTTCGTTTCCCTCTCCCCATCCATATAGCTATATTGAAAGTGGCAAAAGTCATTAAATCTTATCCGTTTTTGCGCGTGATCTATCATTTAGATAACATTCTTACAAGGTGGCAAAAGAAGGCTACACAAAATATGAAATCTTCTTACATAAAAAGCGGATAGAAAGCAGACACACAACTGAAAATCTCCATGTATATAAAACTCTAAGTATCAAATCACTTTTTTGATTGTTTGAGAAGATGACTTTATATTCTTCTTCCATGTAGGTATTGGTATTTATTTTACTACAAACAAGCATGCAATATAAAAAGAATGAGTTAAAAGAACTGGAAAATTGTGTATCGTAAAAAGGCGACTTGAAACGTGCACCTTTTTAGTCGATACATCGTTTAATCAATAAATCCCGGACTTTAATTTAATTTAAGTAATGACATTTTTAATGGGAAACATGTTATTAAATTCAATTTAATACTCCACTAGGAATATTTGTAAGATTTTCTATACGTAATCCCGGCATAAACCTCTTATTCAAATGTAATTCCCTACCGCGCTTTATGCTTTATTGTACTTAAGTTCATAACATCGAAATGTGGGGAGCTTTGACATGTATTTTCCTTAAAACGTCTTATTCTAACGATTTTTCCATTTCTAAATTGTTAAAGAGTGTTTTTAACGACCTAAAAGCACGCCCCACATGAGTCAATTTAAAGTTCTTTTATTTACGATATGTGAATGAATGCATTTTAATATCGCTGGAAAAATTCAAGAAGAACAAGTCATTTTCTAGTATTTGAGTAATTAGGTTAAAGACACCAGCTAGTAAGAACGTATATATAAAATTTTATAGCAATCTCAACGACGGCTAATAAATTGTGCACATCAAGTGCCCGAGTTTGTGCGCTTAAGACAAACATTTCCAGTATTAAGTTTTCGTTTATTATTACACATATAACATAAAACAATTTCGTGTTACATATATATCTATATAGCTATTTAAGACACTATATAAACTTAGTGAAGTGTAAAATGGATAAGAGAGAAGAGGAAAATTGGAAAACGACCACAAACTAAGATAGTTACAATTTAATTTCATTTTCGAGACGCATCTTATTCCTCCCCCACCTCTTAAAGTCTTAACGCACTTATTAAGCTCCTTTAGGAAAATTACACTCTTGAATTGAGTGCAAAGGAGTATGAACTAGTTCTTTTTTCTACACTTTGTAGGAGTGTGAAGTTTTTAAAAACTTTGACCAATTCACTTTGTTGCACGTCATAAACACAACCGAAAAACTAAAAAAAAATAGGTATATAAACAGTAAAAAAGTAACCAGTTTGTTGTAAAATAATGTCAAAGGCAGACAGGTTATACCTTAAGCTTTTCGCAAACTTTTTTTGCGCTTCACTTTTCTTTCTATTTGTTTTTTGTTTGCCTGATCTCTATACGTTTGGAAGTCTTAAAAGAGTAAACAAAGTTACACTTTGGTTTTGTCGACAAACTTTCCTATATGTACGATTTCTCTCCATCTTTCCCTGTGCTTTTTCTCCGCTGAGCTTTTAGTGTCAATTAAAAAAGGCGAAACACAATTAAACAATTAATCGAGGAATCAAGCTTTTATATAATGTAAATGCCAAACGAAGCTATATTTTAGGGTGCATTTCAACAAACTCTTTTATGTAATCAAATTAAAAATTGTTGTATGGCTTTAGGAAAGTGCGATGAAGAAATAAAGTTCACTTGTACATTTTGTTTGGATGCTTTTGTTGTCTTCTCTTACAAACGATGATAATTTTATATTCTCTTCGTAATTCAGTGAAGGAGTACACTTAAAATTGCTTGTAACACTCTGGTTTTTAAACATTGTTAATGTCAAAGTTAGCCCCCAAAAGAGGGCATACAGACAGATAGAAAGAGATGGTGAACGAGTGGTACACAAAAGTTTCTCGCACGCCCCGTTTTCCAAACAAATTATTATCTTTTTACTTGAAAAAGTATTTGTAAAGTTTCGTTCGTGCAAGCCTGTTAAATTGTACGCAATGCGAATAAAAAGCAATTCTATGACAACGTACACGGATTTAAGCATATGGACACACTCATCCAACACTACCCTACAATCAGAGGGATACGGATGTCCTATTTTATGCACGACACTGAACTATCACGAACTATCGGAAATAATTAAATATCGCGTTCACTTTTTCAAGTGCCTTATTATTTATTTCGTTTTTTTTACCAAGCTTCCTTCACCACTCTCTTTCTCTGTGTTGTGAAAAATGAAGCATTTGATGATGGATGGATTCGTGTGCAATTTTCCTCAATCTACTTCGCATTCAATATGATTTCTATTATGATAGTTCATTTCGTTCTATTCAAAATTAAAATTTCAATCAGTTAAAAGGTTCATATCCGCTTTTTTGACTCCCCCTCATCGCGTTTATAGCTAAAGTTATGGACAGTTTTGATGATACTTCAGAACGAGTAGGTAGTACAATATATGTTGTATCCGATTCAAAGACATGAGGATAGTAATTGAAATATGTTTTGGTGCAACTAGTATTGCATGTAATTTAGAGTTAGAAACAAAGTCCAAATGAGATAATAGCTGCACTGAAATAGGCGAGAACGTCAGTTGAGTGAATTCAGGTGAATCTCCAGGCCGATTAATTAAATACCAAAACGTAAAATATAAACATGTATAGAGCGATATTTCAAAGGAGAGAAGATGGGCAATATTGCTATAGAACCCTCTCTATACACGTAAGTTTATTGTATCATAAAACAAAGGGGGACTAAAGAAGTCAACATATAACCTATTGAAGCACACAAGAAGTTTTGCAAAATGGTATACTGGCATGTGTTCGAAGATAAAATAGAAAGGTAGTCATATTAAACGTGGAAGTATAAAACCGTGTTTAGGTAGAAAATTCTTCAAATATTAAATTAGGATGAAAATGCGATGGATCAGTGGGCAAAGAGCAGCGGCGGGTATGGGGGTTTTTGATGATAGTGAACACTGCTAGACACTTAAAGAACATATACTGCATATGTTTCTTGTAATAAAACGCGCCCCATATCTTTAGTATTATTATTTTATGCTCTATTATTATTAGAAAAGTGTGTGCTGAAATGTGGGAATGAAAAGATGGGATCGCAGTTTTTTAATAATTTAATAGACGGTTTTTTATGAACCGGGGGGACGCAATAAAATTTCATTAAAACTCATGCATATATGAGAAGGAACACAATTTTAGGCGTTGAGAATTTCGGTTTCATAAAAAAAAGGAGAACGAGAGTTAGACAGACTTAAATATGCACAATCACACGTGAAATAATTTAATTGAGGGATGGATTCGTGAATTCCGTCCGAAGTTATTCATATTACTTGACATTTTCTACTCATTTTTTTATTTCTGAGGAAATACCTAAATATCTCAAAGAATTCAAGTGAAAACACAGCAGACCGAGAAGAATTTCTTAATATATGATTTATTCTTGTTGGATATTTTTTTCGTATGTATCTCGGTATGTATAAAAACCCAACTTAAATTCCATTAATGTCAATCATATAACATAAAATGTAATAAAACAAAAAAAAAATAAGGGGCCAAGTTGAAAAGAAGTAAAAGAGGAGAGAGTTATCGGAAAAAAAGAGCAGAACGAAATGTTTTTGCTTATTTTCCACGGGCGATGTGGGCGCGCTTACCTGTGGTCGAATTGATTGCGAAAAATCCTTCGGGATTTCCAGAAGTAATCTTGTATGTTATTTTCTGGTTAGGGTCCTTATCCTTGTCGGTTGCTCTTATTTGAAGCACTGTACTGCCCGCTGGACTATCCTCTTGGATGCTCGGATAATAAACAGGCTCTTCACTTAGTGGAACATTGTCGTTTTCATTAACCACCTCGATGTACACCTGCAAAAACAATTTGATGCTTAAGGAACTCTTCAGTATTTATTTAAGTCACAAGAAAATTAATTAAACACTTTTAGTTGTATATTTCAAACGCAGTACTTCAACAAATGTAGATGAAATTTCCACCAAGACAACAAGCGAATTGCATTCTATGTCGATGCACTTTTCCGACTTAATATTAAATTGATAGTCGAGCTACTTGGTAAATAAATTTTATAGAAGAAAAGCTAATGTTTCCAAGACGTGCACTGCTGTTCCATAGTATTCCACCATGGACTCATGTTTCAAACCCCGTAGAAAATTTGTATAAGTAACATGAGCAGCAATCTAGGACTTGGAGAATAAAGTTGAGAAAGCCAAGTTCCTTTTCCCCAGGTACTTTAAACTATATGCACACATCTATTTCTATATGGGGTAACAAAAGGCAGTAATTTTCGTTGCTAATTCACTTTGCAAATGTTATATGCGAGTGCAGACACCCAAACAGAAGGTGCATTTAGATTACTTTATGTGGAATGAGGCCAACATGGTGGAATCGATGAAACAAGCCATATTGCGGTTTTTTAAATGAGAAAGACGGAAACGAATTAAAATAATTGAAGTAAATTCAACATATCGTGTATTTAATGATTTTTAACGAGATAAGTAATTTACAGGCGCCATAATAGTGCGATTGTTAAAGAAAATATTTAAAATCCCGTTTCAATCCATTCAACAATGCAACAATTGCATTATTTCCTGTGGGGGTAGACGTTTTCCTTTTATTTTCCTTTGCACTAAAGAGATTTAAAAATTGCTTTGTAATAAACGTTAATTATAAATTGAATCGGTGTACTGTATAGAAGTTTAATCTTCACTTGAAAATCTCAATGCTGTAATCTTGGTGGAAGCGAGGGGGAGAGTGGGGACCTGCGGTCCTAACATTAAATGACATTTTTCCAGGTGCATTGCACATGTGACAAAATGAATTCGTACTTAATGACTAGAATTATCTAATATAAAATGCTGGTCTCCTGAAATGTAGTATAATTGCAGGAAATTATCATAAAAGACTTTTTCAAAGTAATTTCGCGTACAAAAGCGCTGCTCTATTTCACAAAGTCTCGTTTTTGTTGTAATAAAATTTAGTTGAAGACAAGAGTGATTAAAATCGGAAAAATGTGTTTCTGCGATTGATTTTTGGCATTTGACATTTTTCGCTTAATTTGATATGAAAAGAAACTGGAAACTTTATATTCTTGAAGTGCATACATCACAAGTTCTTTTAGCAATTTTTAGCGCGAAAAAAGCGCGCGCGTCACCTTCTTTTTACATTTTATTGTTCAAACTAATTCCATGAACCTATAACTAAAAATCACAATCAAAACACAATACTTATTATAAGGCACGTAGGCACTTTCTATACAAAACAAAGAACAATAGAGTTGGAGCGCGATTTTTTCCCCTGTCTCCACTATGTCATATTTAATAATATTCCATATTCCGCTAGAATGATTTACAACTCTAAAGATAAATCATTACCTACTCTCTTGTTGTGTGCTGCATGACACATTTGCATTAACATCAACCTGTATTCGAATTTTTTTACACTCTTGAATCCGTTTCTCTCTATTTAGCATTCCTGACACTAGTTTCGAGAATATAAAATATAAATTGCTTCCATAAACGTTAAATTTATCTTGTGTCTGCGCAAGTTTTCTTTAAGGGGCTGTGATAGAAAATACTACGAACATAACTTAATAATTATGGGTGATTAAAGAGAGAACAAGTACTAAAAGGGATGATTTGCCATCTAACTTAATGCAAGTAAACATTTTTCCTACAGAAACCATATTGAAATTATTATTATTATCTATGCCCGACCAACAATCGATTCCTTATGTCTTCCTTCCAAACTGAAAATTTATTAAGAGATATATTCAAATTGTAGCACGAATTTCAACGGTTATTCATTGCTTTTTGATAAGAGAATTCAATTTATTTTCCAACCAAAAATATTCTGTTGGTATGAAGGAAAATTTGTAATATGCGATGTGTAGGTAGGGGAGAAGTGGAACCAAAAAACGACTACAAATTTCTTAATTAAAAAATAAGTTTTCTATTTACTGTTCTATTTGATTAATTCCGGACGGAAGCTGAATGTGAAAGGTACAAAATGTAATTTCGTGTTATCATTCGCTTTTTTTAATTTCTTTATAGGATGCTTCCTCCCCCATCTTCTAATCATCTTAAATACTTTTATGGCTGGTGATAAATTCAGTGTTTCTTTATTTTTTTTTATACACACACAATGCGATAAACAATGAAAAATGTGCATGGCTTTAAAATGCAGAAAAACGAGTTAATTAAAAAGGGTTCCTAACTAGCTGCGAGGGTTCTAATCGTAAGAAACACTACGTTTTAAGGTGTGTTTAGCGTGTTTTATTGTCGTGTCCTTGACACGAGATGGTCCTACTTGTATATTTGTTAATTATCCCCTAGTTCTACACACAGGGGTAGAAATGTGTGCAAGTGGGCGTGACACGCTTATTACTTTAATATTATTAGTTAATTTGTGATGGTTTAGTACTCTTAATGACTTAGCAACACGTGCTTGAAATTGGTGCTACTTTTTCCGGTAACCGAAAGATGACTCTGCAATTTATTGGCCACCGATCGCGTTTCAATGCGAAAACTTTTACCCCAAGAGCGTATAAATTAAATTCCTTCAAGTTTATTTTTCATAATTAGTTCCAAGTATTGATTAAAAGTGATACATAGTACTTTTCTCCAGAGCAGCAGTGTGTGTTTTTCCATCTTTTTCATTCTTGCGTTTAATATGCGTGCAAAAAGTGGGTCCCATTTTATTACTTTCTCCGTGCTCCCCTCGTCTCACACTTAGTTTTAAAATATATATCACCGTTACAAATGTTATACGCTTGTCTTGTGAAAACTTTTGCAATCACCTGATTTTACCCTCAAATGAGGATTAACTCAGTTTTGCACCGCATCATCATCATCTATCTTTGTTACTTTCCCAACAAGCCGTTTTAATCAAGTATTAAAATGGATTAGAAACTTAATAGGATTAGGAATGTGATTAAAGATATAAAGAACTGAAAAGGTCTAACCAAATGTTCAGGCTTGTGTTTATTTATGTTTTTGACAGACTTCTTTGGAAATGTGTCAATACGTCCAGGATGTATTCCATAAGATTTACGTACTCCCTCATCACGATCCAGTCCCGAATTCTTCGATTTGTTTCATTGGAGACCATCAATTCCTTGGGTGGCTCCTGTAACGTCTCACTTGTTTCTGTCATACCCTCCACATTCAAAACGTTTAATAAACCCACTAATTCCTTTAAAACCAAATTCGCTAACGCATCCATCGACTTGAATTGATTACAGGTTTCTGTGGCAATCTTTACCGCCACAATGAGCTTCTTCAAAATGCCGTAGACATTAATTAGACTACCAGTTAACCCTAAACGTTCCAATTGATCGACTGGCGTTTTGCTATTGAATTTTTTCGGCATCACATCCACGAACCATGATAAATTGTGCGGTATTAAGTCTGCTGTCTGATTTACATCCATTTGGAATGTGTCTCTTGTAAATTCGGATGCGCACTCTTTACCGTTCCATAACGCTGTTCTTGTTTGATTGATAATCGTCTCGAATTGCGAACTAATGGACTCCCTTTGGTCGCTGGTGTGGGTCGATGGTGATGGATTCATGAATCTGGGTACGGGGAATTTTGACTTGCGATTGACACACGTAAAACCAGGTCCATCTGTGTTTAGTTTTTACGACTAGATATACGGTCTGGCCGCCGGTTAAGAAATAATTGCAATCTCCAATGTATTGTCTTGGGAAGTGATTGGCCTTCGGGGTTTAACCCACATTTCAAATACAAAAAAAAGAGTAGTAAAGAAAAAAATCGCAGAACAACCGCAAACACGATTAATTATATCGTTTAACTGTTAAACAGAGTTTTTTTCACAAGGGTTGGTAACAATGAATGCATTTACATTTTCTACTCTGCAAGATAAGATCGGTGGGTTAATGGGCGTTGTTTAGTGTAATGCGTTTAATTAAGATAAAACTATCGTAAAGAATAACGAAAATGTCGAGGTAATTATGATGGGGATGGAAGGGCTAAAAACTTACCTCCACACTGGAGTAGAGTGGCACAACGCCGTGATCTTGAGCGAAAACAGTAATCCAATAATGGGTTTTTGTCTCGATGTCCAGTACAGCGAGGGTTTTGATGTTGCCTGTAACAGAAAAAAGTAATGAAAAATAGAATTAGAAGTCATGCATTTTCGGACAAAGTCATAGAAAAATATAGAACGCTTTTAAAAGCGCATGTCACTCGACGAACGAGAATTTATGATGATGTTTGGAGATAGTTTTTCATTGGTGTAATGAAGGGATTTAAGTAAGTTTCTTTTTTCCGCTTGACTGCCGCACAATTGAATTGAAGATGTACAAATATACTTATGTAAATGGATGGAAATATTTTTCAAAAGAAAAAATGCCATTTATTGTGGCAGTTTAATTGAATCATTTTGATACACGTCGAAGAACGAATTCACAAGATAAAAAAAATTGAGATGATGAGGAGGAAGAAACGCTGAATTAATTTATTAATGACTTTGTAAGTTCATTAGGGCACTTTTCGTTTTTTCCATTAAGAGTTTCTTACTGTTCCTTGTGTCCTCGGGCGTTACAATATGAACTACAACAGTTATCTGATATTGAAATACTGTTAATGGACTATAATTGACTTGTGCCTTCAGTAATAAATCACTGAAAACATAATGGTACATTATACATTTGTCCCAATGCGAACGAGAAGACGCACCGTCAGCGTTCCGTGCTTTTATCCCTTTCTAGGCGAATTTCTCCACTTTGTTTGTGTGGCCGAGCGTACAGCACAGGAAAGAAGGTGGTCTTATAAAGTCGCGTTGCATTCAATTTTGATCGATGCCTCTTGTCAAAAAAAACCCACAATTACAATGATTCTTTTCGTCTCTTGCGACTTTAACATGAAAATTGCATTTACATTGTGTGTATTTTTTCCACTCGTCTCTCTCACTGACTGTGGTATTTTTTTCCAGTAAAACATCAGAATGAAACGCACCCCCGCCAAACGGCCCGGAATACAACAGTTAATTTGATTTAAAGCGATGCTTTGAACTTGTCTACGTGTGCGTTACTAATGTGTGTGTTTGCATGGCCTAAAATTGTTCCAGCACAACCAAGGCATGAGACTAATGGATTTCAATTACCTTTTTAACGTTTTTAAACAATCTCAAAGGACGATAGGGGACCACCAGTATACAGGAGGATAATGTATGCATATACAAGTTAAAGTTTTTTGATACATCAGAGGAGGAGATGAGAACGAGAGCGCGCTTCTGATTTTACCATAGATTATAAATGTGTGTGTAAAGACTAGAGAGTTTTTGTGTTGGACGAATTTCCTGCAATCGGGAGGCCCGTTATACAGATATACATTTCCCAGAGTCCCAGCTGACTATCTGGCTGTAAAACGTTTATAAATTATTTCTTTAACATTTAAATAAATTTCAGTCAATTTAATCCATCAGTTTACAGGCACAGATTTGTGAAAATGAAGTGGAACAGAGTTCCAATTGCAATTGCAAAATTCATGAAGAGATGAGGATAGCAGATTGCTGATATGTGAAATAACAAAATGTGAAATGCATAATAATAATTTGTTTATTGTAACACGAGAATTAAAAAAAAATAAAATAAAAAAGCAAACTGCTCAGGCACTCATCATTTTTTTATAAAAAGTTACTGCATTTTTGATTTTTTTTTTTTGAAAAAAAGCTTTAAATGATGCTTCGAGTGGGTATTGAAATTGAAGAATAACAACAAAAGGAAAGACCATTTGTAAAGCTTTAAAAAGCGTTATCGCATTGCATTAAAATTTCGATTTTCAAACTTTACAAAACTGCATAAACTTGAATTTATGGTTTAAAATATGGAAAATAAAGAATATTTTATTATTCCATAAGGAATAACAGTCACAAGGGCATAATTGTCTTCAATTTTTAGTAAAAATATGGAACACAATTTCAGCAAATCTTTTGTTCAATTTTTAGCTAAAAACTCCGATTTCTGGTTTAATCTCGGGACACTCTTGACTCCGCACTCCGCTAGTCCCCCTTCCCTTCCTAATCATTTACAAATCTACATATCTATAATTTAATTATCATCATTCATTTGCCGTTTCAAATACCTTCAGAGTTCCAGAAAAGTAATTTCCCAATTACATAAATACCTACATATGTAACTGTAAAAATCAAACAAAGTGATTATTATTCCTGTGCACCAAATCGTCAATAAAATACTAGCGAACAATCCCATACGAGCACAAATTAATTATTTATAAAATTACCCAACAGTGTAAAGTTTGGCCCCAACTTAATAATCGCAATAAAGTTGTTTGCTGCCCCAGTTCTCCTCGTCCTGTTTGTTGTTTGTTGGTGTTACGTTAATATTGTTTTTGTAAAACTCTTAATCTGTTCAACGCTTTTCCATTGCAAATAGCAAAACTCTCATGAATGTCGAACCACTTGTGTCACAATATACCCCAACACCACAACATTCCATATGTATTCCCATCTAATATACAAGTTTAATTCAATATTATCATGTTAAAATGTTATCGGGTACTTTCAACTAAAACAAAACTTAAAGGAAACCGAACCAAGTTCACGTCATTTCGCTCGAATATTCCGGCCTTTTGTTTAGCACTTGTGCTATAGAAGTGGACATGCAATGAAACCAACAAATTAATATTCCATTGGCGGAAAATTTTACTGCATACCCTTTACTCGAAACTCTCCACTACAAACTGGTAATTTTCATGTGTCGGTTTGAAATGTCGGTGTGCTCAGAATGTTAGCCACCAATTAGAAAATTCAAAGTTCTTCCACCTATAATCCTTGGCCGTATATAATAATAACAATAATGAGTGTGGGTCGATTTGAATATTTCCGATGTATAATGTTGGTGTACGGAAAACGCCCTCTCTGAACGCATGAAGCACTTTTATTCGAAGACATTCATTTAAATACGATTTTCCATGGAAATGTGCACAATAATATTTTATTACCCCAACGTTATTATAATATGGAAAATGGGTTTATGTTGTTGGACGAAAGGGTTGGAAAAGAGAGTAGCGTTTCGTTGACAGCACGTAAAATAGCGGGACATGCCACGCAGCACGACATCAAACTTGAAATTCTAATGGACTTTTCAATAGTTCTCCCTCTTAGTGGGTGCATAAAATTAATGAACACATATTGCATATATTGATATTTATTGCTTTGTTGGAATTAAAAAACTTCCTTATTTCATCACGTCAATACCATACGCGCTTCCCCTATTATTTATATCATTCGAAAATACTTTGAATACATCATATAGAAAAACTGCGCTAAAGAGACACACTCTAATCCGATCGCCTTGTACCCGACAAAGAGAAAACGATGTTTTATGTGCATTTGTATGATTTATGAATGTTTCTGAAGAATTTTTATGTATTAGTTGGAAGTTTTAGCATAGATTAAACCATGTGATGGGAAATTTCTTCGAATGACTTTTTTCCTAAATTGTATTCTGCTTATTTGTGAAATCAAATCCAGTCTTATTCATTCCTTTCCCCATTTATATACACGGGGATTAATATGTGCGCATGTGAAAAGTAAAATAGATTTTTGTGTATAAAATTGCAAGAATCCATCCACCACCTACCCTCGTCGTCTGGCACAGATTTGAATTTACGGTTTAGCCGTACTAACACATAAAATCGGTAAATCTTGTGGCGTACATCCTGTCTGCACGCCCTCCAGTTACCCATTATAAATCATGTCCCTTAACAAACTCCAAATTTACGAGTTTAGATTGTCGACATACTGTTGTTGTTCTACCTGTAGATATACAGATGTTTGCAAAAATTTCCTTAACGCCGTGTTAAAATCGCGTTCAAAGTCCGGTCCAAAAACTTATTTATGCCTTATTCAAAAACGTACAACTTCTGTTGGTCATAAATTTACTTTTACGAGCACCCGCCGCCACTGACATGCCATGGACGCTGTTTAATGTCCAAAAAGAGACATTTCAATAATATATAAACAAATTTACTTGTTTCAGTGAATTACGAGACTGGAAAATTGCAACATTTTCCACCGTGCAGGAAAAACGCACTCTACCACTTGAACGTAAAGTCGGTTTATCCTGCTATGAACGAAATTAAATGTCGTAAAGCCAGTTTAAATTGCACAGTATAATATTGAATTGAGTTCAGAGTTGCACGTGAACATAAATAACCAATAACCAGTAATTCCGTTCTTATTCGAGAAGAGAGAGGTCATTTACTTTTTACCTAGTTAAGTGCACTAAAACTAATAAACAATTCAGCGTTTCATCTGAAAAATTAATAATCCACCCTTACACAGTTCGTCTGGATCGACAGAGCGCTCTCTAATAACATTATTGAAACGGTTGAATTTTTTATCGAGTATTTATGGAGTGGTACACGATTTTATAACATGACATGACACTAGTTATTGCCCATTTAGAAGAAATATTAAATAAAATAAAGAACATGTTGTGCGATATAATATCGACGAGTTTCATATGCGCGTCTGTATTTTAAGCTCTACACGATCTGTTATAAAATATTTCTAAAGAATATGATGGCTGAACGTATTCCTGGTCGACTTTTCGATCATTAACCACCCATCTTTTTTCTATCTATATACATATGTTTAATTTAATAATAAATTGCAGGTATTCAGCTATAGTTGTATAACAAATGCGTTAGAAACATTATTTATTAGTATAATCTTTAAATTCCCAAAGTGTTTTCTTTTGTCCAAATTGAAATTGATAAATGAGTTGCATTTATTTTGCTTAGGAAAATTCATATTTATCCTTCGTTGTGTGTGCTGCTCGTTTTGTTGTTACGTTTTGGCTTCCAGCGAACTAATATACGAATCGATTCGAGTCAAAAACAATTTACAAATGAACAATAAACGTACATATTTTATGTGAACTCGAGTTCTTGCTCATTCGTCTCTTGGTGACTTAATTAACCACTAAGACGCCCAAAGAGGAGTGGAATTAATTTTTCCAACATTTTATGTCATTCACGAATTTACATGCCATGAATAATTGAATTAATGTATTCTAATGGAGACCATAAAAAATATTATGAAAATTCATATAACGAGATGTTGTTGATGATGATTACCACGCGGGACGCGGGAGAAGAGCAGTGAAAAAAAAACGTCGTGCGTCCCCAACGAATTAAAATATGCACTGGGCACATTTAAATAACATTTTGCTTAAGTTAATATTTAGATGAGGGTATAATATTGCGTGCTTACTTCTATATAATACTCAATGTAGCGAAGTAAATAGGCGGAAAGCTCAATTTTAAATGGAATGTAAATTATCGGATATAAATTTTGAATATTTTACGCATTTCTTTATTATCCTTGATCGAAATGGAGAACAAATCGATGTTGAATAGGGTAGAGCGGGACAAAACGGACTGACAAGTCACGTGGTAAACTGTCAAACTTGGTGTTAACCTCTATCTCTTCATTTTCTGTTCATGAACATATTCGGCAAAAACAATTAATTATTCAATTAATTACAATACCAGATAATAAATCTGACAGAACAGCGTTTATTTTTCCCACATACACGCACAGATGCTGGACAGCGGTGTGTTTTCCGGTAAAGAAGTGGCAGAAAATGGCCATTTTCACGGTACCTACAACTATGTTTAGTGATAACAGGATCAATATTTAATTTCCGTTGCATGGGTCCTTGGCAAATTTATGTAGTTTATTACCAACTAACACATATTGTGGCATATGGCTGTAAAAAAACTACCAAGACGGAATAAATATATAAATTACCACACGACCACAACCTGGCACGAATGCCATTTATACACACACACATCAAGTGGCCAGTTGAAGGCGCACGTGTTGGTGGCGCACTTTTAATTCGCTTCCCAGTGCGAATATGGAGCGCTTCTTGATCGACGAAAAGAAAATGGAACGGCAGGGGAGAGATGCACTTTTCCGCAAACTTGATACATTCAAAATACCTGAAATAATTCCAGCATAAGCGATGGCTTTGGATGGAGATGAAAGGAAATGGGCAAGTTTTCAGGAATTTCTTTCTTGTTTCATTGTTTAGACTCATCCCTCGGCTCTTCTTTGGGATTTCTATATTTATTAAATTCGTTTCATCAGTATCAATTTTAAATAATTTAGATTGCAAGAGAGGAAAAGTTTTCTTGTGAAAGTTATAATTAAAATCCGGTGCTGGCACACAGTAATTTGCCATTAATGAATTTTTATCTATTTTATCAACTTGTTGTTTTAATCTTGATTAATTTCTGTTATTTACATAAAATTTAATTTCACTATTCCAATTCCCTATGACATGATGGGTTTTATTTTTTTTCCATTGTGTGGTGGGTGCCTTCGGCGCTCAATCTTTGTGTAATATAATGTTATTACTCTGTTGTTTACCAAATCGACGAGAGATGGAACAAGAAGAACGCCGTTTTTCCAAAAGGTAGGAAGAAGTTGCACAGTCAAAAGGCCAGCAATAAACTCTCTCGCTACCCATTACCTCTCATAAATCATACTTAATGAAAATTAATTAATTAAAATGTTGATCCAATGAAAATTAATGACTCATTCATCATTTTCCTTGTATTTATTACATTGTATTTGCATTTAATAAGACAATAGATGCGCTAACTGATGATTTTTTTATTTTTCATCAACAAATTTCAGGTTTTCTGTTCGGTGGAAATTCAGTTTGAATTTGCAATAAACTTTCACCATTTGATTGTGAGGTTTTATGTTTTTGAATTTCCCCAACTTACTAGAGAGTCGTATTTCGCCCTATGTGCACATTGTAACATAAAATGATGAAAGACAAAGTAAGTTGTAAAGTCTGTTATAATGTAAATGTCTTGTATATAAAGAGATATTCATGTATTCTAGCAATTCCACTCCTATAATCCTTACACACATGTGTAAATTGGGTGCTAGTAGCAGAGGCAAGTAGCGCACTTTTCTATTATATACATGGGGAGGTAGAGAGGATAAAATTACAGTCGTGACTTTTGCTTAGACATGAAAATTCGAATATTCTTGAATATACGAACAGGAAGGCGCTTACTGGAACGGAAATTGCACCCATATAAAAATCCACCCCTTTTATACGTACTATTGAAACGCAAGCAAGTTATAAATCACTAAAGGCCTTTCTATATCAACGATTCCTAGACGTTCGTTATTCATAATTCGGGCGGGTGTTAATTAAAATCATGTTCACTTCGGTTGTTTAATTTCAGCACTGTCTGCTTGTGTGGGTACTTTTTTTTCAGTGAATGAGGAAAAATTCTGTAGAGACCAATAGGGCCAGTTGTTGGACAGTTTTACGAGTAAAAAAGCATTATCACGTAAAGCAATTTACAGCCGGTGTTAAGTGTAAGTTTGAGAACGCGTTTAACAAATCTTAATGATTCCGAACGGACCAACACGGCCGAATTACATGTTTAACGCCCTCGTGTACTGTTGTACTTCGTTTTTTCCTTCTACTACTTTAAAAGGTAATAAAATAGTTTTAATGCGAACCAAAAATACACACATTTGCCCCAAGCCTTCATTTATTAAAATAAAAACACATTTTCTGATCATTTACCAGGTTTTTATTAGAAACTGAATCATAAGCATCATAGAAAATGCTACATTTCAGAGAAACGGAAGCAATTATTGAAAATTTCGACCGCATGCATAAAAGGTTTTTGTTTTCTTTAAAAATTGGTTTTATAAATCTTGTACTAAATTTGCTTGTGAAAACGTCAAACTTGAACAACCCAATTGCGTGTTTAACGCGCTTGTACAATTTTTTCCCTTCTACTACTTTAGAAGATAATAAAATAGTTTTAAGGGAATTTCCCCATTCCTTTTGTTTCCTACTTCCATCGACAGATGTCAGCACTGCATAAACCGATAAATCATGCTTGCATAAGCGAACATCTCGCAATAGTAATAAAAAATTTATGGGCAACTCCAACTTATAAACAATACCAGGGGCGAGTACAACATAAAGGAAGCTGTTTTAATATATTTTCGTATATTGCGTCTAAATGGAGTGTAAAAATAGGGGCGAAACTGGAATATACTGCATTCTTTTCGCAATTTTTTACTACACTTATTTATGGCGGAAGTTGTATATAATTTGGTAAACAGTTTTTTACACACTCCCATCCCCAAAGGCATAGTGAACCGTGGGCTGATTCGATTACAACAATAATCGCGATTTTTCTCAAAGCAATTCTTTTGAAATTCAAAATTAAAATTGTGTATAATCACGACAAATTAGGGGGCGGGTTTTGGAAGAATGTAATTTTCCCTCAGTATTTGTTCTGCTCGCTCAACTAATTACGATCTCTTTTTGGGGCGCAGCGTATTTAAATAAAAAAAAAAATTCCCAAAAAACACACGATGCACGTATGTGGAAAATATTTTTTGCTAAGCAATCAAATGCATGAATTTTCCCCTCTAATGTCATACAGAATCCGCCTGTGTGTCTGGTCCATTTTCACGCACTTGCTTTTTTTATGTCTTTTTCATTATTGCGAATAAATCATATATAATCGGCCGTGAAAGCCATTTAGAAGGTAATTTGGTTGTTATCGACAGGAATTTAGTGACTATTAAGGGCCGAACATCATACAGTGTTTTTTGGTGGCCGTTTTTCTAATGGATAAACTGTGTTTTGATACAGTGAATAAAAATCGCTTTTAATTACTAGAAAATTTTCACCGAATTAAACTATTGAAAATGTTTTTCGGTCACCAATATTGCTTGAAGGGTGATGAAAAACTCTCGTTTTAGGGATGATGGGGAGGGAACTGCGTTGTATTGCCTTCGGCTTGATTACGCATATCAGTGGAGCAGTGGTAGAAAAACATGGCAAAAATGGGGGAGACACTGTGTAAATAGAATAGTATGTGATCAATCTCTATTTCGTATAGGAAAATTCGGAAAAGCGCTCTCCTCTCACTCAACCCTCGTCTCTGTGGGTGTGTGTGAATGCAAAACGCCACACACATTGAGAATATAAAGCGATAGAATAAAATATTTATGTAGGAATATGTGTATTTTGATCGCACATTGGACTAATGTTGCGTATGAACGCCTTCATCACATCATGATCCTTTGGCACCCTTCGATATTTCCCGTCAAAAAAAAATTAAAATTCTGAACCACTTATGAATTGGCGTGTCGTAAAAATCGTACGCTTAAATAGCAGGGATTTTTTTATTGTATAAAATCGTTTTGAATACAAAAGAACCTTTTTATAGGAAAATCGAAGGGGTATAGTGGGAAAGTAATCATCGAACATTCTAATAATTTTTCAACTTTGATCTTTTTCCATATTGAACCCTAATAACAAGGGGTTAGCAATCACATAAGGCCGCACACATACGTTATAGTCCAACGTACACAGTTAAATTCTTATTATACATATATGTATGGAATTCTATATAGGAGGAATTTTAGAGCCTCATTTAAAAGTTTTCGTTTTTATTTCCTGTTTTCCAATCACGCTATCGATTTATTGCCATTTTCACAAATCAAATTGAAAGTGACTTTATTTCTTTGCAGAGTTTTTCCACTAAACTAGGTTAAAATATATTTTTTTCAGCATAATTGAAATGTAACTGGCGTATAAAGAACGGAAAAATTGGCTAAACAGGGAGGGTAGAAAGGACACAAATGGTCGTGTATCCAAAAGGTTAATCGTCATACAGTTTAATAGAGCGCACTTTATTGCTTGACAGATACAAATTAAAATAACAACATCGGGAAAACAGGATCATTGCCATAAAAGTTGATCCTGGAAAGAAAGATGAAAGACTTCAAGAGTTATTAAATCGCAAAATTGGTTTCCTAATTAGTTTGAATTGAATGACAAATGTCGAACTTGAATATAGAAAAATTATTTCTGAGCGCTCTTTAAAAGAAGATTTTTCTCATTAAAAATCGCATTTTTTATTATAATTCGCATATCAGATGTCATTTAAAGTCACTGCATGAAATCCCAATGGGGACTGGGATAATATATCAAATATTGCAACATTCCTGAAAAACCTGAACCATTGGCCTGAAAGAAAGGCAATTACTGAAATGCCTTGGCAATTATTTCAAATGGAGCACGTCATTTTCCATGAAACAATTCAAGTATAATTATAATTATTGTCGATGCCAATTAATTTTACAATAAACGCGAAAAGAGGAATGCAAACACACACATCTACATGGAATTTGTTGCCTATAGCTCTTTTCATTCGGGTACAATTATTTTTGTGTTCGATTGTACTTATAATTCATGAACTTTGCCTGTTTAAAGAGCACACCAACACAATGGCTGTGCTGTGTATGTTTTGTGCCTTTTACGATCTTTATCTAAAGCCAACAACAAATGTCTTCGCTCCTTTCACATATTATGCCGTATAATTATTTGTGAAAGTCTAATAAAAATAAATGATCGTAATTTTCCTCAAACAGATTCTTTTATAATATAAAACAGCACAGTAGCATTAAATCTTGCCTTTTTCTTTATTTTTGCATAATGGTGAGGTAAACCCGGTGTGCAGACTTAATGAACACGTAAATTAATTAGCCCACTAACACATGTTCGAGGGAACGTTACCGTGTTTTTTCTCAGGATATGATTAATTTAAACGCCCTGATCCACTTGTCATGCCTGCACTGTGCTGTATAAACATTTATAAGGATGATGCTTGTTATTGCAACATTTAAAGCCCTTTAGCGAAAAATCTTGTTTTATAATTCACCAAACAAAAAAATTGGATGAAACAAGCAACTATGGTGAATTTTAACTCATGTGTATGTTTGTGTAATAGAATAAAAAAGTTAGTTTATATATGAGGAAAAAAAATAACGGAGATAACATCTTTGAGAGACGGTTCCCCATATATATGCATATAAAGACGCAATATTCAATTTGTTAGTCAAACAAAACGGAAATGAAACAATTTGTTGAAACACAAAAGTGGATAAATGACTTAAGTTTGAGCAAAAGACATTTTAGTTTGTCTGAACATATTTCAAGAAAAATCACTCACTCCCTATAAACTTTATATACAAACGCAGCATCCGCACGCGTCTTCTATATTTCGGCTCATTTTTATTATTTATAAAAAGCGTTATTTTCACATTCGTTCGAGCACGCTTTCAATTTCCCATTATCGGAAAAGTTTCCCATTTTAAATTACAAAATTTATAAATTCCTTAATTGCTCCAGCCGGAATTTATGCGCTCTCTTTTGCTCGATTGTCCTTTTCATTTTTATGCGTGCCCAGCAAAAAACGGCAAGCAGCAGCAGTAGGAGCAAACCCCTTTATTCGCATAACTTTTAAGCCAAAACTTGGCTACCACACGAACTCTTATATAACTTAGTCATGTTTTATCTCCCGCTATATAGATATTGACTTTCCGATAAGGCCATTGCAAAACGTACACGGAATAATAATATATTGAAATGGCATATCTACGAATCTAAGCCATAAGTGCACACAATTTTACCATGGAATTCATTTAATTATTAAAAATATTCACTCTATATACTTTCTTCATTAAAACTTGAACGTTCGTTAATTATGCATAATAAACTCACCTTTTAATACACTCGATTGTATCGTATATCATAAGACAATGCTAATTACTCGCATAAACTTTGTTGAAAACGATTTCCACCCTCTTATTGAAAAATTTATTACACCCCTAGATAACAAACTACTTATAAACTATTAATTTTCCACGCAACGATAATAAATCCTAAACTATTGACGTATATTAATTAATATCAGAAATTTCGATGTAAAAATACAACTGAAATATGAAAGATTCATCAATCACGCATTTGCGGTACTTCTTTGCGCATTTTTCCACTGCCTTTCGACCAATTAGCGAAGTTAAATGTCCCCATAGTGGTACAGGATTGCTTACAAATTATTAGGTCTTGGAAATGTCCACTAATTTCACCTAGGCTGCCATTTAAGCCGACTTCTCCTCGAACTAAATTGCCTGCCACCACTTTAGACCGAAATAAGGGTTATGTGATTCAATCATGGGCGAGTTGGTGGTTTGTATGCGGTTTAATTCACTTGCTGGTGTTGTATGTTTGCCCTCATCAACAAAACAAAAACATCTAGGCTATAGTAGTGATTTATCATCTTCCTCTCTCTCTCCATTTTGGCTTACATGAGTTCTTTTTTGTCCAAGATACAAACGCGCCACATTATTGAGATTGGCAGTGTAAAATTAATTCGAATACCTTTCTGAATAATTCAAGAAGAGTGGTGCGCTTGGGCTCATTGAAAATCCATTTGAAAAGTTTGTTAAAAAATTTCCCAAACAATTTACTACAAACACATAAAATAAAACTTTCCTTTCAACGGTTTTTATATATAAGGCTAGAATTAGTATCGCGATAATAATAACAAAGTAGATTGCAGCGATTTAGATGGAATGGCATTTTTTCACTTTGTAATAAAACTCGGACATGACATGGAAAAAATTTCTACACATATATCGTAAACATGACAAATATTCCAACTGCCAATCAATCAGCGTAGGAAAAGCGAGGGTTTTGGAGAACGGATAAGAGGAGGAGGCTATACAATGGTAACATGCATAATGCTCGATTATTTATAATTAAATTACAAATTGAATATATTACTGGGTTTATTACACATCGAATCAATCCGTTTCTTCTGACGGGATTAATTCCCTAATGAAGTACAAGTATCACATATTGTGTCTAATACAAGAACGTACTCAGTTTACATATTGATTCCACCTACACGTTGAAACTGTTTACATTGACTATGGGTGTACAAACAAGTGTATGAGGGGTGAAGAATGTTGTATTATGTTTAGGGAAATTGTTAAACATTCACTGTAGGTATGTGATGATCGGAAAACTTAAAACAACAAAAATTTCCTATACGAGAGCCTAAAAGTTCAATATTTCTTTTGGGAAAATGAAAAATGTTCAACGTACACGACAAATAAGTTCCGATTTTAAAACGCCCGCATAAATATTCCTAACGTGGAGGAGAAATGAGCGAAGCGTCTGCAAAGGTATTCCTTACCATCAATCGCTTCCTTGATGGCAACCCAATAATTGTTCCCAATAATACTATTTATATTAGCAAGCAATAAGGCTGAATGGAAAAATGAAAACTTAAGCACAGAAATATTCGTTTTTGATTTGTTTAAAACTGGTTTAAACATTTTTAGAGTTCAGCCTATGAGATCGACTTTAAGCGAGTTAAAATCGAAAGAACATAAAGAACATTGTATTACCTTTTGAAAATCGGTGTATGTGATGATCGGAAAACTTGAGACAACGAAATTTCATTCAACAACCTAAAACTTCAATATCCCGACAATATTTCTTTTGGGGCAGAGTGAAAAATGTTGAAGGAACACGACAAATAACTTCCGATTTTAAAGCACCCGCCCACATAAAAGAGAGCACAGAGGGAAAAAATGAGCGAATAAAGTGGAAAGCTATTTAGTTTGAGTGATTCATCAATCTGGGGCGCATTTAACTGTGTACACAAATCAATTCAATAATAATTAGCCTCTTAGAAGATGTTTGAACGACGATTTCAATTAGGTAAAGAGCGGCAGTTTTTCGCCTGCTATTGAAGCAAAAGTCGAAAAACGGGAGAGAAATCACTCAACGCACCAAACATTAATAACGTTTTTCAGACGTAAAAATTTCCTTATAACCCAAACAGTAGTTTTGTGTGTGTCACGCAAGTTGCGCCGTCAATTTCTCCTATAAGCTTTTCATAAGCATCAAATTGCGTGTCAAACTTTACAAGATTTATTTGAAAAGAGCACAATTTGAATAAAACTATTCATACCATATATTAGTCGCAAACTTTCATATCCCTATCCGCGAAGTGAGCGTAAAGAAGGGGATGAGGGGACGCCACGTTTTATATTTTAAGCACCTTTTATTCTCGAAAATATTCTACTGGAGTACAGCTCTATTTATAGATTTTTTCTTGTTTTATTTTATTTTTTGTTTTTATATTAATTATTATGGCCTTTTGCACCCATATTAAAAATTCGTTTCGCTCTCAAACATAAAAGCAGTCGCTAAATAATTAACTTTTTTTCTGTTATTTAAGCAACAAAAGACGTTGTTGCATGGAAAATAATTCCCTGTACACAATAACACGGTGGAAAAAACGGTAGATTTAAATTGAATTGCATATAGACGTTCGTGAATGTGTTGCGCTGCTGTATGTGCTTTGCGGACTACTTTTTCCTTGTCCATTTCAGTAAATTTGAATATTTTATTGTACGTTGTTTAAAATTTAATTCGAACTGGTCTCCAGGTGAAATGATAACTAGTATTTGAAATTGTAATGAAACATTAAATTTATTTACATTCCGTTTCGTGTATTTACTTCACTCTTAGTTTGAATAAAATACACTGTTTGCTTTTACTGGAAATGGAGCGCCGTACATAGATACACATATGTAATTTTCTGACTTTTTCTTGATTAACTAGTTGATACGTTTCCTGTGGGGGTAATTAAAACGAGTGGGGGCCAAGCGGGTGGCAAAAGTCGATAACTAATCGTTTCGACTTAAGCATTTGTATACTACGTTGTCATAGATTCTAAGCGAGTGGGGGTGATTAAGAGCTCAGTTGAGGATTGACTTTCTTGGAGTCAAGAGCAAAAAACTTTAGACAGCTAGATGAGTTCCCCCTCTTCAAGTCGAGTTTAAACCGTTTTGTTTGTTTTCTAAATACAAACAGAACGTTATCATTCAAGCAAAATAATAGAAACAGAGCAGTAAATATATCAATCCACAAATACGACTAAATTAACTGTGTAGAGAAGCATATATGCTTCCTGTCGACGTTTTGCTGCTTTTGTGATGATTTCCACTTTGTTCGTAGGGGAGGATTTGAATGAAAAACGGAATTCAGTTGCTAAAAATATCATCCCTTTATTAGACTTATTTTTTTCTCCTCAAATATAATATAAATGTCACTTGCATTCGTTATATATATAGGTACACGTGAAAATTGTTTGAAAACTAAAAGGGGGACGTGCAGAAAAACAAATCCGCACACAAAAAAATCTCACACAATCTGACGTTTCTTTTTAGAATAAATTAAACATTTTTACGAAAGAGAAAATAAAACGGCTTGTATTCCAGGAGCGCAATTGCACAATATCTCGATATTTCGGTTTATATACATGTGTTGTGTTTTTTATGGTCCTTCTCACTACTAGTAGTTCTCCTGTAGTAAAGTTGTTGTTCTTTATTTTTCTTTCATCGAATTTTAATGAAAACGAAATATACAACTCGAGCACAAATATATATTTACTTCACACTTGAAGAAAAACTAGTTTATATACAAGTGTCCATTTTAGATCCGAGAAAAATGTGTCCAGATTTGAGATGCAAAAAATTTGTATCAATATTTCATCTTCTGATTGGAACCCCTACACACACAGTTGCGAAAAGTTTGTTATTTTCTTTTTGATAAATTCACTCATTTCGATTTCTATATAACATTATCCGAGAAAAGGGAAAAAAGGGGGAGGACATTTACAATGCAAATTGAATTTTGAAAAGAATTTTTAAGGGTCGTCTATAATAAAATTTCCCTTACTTAGTTGTAAACTTTATTATGCAAGAAATTCGTTCGCTTTTAATTTGTCTATAGAAAAAGAATTTCCACTTTAATAATGTATGATTAACCCGAAATATAGCAGTTTGTCCAATGGAGTGTTTAGACTTGCTATGGCCGAGTAAACAAGAGTTTCATCACAGCTTCGCACATAAGGACCGACACTCACGCTGTACTGTCCCTTCTATCACTTTCGTAAATATTTAAACGTTTTGCATTTACGAAATTCTTTCCTCGATTCACTCTTGTGTCACCAACACCCAATATTAGACAAGGGCTTGGTTTGCTTTTATTATCTTCATATCCAAATTCCACTACCCTTTCCTTATTCTACTTCAACTATTCCTGTCTCTCTTTTTGCTTATAATATGAATAAATTCGGGTATCTTCTTATTTTATTATTTTCCTCTTGTCAGGCAGATGTTTGTTCCCCCAAAACAACACAATATTTACGGGAAAGAAGAAGAAAAGAAGAAGAGAAAAAAACGAGCCAAACTAAGTGAACTCAAGTAAACATGATATTAATCTCGTTTAAGAATTACTTATTTTTGGTTGTCTAGTTAAGTATGTTTCTTGTTTCCCTCAAGTGACATTAAGTGTATCAGACAGTGCTTTTAACTAAAATAACCCCAATTCGTCTAGTTTACAACTTCATAATCACATTTTCGATGGTTATAAACATTTTTGTCAATGGACTTGGGGATATACTCCCGGTTTGGGTTAATTGAAATGAATCTGGTATACAAATCAAAACTAATTAATGCACACCCTGTGAACCCCCCGCAGCAGCATATAATGCACAGCACCCAAGAATTGCCTGACAACGAGTTTGTTTATTAAAAAGTTTGAGAATGTTTAATGGAAATTGTCAGTGTTAATCTAGGAGAGTAGGTTTTGGCAGGAAGTTTCAACAACCGTGTGCTCAACTTAAAGTAGGGGCAAATAATTAGGTTATGTTGTGTTGTCAAATGTCAAATAAAAATGTAATAAACGACATATAAATTGCATTACACATGTGATTTAGCGAGTAGATCCGAAGGACTTAGATGAGGACAAGCCGTTCCGGATTACTGTTGTGTCTTTTGTCCTCAAATTAGAAATAAATCAGTGAATGTCACGTGGGAAAGAGGTCCTTTATCCCTTCGTACTGGGTGAAATGGTTGGAGGCGCGAGCTTTGAGAAAATATTCCAGAGGATAGATATATATTGTAGATGGAGGATAATGGATTGTCATTCACATTGTGCTTCTTCGTGTGTCGTAATGATATCCTGTCCAACAGAAAGGCCTGTGCATTCCTCATCTTTTGCAGAAAGGGAGATTCTTTTCCAGCTTACATCCATATACACACTATCAACTTATACAAATAGTTTTCTCTTTCCCCGTTTTTCCCATATAGCAACCCCCTTTTCCACACTGGAATGTCTCTCTGTCTTTCTCTCTCATCCACTGAAAATGTCTGTTTACAATCCCTAAAACTAAATAAATATTTATCTGTACAGCAGCAGGAAAATCCTATTACACCAACACTCTCACGGACTGCTGTTCTATCATTAACAAACAAAAAAATATTTAAATAGCATTAAAGCAGCACTTTTCCGCTTGCGGAAAAAAAAGTTAAAAGCAATCAGCATTTTTAATTCAAGTGTCCTTCGAGTCATATTTTCCTGTGTTAGAAGAGCGTGTGTTTTTGGCGGGCAAGTGCACCAAACTGCACTTTGCCACACACCCTTTTCTATACACTCCTATCTATTCTCATCAATTGCCAACCTTACTTCTTTGATGTTTAATGAATATTTGTTGGTGTAAAAAATCGCTCTTTTTCGATAACATAAATTCTAGTCGCTTGTCGCTTTTTGCATGGCAAACAACCATAAAATTGTGTTCATTTCGTCAAGGTGTATTACATGGCATCTTATATCTTATCCAGCATCCCCTTAGGGGATTGTTTTTATCAAGATATATTGGTAGGAAGAATGGAATCGAAGAAGCCGATAGAAAGGTGTGCACATTTAGAAAACAACCATTTCCACCGCCACACCAACAAATACCGTGCCAGGAAATTAAACCAATAACTTTCAACATATATCCAATTATTGGACGCTAATAGTTGTTCTTTTCGTCTCTTCTTTGATGACACATGAATTATCTGACCACATAATTTAATAGTTTTACTAATGAGTTCCTAGCAAACCTTCCACTCCATAATACCCACCGTTGGTCGTTACATTAATTTCACGATAAAATTAATTATAACTATATATCTTATCAAAATTTCAGCCCCACTGGAAACGCGAGCCTATTGAAAAAGAGAGTAGAAAGGCAATGTATGTGTAAGTGCAAGGTGCGACAGAGATGGAGTGCACCTATTTCGGACTTGATAATTCACTTTCCACTTTTCATAAATCATCCATTGTTTTCATATGTCAGAAAACGGTTCCTTAATATATTTTGGTCATTTTGTATGTGATAAATATTTTCTGAAATAGATACAAGGAGGATGGGGGATGGAAATGGCGCTTATACAAGACCAATTTGTTCATCCTCCCCCTCATTTGTCCATAATTCACTTATTAGTATATTAAATTTGGCTGGTTTTTTGTTTGTTTTCAGCTCTCACTCTCTAACGCGCGCGCTTGTCAACCTCTTTTTGTTAATTAAACTTCGGGGTGAAACAAAAATGAAGAGAAAAACCGAACAGTACGTTCCCTCTCTAAACATAAAATGTAATACATTTTCTTCGTAAATATGTATTTTGCCTCGTAAACGTTATTAAAGATTACGAAATGAACACTTTTATTGGACTTTTAGCAAAAAAAATGTTATAAAATAATAAAGTCGTGTGATAAAATGTAGTTATGTACATTATTTTCAATATGAATAGGCCGCATTTTCACTTTATGAGCACATTTTTCAATAACTACACATTTTATGGTTGACTTTTCACGATGAAATATGCAGATTTATTACAAGCACCCCCGTACTCTGTCTTCTTTTTCTTATCAAATCTATCTTATCAAAAATACTTGCAGGAAAAGACCAAACAAAAAGTACTTTTCAAAGCCATTTGAAAAGTTTCCTTCTGCACCGCCCCCTTTGGCAAACAAAGTGGAAAACGAAATCTGATAAGTATTAATTTTTTACCCTGCACTACTGACCTTTTGTGTTACCATCTAATCCCGTCAAGCTTTGGAAGGAAGTCACTTCGACTCTATGAATTTTTAACTCGATTTCTGATGCAACATAAAATTGATTATCAACCCTAAAATAATCACGTTTTCCTAATAAATCTTTCAATTTCCCTTATCTCTTCATTTATTCTTAACAACTGTCTACTGTCCAACGTCAACTGTTGTCTGTGTGGAAATCTTTGAGAAATTGACACACAATGGAACGATTTTCAAGGGAATAAATTAGAGCAGCAGCTCACAGGGTTGGTGAAAAAAACGAACTTGTATACGTTTAACAAACGAATTTATGAACGGCAAGAAAATAAAGCTACAAAACACAATGAATCGCTTATAAAGCAAGCAAGATAGAGGGTGTTTGTGTTTCCCCCATAAACCGAAATTTACATGAAACATTATTCTACGTTCTCCTATTGTGGAAAAGTAATTGGAAAACTCAAACGGAAACAAATTGATAAATAGCCCCCAGCATTGTGTGTATGTGTGTGTTAATTTTTTCTCTACTATGATTTCCAGTTTCTACGTTTATTGACTATATAAAATCCCCTTTAAAATATTATGACGTAAAAGAATTGCTTTATTTTGTAAATCTTTAAACATGTCCTTACAGTGTGAAAGTCGTTTTAATATCCCCAGCCATTCCGTTTATTACACTCATATATAGAATCATGTGGAAAATAGTGCTTGTAAAGTTCAAATCCCAATTTACGACCGCATCATACCAACTTTTCTCTCCTATAATATGGGCTTGGGTGCGATGATGGTGATTTACTGGACGACACTAGATATATAATTTCATTGCAACAAAGGACAAGAGAATATAAACAATTTTTCACGAGGAATCCGTCTTGGAGAATCTAGGAGTTGCCTAACGTAAAATGACCCCCTATTTTAAAGGATCGATTTATCATTTTAGGAGCGCCGATAAAAACACCAGCAAGTTGCATAAACAAAGTCATTTTTCATAAAATGTATGTCCACATTTGCATAAAAAAACTGGCCAGTCGTTCGAATCGTTATCTTTAAGAAATGTTTAGTGGTGCATAAGTAAGTAGACTCCTTCAAAGGTTTTACTTTCAATGAAAAAGACGCACAAAGTAAGAAGCTCTCAGATTCCGCTTGAAACAAATAACGAATACCACCAAAAAGCGGAGCGAATGTGGCCGTAAGATGACCGGAGATGGAGGGAAGGTGTGTTTAAAGGAATCCAGATTTAAGTTTTAATATGCTGCAAAACGGAAAATGCGAATGAGTGAATATTCCACTGCACAAGAATCGATATCATAAAAAACATTCATGAACATTAAAAAAAATTTCGCTGAGAGGTATGTACTTTAATTTACATAATTTAAGGGTAGCGTTTTTCTCTGTGGAATTTTTGCCACACTCATCATAAAATATTTAATAACCTTTTGTTTAGTGTTTTACTGTAAATAGAGAAAATGTTACGGGATTAAATTTTGATTTAATAATAGCCATAAAATCTATCCCCACCTCAAACAATTTATAAATAAATTGCATAGTTATAGAATTAAAGTACAATCATAATTATAAAGAATATCACAATGTTAATAAACAATATTCAATAAAGTACTGGCCGCATAGAGTTGATAAATTAAATTCCCATGACACAAAATAGTGTAAATAATAAAAAGTTCAACCGCATTAATTGTGTGTCCCCCAATTGGCCGTGTATTCATATTTGATTAATTCGTGCTTTATTTTAATCGTATTATTATTATGCTAAAATATTGACGGTCCGGTATATGGGGCTTTTGTGGTCGCTGATGGGGCGGTGGCCAGACCCACATACAATATTATACAGGTAAGCAGACCGTTTTCCGGCCTTCTTGAGACTTTACTGCCCTCTCCGGACACCGTAAACGGATGAGAAACGCACGACCACACGATCTGTTCGCACACTTTTTCACACACAGTCACTCAAATCGAAATGACAACTGTGCGGAAAGGGGAAAATCGCACTCCTCCGAACGGAGTGGAACAGGGACTTTCCCTCCCAAGTGTTAGTAAGTAAGTGAAGATAATATTGTTTTTCGTGTCCTGTTTTGTTTTTTAGGTAATATAGCGTTGTACTCTCTCCCCCAACATTTCCACAGCATCATTTTCTTCTGTTGTCAGTATTTTATTTCTCGTTTTTTCCCTTCCTTTTGTGGCTGCGAAAATAAATACCAATATACCTATATATATATACCGTTGCTTATTATTTTCCCTAAGGGAAAAGGGCGTTTCACTACTACCATTCCAGACAAACTTTTTTTCCCCATCATCCACAAACAAACGTATTAAGTTTTAACATGCCAACGGACGTGTGTTATTATGTAAAAGTTAAATTGTATAAAATCGGGACGACTTGTTGGCTATTGTTCGGTGTTGTTCTCGCATTACAAAACTCCACTAGTTTCGTATTCTGATGGTGTACTCGTCATGTACTGGTCCACAGTTTGAGATATCACATGCGACAACACAACAAAACAACGTGAGATACGTGCATTTTCCGAGCGGTTTTCGTGAAAAATGCTTTGTGATAAAGCACAATTAGAAAATAAGGCAAGTATATGTGAACGCTTGTTACTATAGTTGATTTTATTAGCGGAAAATGTCAGTGGAACGGAATTTATATCACCTGACACACCTAATAGGTAAATAAGCCGTTTACTACCCAGATGCATTTCCTTCAGTACAACATAAATTCGTTCACAAGGCACTCGTTTCTCTCTGTGTGTGTACCTGCGTTAAAGCATTAACATTTGCGGCTTAATTACTTGTCGAAATAAATTACTTTCTATTATTAAAGTGATATATACACACGTTTTAGTTGACATTTGAATTAGGTGTGTAATTTTAGCGTTTCCTTGCCAAGACAAATTAACTTATTGATTAGAATAAAGTTTGATAGAGACGTATATGTACGTGTTGTGTGCTTCTCCTCCGGGTTTTTATGTAAATCCGCATACTTAGTGGAAGAAAAAATCTGTTCACGCTATCCACCATTAAAGGAACCATAAAAAACTTCTACATATACACAAGGAGAGTACAAAAAAAGAAGCGGCTGGCCCCTGGAAAAGATACAAGCATTTTTCTCTCGGTTACTTTATATGTTTTGGAATATATTGCTTCAGAATCTCTCAACCGCAAAAGTGTTCTTTTTAGAATATAGGCGAAAATTTTGTTTTTCTCTTTTTTCTATTGCTCTACTACATTCATTTAAAATGTAAGTGAAAATCGCTTACATAAACAATCTAGACTGCATTTTGCCAATGGATGGACCCAATCACAAATTTAATTGTACCATATTTCTATTTGTCTGTTATTTAATTAATTAATTGGAAATTTCCCATTCAAAAATCATAATGTTTCATTTTCAATGGAAAAACACATAACAAAGTAAAACATTAACAAGCGATTGAGGCGACAATTTCGCATGCAGACCTAATAAGTAAGCAAGCGAAAAGTTTTTATTTTGCAGAGCGCCAATTTGCTATAATACCTAACAAAAGTTTGGAGTTTTTTTTATATTGTCCACCGCACATTTCGCCATTAATTTTAATCTAATTTTAATGGACTTTCTGTTATGTAGAGAAATCGATATATACCGACAATATTTCATTCATTCTCTATAGTTGGAAGAAAAATATGTGCACTCGCTAAAAATGAATCGTGTACAATTTACAATCTTAATGTTTTCCTGCTAACGGAAAGTCTTGTCTGTCCAGACTAACTTACAATTTATTTAGCACAATGTCCAGTGGACAATCGTATATAAAACATTTTCTACTTTGAAATAAATCTGAGCCCGCGCCGACTTACAAGTGTATTTGAGGTCTTAGCACTAGAAATCGACGTTCGTTAAATGAATAAATGATGGCAGCAAAGAAAAAATCGTGTACACTTTCTTTGTGGACGTAAATCTTAATCCTGCGTGTACTTACATAAAACAGGAACGCGTTTTAAGGGACTCACCTGGAAATAAAAAGAAACAGATTAGTTATCTTGTAAAGAAAAAAAAATCGTAAAAAGGATGAGAGCATTAAACTTCATTCCCATTAAATTGTACAGGATAATGAAAGAACAATAATAAAAGATTATATGGACTTAAATGTCGATTCAATAATTGGAGGTTTTTCGCTATATTTATCCAACGTGGTTGATTTTGGTTTATATGTGAAGAAGAAAAGTAAACTAATGTGGTAGATGGTTGAAAAGTGCTGTTTTATTGCTTTACGTGACTGCAACCAGAATGCACTGTAAATCCATTTCAGTTTAGTGTCAATTGATTCTTTTTAAGTCCGCCTGTTGTGGCTTCTCCTTGAAGCCACACTGTTTAATCGTATAAACAAAATTCAGTTGAGATTTTAATTACAATCCAGTAAACGTGTGTGTTTAAAAGCCTCTGGATATACATACAATACAACATAATTGATGACAACTTTTCTAAACAATTTTTCAAAAGAAGGAAAGTTAAATGTTGAAGGATCAACTTAAAAATAGAATATAATGAATAAAATTTCTATGAAATTGTTTGCGGAAACTTTGCCAGGGTAAATAACAGGATTAGATTTTTCTAGCCTTGTTGTGTTGGTACTATGTATAAGCAATCATATTCCAACACGGCATTATCCCCACCATCAATCTAACTTTTAGTTCTTTAAGTGCGATAAATCATGTGTTTGGTGGTGGTAGTTTTGGGAAAATTGTCAATTTTATGGAAATTTCACCTGCTTATCCAACGTCAAGAGGCTCATAATTCAGCCGATACTTTTATTACAAGACAACATAACAGTGTAATTGTAAAAATTACTTTTCGATTTGTTTACTGCCAGATAACATGCAATTCTGCCACTTATATTAAGATTTACGCTATCAATTTTTATACGCTTTTCTACCAAATGCTATATTGGAAATGATTTCCGCACTTTTACATCATTTAGTCATGACAGGATATTACAGGATTACATTTTTCAAGCTGTTGGCACTTTAGGATATTTTAGGTCCCAAAATGATCAAAAACATAGACTGTTCTAAAGAATTTTTATACCGCATTGACAAACGTGTCCTATTCCCACCCCCAATTACGTTACGCAAAACCATACATTATTAATAAATTATCGTACTTCTAGTTAGTTTGTTGGAGGATTATTCGTTAGCCTCACCCCAAAATCCAGTAAATTCACTGCAGCAGTAGCACAAGCGGAACATTTAAGTTAATAGTTTAAGGTGGCAACCTCTTCCCGTAGTTTGTAACCTCCATCGATCTACGAAACCCCCATTTCTGTCCCTCTCTTCACCCACTCGAAAACTTGTCATTGAAAATTCCCAAAATCTCCGGTTGGCGCATTTCAATTCCAATATCAATCGGATTTAAGCGACATTCTCCACTTAATGATCCCTTTTTCCTATTAAATATCATTAGGTGCAAAGGAATCCACATATTGGAAAATCAAATGAACCTGTGTGATCGCTGCAATTACCCAAACGATAACTAACCATTGTGTTGGAAATAAATAGAGTTAGTTAATTAGGGATGCATTTAGCATCCGAACTACACTGCAAGCAGGTGGGGGCGGCAGGAAACCGCAGGGGTCTGGGACTTATAGGGTCCTGATTGTAACGTTTTTCCACTCTACGGGTGTATGTGGAGTGTATGACAAAACAAAATTTAGAACTTTAAACGGCTTTATCTTGTCTCCAAACAGATTTGCTTGTATAGAATTATAACTTTGTGTTTCGGGATAGCAGGGCAGCACCTGGTGGCTTGCTATTACATCCTGTTCCCTTTTCTTTACGATATTATTCCCGATTTAACTTGTGCCATAAAACTAAATAAAAGCGAACTTTATGGATCTCAGGAGGGGAAAGGAAAAAATCGACACAATTACGGAAAATATATTTGTCTATTTTCTATTGTATTTATGGAAAAGTAAAACTTTTTTTGAAGATTACAAAGTTGTTTTCTAAAGCGATATTAGACTCATGGTCAGATGGTGTTATGTAAAATTCAATAAACAAATTAAATGAGACGTGCTGAATAAAGGCATGACGGATTGCTTTTGTACCCTTAAAACAATTTGAAAAGTTGAATGTTGCCGTCGATTTTTTTTAGTCTATGTTTACGAAGAACAAGGAAAAAGCGGGGATCATCGTCAATTTCTGATCCCTCGATGGGAAATTAAGTATTGGCAAAAAACACTTTACAGAAAAATTTTGATTTGACAATATGTTTTCGGAAAAGTAGATTGTCAAGTTTTTTTTTAAAGTGAATCTTATAGATGTGTGCGTGAAGATAAATTAAGTCCCTCAGGGGGTAAACAGGAAAAAATATGTCCTAAAAAACACATCACGCTTACATAAAGAACGATTTATCTCCTCCTAATCTGCTATTACAATTACAGGAGGGAAATCAAAAAACCTATCACCAACAACCCCGTAAAGCTCCCCTGAATTGATTTTTTCCTGAGAAATAAGAGCGACACAGTTCACAATCGAGAAGTGATTAAATCATATATAAATTAGTTACAATTAAGTTGATTTCGTCTGGAATTGAAATTAACAATTAAATTTCAGGAATGAGTAAACTGCCACGAACAATGCGATTCTCTCGAGTAGATTTACAACACTTAACCCTCTTGAAAGCAAGTAAAATGTTGAATGTATGACGGTTAATATACGTCTGTAGGTACTAAGGGCACTGTTGAGAGTTTAATGCAGTAACGATATAGATTATTTATAGTAAATAACGCGATAATGTAATCTTGGGGGCTCCGGAAGTTGCCTAAGACGTTGCCGAATATATGGTCGGATTTAAATGCAATTAAAGGGGGTGTGGTAGAATGGGAAAAAGTACGCTTCGTCTCAATTCAAACGACCGTTAATGGTGTTGTCATTGTGACAGGACGTGAATTCCAAGCTACTGGCGCAGTATCCGTCACACACTTCCCCCTGGAGGACTCCCTAAACTTGTGCATAATTAATTGGACTAGTTAAGTTGGGGCAAGCCACGTGAAAATGCTATTTAATGAAGTAGGAAGCTTCAAACCGAAACATTAATCTATGAAGTGGATGCGTGCTCAAAACGCCACTCGAAAGGATTGATAAGATTACAGTGTGTAAAGTGCATCCGAAACTGTGTTTTAATAAAATAAATATAAACATCGATCATCGGTCGGAACGGGGGGAAAAGAGGGGGTGTGCTTTTCACTTTCCAAGAGTGAAAAGTATGCAAGGGAAAAACGGGCCATCAACTAGGGACTAACTTTTAATGTCTTTGGAACAATAAGTTGTCAACAAGTTTTAATTTATCTTTTGAGTACGACGATTTTAATTTGAATTTGTGTATTTTATAGCCATTTTGTATTTTATTATTTTTCTGTGTGCCGGGCAGAATGAGGGAGGATATTGAAACTTTTCTGCACTTCTTTAAAATGGCTTAAAACACAGTTTAATTAAAATTGGATTGTAATTAAGGATGTGTTGATGTGGAACGATGTTGGAGGTTATTTTCAAAGGGGAATTGCACTACCGTTCTATTTTAAATCAATTTACGCTTTAATAATGTTGTAACACGTCTATGAATATTATGCCATTCACTTGTCATCCCTTGCTGTCATAAGAAATGGGTTGCACACCCACTAGAAGCCTTGTTAGTGTTAAATCTGCTAACACGTTGTGAAATGATTAATTTATTTTTGTAAAATTTCAGCACATGTTGCGGCTTTTGCTAGTTTACCATTTAAAGAGAGAGTTTGAGTTTATTTTCATTTATAATATCTTTTTTAAATAAATAGATGAGGAATTTTTATCGACTATTTCAATCTACATAAAAGTGGAGGGGCTTTGGCAGAGACTTTAGTAGTCTTCTGTGTGATCGGATTACCACAAAATTGAATAATTTATGGGCTTATCGCATGAGTATCGTGGAAGAAATTGAGATGTGCTTAAATTAACGATTTCGGGTCCCTTTTTTATTTAATAGACTTGTTTAGGTCCCAAACGAGTCACGAAAGGTTAAGCAGGAAGGAAAATATCAGAAGGTCGTTTAAGCTGATAAAATTTGATAAGATTTGTGACATTTTTCGAAAAATTTAAAAATTGGTAAAGTGATTTATTTTTCAGTAATAATTAATTCATTAAATGAAATCTTTAATGAATTTTGTTTTGGGGGTGGCAACGAAAGCTCGAAAGCTTATCATAAAAAAACAGCCAAGGGTTGATTTAATTAAAACACCTTTTTGGGAAAATTAAAAAGTATGTGAGCTAAATTTTTTGGAACCAGATAGAGGTTTTTTGACACTAAAAACGCCTAAGGTACATGTTTAGAAATCAAAAAGGGGTCACCAAAGGTTGGCATCAGTCAAAGAAAAGATGTGGAGAAGGGAAAGTAACCTAAACCATACCTAATCCAATTTGACAGGATCTAATACAATTTGGGACCCTTACAACTGCACCAAATATCTAAAAACTGATTTTTGGGATTAATTACGGAATCAATTAACCCACCAGCTTCTTCCGTACCGTCTACTACTATCAGAGGAAGCGCGCTTTAACGACAACCCTGCAATAAAGGTTACGTCTTGTAAACATGTTAGCGATACGTCTGTTTTGCCTAATTTATGCAAGATGTTTTGTCAACAATCTACCTTCCCTCCCTCACCCCCCACAGCCGCAGAACTCGTTCACAATTTCAAACATCAGCTCCCTTCCGCGTATAACATGTGTATAATAACAATGTTTGATAAACTTTTCTTATCTTAATTAGGCCCGCAAGCGAAGAAATTTCATTCTGTTGAAAAGCTACTGTTAATATACTGCTGCTATACACACAGACCGTCACAGTATGGTACGTCAATTATTTTTTCTATACATTTTTCGAATAAATTCGTTGTCAACATGCTGCTGCTGTCGCACTGCTATTGCTATGGAGCTCGCCCTTTTCAAACTCAATTATATTACAAACAATAAATGAAATCCGAATTTATTGCATATCAAATGAGTTGAACTGCTATCAATTAAACTGTTTTCACGAAAACTGCGATATTGTTCATAAAATTATTAACATTTGGCTTTCACAGGAATACGTAAATTTAGACATCGACAAGATCTTCTTTGCCCCTCGTTTTTCTCGTAAAGCGAATTTCAAATAAGAGTGAATTTTTTTACGGTAAGTCTTTGTACGATCTAAGTTACTGGGTTAAACGCCTAAGGGATGCTCCTCTTCGAGCGTAGAACCTGATGTATAGAAGAGCCAATAAAATTCAAAACCAATCTGGCCTTAGACAGATATATGCAAAGTTTTTGGTGGCGAGGCTCGTTCCCGATACAAGCATCCCGTAAATGTCTATATCGAATACGAGTCCGCACATATACACACGTTTTACCACCCCCTCGAACCATTCGGATAGTGTATCAAAGCGGAGGGCGGATTTCCGTTCACCTCAAATGTAAACACGAATCTCTCTTTTATTGGAAAACTGCCTGGAATTTAGAAGAATATTATTTTCGATCCAAAGTGCCCTCTATTCTCTATTGTTGTGCATATATTTCGTAATTTACTATTCAACATGTCACAACTAGCGATGAATCAGATTCCAAAATCATTTACGACAATAACAGATATTATAAACACGTTCCATGTTCCAAATGTTATTGACGACACATTAATTCGATCAATCGATAATTGTTCTCGCGTATAGCGACTCTATGGTGAGTTTTTTGAGCACTTCATTCACAATCCAGTCACGCGCCCATCTGCTGCATACAAGATGACATGGATTACCTATTGCTTATAGTGTTGGGCATGTTGATCCGGTTATCGCTATCAATTTCAGGCTTCGATGCTTCAGCAAGAAGATGCAAAGCTGCAACTTCCTTTCACACACAGAGGGAAATTATTTCTTTCTCCACTAGGAAAGTTTTCTTGATGATAACTAGATGGATCCCCTAACAAGTCATTGTTAAGAGTGCTGCCAGCTGGGCTGAAGTGCTCAGGAGAACACAAACTTTCAATCCATTTCTTGAGTGGTTTTATTTTTCCACTTCCACCTTCCAAATGTTAGACTGACTTTTTGGGCGGTGGAACTTTGAACACATCCTTCATTAGAACACTTTATGGACAATCAATTTTCTTATATGTAGAATTCTTTGGCTAACAGTGAAAATTAATTTCGGATTTTGAGCGAGTTTCAGACAAGTTTTCCACGTTTGATTGAACATCACGAACACCGAACGCTTTTACTTTTCCATGGATATAATAAAGTGTTGATTTAACAGTGGAAAAACATTCAATAGAGAAATATAAACAATAGCTGACGTAAAGTAGACAGTAGATTAGGGTTTGTTTCCTTTCTTTTATACCTAGTAGTTTTTTTTATTCTAATAACAATGTTGATGAATTATTGGATTTATTTTGCAATAATCATCAAAGGTTTTCAGATAAAAAATATATATTTTTTCATAAACGTAGCTACATGATTTTCTTTTATTTTGCAACATGTAATATTTCAAATTTATTTATCACTGGACTGGATTGTAATTACTGTCGATTGCTATCAAAATTGTTCAATATGTATCGAGAGAGTAATCCAGTTTAGTAAAAAATTTGCCAAATTCAAAGCCATTGATTTTTGCGGTTTTGTAATTTCAATTGTGTTTTAGGTACAAACTGTATTTCAATTGGGCAAAATTAAATAAAATCACACGAAATTAATTAATGTATTTAAATCAAGTCCAAATTACATTATACACGAATATTTCTGCGGTTTAATTACAAACACTATCAACGGCGCTCTCTTGCTAGAAAAGTCGAAAATGGATCGAGGTGCTTTCAACTTGTATACACTGAAGGCGTACAATTTATAGGCCCCCTTATCTTACCCCCTTATCTGATCACACTACATGGATTTGTGAAGTTTACATAAAAAAGTCGTAAAGTAAAAGGAGGAAGGAGGTGTACCGACAGCGTAAAACAGTGGGAATTGTTAATGACATGAAAACGACGAACACAACAACAGAAAATTATTTACTTTTAATTGAATATGCCCATAATTAGGCTAGAAGCAGGCGGGAGGGACAGTGCGGGGGTAGAATAATACTCAAAGGCAATATTGACATTGCAAATGTAATTACAAATCAATTTGTTATTCTATTATCAATTAAATAAACGATTTGTTCTAATAATAAATAATTGAATCACAGAAGAGCTGTAATTATCGCATATTTGCCAGAAATTTATTAATTCCAATTCAATTACAGAAACCAAGAAAAATCCATAAAGACCACCACAATTTCATTACATCCGAACAGATTAAAGAATTGTTTATGATTTTTGGAACAAAGCTCAATAATCATAAACTTGCTGCTTTAATTGACCTATTCCACCCCCTGCACTCCACACCCCGGAAAATTCAATCTCATCTCTCAATTAATGTAAAAATATTCCCTTTAATATATCGAAGGAAAAGCCAAGAAGAAAAGCCTATTGTCTTTGGAATAAATTAGTTTGTACGTAAAAGGGAGACGGGGGGGTTTATGATTGGCGTACGAACGTGCCCCACATCCACCGGTCATTAAGTATGTTGAGGCCCAATTAGACAGTGGGGCCACTACGATTGAAAGAGTAATCGGTGCGTGCGTCTGCTGAATACATGATCACCCACATCCCCCTAAGCTAACCCTTATCGAACGATGGGGGATGAGTTGACGGTGATTTATTCCATAGTCTGGCACATCCCTCATTAGCTCCTGATTTTTATTGACACTTTGTATAAGTGTGGTGCGTGTAGAAAATGAAATTATGGCATCGCGCTTCAGGGGGGAGACGCTCGCCCCACGATCAGATTGTGTTTAACACAAAGTACAAGTGCTAGAATTTCCGACGGACTAATAACTGAAGCACGTTCTATACATTTTCTAGGAAATTTTCTTTGTTTACTGTTTTGAAAGGGGGGCAAAACAACAGAAACACGCTCCAAGATGGAAATTCAAAATCACTCCACATGTAATATACTTGGTTAATTAATTAACTCACTTTGTGAGGGGGAAAAGTCAAAGAATTTCATTCGCTTTCAGTATGTGGATATTTGTGAAAAAAATGATCAGGAAATTGAGGCACGTCTTACAAAAATTAGATCAATAGTTGTGCTTATGTGGGGGCAAAAAAGCGATCAGGGGGTAGTACAACCAGTCATTCTAATGATGAGAAAACACAGTCCTTTTATTATTATTTACAGTAATCTAGTTAGTGTCAGTGGAGTGAATAGAGACACAGAATTCTATATACATGCATGTCTTCGTTACACAATGTAATCAGGAGAGAAATTCTCTGGTCAACTTGTATATGGAATTGCAAACAAACATTTAAACAATAATTATGGAATGGGAATTGTGCGGTTGGTTTTCCTAATGAATATTATCGTCGAGTTACTGTTTCCATTCGCGCCATCTACAAGTTGGAAGAAAAACTGGTTGTGATATGTTAGACGACCCTTAACATACTTGCACACTAACTTAACTTATTACAGACTCTCTGAATTAACAAAAGCGGAGATTTATAAAGCAATTTTCTCTTGGTATTGTGTATACAGGTAGGTAAATGACGTTTTTATAAACATGAAAATGCATGGTACTTTTGAATGTCTCGAAAAAGAAATAATTAAAACCCACCACGGATATATGAACAAACCAAAAACTTCCACACACACATTTTATTATTATGGATGACTTTTGAGAATTTCAACTGTATTCATTAATTTACGTGCTGAATCTTGCACCATTTCATGTAATAAGTGCTTAATGAAAACTGCAGTTTGTAATTAAAACTTTATTTTTACAGCTTGCAATCAAATTTCCAACGAACTTGAAATGCACTCGCACAATTCACGATATGGAGCTGTAAAATGTTATTATTTTATGATATAAAAAGCGCGTTGGAATGCCGGTAATGAAAACGATATTTTACCATTTTTCGGCAAACTGTGTATATGCTGGAAAGTCGCTCTTATTGGGTTTTCTGAACGCATTTAAATGCTATTTCTCCTAAGCTCTTCTTGTGTGTATTTTAAAATAGAATTTCGCTCTCTTCGTACAGACACACCCTTTTACCTTTTCGAATGAATACGAAATTATACCGTTTAATGATCCAAATATTGTGTATAATTAAAACATTCAAAACATCCTCTAACCCCCACAAAACAAATTCATTTGCGTTTATTCGCAGCCTTGGAACCATTAAAAAATTTTTATATTCCATGTTAACGAAAAGTTGGCCCGCGCTATCCAATTTTACGATCGTCTTAAATTACTGTTGAAAAAAAACTTGGGTCTTTTGGCTGAAAAATTAATAGATTTTTCATTATTCATTATTCGCGTGTATTTATTAAAATGGGCAATAAACGGTGACGAAGTGCTCATCATGGAACGAAAATTCCCATCTTGATAATTTTAATGCCGTTTTAAAGTTTCTTATCGTACAATAAATCCCAACAATTGGATTATTATTACTGGGAGATTAAAACGTTAAGTAAGACATTCCTATGCAAAGTGGAGAGAGCAAGACATTTCCACTTTCTGGGATTTAAAAAAATGTCGCAAAGCTCAACCGCAGGTGCTGCCTTCTGCCAAGCGCTCTCTTAAAACAATTTCGATTATTAAGCGAATATTTATGGTCACGCAAATCTATATTTATTTTTTTTAGTATAGAAGTACAAGCCATCGATCGAATTCCGTGCGATGGAAGATACACACACATGACGCTAGTCCATGTAGAAAATTCAATTTCCTACCATTTTGGTTCGCACTGTTTGTAATTTGACTCAATTTACAAAACAGCTTCTGATGCCACTAATGTGGCACCGCTTCTGTCCCCCAAAGGCTAATTAAATCGAAAGAAAACAAAAAACAAGGCAACAAGTGCTAAATACGTTGTAAAATAAATATTTAAAGAACATAAGCGAAAAATAAAAGAGCGACAATAAGCAATAAGAAGAAATTAGTATTTAGATGTGTGCGAAGGGCGAGCGGGCAAAAGTGGCGCACAATAATTACAGGGCAAAGCAATACTCTCTGGAGGCCTTCGCAGACAAAACTTCTGCAATAGCAGCCATCTGTCTTTTTCTGAGACTGTAATTGTTCTCCAGAGAGAAGTACAGTCTGTTTTGTTTGCAATGGAAAACAGTTATTTTAATTATAGACTAATGAAATGGGCCAAAGTGGAAAAAATAATAGAGTACTGCACGATCATATTAATAGCAGAAACTTGTAAATACTTTACGTTTTAATCATTTAATTAAAATTATTTGCATACAAGTGTTTTGTGGCTTCCGCAAGTATTTAGTGTGAAACTTTCCTCTGTTTGTCTGTATGTGCGCTGGTGTTGTGCACTGTTTTCAGCATTTAGCGTATTTTCTGATAGAAACTTTATGGTAAATAGTGGCGAACGTGCTTGCACTGCTGGAATCATGTCGTGACAATCGTTTTATAATTAATATTCGTCTAAAGTGAGTTTTTCATCACTCCAACTACACTTCATTTTCTCATCTCAAAACAATGGAAATGTACAGCATTATAATGTTTTCTAGACTTGTTTTTTTTAAAAAAGTAGGAATGCAAACGGAGAAATCCAGCATATGTAGACGAATATTTTCAGTTATTGAATAGAAGCGTAAATAAATATCGAATGTGACGCATAAAGGAGTGTAATACCATGCCTATCTATGGAATCCATATACAGAATAGAGTTGCAAATGTAATTTTCTCAAGAGTTTTCAATGTGAACAAGATAACCTCCCATATACGGTGGGAGTAAAGTTCAAGCTCTAATGCTTATCGAGACATTTCCAGTGTATGTATTCCTAATTTGTGATGCAATGCAATTTGGGAAAAATATTTTTATGCTGATTGATTTTTGAGAATGAAATTTCATATTGTTACAAACAGATTAAACTTTTTATCCAGCCGATCTTGTATAATAATTGGATAGGGAACCATTGTCGCCCCCACTTACCTTCATTGTCGATCGAGAAGATGCCAATACCATCCCCACCCCGTATCGAATACTCCACATTACTGTCACCACCGGGCGGATCCAAGTCCGTTGCATTCACCTGCATCACCAGCGTCCCAATTGGCCGATTCTCCAACACTTTTCCAATGAGAACAAAATCACTGAATTGCGGTGCATGTAGATTTTCATTCACATCCACCACATTCACCGTAACAGTCGCTTCGGACGACAACGAAGGATTCCCCTTGTCATTGGCGAACACAATGAGACTGTGCACTTGGCGCTCCTCAAAGTCTAATGGTTTTGTTGTCCGTATTGTGCCTGACAGTCGATCAATTTTAAATGTGCCATCACTGTCACTGTCCTCCAATGAGTAGATCACTTCACCGTCCTCGCCGAGGTCGGGATCCGATGCTGTAATCACCGCCACAACACTCCCTTTCGGGATATCCTCGCGGATCTTCACCGCATAATGTGGCAGACTAAATTTTGGCGCGTTGTCATTGATATCGTCAATAGAGATGCGGACCAAGGCTTCAGAGTACAAAGGCGGATTATCCGCCCCTCGACCGCCACCATCCGTCGCTCTAATCCGTAATTCATACAAATCCTGCCGTTCTCTATCTAAATTACTGCTAACCGTTAACACTCCCGTCACTTTATCAACACTAAAGTCTTTCGTGTCCGTCACCAGTGAATAACTCACTTTCGCGTTGTCGCCTTCATCCGCGTCCGTTGCATTCGCCCGGAAGATGGCAGTGCCATTTAGAGCGTTCTCCGTAACACGGAAACTGGCCAAACTCTTCTCAAACTTGGGAGCATTGTCATTCACATCCAGCACAGTGATTGGTAAGATTCTTGACGAGGACTTCTGAGGTCGCCCCAAATCGTACACGCTGATATTAAGGAAGTATTCCGATTCCCGTTCACGGTCCAAATATCCAACGACTTTCAATATGCCCGTATCCATTTCTAGACAGAATTCCGAATGCTTATCACCGCCCGATATTCCGTATATCAGTTTCCCGTTATAACCTAAGTCCCTGTCTTTCGCTTTCAACTTAATCAAAGTGGTGCGAAGGGCAACCGATTCGTTCACTTTGATTTCAACGGGAAAGTCGATAAATTCCGGCGAATGTACATTCTGTCCATACCGTGTTGGCATCATTGCGAACTCCTCCTTCGCTTGAGGTTTGTTATTATTCTCCGCATCGGCAAGCACTTCCGTCAATCGTCTAGCCACTCCTGTATCTTTACAGTCGAACGTTCCTGTGTCGTCCGTCAGCAGTTTGCCTGTTGATAAGAGATTCCGTTTCACATTGACTAGCTTGAAGCGTACACGAGCGATGTCCGCAAAATGTGTACCATCCGTTGCCGTCACATTCAGTTCCCGTTCACCAACACGAACATCGTTCAAGTCACATGTGACTGTAACCGTGCCCGATGTGGTGTCTATGGTGAAACAGCCGTCCTCATTTCCCGACACAATTCGATAACTTATAATATTGCCTGCATCGAAATCAATCGCGGACAATGTTATAATCTCACTGCCAATTGATAGGAAACGGGGCACATGTCCAACGCAATCGATCTTCTCAAATTGCGGTCGATTGTCGTTGATGTCCTTAATGCGAACGGTTAATTGCATTTGGGTTTGGCGACGGTACGGTAAACCCCAGTCAGATGCACGCAGAAACAGCACATACTCCCGTCGCATACTCTCATAATCCAGTAACGCTGTAGTTTTGATGATGCCGGAAAAGTGGTCGATCTCGAAGGGCACTTTATTTAGATTTGCTATTAAATAAGAGATGTAAGCATTTTCGCCGCGGTCCCGGTCCTTTGCGTGTACCGTCGTCACTGATGTGCCAGCGGGCATATTCTCGTCTATCCATACAGTCATCTCCGCTTTATCAAATATCGGATCATTATCGTTCGTATCTTCCACGTAAATTTTTACTTTCGCAGATGACTGCTTCCTAGTGCCGGCATTCCCTTGATCAATAGCGCTCACTGTCAGACTGTAAAACTGTTTACTTTCCGCATCCAACGGCACAGCAGTGTACAGCATTCCAGTTTCAGGATTAATATGGAACTCGCCACCCTCATTGCCGCCCACAATCTCCAGGTAAACTTGAGCATTCCGACCGTCGTCCGCATCGCTCACTTTCAGTCTTATTAATGGTGTGTTTACCGGCGCCGTCTCTGGCACCTTAACATCGTAGATCTCTTTGTTGAATACTGGTGTGTTGTCGTTTAAGTCCGTCAAATGGACTGGTACAGACTTGTAACTCTCTCTCGGCGGTATTCCACGGTCCACAGCGCGTAACTGCAACGTGTACCCTTGGGGGGTGCTTTCTCTATCCAGCAATTTTAGCACTTCGATATTAAATTCGCCTTTTTGTCGAGTGGGTCGGACACGGAAATGTCCATCTGGATCACCGTCGACAATCTCTAAACTGGCTATCTCACCGTGCACTCCACTGTCCCGATCAGAAACGTTGACAATCGCGTAAATGTCCGCATTCGAATTCTCGACGATCTGAGGATGGCGACGAATTCTGATTTCGGGAGCGTAAAAGTTCACTTTTTTAACACGGATTTTCACTTTGGCTTTGTTTAACATACCACCACCGTGCCGGGATAGTGCGCCTCGGTCCTCTCCGAGAACTGTAAGCTCGTGATATGTGTGCTCATTGTATCTTAACGGCCTGCTAAGTGTGATAACACCAGTCATGGGATGGATGGCGAATTGGTCTGTTTCTTCGACGAAACTGTAATAGATTTCGCCGTTCAAACCAAGATCCGCATCAGCCGCCACTACTCGAAGGATACTTTGATGCACCGGCTGGTCCTCGAACACTGTCGTATTGTACTCCGTCGGATAAAAGAGTGGATTGATGTCGTTGGTGTCTAAAACAGTCACCACAACCGTCGCGTCCGTCGCGTATTGTACTTTCTGTTTACCGTCTTTGATCGAGGCGGTAGCACGCACTTGCAACACATACTTGTCCTTCCGTTCGCGGTTTAGCACGTCATTGTTGCCGGTTTTGATACGAATGAAGAGGAAACAAAAGTCGCCGACCAGTCGGTGTTCGGCTTTAAAGAATTTATCACGGTCACCCTCCACTATCTTATACCGTATGTCGGTGAACGTGTTCGATGGCACTCTGATGCCCATAAATTCGGAGCCGGGTAATTGGGCGGCGTACGTTTTCGCCACACTATTCTCGGGTATGCTGACATTGTATAACTGTTTGGTAAAGCGGAAATCAATGTCGAGTTGAGGGGCTGGGGCCGGTGGTCCGTCTGCATCCACCTGGAATAGCGCGATCACCAGGAGGCAGTAGGCGAAGGCGCATTTGTACATCATTTCAGCTCATCACGAGAAGATCTGGAAAAAATATATGGTTAATTAGAATTGTTTGATATGGGAAGAATTGAAAAGAAATAAGTGAAATTGTTTTGAACAAGTGAAAACCTGTTACATGGTTGTGTTGCATAATTCATGTCGGTGGAAATAGTGTCATCGGACCCGTCCACTTGAGGTTAAAAGACTCCAAAGTTATTTACACAATAGGGATACCGTATCCTGCAGGAACATTCCTACTACTATATATGCGTATAATATATGTATGAACTATTTGAATTTCTATAGAAAATCCAACTTGGAGTGTACGTTGTTTGCTGATGTTCTAACAAATAGGAATAATAAAACATTGCGCAAACATTTTTCATACGAATGTTTTGGGGAATGGAAGGACAATATTGGATGGAGTTCCACTATTTCGACTTTGAATGCGAATCGGTTTTGAATAATTTCGATTAAGGGTGAAAAATGGATGAGCATTTCTTTACATTTTTTATCATCAACTTAATTAAAGAGATAGCAAAGTTTCTTATCGAAATTTTTCGGAATACTCCAAAATCTAGTCCTTGCATTTCGTTTCAGATATCTTAGATAATATTAGCCAACTGATCAGCCAAACTAGCACTCCAATATCAAACATTATAGATAAACACCGATGTATCCTCTTCGCATAACTCAATTACAGCATCACATGTCATCGTTTCTAGTGAGAATTTGATTTGGAGAGACATAATGCGACCCACATCTTGTTGTATATGAATCGTAAACCTGATCCGTACGTTCGTACAATATAAAGTAGAATTTATATGCACGTAATGTATAATGCAACAATATCTAGAGAATAATTTGTGTTTGTGTGCACATAATCGATGATTCCAATATAATAATTCATGTTCAGAGAGACACAAGGATGTGTATGATAGACCAAACGGTTGCATACACAGTGTGCATGCTCTCCTGGATGATATATACGTGGGGGCTGTAAAAGGAGGTCTCCAGATCTGCCTTACAGCATCGATTGGCCATTTGGGGTTCGGAATCTATATGCACATATATTGAATGGACTAGCGGGGAAAAACCGATCGGAATTGATGCCAACAGAGACAAAACAAATTCCCCACTCACTTTTCACATTATAATGGCATATTTTACATATACTGCAGGTACAGCATTGGCGACACTATCACACTTTTGACTATGAGTAATTTTTATCGGTTCGATCCATAAAAAATAAATCTTTCTATTATATTTTTGCGGTGCTATAAATTGACTTTGGCGCGTAAAAACAGTATTTTGGTGTTTGAGCGTGTAAAATCTGGAAAATCTATATTATATAGCTTTTTGTGATATGTTTGAAAAGCTTAGCGGGTTTAGTGTTGGAAAAAAATTGAGGGATTTTGTTTAAACACACACACCATCAGTGTTCCGGAGCTAAAATATTGTAATTGGATCATGTTTTCAGCGAAATTCCACGTGTACATGGACGCAATAATAAAATATATAAGTAGGGAAACGAACGAATATGGTTGTATATGAAAACTTAAAAACCCCAATCCCTACACGTCCGTATATAAACAAAGGCAACATTTTGATAATTTATACGATATGCTAAAATGGTTTTCGTAATTTTCAGTATAATTGAAATATAAAATTCATTAGCTGCCTGAAAATGAGCTAGTTTTCTGTTATAACCCATTCGACCAGACAAAATGCACGTTTAATTGGAATATAAAACAGATAATTTACGAATCTAATATATAAAATAAATAAACACATTGGTAATTTTGTATAAACAATGTATCCGGTGATTGTTAACATTATGATACAATGAAAAGCGATTCAGGCGTTCATTTGATCTAAACTTTTCGCACTTATCATCTTTAGAGTTCTGGCACGTGTATTTAGGCCATTAAAAGATCGCAATTCTTTGTGTTTTGATACTAACTGGACAATTAAATTAACTATCCGTCAAATCGATCTACGGAAAAAGCGCTTCTAATAGTGTTAAAAAATACGTAAACAAATTTAATTAACCATCCATGGCTAAATGAAGCTGTTCCATTAGCGGCTGACCTTAAAGGAATGCAAAAACCGACAACAATCAGGTACATACTTTCAATTAACTATGTGTGTGAGCAAAGTACAAAAATAAACAAGATAAAAGAGTCAGAGGAAATGATTATATATATGCATTTTTAATGTAGGTACATAATCCTCGATGGTTTGTTTATATGGCACGCGGTATCGGACATAAAGATAGTTTAACTAATATATAGGAACTTTAACTGATATATAAGAACTGCTACTAATATATATAAACTTTAACTAATATTTATAAAATCTTTCTCATATATACGTAATTTTGTTGGCATATATTAAAATTTACAAATATATATTTTTTTGTAAATATATATAAAAAATCTTTCTCATATATACGTAATTTTGTTGGCATATATAAAAACTTGCAAATATATATTTTGTTGTACATATATATAAAATTCCGAACATATATATATGTTTTGACTCGCTCCCCCTAGATGATCAAAACTGCTTTCCTCGAAGTGCAAGTATTGTCTCAACATGACAAAAGGTGACACTAGTCATCAAACTCTCAGCTGAATTGAAAAACAAAAAAGTACAATTTTCAATTTTATTTATTTTCAATTTAGGGTTACGTAATATTATAAACTTAAGTACAGCAAGCAATAAAGCGAATGAGTTTGAAAATTATCGTTTTCGAATTTGTTCAAGAATGACGGACGTTTTCAGTACTTTGGTCTTATGAATCTACAACAATACATATTATCTCTATAATGGAGTGTTCGATTCAATTTCTGTTTAATTCAAAAAAATTAATTAAAAATTTATAGTTCAGCAAAGAAAGAGTATAAGCATAAGATTTTAGTTGGCCACTTTGATGACTAGTGTCACCTTTTGTCATGTTGAGACAATGCCTGCGATATCGAGGAAAGTAGTTTTGATCATCTAGGGGGAGCGAGTCAAAACATATATATATGTTCGGAATTTTATATATATGTACAACAAAATATATATTTGCAAATTTTTATATATGCCAACAAAATTACGTATATATGAGAGAGATTTTTATATATATTTACAAAAAAATATATATTTGTAAATTTTAATATATGCCAACAAAATTACGTATATATGAGAAAGATTTTATAAATATTAGTTAAAGTTTATATATATTAGTAACAGTTCTTATATATCAGTTAAAGATTCTATATATTTGTTAAACTTTACTTATGTCCGAAAGCGCGTGCCATATGTTTACGTTAAATTAATAATTAAAAAAATATGTTAGGTAATGAATTTTTTCTAGCGCAAACACACAGTTCCATTCGTTAAATTCTGTAATGCATATATCTCCTGTATTTTAACGTGCAGCAGCGAAAGAAAAACACATTTTATGGGCAATTATTTCATACTTAAAAAATCGTAAATTTCAAGAATTTGGGTTAAAATTTTTTTCTCGAATATATGTAGACCCTAGAAAATCTGTGCTGTTACCAAAACAATTATTATCAAATTTAATCGTGAAGACCAATAAATTTCTATTAGATTCTGTGTCCATAGTATTAACTATGCTAATACGGCTATAATGGCCTCAAGGGTCACAACTCGACTATATGTATATGTATGCACTACTACACAGACTATATGTATAAATTAACTAAGGCTATTTGTGTGCAAGTTTTAATAAAATTGTCCTGTTTAGGGTCAGTTTTGCTAACAAGGCCCTATTACACCAGAATTTCAGAACAAAAGGAAATGCTTATATTATTAATATTATTATTATGTGAATATAAGGGCTGAATCTGCGAGGGCGACATCTGTGGGTATTGTTTTCATAAAATAAACAAACCGGACAATGGGCGGCCCATTAAAAATTTCCTTAACTCCTCTTTAATTCATGACCCCATTGTCCGAAGGACTCGACAACGACGTACAGTTATTATCATCCGCCATGGGCTGTTTTACCAGGAAACGAGGTCCAGGGTCAAGGTTGGGTACCGTTACTCGATCCCCTCTGAAAATTAAGTTGACAAAATCTTCAGGTATACAGCACGAGAAATTTGTTGCAGAAAAATATCTTTCAAACTCTTTGAAGTCTCGGCCCCCCGACTGTTCTAATTTAGAAACGTTTTAATTCCGCCCAAGACTACAAACAAAACTAAAAATATAAAATTGGAATTTCCTTCCCTTAAATGTCACAAAGTATACTCGTACGCCGCCCCCCTGTAACATGATCCATTTCACTTTGATGTTTTATTTATAATTGCTCTTTTTGTTGATATCCTCGTAGACAAAACAATTGGAATATCAAACGTATTACATCTAAATAAAAAAAATATTTATCTTAAAAAGCAGTTCATATTTGATAGTCTAAACAGCCCCCAAACACATATCCACTCTTTGTTTATCATAAAGTTAAAAATGAACCTTTTTTTCCGACTTACATGGGAATTCTAGCTACCAGAATATCACACAGCCACCAGGCCGACACAAATTCACACCGAATGTTTCCAAAACAACACTGCACCACCGAACAAATAAGGGATATTAATTGTAAGTGTTGTTATCTTTGCGATTTGTTGCTAAATAACTTTCAGGTGGAAATTTAATCCACACTTTATCCACCCTCAGTGTCAAGTAAACTACTAAATAACGCTTTGTTTAGCACGATGATCAACATTGGGGCCCGAATGTTGTTGTTAGTTTCGACCAGCCAACCATCTGCCAGGTAGTTTGAGAGACATGCTGTTATACATAAAACTATGTTTGATGCCAAAGGGCCATTATTACACGCAGCCCTTCAAGTCAGTTTGGCAACACAGCAGCCCCCTCTCCAACCCCTCTTTGACCCTGTTCAGTACAATGGGGGATGGGATCGGCTGATATGCGAAGAGCAAGAAATGAAGAAGGGTAAGTGGACGTTTGTTTACCTAGCGCCGAAACCCGAAATTTACAACAAGTGAATTACATGTTAATTCAACGAATGGAACAAAAAAAAAACGATTCATTTGTCAATGGTTAGCAGTTTTACCGACAGGTGGAGCGATTTAATTGCTTTTGGACCGCTCTTCATGTATGCTGGTTTGTTTACGTTCTCGTTGCAGCTCCGCCTATGCCTTTTTTTGGGAAAAATAAAATAATTTAAAACGAGGTGAAAATTGCGTAAAATAACCACACGTTTCGTCTATAATAACTTGGTTCGATTGATTTACATTACATAGGGCGAAAATAGTTAAATCCAATGCAAACACTTTATACAGTGTATTATTCGAATTTTTCCTTCATTAACTAGTGATTCGTTATAAAATACAGCAAAATTTACTATTAATTTTGCAGTGGAATAGAAGTTGGTGCATAATTTTCGAACAGATTGAGTTTCGAGCGTTATTTGCTCATTTCCAGTTGCATTCTGTAAACAACAAATATTATTGCCATACAGTTCGTTATGAGGACGATTTTGAACATTTCATATGCAGATTGACATATAGAATGAATCTCCGTGGTAATCAATTTCACCATAGACGTTAAATTAATATAATATCGCACCTTAATAGTTTGAAGGCGATTCAAGACTTCTGAATCGAATATCTGGGTCACTATTTGTATATTCAAATATAAAAACCGAAAAACTTCCAATGAATGGAATTTAAAGTGTCCTCTTTCCATTCAATGAGTTGTTATCATTATTGTGTGTTTATTTTATCGTTAAAGGTCAATAAAAGTGCTATGATAAAATTGACAAGCACTTTTAAAAATAAACTCATCAAAACATCACAGTCAATACTTGCATTATTATTCCCTAGAGAAAATGATAATCATTTTTTCAACAAAATAAAAGAGAGCACTTCCTTATTGGAGAATATGTGTATTTTTAGGAAATTAGTTTTTCGAAATTTTTCTTTTTATATTTATTTTACATATTATTTTTGAAAAGGACGAGAGAGGAGCCTTTTATCACTTTAATAAATAATACAAACTACGTAAAGGAACTTGTATTCCAAATGTACACACGGAAATATTTCCTTCCATCTTCATATAAACAGTTTATTGGATTTATATTAACGTCGAAGTGAAAAAATGGCAAAATAACATATAGTAAATGAAAAATAAACTCAACATTTCTTTGATGTGTTTGAGTAAACGAGTTTCTTTTTTTCTTAACTCACTCCCCATCTCTAAATACGTTAAGTTATTAAACTTGTAGGAAATTAATATGAGTTTTGGACGAAGAAAGTTCTCCTGTTTAAGACCTCATCAATGACATGCCATGCTGACATCTCCCTAATGACCAAACTTGTGCCACTGACCATCATCATACCTCCCTGGACACTCATAAACGGTACAAGTTGAAAATTCATACCTTGCCACCAGAATTTTATCACTTTCCCAATAAAACTATCGATTCGGTCGGGGAGGGCCGACTTGGGATGATGAAAAATGCACATTATAAGATGATTCATCTAACCATCTCCCACCCTCACATCTGGACCACTCGGAACAATAATAATGTCAAATAAAAAAAATTAAATCCAATAAATCATTCAGTTCATCAGGTTGCATTTATCCAGGCAAGGTTTTAGTTGTGGGGCGCCCCCCAAATTCGATATATGGAAGCAATTTGCTGCAGCCAAGCCACAATACTAACAGCATACACGATCCAATTTTAATCCACCAATATATCAATCAGATTTACAATTCATATTGTTTCACCCCCTGCATGTTTAATGCGTTTACTGCCCCTATGATTATGCCCGAAGAGAGGTTAATGTGTTTAAAGGCACTATTGTTACTAGTCAAATTAATTTCAGTCGTTTATATAAGCAGAATTTTACTGAATCACGTTATTCGACGGTAATTACCTTTATTGGTTTAAATCCAATGGAGATTGTCTTCAAAACGGGACGTTTTATTGAAGGACAACTCGATTTATACGGAAAATCAACGCTTTCAATTCATTCCACTTGGCAATTTCAATATGTGAATGTAAGCAATCGTCTTTTGTTTAAAAGAACAGTAGATGAAGGAGATTTTGCAGATTCGATGTGATTAAAATTTGTGGAAAGGCTTTTAACTGAAGAACAACGGCATTTATACAGGAAATCAACGCTACGAACTAATTATAGTTGGCATTTCTAAGCAACAAAAACAATTCTAACTTAAAATAAGAGAAAATCAAGAAACATGCATGCATATTTAAATTTATTTCAACTTGTCTACGTTTTTACGCAATAACAACTGATTTTATACGAAAAATTAACGATCTTAAATAAATCCAGTCAGTTTCATAATGTACTGGCAATGTATCTTCTTTAAAATCCAACTTTAATAACACCAGATGGAGAGGATTGTGGAGATTCGATTCAATTTAAAATTCCCAAAAGCATCTTACTGTGGAACAACGGAATTTATATGGATACTCAACGTTCTGAACTGATTTTAGATAATATTTTCATAAAACGGCACAATGTCCATCACTTTTTGAGAGAGTAAATCACGAAACTTAATTTATTTTCGACAAATTACATAAAGTAACAAATCCACTTACTGTTTCAGTGTGACACGATCGCCTTTTATTTCATCCACACCTGTAATAAAATAGTTAAAGGCGATTGTGCGATTCGATTAAAATCACCGATAAACATGGGATGAAATTGGAGCAAACAAGTGAGCAAAAACAATGTTAAAAAAACGTTTGGTAGTAACGTGAATTAGAACCAGTCGACTAAAGCTCGACTGAATCAACGTAAAATACTTCAAAGATTGTTCCCAGTCTAATGAATTTTAATTAGAAAGTGTACGTATACTGAAATGAAATTTTTTATTTCTTAATTTCAGAGAGAAAAAATGTTTTTTGTAACACAATAACATTTACTGCATTTACATACATGAAAAGTCGCTGAAGAAGTTGAAATTCTTAAGTAGATACGTTTTTAAGAACTAATTAAACTACATCTACATATATACCTGAAACTGTTACTTAAATAAATTAATTAAAATTCAAGGAGTATTAAAAGTTTTCATTTAATTAAAATGACGAGCATTTCGGGTAATTTGTACGAAGTACCTAAACTTATTTACTTGATATGAAGAATGTCAACATAACACGCCAACGCTCTACTTACCTATTATGCCAGTCTGGCTCAATATTACTTCTTTAAAGAGTCTTAAATAGTTGACTTCTCTATACAATCGACTCTCCTTGTCGCCTTTTGCTATCACGACAACGAAAAAAAAACAACGTATATGACTCACGCACGCACATATTTATGCCACTTCTGAATTGCAAATCTACGCAAATTTCATTTCGTATATATTCATTGTTCGCTCAAAAATAATTCAATTTAATGAACTCCCCAACATTATGCATATAAATTTTATAATAGAATTTAGAACAGCATACGGACCGGAGGAGCGACCGAAACTGATTTGCGTTAATTATTAATTATTGAAATTTATATTATTAATGGATGCAAAGTTTTGCACAAGAGAAAGCATATATAATATATGAATGGACCATAAATAACATTATATATAATACCTTTCATAATGTTATATATGACTTTTTCCATTGTAATTACAGACGTAAACGAATCTAATACGAAACACTGCAGGTAAATTAAATTAAAAACAAATTTATGGCATAAGCTATATAGTGCAAGTGTACTAATGATCATTTACACTATGGGGATTTTAAATGAAACCCAAACATTTTTCTCCACCTATTACAATATCTCATTTTCATGTTGCGATATTGGTCTTTTAATACAATTTTTTCACATCTAAACGGATAATTAAACATTTCTCTGACTTATGTTTACATCAACACCAAAAGCGGGGATTAAACGCCACAATGTAAACGCGCCCAGTTTCAAATTACTCTTTTATTATTAATAATAAAAATGAAAAAGAAAACCGATATTTATGCCAACCTCTCTAACAAAAGCGATAATAATAATAATTCCTCCACATTTCTCTCTCATTATCGTAAGTTTTGCGGTATAAATTTTTTATAACAGCCAATAGATTGCAGCTGCTACCGATGGGTGGGTTATATGGTCCAAAAACAACTGACATTTATTATTAAAGTCAAGGGACTGACCACTATTCGATGTATCCGTAATTTCGTTAATATTTTCTTTTTCAAGAGTTCCGCGCCCCGTCAACATTCCGTATTTATTGCAATTTGTATCGCACCTAATTGCTAGCCCGGCTGCCTTTTTTCTTTCTTAAATCGGTTTTGCGTCTTTTGCAATTTATCCGGCACTCAGTTTCTCTCAGTTTTTTAAAAGCCGGAAACGTTTATTTAGATTAAAGTGAAGTACGTATGGGTCAGTAAATACACTGACAGTACAGCTATGACGACGTTTACATTGTGTATTTACTTATTCAGTAAACTCTAATACACCACCGGCAACCGTAAAACCATCCCCCACCGGCGCTAATAGATTACGAAAAGGAATTCCGCGCTCACAGTTATGACGTCTGATGTAATTAACGTATTAATTAATCAACAAATTTATAAGCGTGTTATGTATACTTAACCAGCAATAAGATTAATTATTTGGTTTGTTGGAAATTCATATTTGTCCAATATGATGTCTACTTCGACGAAAAATAGGTGAAAAACCACCCTCAAAGCCGGATTAGAGTGCTTGAAAAATCCCAAAGAGAGTTCTAATTAAAGTGCAACATTGCAAATTTGCATTTCACTTAACAAAATGCATAATAATATGAAAATTTACTCAATTAAAAATGACAACTTAAATCAAATTTGCATAGGTGAAGTACAGCAGGTTTATTTGCATATTTTTTGTTCGCAGAATTTCGGGAGAAGACTTGTTGAGCAGCGCAGACAAGTCGACTGTCAGCAGTCCCAAAAAATCGTTCTTCTCTAGCGACAACTTAATATAAAAGTCGATTAATTTGCAAGGTTTCCACTCGAGCTCCAAACTCAATACCAAGTCAATTTTATACTCTGTGTAAATTTACATTGGGAGCACCTGTGTTGTAAGATGTGGAGGTGGGTTTTGTTTAGAAAATGCATTATATTCCCGTGTGTCTCCATATATAAATGAACCGGTGAATGGAGTTCTAATAAAAGCAGAGTTACTTACTTGAATAGAATAAATATGTTTTGGAACTAAGATTGAGAGAGAAGTGTTTTATAATTAGCTGAAGGCTGTTTATACAAGGCGGGCAAACCCTCATCAGCACTGCTCGAAATTCATAACACAGTGTCAAGTTTAGAAATTGTATTTTATTTATTTAGTGCTGACCAGGAGTGAGCCAAAGGTCTTCGGATTAGGGATCACAAGTAGTTTCTAGATTGTTTTCGATACCTACATCCAAGCGGAAATTAGTGAAAACGAGATGCCCTCGCAGACTGTATGACTCCGTCATGTATATACACAGTCGATGGGTCATAAATAATTCATGTGTTCGAATGATTTATGAAAATTGTTCAATACCAAAAACGCAACGTATCAGAGAGACACGATTAAAATGTCAATAATATATAGAAAAACAATATTCTTGAAGGAATAATCGACGCAATAAATCCATCAGTGGTGTGGGTAAAAAGTGCGCCAAACTAATATACACACAACTGTTGAAATTTATTTGCCATTAAGTTAGTATAGGCGTTTTTTTAGTGTGAATTAATGGCGATTTTGTTGTTTGTAACGAGTGTGTCGCATCCATTATTAAAGAATGAACATTAAAATGGGTGACACATCAATCATTCAATCAGTGTACCGGTTTATCGCCAACGAAAAAATCAATACGATTCATTGGGATTCAATGTGGGCCGTTAGATGAGGGTGGATACCACGAAGTGGAGATTAAACTCTTCGAATTGTAAAAAAATCGACAAGTGGTATAGTTAGCAGTTTAGGTTATTGCCACGCTTGCGCCAAGAGTTTGCGTAGTAAAACAATTCTGACAGTTTGAATCTTTGATTTGCGCAAAAACTGTGACTCTTAAGCATTCTGTTTCTCAATGTCTCATCAATCATTCCATCACCGACGTAAAAAATCAATACAATTCATTTAGAATTCAATTCGCGCGGATGAGATACAAGGGTGTAAGCTGTGACAAAAAACAAAAACTGCCAGAAATCGTCTACTAATAATCCCCCGCGAACAAGAAACAATCCATAATCGGATAAAAATCTTTTATCAGACATCCCAACAAGTCTCATTTGTCTAAATTTACTTTTGCCTGTGATTTGTGCCTCTCTCTCGCATATAATTGCTCCGTGTTGTAATTTATAATTTCGGAATGCTCCCAACAATATGAAATGTAATCCATACTTTATACAATCCAATTTCATTTTGATTTATGCTTTATATGATGGAACAGTATTTATCCATTACAATAATTCGAAATAATTAATTCATACTCGTATATATGTTAGTACATCTGTTTTGACAAAAGTCCCACCCATAATACATTTGTTTGCATAGTGTGGTCCAAGATTTTCGTTCCCAAAACGAGGTCGTTGTGAATTATTATAAATTTCTCTCTGCCACCACACACACTGGCACTGCTTAATTATAATATTTGAACTAGAATGGGTTCAAGAAGATTAACATAGCCTTTTACTGCATTATTATATGGAAACTTTGGTACATGTATGTGTCTGGTAGAGGCTGTAATACACATTTGCGAAAAATCCCCAACACTGCCACGAAAAACGGCTCTCTGTACATTCGGACACCCTTTCTTCGGGGGTGGAGTCAAAAGCAAATAAACTTTCTGTCACGTAGAGGACATCGGGGGGAATGGATGTGTGAGAAGCTGTCATCATACTTGAAAAGCATCCACCCCATCCAACCCACCCGCCGAAAACCGGGCTCCACACACAGAGAGTACTTCTTGCAAGCTAAGCGGAGATTAACTGTGATTTAAATCGTTCACTCGTTGAATGCGCCTGTGAAGGCTGCCCAGACATACATTGTTGTGTAAATTGGGCCCTCCACTCGTTCCCCAGATTATTTGATGACCGTTCTTAGTGTTTTCCCTCCCGAAATGAAATTAATTCCGACTCATACATTAGTGAGGAAATTATTCGAGCGGAATTTTCCGAACAAAGGATAGTCTCGAATTTTGAAAAATGCGCCGTTTTTCCGGTTGTGTCTAAGTCATGGGTGCGCGATAATCACACTTTCTCCAATCGAATGTAAGTAATCAACGATTTACATATGGTTTTGTGAATGAAGTATTTTTTTAAGGACACCTACACGTTATTATACAAGTTCTCCATTCATAACACAAGACTATATATGCAAACAAAAATAAAAGTATATAATGAAAGACCGTGTTGTGTGTGTGTGTGCAATGCACACACATGCATTATTTATTTCCTTTTCTACCTGGACATTTTATTGTGAAAATCTACAGTGTGTGTGGGTCTTTTTTCATTCATATGTGTTTATAGAGGCACTCGAACGTAAACTGAATGCCAAATGAAAGAGAAAGTGTGAAAAATATGATGTGTGTTATAATGTCGAATGTGAAAAATTTAGTGCGGTCCAAGAACAAGGGAACAATGTTGATCATGGGACTTAAAACGAGATGGCGCATATAGCCCACATAATTAGTAAATCTGCGATAAACAGCCTGGAACTCATTCATGGACTGAAGCAATTAAATGTAATTAGTTGTTACGTAAATTTGAAAGCAAAGTTGATATGAATCTAAAAATAAATACATCTACTCTATTTCGAATTCCGTCTAGCGCCCAAGTGCTTTGACATGAATATTGTTGTTGTAAGGGCGACTTGTTTAGATTTCATGTCTTTCCGAGTGGATTTCCACTCGAATTTATGACTGCTGTTGCACAAAGTGAAATAGTTTAAATATTGTATAAGAAAGTAGAAATTCATTTGCATGTTTAGGTTGATTAAAATATTTACATTTCCGTAAAATACATAATTTAGACCCTCCATGTTTAACTGTTTGTATTAATCTTCCCCAATAATTTTCTCGTAACGTAAATAATTTCTATACACACTTCTAGAATCGTAAACCCGATTGTTTAGTACAATTTTTCGCCTTTCCACCCCAATGTTTACTACTTTACGTTACCGTAATTTATGTTAAGTGTTTGTTGCTTAGAAAATTTGGCCACTATTAAAATTTAAGCAGCTCCCCATTCTCGCTAAATATATGGGATCAATCAGGCTTATATGAAATTGCTTGTACCTTCCTCCATGTTAATGATTTTCCTTCCCATCACACACCTACACTCATACGATCAACCTTTATTAAACTGGTGGTAGGAGAATCTCCGCAATCGATTCCGATTCCTGAATGGAAAACACTCGCAAATCCTAAGAAATGAGAAACAAGGTTCACAGCACAGAGAGATAAGAAGTTGGACAAAAAATTGACCCAATACTGCATTTACTGGTCCATGAAGCAGCCAGCAGACTGACTCGGCTCTCTAAGGGCAATACGTCTGCTGTGTCGTTTTGTTTGATATGCGAAAAAGGACAACAAAATGCCATCGAATTTGTCCTTTTCTTTTGTAAACAATTGGACAATTTTTATTCTATTTTTTATGCCATAAAAAATGACTGTTAAAGTTGGACATTTACAAATTTTCACCGGGCTTTTGACACTGACAGTGCATATTTGATCTACCCAAAAAATTTAATTATTTTATCATTCCCGCTTTTTCGTCACAGTTTAATAATTTCAAGAGGGTAGATAACAGCATGTTTTCTTTTGTAACCCATTTAAACGTACAAATATTTTTAAAAACTAACTAATTAGTAAGCATCTATATTACTGTCAAAGTGAAGGGGTCTCCAAAACACTAATTACCAACATTAATGAAAGGCTCTTCGCAATTTGGATGAGTAGAAAAGTTTCCCGCCTTTTCGTGAATTCATTTCATTCAATCATGACCTATATATTATCAAAATCTATTGATGATTATGATGATGATTGCTAATTAGTTCCGAATAATGTATTATTCGCCCACACATATCAGCACTAGACGAAAATTAGAATTGGATTGAATGGGAGATGAAAAATCGACTCACTAATCCGTTGGGAAATTATTAGGCGTGAATTATATTTAAAACAAAAAAATGGGTCCATTCTAATTACAATTTTTGCGAGTGGATGTGAATGTGTCTACCAACAAGATGATTTCTCGTTATTGTGTGACGTCAATTTATAAATTAGCCACTTTATTTGTTTAATGAATCTCTCAACTGCGTTTAAACACATAACACATTCGAATTTAATGAACAAACGTAAAATGTTATCACTGTAATATATTAAGGGTAATATTGCAGAGCGAAAATCAATTGCTCAAAAAGTTTCGGGAATTTGGAGCGTACAAACAACAAACTCACACAAAATACTTCTTATTATATTGTCAATATAGTTAATGGAAGTCTTATATAGTTTCAATTCCAATCATAATTCCACTCCTAATTTATTTAGAGAATTTCAATTGGCATGTACAGCCACTAGAAAGACGCTCTATTTACTCTTGTATACTAAATCATTCACGGCACTCCATCTAATTTCACTTCATTTCAATCTAATATGCATATGGAGCCGTGTACATATGTAAATCTGGCTGATATTATTGTAATTCAAATCAAGTATCATATTCACCGCATGTGAGCATAATTCATTAAGTTCCAAATCAAATACACCGTCGGTTAATTCAATGGAAAAACAGGTAATTAAGGGTGGCGTCATCTGTTAACAAATGACACATCAGGGTGAGAATTGTGTAAGTGGATTTTTCAATTTTTCCTCTTGAAATAAATCATATAAACAAGCGGCAAACTTCTAATAGTCTCACAATATAAATGAAGATAAGAGCATTATCGTGAAGCGGTTGGCTTATAATATATTGTAAAAGCAGGAATTATAGCGTAAAAGCATATATACATATAGATGTTTATCAAGATAGGCTAAAATTGCGCCTGTTAAGTGGTATACATCATGTCAAACAATACCAAGCGCCAGTATGTCATCTTTAGTAATTTAAAGTTGGATTTCCAGAAACCGGTTGAAAATCATAATTTTCACTGTGTACAAGTGTGTTGTCAAAATATCTGCACATTTGCACAAGACACACAATTATTTCCTTGTACTATGCAATCATTAATCTCTGTAAGAGGCGAAATAAGGAAATGAACGTATATGATCTCCACTTGAGAGATTTCATCATCACAAAAATATTTCTTCTTATCTAAATGGTCTGTTTGATAAGCGGAGCGCCCTCAAAGTGTGTTTACGATACAGAAAACATGCAGACAGAAAGTAGTAAAAAGTGGGTAGACTTTTAATTCTTTAGTTTTGTTAATTTCACAATTTCTTAAACGCTGCATTTTCCTTGACTGCTTGGAAAACTTTACAATTACATTATCCACTTTGGAATTGTAATCGTTTTTAAAGGTGGAAAACGTGAACATTGAGCACAGATTAAAGTGGTTATACGAATTTAAAGCGTATGTTAAACCGAATCGTAATGAAAAAGGAAAGTCACAAAAACGCCAAACCTCCTCGTCTAAATAAGGAGAAAAATTGTTAGAATTTCGCTTACGAAATGAGTAATGATTCATTAAACTCAATTTACGTGTTGATGGGAATATTAAGTAGGGTAAAGACGGTAAATATTTGCTATTTTTAAACCAAACAAACTGAAGGTCGAAACATAAAAAAATGATAATAAATCCATACGCTATTAATTTATCTCTTTTACGTGCTTTTCCGTCAATACTGAAAATGCACGAAAACTTTTCTCATTGTGCGTGTGCATCACCAATGTTCTCTCTTTTTCCACATTGTCACAAAATAATAATTAGGTTTGAATTGTTTGCGCTCTTTTCCGAGCATTGTTTGAGGTCGTGACCAAAAAGAGTCAATGAATTACACAAGAACAAAAATAAATTCACTTTACGGATCACAGCGTCTCATTGTTGATTACAAAATAATTTATTGTTTTAAATTGTTTTATTTATTGCCTCGGTGGCTGGAAGTGAAAAGCGCGGATAATGTGCTAAAAAAATGACATTATAATGATGAGAGTGCTCCACTTATAGCTTAGACTGCTGGTAGGGCCCAAAAAGTATCGAATTACTGACACGTCTTCACAAACAAATCACTTTAACTGTCGGATTTCAGCGAGTGAATCGAGCTAGTCTCACTAACTTATGATGAGTGGATGGCGGAATTGAAATGCAAATTTACACACTTTTGAGGCCATTTTTATTGTCATTTCAGAATCTTATTAATTTCGCCTCACAGTGAAGCTATAGTGTTTGAAATTCAAACAAAACTATCTAATTGGATTTTTTTCAAAGAATATTTGAACATATGTTCAAAAGGAAATTTGTGGGGCGACAAATACACCTCTACGGACAAACTTTTAATTGAATATTTTGACGATCATTGTTTCCCCTCCAAACTTCTCTCGACAACAATTGAGTTTAATCAACGTTGCAGTTTGATGATTGATTCTTGCAGACAGATAAAAAATCACATGATGACCTTGTTAATTTGCTTTGAAAAAGATAAATGTCTATGGAGGCTATCAATAACGTTTGCATGCAAAAACCGGGACATTCCATCGTCCCTACACACAATAAGTCAATTTAGATGCCTAAATGGTGATCGAATTTAGCTAAGGGTCTCTAGGAGGTATGCGTACAAATAGGAAATGCGTATTCATTGCATCACAAGGCTTGATAGATTGCTATTGTGCGATGTGGAGTGAAGAAAAAACGGTTGTAATCTGAAAAAAGGCCATCGGATCGCTTATAACTTATAACATGAACGAAATTACTAGTTTTCAGGGTCATGAAAGGGTTAATGTAACACAATAAGCCGAAGGCGAATTGGCGAACTTGCCAGCCACCAAGGAATTTACATTAAACAAGGGTGTAACAAAAATTACAGGTTCGGGTTCGTTTGCACTGAATAAACTGACTCTAGAATTTATATATGGATGAGAACGACGATGTCAACGTCGTTATAATGTCGTCCCTGGTATTATGGACGAGTTGTTACGCAGTGTTACGTGAAATTGCCCTCAAACTGGGCCTAATTTTTACCCAACAGTCGCACTGGACGCTGTTTTTAAGGAAAATCATAGAGTTTTAAGCAAATCTCTACAGTAGGGTTGGATGAGGTTTTGTTTGGTTTCGAGAGCAAATGTTGTTTTGCTTATACTAGAATTGAAAACCGCCGGTTTTTGGTAAGAAATTGAGCAGATTGAGGGATTAAGAAATACAACTCGTAATATTTATTTGTAAATTTTCATGTGGTTAAGTTGGGGTTACATTTCGTTCATTGTTTGGCTTCCAGAAACCTAAAACCGCATGTTTTTGGTCACAATTCGATCAGATTGCAAAATTAATTGTGTCCAATGGATAAAGTCGGCAGTATTTTTTTTGAATTTTGTATCAAAAGCACAAACTGCATGTTTTTGGTAAGAAACAGTCCTGATTGAACCGAGTAATTGAGTTAACACATATGTAACGAAAATAAATGGCGATAGAAGTTTATTTAAAGAAAATAAGTAATCAGAAAAGTTTATCTGTGTAGAATGATAAAGAACACAACTCACATACACAGTATAAACAAGACGCAAATTAATTTTCTAAGTTTAGAGAGAGTGAAATCAGTTATTCATTAGCTGCGCTTATTCAAAAGAAAATATATCAACGAATCCACAATCCTGCTCCAGTATGAGAGTGTTTAAAAGCACTTGTAATCTGCTTTATAGCTTGTTACAATTCTTGAAATTTCTCCATTATTTATCGTATAAGATACATAAATAAAATTACTTATTTGGAAAAGTAGGATCCTCGATTTCAGTTAATTTTTAATTAATGTTGTTGAGGAGAAAATGGACAAATGTGTCGCATTGCAAAATTCTTTTTCGTCACGACAATGTATAGGACAATCGATTTGGATTCTATGCAGATTCCGTCTGGCTAGTAAATAACTGAAATTATACCTGCTGATGTCACAGTTGCAAATGTCATCAATGTCACCAAAGCACTAAACTACAAACCAAAACGCAATTCAAGCATGTAATGTGTCGGTAATAGTTTGTAATCACATAGATAATTCACCAACATTGTGATACACATATATAGAACAATTCACAGGAAAATAATTGAGAAGGCAACAATCTCATCTAACAACAAACCGCTAAACATTAGAGAAAATAGACCTTAATGGGACCTTTGGGGACACCAGGATTTACTGATGAGATGATACTGCCACGGCCACGGTTACAATAATTCAAACACTGCTTTTATATATTTGTAGCTTTTGGCTGTGTTACGCTAAAGTTCTAAATTTAAAAAACCCACAGACGATTTGTGTGCGTTTTCAGGTCTGTAATTTGAGCTCTAAATATGAGTTTAATTCCTAAGATAAAGAAAAAAAACGGAGGGAGACTAAAAGGAAATTGTTTACTAGCTTCGGTATATAATACAAAACCTCATCATCTTTCTAAGAAAGAATGAAATTCACATCACTAATAACATTTGTAGACGGGCCACCGTTCTCTTCTCTCACATCGTCTACATTCATTTTCTAATCTTTTACTTCGCTCTTAGAAGATACAAGTTTACTTTTTCTGCCATTTGGGAATTAGTAATGTTCGCCGGTGTATATATACGTTCAACACCCTCCGAAAAACGGAATCATCTTTTTAATCATTTATTTATGAGGCGAAAAGCAGTGCGTTGTGCGAGAAGAAATGAACAACCGAAAATTGAGTGGACGAAAATCTGTGCGCTGCTTTCCGGAAATTTATACAAAGGTTATTCGTTAAATTTTCTTTAAAATCGACCTTAGAATAGTTTGGGCTTTGTGGATCGATTCCAGACGACTTGAAACCAGACAAAGACAAAGGAAGTTGCAGTAGTTTTCAAAATTCATCAAATTCGTGCGTTAAACTCGATGATTAGCCCGTTCGTCATCATTACAAAGAACACACCTTGTAATAATCTAGTTAAAATTTCCCTTAAAGGTTCTCCTAAACTGCTCTGTCCGAACAGGAACTAAGCCAGATTATAATAAACTCCATGTAATTTTAAGCAATTAAGTTTCATGTGTGCACTATGGGCAAAGGATAGTGTCATAAATTCATTATCCCCTCATGTACATAGCGAAATTATGACGTACTATGGCCACATACCCATAAACAATTTCCCATCCACATTCGAGTATAAATTGTTGGTCATTTAAATCGTCTTTTCTTTAATTTATATTTATTATACAAAATGTAATATGTAATACTAGTCACAACTGTGTGCGAGTGGCGTTATAAATTAATGGTTTAACATTTATTTAGTGACAATTTTGTATATAGATATATAGGAGCTTATTAGTAAAGTTAACAACGGTATATATGAACAACTCGGTGAGAAGATTTTAATTATGACCCTAATTAATGCGTTTGACTTCTGACACTTTGTACATGTTCGCTTCCATGTTGAAATGGGAGAAAATTTTTTAATTTATACCCCCTAGACAGCAATATGGGCGTAAATTTTAATTATGAAAATTGTGTTTTTTTCTCTTAAAAATAAACTCACTGTATGTATCTGTTATCGTGACTAGTTTTAGAACTGATTTAAATGATGGTCCTAAAATAGCTGAAGGGTTATTAAAATAGGTCAATATGGTCAATAGGGATTTAAACCGAGAAGCAAGCAATCTACTGGTTTATTTAAATAACTTACTGTCTAATATTGATTATATTTAAGCTTAGTAGAGTGTATTGGAAATATTATGGAATGACGGTGTATACAGTTATATAGTTTTGAATTCCTAATTAAAAATGAATTAATATTGTTTACAGAATACTGTATAATCTCTTCAAAGGTTGACTACTTACCAGCATTTCACTATGGGACCGAAGAATATGCACACTGGCACCGGATCTCAAGGCCAACCTCTTCATCACCGAATCTGTGGAAGGTGAAAGACGTGGATTTTATTATAGTATATAAAAAGAGTTAATTTCGACATAATCATGTAAAAGAAAAGAAGACAAAGGACGAACGTAAACCGAGTGACGCTTTTGAGAGTGCGTCAAGTGTCCTCTTTGCGCCCCCATTGAAGAAAAGCAAAAAAAATCGGTCCTTTGTCGTGAAAAATTCTACTTTATTTAAAATAGTATCCCACTTTCTGAAATTTATTAAGTGAGACGGAAATAAAGACACATTACAAGCGTGCGGCTGAGGGAAACTACTAACATCTATAAATAGTGGCGGAGTTTGTGCATTTATTTAAATTTAAATTTTATTAAATGAGTGTCAGAGATGGGAAAAATGGTAGATAAAGCATGATTAGTGCTATAAACTGACATAAAAAAGCAATTCAACAGCACATACACACACATTCATGGAGACAGTAAACACTTCTCTGTGCTGTGCGTGTATTTTAGGGTGGTGTGTTTCTATTTTTATATGGATCCAAAGGGTTGTTTATGTATGAGTTTAATATACAGACAGATATTATTGGTACACGTGTGTGTATTCTAATTTATTATAAACACAAATCTGAAACGGCTGATCCAGACAGGTCTCCCGGAAATATGTACGTTTCGGTTTAGTATAATATTGTTCCGGCCCTAATTCAAATAACAAGATAATTATTTGTAATTACTGTGTTATTGTTGTATTGATATATGTATGTTTAATTTGGAATATTAAAACACGCTATTTCCATTTGGCTGTAATGCGGTGTTCTTGTTAGAAAAAATCGATTTTTTATAATCTCCCGCTTGGAGAGTGCGCAATACCCTCTTTTCTTACAAATAAAGAGACAAACCGTGATTGATTATGATTCCAAAAAGCTGCTGGAGTTTATATTTAATGCTTTTTATTGTACAATGAACACAGGCGGAAATCATTTAAATGTTAATGAAGGAATTTTTAATGTACATATAATTTTCAATCAACAAGGAAAATTCATTCACAGACTGATAAAAATATAGAGAGGCAACAGTAAAATTACATAAATTGTTAGTATATTCAAATATGTGCACATTTCACAATAGCCAACACACTCAACTGCTTTAATTAACTTAGTATCGTAAAATTGTGATATGGTTCAGTTTTAACGTGCCATAATCTTATTTTTACAACAATTGCTGTTAATAATACAAGTTGACATGCAAATTAATTTCACTAAAACAAACCATAAATCTCTATATGCTCTAATTACTATCATTTTGCCCCCATAAAAGGTGTGTCGCGCAAAATTGAACGGCAGTTTAGAAATTTTTGTTCCAAGACAGTTTAAAACCGTACATATAACTACATCTTATGAGCAATTTTTATTGGTACATCGTAAAATGAAGACGACAAGCCACCACCACTAGTTCGCATTACGATCAATTTACTTCTTATACACTCGGGAAACATGTGATTTTCTTCTATCTCGTCTACGTTCCACAAACGTTCGCAAAATAAATAATTGATTGTGCGACGAGAGAGTGAGAGCAGGAAAGATGGGAATGGTGGAGAGGAACTGTGGAAATGATTAGCTGCGTATGCATATAAAACGTAAAATATCGGTATAAAGGTGTATCCAGGCAGGTTTTGTATTAAAACACAGTCCGTTTTGGTCTATATTTGAGGCACGTTTTGTGGCTGGTAAATTATGATGATAACCTCTTTTATTACTTTACCCTCAGGATATATTTAATACAACACTTCTGTTACTGGGCTATATTTCTAAAAAGAAACTGGTTATACCGGCGACGTACATACGGTTCATTGTTTTCACAGCATTTTACCATTCTTCCATGATCGAAGCATGTTCCCTACCTATAACCTCACTTTTGTGTAGCTAATTATTAATCTAACTTCGTGTCGAGTTTGACTCTTCCAGAATGTTGCATTTAATGCTCATTATACTAATTGAATTGTATTGAAACAACACCAACATCACTAGCTACCGTTTTCCCCTCTCTTGAAGCAACTCCCTTTGGTATTATCATTCGATTATATATGTGGGTTAGTGTAAAATCCACTGTTACGCTTCATGTATTGTGAAATGTTGCAAAATAACTTCACAGCCACGAACATTATTTTCCCTACGTGGAATATTTTTCCCGTGAAAAACTTGCGAGAAGCAATTAGTTTAATGCACGACGTACGTACACATGTGAAAAGGAAAAAAAGCGCAACAATTCCACTCCCTGGGGTGTAGGGAGACTCTCCTTTCTCATCTTCTAATCACCTAATGTCAAACGATTTGAATGGAACACAAACCGGATTCATTTACGCCTCAATACTGATGGCTTATTTAAATAAATTTTATATAATCAATAGACAGGGTGGTGGGATAAATCCAAACATGATTAATTTATATGCAGATTTTCTATGCACAACTAATGCGAAAGTAAATACATGTGTGCGTTATTCTATTGTAGTATTTATTTAATAACGTTGAAAAAAAGCGTAATAAAAGCGCGTTAAAGAATTAATAATGAAATATTCAATCAGGTTCATACAAATATATTGCAATGATGGGCTGAATGTGCGGAGGGGATGACTGAATGTGGACGTTCGGAAATTAAAATTTAATTCTGAACACGCCACTCCGAAAACATTGTTTAAAGTTGTCAAGTAATAAATGCCATACACGCAGCATTATACACACATGTAATTCCTGTGTATTCACCTACAAATATCCTATTACATCACTGTAATAGTAAACAGTTACAATGTTCATTAATTAATTTTATTTGTTGCCACAATATTTAAAATGTGGGTCGGCAAAAGAGTTTTAGAATGTATGAAAAAAATTTAAATTATATAAACAATTAGGAGGACAAGAAAACACAATTACCAACATTTTTTTTAACAAAATAAAAAAGTATACAGCATAAAACGTTTTCTGTTTGTTGTTATATACATATATTGTTTTAGAAAATAAATTTAATATGAATTAAACATAAATGTAACGTTGTTATGCTTTAATAATATACATTTAAACATGCTTTGTTTGGAATATTCTTTTGGTTTGCATAAAAATACATGTATGTTTTCGTTGGAATTTTTTTTTCGGTATCATTTGTGGATAATTTCGCAAACGTTGCGTTTATACATCGCATTTAATCTGCCAGTTACAATGCAATGTAAACGTGTTCATCGGTGAATTTAATAACGCGCATCTCAATTCCAATGGGTTCATGTAAAATTGGAAGGTTATCTCGTAAAATTTTACGCTTCTAAGGAACAATAAATTTTTATGTAATGTAATCCCTCGAATGCAGGCATATTTCCTTATCAGCGATAAGTTTCTCCAAAATTAACATGGAATTGTTTTCCAGGTGGCCCGCAATGGAATAGGGCCAAAACCAGCGCCCCCATGAGACGGGAATCGTATTATTGGTGTTATGATTATGTGCGAACAGTTGCCAGGAACAGTAAACAGAAAATAACGAATTTCGAATGCGACAAGATGAAGAGAAAAAATATATATATATAAGAAAGTTTTGCCAGCATGAAATGCATGTGTCCCCCTAAAATCAATTTACGTTTTGCTTGTGTGTGCTATGGGTGAAAAGGATATTGGATCAAATTGAATACCAGTAATTTAGAGATGTATAAATTCAATTCCGCATCTTCGCTCTTAGTGGTTTTATTTTCTCAACGAAGAGAATATATTTTTACGCGATATATACAGACAAAAGTGATGAGATAAGGAACGTCATTCCGATGTTGTATAGGCCGATTTTTCTGGTCAATGACAAGTGTGGTTTGAGGGATGAGGAATTTGGCCCCCCTTCAGATCGCTTATTAGTTCCAAGTTGTCGTCGGCAAAAGCCAAATCATTAACCATAAATTTATAATCATACTGAGCCCATTAATGTATTCCACCTAACGTTTGTTTATTAATTAATCATTTTGTGCAAGTTTTCGGTCTTGTACTGAGTCTACTGAAATTATTCATGTACATTTGATGGATTTGAAATTTCGTTTTAAAACGGTTTCAGTATTAGATAGTGGGGGACATAAACAAACTTTCCAATTCCAGAAGAGTGTCCCATTAGCTTAACTGTATGTAAAAGCATATAAAATGCAACTTTATGGTTTTTTATGTGAAAGTTTGGTGGGAGACTGCATAAACTGTTCGAACCATAACTGAAAAGACACTTCCTCTTGTGCATACAATTGCACTGAAAAAAATCATTTGAGAAAACTGGTTTGTGGTGCGCTCTTTGTCGAAAAATCCATTACCCATTTGAGAGTTTTTTTAAAGACCTTTTTTTAATTATATAATTTTAAACAGTTAATGTACATGATTCAATGAAATTTATTAGCCGCCAGCGACGGTTCACAAGTGAATGTCATAAACTCGTTTGATGCTGTTGATGATTACATGATGGGGTCAGAGGAGGAGATTTTATAAGTTTTCTGATGAGATGCACTAAAGCATCAGTACTACGACGACGACATCGAATCATCATCATACTGAAGATGATGATGATGAGAGAAACGTGAACGCGCGTGTCACAAGCTAATGAATACAACTTGGAAATATTAATTAAATGGAAAAGTTTTCAAATCGTACAGCTTCTGTCTGTCTTATTTATATAAAAGGCAATTAAATTTTATTTTTAATATCCATACAACAACTCACACAATATTACAGTGTGGTTGTTATTGTTGTTGTGCCGTTTTTCAACATATACAAGTTACACCTGTGTAATGTAAACTGGTTTTTTCTTTTAAAAATCCTATTTAATAGGCATGCTTGTAAGTATACAGTTTACTGGCTCCTCTAAACGCACACGAATATCCCTCTACTTGTTCGCCGTGTCTTGGAAAAACGCTGCAATATAAATCATGACCGTTTCATTCTGACGCGGAAACAGGAATTTCTAGCCGAATTTCTTGTACCTACACATTACATAAATGTAATGTATGGGTGTACGTCGTAGGCTCGTAGGTTCGCTAAAGCAAATCGATGCAATAAAAGCGAAATTTTACCAAATTTAGAATCTTATTACCGAAAAACTAGGACAGTATATAGCGGAAATTATAAGAGAGTATGATAGAAAATGTGCAGATTAAGAAAAAGCCATCGTTTTGATGGTTTTTATTCTAAATCATATTTCTATAAAGAAAATTTATAAGCCCTAAAGCAGTTCAAAGAGATTTATAATTATTTAGGATATTTTATTTTAAAATAAATACGTACAGAACTGACGAAACATTTAATGTTATGATGATGACATAAAAATTAGAACTTCATGACCACAAATGCAATTAAATAGGATTTTAACGAAATTTAGTAGGTATACGACCATAGAAAATTGGGACATTATGATCGAAAATCCGAATATTAAACTAAGAATTTAGGATAATATGATGTTAAATTAGGACGTTACAACACCAAATGCTATAGAAATTGTAATTTAACAGAATTTCTTCATTTCAGTAATTATGAAAGGTCAGCGAGCGGTCACATTTGAATATTCAGTTGTTTACGAATGTGTAGAACCTTGAAAGCGCGGTTTCCTGACAAAATTATTTCCATCTAGACGACTTCCTCTAGCCACCTCAAGAATAACTCTCTAAACTTCCTACACACCACCTCCGAAAAAAGAACCAGATGCAGTTATACAACAGGCACACACGATATATTCAAATCTCGACCTTTAAAAATATAATACTCGAAACCAGATGCTGCTAACAAGTCCAATCAGTCGCTTTTTTCCATCTCTCGCCCTTATCCCACACACTCAAACTCCTCTCTAAAAGCCACACTTACAATTAATATTTTATTAGGCACTTTTAGGATAATTTTCAGGACTTGTGGGCGAACATGTTGAAAATGCCATTTATTTACAGTATTAATTTTAATATGTCTGTAAATAATACAGTAAATAGTTACATAGAATCAATAATAATTCATTTTCATTTGTGTAAATTGTTTAAATTAGAATTTTATCCTCATTACAATTGATAATGTTAATTACATGAATTGCCTATTGGGAATGTATAGTAAAACAAATACTTTCGGTAATCAAATAACTCCAGGCTAATTCAAAATTCAAATTTATTTTTTGAGCCTGGTATACAGGTACAAGGCCAGTTTCAGGGGAGCAGGATGGAATTTCTGACTAATGTGAGTGGTTCAATTAATTAAAAAGCACACTGGCATTCTTTTCCCTCGACAAAATTCACTTTGTCGAGGAAAAAATGTTAAGATGGAAAAATACGAGAGTTTCACCCCTCATTCTAGCAACGTCCTGAGATCGTCCTTATCGAGAAAATAAAACGGGAACTTGTTATATGTAAATTCTATAAACAAATTCAGGCCTATGACACACATAGAACAATATATTGTATATGTTGAGAACATAATCCGACTTTATCGCACTTCAAAGGCTAAAATAAACAAAAGTCTTTTACGTGAACAAATAGTATAGGTTTTAGAATGCATGCTTTTGTAGTGGAACAGCCATCATCAATATATATATGCACACACAAGTTTGAAGAGAAAACCAATTGGGTATTCTCGCTATATGTTTGCCTTTCCCTCATATGTGCATATCTGCAAAAAATATCAATTTATGCATGTAGGCAGTTAGAGAGATATAGGAATAATGCAAGTTTTTATTACAATGTTCTGTCAAAGCGGACTTTCTGTCGTTGAATATTGACAATCATATTCAGATCATCGCCTAAACAAATTAAATACAAATAAGAATAACAGCGACTATGGGAACCGTTAAAGGATAATTAGTCTTTGTGTTGTCTGTTTAGCAGTTAATTTAATACCGGCGTGTGTACAAACGAAAACGGCGTTCTTTTTATTATATATTATTTCACGTTGAATGTTTCTTCTTTATATATTCGAGTCTGATCTGTGTTATAGTCGTCGTTTAAAGGCACTATTAAATGTCCCTACGTTTTATTAATTAGATACAATTTAGTTTCATTCGGTCCAATAAAAAGCAACTCTAATCGCCAGTATGAATATGAAAGAAAGCATTTTTTCGCTAACCAAAAGTTTATAAATCCATTTATATGTGACAATTTTAAATGTTCCAATAAAAAAAGCACGTTTTTAATTATCAATTAATTAGGGTAATAAAATGAACGTAAACAATATGGAAAAATCGATTATTAGGTGTATGCTCGTTAATTTTTTTTATTCGTTCTTTTCCAATTAAAATGCTGCCTTTGGGCAATTCGATAAACACGCATGTTACCAGAAAGGAATTTATGCGACCCAGTGGACTTGTGTGCATAATAATCGCAATTATTTTATTGATACAATATTTAAAACAATGGCAAAAAAGAGATAATAAAAATAAAGCACAGGGAAAGAGACGTAACGGTCTGGTGAATAAATTTCATTCAATTATTGTATTATACACAGCAGTATCAGTGCTCCTGTGGGGAATTTTTGTGTAACTTGGTAGATTTTTAATATTGAATAGAATCGATTTGCATTGCCTTCCAACCATAACTACTTCATTCGCATAATAATAAAAACGAGCAATGGAAGCTATTTGAAGAGTGGTATTATTTCTATTTTTCATCAACATACAAATGTGTGATTAATAATATGTTTGGAATAGTTTTCGAGGACAGCAAAAAAGGACGAATATATTTAATATGTTGGCGTATTACTTTCAGTTGCAGACCGATAATTTTTCTCACTTTAGACAACTTTCAAATGTCTTTATTACTTATTGTTGGGGTGATATATTAGAATGTTGGCGATTTGGGAATTGTTCAGGCGGGAATCGTACAGCAATAGCCAAATCAGAGAAGATAAAGAGACGGGAAAATTCGGATTTCAATGGGAACGTTTCGAATTTCACCAAAAACTTGTTAGTTCAATGAAACTGAAAATCAGTAGTTTGAGCAAAATTCTATACGATGTTTACAATTAATTTTCGCATTGTCTTATATCTTACAGTTTAGGAGATAAAGTAAAAAAAGACGTTCAAAATACACATCAGGTGTGAAAAATGAGTTGTTTATTTTTGGTCTTTTTTACCTTTATCAAATACTAAGAATGGCTGTACCTAAGTGAGTCAATCATTCTAACAAGGATATCATGAATCGATAATATTATGACACAATACATGGGCCTTTTAAATTATATAAAACTGTCCAATTTGAAAATTTGATGAGACTATTAGTATGATACCAAATGCAGCAATATACAAGTCCCTAATTCTCGTTGCACTTATTTCTATCTTTTTGTAGAATAGTAAATAATAACGTATTACAATATGAACTTCGATATGAACGAATTGATTGTAATTACACTAAAAAATATAACGAATTGAACAAGCAAAAGGCAAATACATTGCCATTAAATTTCTACTCGCAATGTTTAAACAGAAAACATGGAATTCTGATTACATAAAGAATAAATTCACTTAGTGATTTTTTTCCTCTAGGTTGAAATTTAATCACAAACCACTTATTTTACTCGAGAAATTGTTAAGTATAAATTATGTTGGTAATAGTAGTTAAACAATATCTATTTTAAACCCCGGCCCGAACTAACATCATAAACTTTATACAAGCAGTATTAGTTGCGAAATAAGTTAATTTATTTGGAATTAATTCTAGTAAATCCACATAGAAATACATAAACTCACATATTTTTTTTCTAAACGTCCCAAAAATCGATAATTCATTATCTCATGCTGATCGACCAGAATTAGCCTAATTAATTGAAGTCAAACATTGTCTGGGCACCAAATTTGAAGGCAACCACACAAAAAAACAGTTGTAAACAAGCGATTCAGGAAATAAAAATTACAACTAGCCCATTGTTGCCACAATTTACCATGTAATATGCTAATAATTCACAATTAGGTTAATTAATTCAGTACTAATTATACTAAAACACTTCAGACCCATGTGGTGTTAGACCATTGTGGAAAAATTGACAACAAGTGATTAAAAGCGAATGGGACCCCAACCAGCCGTTTTCTACTCGAATAACTCGGTTGGTAAACACAAAACATGAAATGTTGCTATGAAGAAGTCTCCTTGAGTCTCCAGACACGGTGTTTGTGGCTGCAACTGAGAGGGCATTCACCGCGAACCTCTTTCTTCTTATCGCCATCACCTGCATCGGAGAGTGTACGGAATCGTTTTGTGAGGCATGCTGCTGGGCGCCCTCACTTTGCAACTGTTCTTCTCGTGTGTGGTTCGCCATTAGATACAATATGAAAAAAGGATCTTTGAAATAGCAGATGGTAATCGCATTCTTCACCAATTAAGCCCCGAAACGAAGTTTGTTAAATGGCTCCAATATCCAATTAGATAAATTTCACTTAAACCTCTCCGAACGTAAAGTGGGGAGATGGAAGAGTGTTGGTAGAGTATTCCCTTTTTTTTTATAACTTTAACGATTATTGTTCCACTTGAAGTGGAAAAACGAAGAGACCTGATTTAAGAAAACTTCACGACCACTGAAAAGCCAATGGCTATTTGGTGTGTGTGTGTGTGTGTATGCTCCCTGTTGGCGAGCAAAGGAGGAAGGAAATAGTCATTTGGTTCTACCGGATGGAAGTAGATTGCCGTACTGATGAAAAACGCATTGTCCTAATAAAAAAGAATCGAATTTCGCTACTATTACAACGGATTCTTCTCCTATATGCAATCAAGTATTTACTTATCATTGGATTTTCGCACAAGTAAAATCAATGGACGTGAAAAGCTGCCTTTGATTAATGTAGCTTCAAAGGCTGGCAGAGGGTAGGTGTTGATTTTTTTCACCTCTTTGTGAGTTTGTTTCTTTTTGTTCAATGAAATTGTGTGGAAACATTTGCACAGAATTAAATAATACTCGATTACCTGATCAGGCGGGAAGGAAATGGCGAGTGGATTTTTGTAAAGGGGTTGAAAGAGTGTTAATTAATTTTTAACAAGTTCTTTGGACCGTCGCGCACAATTGTTTATGTATGAACGATATTGGAATGAGTTTAATTACCGTACGGTCGTTATGCATTTTATACGTCCTGGAAAAGGAATCATAAACGGTAATTATCCTTTCGCTAATATAAATGTTTACTGTTAAACGTTAATAATGGAGAAAGGCTGCAATATAAAATAAAAAGTGGCTGAAAATGTAGGTACTAAATTGCCAATTAAAAGTTCCAATTTCAACAAATTGATTCCATATACTCTGGACCGAGATATCAAATATTAACAATGACAAGTGGAAAAACGAAAAATGATACTTTTGAAGAAATTAAAAGTTTAACCGTTTTTCAAGAGCAGAAACGGAGGGATGGAATGGAACTTTCCTTCTCCACGTTGTAAAACGAGCGAAATATGTGAGCGTTTGGTAAAACGTAAAACGGTTAGAAAATCATATTTTAAACGGCACTTTTCCCACATACAGCAGGTGAAATTTCCCTCTAAGTCAATTTAAGTTTTATGAATGATTCGAATAGTTTTCCAAGAGCGACACGACTGCAGAAGAGTTGATTTACATTCGGAATGATTATGTAACTTTCTGGTATGATGTTTTTGGGGGAAATAAAAATAAAAACACATCCCTAGTTTGGAATTAATGATTCCGTCTTCCAGAATTGTTCGCGTCCAAAATGTGCCGTGCGTGAGACGAATTTTCCGTTTCACTAGCGCAGCGTCCAACGTCACCCTAGACGAATTTATTATGCCTTTGCCGAGGATTTTCCGTTTTTCAAAATGCCACTTTGTTGCCAAATTGATCACACACCAACCGCCCTCCATATACTTTCTAATGAAATTATTCAGAGGTTCATGGATATTGTCTCTTATTTGCTCTCTGGCATGTTGTTTTTCCCATCCAAGTGAATAAATATTCAGGATACGGTTTGCCTCACCCTATATATGCGATAAAAATAAAAGCACATGTCTAGTATACTACCCCCAATATCACGCACTATTCCACGTAATGTTATTGCTGTTCGACCCCCCGAGTATCCCAAACGGCTCTATGGAGAAGAAGCAGGAGAACGAGCAAATTATAGCTTAGCCAGAACACACACACGCACATTATACAGTTTAGGACCTTTGGGCCATTTAAACTAACAATTTTCCAACTTTTGTCGCGTAAAAATGTTGACATACGAGTTTTCTTGATGTTGGTCAGCAGTTTGGGGTCTTGTGATTATTTCCAGCAATTGAAGGAATTGCAGGAAGGTGTACGCTTTTCCAACCTCTTTCTCTTTCACTCATCCATTCTGGATAATTTATAAGCGACTTCTTCACCAACATGCATAATTACCATTCATACCCGTCTGTTTCTCTATTGCATCTCATCTTTCTCTTGTCGCATTATAAATATTTATTTCTATTTAGGCATTCCAACCGAGTTATGACTCTGGGAAGCTACTACAAAGAGGTACGTACTCCAATGTAATTCTTAATTGGTGGAGTGAAAATGAAAAAGTATTTACGAGGAAAAAAGTCTTCCGACCACAACTTAACCCCATCATATTCGATGTCGCCTTCTTACTGGCAATTAACTGGCAATCTAATTATTGTTCACGCTTCTACTTCAAAAACCAGGCGCTTAACCGTCCCTTTTAATTAGAACAAAAGGCTCGCAAAGAAAGTTGTTTTCTCATAATTTTTAATCGTCATAGAGTCGCTCTTGCTGTAAAATTGTATAGGAAGCCAATTTCCAGCCACCGTTCTAATGAAAACAACAAAGTGTTAACCTTGAAGAGGTCCAACAACACTGTCTATATTTATTTCCAGACTTGCATAGTCATATTTTTATGGCGCGACAGAAGCGTGCATTTTTCGGTTTCGTTTTGTATATTTGCAAAAGTCGACAAGTAGGTAAAAGAGTGAATCACTGCAAAAATTGCAAAGACATCAACGCGCCGCATCGTTCTTGTTGTTGTTGCTCTGGTAGACGGAGTAGTAAAAGTGGTCGACCAAGCCGAAATGTTGTTGTTGTACTCGCTATATAAGGAAACTCTGCTCAAGTCCACAATTTTCTATTGAATTTTAATAAATACTTAAAGGAAGAGAGTAAAAAGTACAGAAGAGGAAAACTTTCCTTTGGAAATCCATTTGAAGGAAGGAAAAAAATTCTCAAATTGACTTTAAATCCATCGGTATGGGTTTGTGTTATCCAGAAAATTAATTACGGAACGGTGGAAAAAGTTTATAAAAATTAATTGAAGTTATATAAGGAGGATAATGAAACGGTTCGCATTTTCCCAAATTTACATTCTCTTCGGCACTCTTCAACGGAAAAAAGTTAATTTCATTATAAGCGGTGTGCTCTTGTTTATCGTTATTATCCCTAGACCCGTGCATGTCTTGACTTGTTTAGACTTTAAGAGCACATTTTTTCACGTTTAGATTGAGACATACATAAACAAAAAATGTGTCTCTCTGGAAAATTATGTAAATAATTTTTTGCAAACAATGCAATGCAGTCTTTTGCCGATCTAATCAGCTGTGTGTACATTTGCTTATTCAGCTCTCTGAAATGTTGACCTCTTTCTGGGGCCATAAACGCTTCTAATCATATCTAAACGTGTGGTATGCATAAGTGTTTACAATATAATTTAGGTGTCTAATCGTATTTTAGCACCTGAAGATTAGAAGCGGCCGAGGATTGCAGGGTTCAAGTACCTGAATCTTAGTCAAATCCCAAATCCGTTAAAAAAACCACAAAAACACCACTAAGAACTTTGGGCCAGAATGATTTCTCTTTGAAAACACGCACCAAACTCACACGGAATGGAACAGGACGTGGTCGCGTCCACTGCACGAAATCGTTTCACGTTGCTAACATAGATTCACTTCGGAGCACTTCGCATTCATGACTGGAGCGGTGGATATGTGCCGAACGCCGGTTAGCCGGCAAGAATGTGACGTAACCGAACGAAGTAGATGTGGTCCGGAGAGGAGCGACAAGGTACGAAGTGAGTTCATGTATGGTCGAAGGCGACGTCCCCGCACTGCACACCTTCTTGGTGATCGCTATCGTAGATTCTTGTGTAATGGGTTAAGAACCATCTGCCGGACATGGATGGATGACAAGGAAAATTGGCTATTGTTCGGTGACCGATTTTACTATATTTGGATCACTTGGGTCCGAGGATGGCGTTGGCGGATGGCGCACCACTACCACCACCGTCTCCGGCCCTGTCATTGCCACTGACATTAACACTCCATTGATTGCATTGTCTCAATGAGTCTGTATGGAAAGATGGAGTGTAAAGTGACATTTCAGCTAATAATAAAGCTATCTTTCATGAAGACACAAGAAGATTGTGTTTATAAAGGGAAGGAGAGGAACGCGAGAGCGCCGCGCTCCATTGATTTATAGTATAAAACTAATGACTTCAAATACACAGTATGGTTGTTCCATAATATGGTCGTTATTATGGTATTTTTCTTCGTCCCCCCATTTGGTTTAATATACTCTCTACTCTTCCCTACTCTTCGACGTTCACTTGTATTCTCTTCGTTTTTTTCATCTCCTTTCATTTGCATGATATTAGCAATGAGATGATATGGAATGAGAGATACGAACACTTATGTGTAAATAATACTGTTTGGGAGTCTGTTCTGAAATGGAGAATCTGCATGATGACAAAGGCTTATAATCATTTTCGCATTCACATTTCAATTGTTATTAATTTAGACGCATTATACGTTATGTAAATGGGCCATACTACAGTTTGGAATTTGCTATTGCTTATACTTGTATAATGTGGAATATTAGTGTAAGCGCAAAAGGGGGTGTACAAGACATTTGTGTAAATGCGTTCTCTGCTCATATAATGGAACGGGAATTTAATTTTTTCTTCAATTACATTCACGATTATAGTACCGCCAAAATCTTGTACAAGGAATTTGCAAAGAGAATCATTTTGGCACTTTTCGAGCAGGTTAAACGATCAGCCCGTAACCTAATCCAAACCTATTTGAGTTTCTCGTTAGCCCGAAAATCCCCAAAATAGATTTAGTAATTTTTATGTCCTCCGGAGCTTTCCGACACCCAATTTCTGTATCATTGGCTGTCTCCGCTGAAATACACCACCTTGGGGATTAAACGTAACACTGGAGAAATTTTAACGTGGGCCCATTTATCAACTCCACCAACCCATATGCGCGGAAACCGAATTTTTACACTAACGATATACTTGAGCAAAAAAACCTTCAACTATAATTATGTTTGTGGCATTAAAATTATCGTATGGAAAAACTTGTCGGTAATTAACAGTTGCTAATGTGTGAAAGGGTTTTTAAAAAATATGAAGAAGAATATGATAATAATTTAGAAAGTGAATTGCAAAATTGTCCTTCCACTGCATTTAGGATTGTGCAAGAGAGTTTTTTGTTGGGAAGTTGGGATGAATTCAATCTCAATTTGCAAAGTGACCATTCCTTGATGGTGGCCATCTAATAAACGGGCGCTCGTTAAATAAACGGGCTGTTTAAGGAACACACACACACACATACTCACAAAAGAAGGCAATTAATTAACATAAAATAAACAGGACGCTGTTAAATAGCAAATATTTAATTTTATTTACGTAGTGCTTGTACAAGTGGCTGGATAATAATCTGTTTATTATTTAACAAGCGACCCCTTTTTGTCTAGCAAAAACTAGACTCATACCACTTAACATGAAATAATTTGTTAATTATGATTATTAAAAGTTTTGGATACAGTAATGTGCCATGTAACATATACAGTCTGAATTAAAGTTTGTTTCCTTGTTCGTTCATCATGTACATGTAACAGAATTTTTTTATGGCGCCACCCTCTAGAGAGACTAATTTACGGGGATAATTATGTTTAGTATATGCTAGTATAACGCCCAGCAACGTTACCGAAAACTTGGAAAATGATTATTTATTTACAGAATGGGTGAAAGTTATCGTGAATAATTTACTGAAAATTCAAAACATGTATTTTTCTTGTTTTCTACAACTTTTCTCTACTTGTTGTGTGCATGTTAAAAGTAAAACCGTTTAAATATTCATTTAGGCCAAAGGGAAATCTAATTCTATTACACGTAAACGCCAAATCGGCAAACCCTTTTTACATGCGAATTTATACTAATTACTGTTTTAAGGAATTTGTTTGATTTCGATTTAAACAGCTTGCAAATAAACGGTTTTGTTGTTTCTTTAAAAACAGTATGAAACAAATCTCTAATAGGACTTGGTTTTGAACTGAAGGCTTAAATATAGGTGTCTAATTGTGTCAACCCGAAGAGCCCAGCAATTTTTCCCCTGACTGGCTTTCCCGCTGACTTTTGATGTGATTTACAAGCACCAGTCAATAAAGAGTGATTTTTCCATTTCATTGTCACAAACATATTTCAAATTAACTGACAGCGGATTGAATTCGATGATGGCATTGTAGTATTGTACTTTTCCTCTCTTCCCACCCATTTTATATAATGAACAAAAATTGCGCATCGTTTCAGCATCGCCCATTCCTGCAAGCATTTAACTGCACCTAATCTACAACAGTTAGTGTCCAACTGGGTGCATTGTTTGAGCTTTAAATGTAGATTATGCTTAATATTCCGTACAGTTAGTTGGGGAATTTCCACTGTAGAGAGAGATATTCTTAATTTCTCTACGTTATCCACGTTGCCGATTAAATCCAAAACGGATTTTAATTAAACATTTTTCGCCCTCCTTCTTCTTCATTTCATGTGACTCTCGTCCATTACTTTATGTAAATAAAATATTAAATGAATGCTGTATATACACTTAATTCTGCGTGTAAAAAGAATAAGATAAATTATAAATCCAGAGTAAAAGACACGCAAGGGATTTGTGAGACGAAATTAATACTCTCTCCAACCACAAGTTTTGTGTGGGGAAATTTTCTTATTTACAGGACCGACCATTAATCAGAGAAAACCGGCGGGGACTGAGGCTTGGATTTGGATGGGAGTCCCTTTCCCTTGGCAATATTTATACATATATATGTAATAGGTATGGTGAAAACAGTAGAGTTAAAGAAAATAAAAATGGAAACCGTTTCATTACCAAACTGCCCCCATAATTCAGGATATTAGTTAGAGAATAATGGACATTTGAAATAACAAATAAACTTTCGATAAGCCCAATTGATTTTCTTGTTCATCCTATGCGGACAGCGACAACAATCGACGCTTGCTGATGCTGGTGGCTCGTCACTGTGGTATCTAAACTGTATTGTGTTTTGGGGTTGGCTTTGTTTCTTTGTGTTGACGTGATTGTACCTGACATAATGCTATTGTATTGTTTGGTGAAAAAAACCAACAATATCTCTATGTATTTCGACGTATGTGGAGCAATGAGGGTGAGGGCAACAGCCAGTGGAATGCCACCCTCTACCCGCACGAAACGACAGCCAAATTACACGCACATGTCAGTTGGTGATGTGCATGTCCAGGAAAAACCTATCAGTTTTGAATAGTTTGAACTCCGTTATTTTGAACACTGTTTTGTTGGCTGCATACGACACAAACCAACCATCATCGATTTTTACGTTTTTTAATACGTTTATTTAAATAAATTACTATTACGGTACAATTTACATAGTAAATAAATTAGATTGTAGTATTACTAGTTTCTACTTGATTTTCTTTTCGGACGAGCTCCACTTGGACGAACTTCTGAATTAAACTATTTCTCGAGTTTTGCGGACGGAAGGAGAGATACATATGTATGATTAAATAAAAAATAAACACAAAATAGAAAACTCCACCAATAAAAATGAACACCAGTCCATATACCGGTAGGTCGTAAGCACTAATCTGGTCGATAATGAAGAATATATTGATGGCAATAATGAAGAGACCGATGAGTAGAGCAGCGACTTTCGTAAAGCTGGAAAAACCACACAGTTAAAATCTCAATAAAGCGCTATTTAAGGAAACACTTACGTATTATTCACAAATTGTCCCATAAGACGTGGATTACTGCTAAATGCAATTGTTGGTATAATAGCAAACGGCAGTTGCATACTCATAACAGCATTTAAAAAGTCGTTCAATGATGTTAAGTCGTTTAATGTACTGAAGAATGCGGTAAAGAACGTTGGTACCATAGCGATACTTCTGGTGAATAAAACACGCTTCCAACGTGCCCATCTGATATTAAGAAAACCTTCCATGGCAAATTGGCCAGAATATGTGCCGGTCATTGTGGAACTTTGACCGCACGCTAAAATACCAATGGCCCAAATGTACATCGCTGCTGCACCATAAACACAGCCTAAGAAAACGCCTCCATTGTAAATATCCGCGTCGATGTAATCCGTATTGTTTCCGAACACTTCTTGTGCTTTATCGATGATATCCGTGTTGTTAGTGCTCAGACAAGTGTCCAACATATCCACATTTCTCTTTTCAAAGAGTCCGTAAGCGAATACTGAAACTACGAAGATATTGATGACGAGACTGCAGAAGAGGGCGATGGCGCTTTCAATCCCGAAGTACATTCGGGCTTCTTTGATTTTGTCCACCCTTTTACGGTCAATTTCACGGGATTTGACGAGAGCAGAATTCAAATAGAGATTATGTGGCATTATAAGTGCTCCAATTACGCCAACAGCTTGTAAGAGGACGGTGCTGTCGCAGTCTGTACACCAAGGAAAGAAAACACCTTTCACCACTTCGTTTTGTGGTGGCGCAGACACAATATACTCATATCCAAAAGAAAGCCCCATTACGGTTATTAAAAAGCCAAAGAGGAGTTCCAACTTTCGCAATCCGTAGCGGTCCAGGAAGAGGAATGTGAAGGTATCGAAAATGGTAATCAAGCAACCGGCCCATAACGGAATTCTGCAATTGAAAATCGCGAGTGATGTTATGTCGGTTTATCTTTAAGTGGTTATTGTATGCGTAATCGCAAGATTGGATTATCAACGTAGGTAATTATTGCGGAACACTCGAACTCAAACTGGAATTTCGCACGCTTTGTGATAAAAGTTTCACTTACGTCCGATTGGAGAGTAAATAAATGGCAATTGAGGTGCCAATAACTTCCTGCATGTCCGAACCAATGACGGCTATCTCTACCATGATCCATAATAGAATACGGGGCACCTTTTTGTACTGCCTATAGCATAATTCAGCCAAATGAAGGCCAGTTACGACGCCGATCTTCGTTGCCAGTGATTGCACGATGTAGCCCAACATTGTCGCCAAAAAAGTAACCCACAATAGACGGTAATTGCCCACAGTGCCCGACTGTAAATCACTCTCGATATTGCCGGGATCTAAATATGCGATGGACATTAGGAAACCCGGTCCAGTGAATAGCCACAGTTTCCGCCAACTGAACCCTTGCTGGAAAATTGAATTGCAATTTTTAAAATCGACATTTATGGACATTAAGTGGTTTTACCTTTTCGGTTTCCGGGATGATGATCTTGTTCTGGGAGAAGTACGTGTCCAAGTCATTTTCCTCGAAATAGTGCTGGAGGTGCGTCTTTGGAACATTCTTCATTTCTACTATACTCATCTTGATTTAACGTTAATTTTTTGTAAACATATTCGCAACAGACGGACACAAATACTGGCTAGTGAAACTATAAAAATGCTTCTTTTATTTGTTTTCTTATGTGTATTACGAGTGAGCCATTTATCTATCGTATAGGTTCAAGTTGCACGTTTCTAGATAAAGAGCTAAATAAATAAGCTATTGAATTTTTCGAACTTGAGGTTAAAATGATAATTCCTCTATTTATATAATCGGCCGGTGTTATCGCTTTGATGCTTAAAAGAGATTCTGGGTAATGGTCAAGGCTCGCCTCCAATAATTGGAAATCCCCGCGGTCAAGGGTTAATAAAACACAGACAGCTGGTTTTTTAAAATATTTTATTAATCGTTTCTTTTCTGGGGAAATTTGTTTAGGAAGAGAGACGAAAGGGAACACAGTCACTGGACCAGAATAAGTTACGTAAGAGGAAGAGAATGGTTTTAACAACTAACATAACAACAAAAATGTGCATTTAAAACAAGTTGATATTGAATAGAAGAATTAGTCGTAGTCTTCAGCGTAACTTCCTCCATCCTCGGAAATGTATGGAGCGCTTTCGCCCTCATCCTCCTCCGCCGCTTCGCCACCTGGAAACAAACACACTTTGAAATAATCGAATTCCAATCATCTCGTTCTTGTATACCTTCGGCCTCCACCTCGTAGTGCCCCAACTCCCCATCGTCTTCAGCGTTCTCTTCCGATTCCGCTTCGGCGTCTGTATACCCCTCAGATTCCGCCTCCCCATCCGTATAACCCTCACCATCCGTGTATCCTTCCGAGTCCCCAGTATCCGCATAGAAACCGTAATCTTCTACGGCTGATTTACGTTTTTTATCGTTGCTGCATGAAATAAAAAACGTACGATGATAAACCGTGTACCTATATTCGCTCAAAGATCACAAATTGCTTACTCATCACTGTCTTCGACCACCCGATAGCTGTTCTGCGTCTCCTCCCCATCATCTTCGGCATCTGAAAAAGCGTCCAATTACACTTAAACCGTAATCAAAAACAGGTCACCCCACCATTTGAATACTTGGCCGACTTGCCACCAGCACCCGCCTCGGCTCCATGCTGGTTCCCATATTCGGAATGCGCCTCGAATCCGTACTTATCGCCGTCCTTCTTGTGGTAACTGTCAAAGTGCTTGTAGCCGTCCACTCCCTTGTCATTGGACTTTTTTGAGTACCCTTGAACATCGCCGTCGTGTCCCTCCGCATCCCCATACGTATGCAGATAGGCGCTCTTGACGCCTTTATTATAAACAGAAAAATCCTTCAGTTTTAGAAGGAGAGAAAGTTCACTCAAGTACCTGGTTCCAGTAGTTCTTCGATATGTTCGGGGGCCGCCCGGGTTTCGCGGACTGTGGATTCCACTACAGCGGTGTCATCACTGTCCAAATCGAACATCAATTCATCTCTGGCGGGAAGGGCTGCCACAAGTCCGAAGAAAAGCGCGGAAAGCACTAAGGAAAAACGGCACATTTTCTTAACACAATTCTTGTCCAATGTTCACAATGCATTAACGTACATCTTTGCAAACTAGTCTTATTTATAAATGCAATTTTTTTGTTCGCATTTTGTGGGGTAGGGAAATGTTGCGGTTTTTAACATGTTATACAATAAATTTAAATGATGTAATTGCGTTTTTAGTATGGCGATGAACATTTCTAGACAAAAAATTTGTTTCTTGGCACAGCATTTTCGGCTCATACTTCCAAATCGATTAATTACGTATAGTTAACAGTCAATTAGTGCCTATTATCTAAGCAATTCGTTCGCTTATAAAAGTATGTACCACTGGCCGTTTGTAGAGCGAAATTCGATTGGGTAACAGTCGCGGCTATTGTTGTAATTTGCATTTTACACGGAATTTCAAAACGAAAAACATATCGATTGCATTCAAATGATAAATAATAGACTTGCGGTTTGGCGAATTCAATAGGACTTTTTCCAAACGTGTAGCAACGGTAACAAACAAATTGTCTGTTCCTTGTCATCGTTTCTGTCATGTTCATCAAAATTTTTCGTCCCATTTTACGCAATTCATTTCGATTTAAATCGAAAGTTGCTAAAAAACATAAAACCTCCCCTTATGTGCTGTTAAGAGCGTCCAGTCACGAGCATGAAGAAATTATTGAGTTGATGAAGGACGCTTATTATCCTTACGAACCGGTGGCTTTCGCACTGAAAATCCGATCTAATCCTGTTCTTGATGAGATGGTCAAGAAAACGCTCTGCGAAGGGCTTACAATAATTGCAAAGTGTCGTTTTAATGGGAATATTGTTGGGGCTTGCATAAATGGTACAGTAAACCCTTGGGATCCGATTCTTCAAGAGCAACTCGCATGTTCGGTCGCGAATGCTGAAGTTCGTAAAATGTTAATTTTCTTTGCGCATGTTACACAAAAGCCGGACCTCTTTGAGAAATACAAAGTGCGTAAACTTTATGAAATGTGCTATTTGTTCGTCCGGCCCGACCATCGGCACAAAGGTCTAGGGTTAAAATTGCTGGAAGAGTCCAGGTGTTTGGGATTAGATTGCGGCTATTCTGTGATTAGATGCGATGCGACCAGCATATTTACGCAAGTTTTCGCTTTATATTCAAACGACTGTCTAAATGACTGTCTCTTTTCCAGAGCCAAACTCTGCGAACAGTTGGGAATGAAACGGGAAACGGTGATCCCTTACTGCAAGTATTTAAACGACAAGATGGAGTCAGTGATAAGACCGCCAATGCCGCACGAGAGTGTCAACGTTTATGTAGACTTTAAGCCGAACATTTCGTCGCCTTAATAGAGAAAGAACAGCACAGAGTTGAGGAACAAAAAAAAACTTTATTTAAAAAAATATAGAAAATTCAACAGGTAGATGGTATGGCAAAAGAAACCAATTCGGTATACATAAAATTGTGTTACAATATTTATACTTTCACTATAACAACAATAACAAAAAACTTACAAAATGTAATGAAGCATAAAATTCTATCAGAAATTGAAAACAATTAATCGATTTCTATGAGAAAGAAAAAAATAGAGTAAAGCGTGAAAGAATGCCACTTTATTTGCCATGTTTGCCAGAACTGAATCCATACTTCTTGCCGCCCTCACCGCCCTTCTTCTTCTTGTAATCACTGTAGTGTTTGTAATGCGAATCGTGTCCCTTCTTCCCTGAATGTCCACCATGGTCGTGCACCAATTTCCCTTTGTCCGAATACCCTTTTTTACCGTGCTCGTCGTGATGATAGCCAGACTTGTGTTTGCCGCCCTTCTTATGTCCGCCCTCCTTCTTACCATGGAATCCGTGATGGGCGCCCTTCTTGCTATGGTGCCCGCTTTTATGGAAATCGTCGTAGAACTTGTGCTCCTTATGGTACTCGTCCTTATGGAACTTGTTGTGGTATCCCTTCGTTTTGTGGCCTTTCTTGTGTCCTTTCTTCTCGCCAAATTTCGCCGCTTTATGCGCTTTTTTTCCTTCGTGATGTTTACTGTAATGCTCCGCTTCGTCGTGGTGTTTCTTGTGATTCCCGCCCTTTTCTCCGTGTTCGCTCTTCTTCAAGTGCTTGCCATGCTTACCATGTTTCGCCTCATCATGGTGATGGTCCTTTTTATAGCCTTTATCTCCCTTTTTTCCATGTTTCTCGAAATGCTCTTCATGCTTTTCCGAACCACCACCTTCTTCTTTCTTCCCGCCTCCACCGCCAGCGGCTTTTTTCTTATGTTTTGTCGCCTCTGCGATTAAATACTCGGACTTTTTGTGGTCATCGTCCACTAGGTCCACTTCCAAATGTGGTGGTCCATAAACGGACACCTCGATGGCACAAACAAACCAAAAAAGCACCGCTAAACAACTTACAACTCGAATGATACTTAGCATCTTTGACGTACTGTGCTCGGAATTGTCAAGTTCGGCTTTTATATGATTTCTAAATTTCTTTCTCATCGGAAATTGGATTGATAGAGAACGGATATTGTGTTGTGGGTAGATTATTTTCGTTGGTTTTCATTCATACTATAGTCAACATTTCACTTTGTCAATGTTGGAATATTCGTTTTATGGTTATTAATTCAATTTAGTCGTGCTCCAAGATCTTTTTAATTGTGATGATGTATTCTTGTGGAAAATGTTGCACAGATAGTGATTGAATTACATAAAAAAATCAATTTGATAATTTCCGGGTGTGCGAAATAAGGCCAGACACACATTAGAAATAACTGTCTTTATTTAATTATCAAAAAACTATACAATAACTTTACAATTCTGTCTTTAAACAGTATGTTATTCTGGTTTTGTGTGTTCTGGATTCTCAGTATACAGTGGTGTATGGCCCCATCCAAATTGATCACACAATTTCTTTATTAATGTCAGAAAATGGTTTTTAAATATCTTACAAGATGACAAAGCTTATTTATAGGATATATTAGATCACATAGAATTTTTTTTTATTTCAACAGAAATTCAAAACTATTATCAATGTTTAATACTTTAGAAATTAATACTGTTTGTTTAAGTATTTACACTACAATTTAATAAACACTGTAAACCGGTCTTGGTTCATAAATTTTTTCTCATTTGGCTAAGCTAATTTGTTGTGAAACTGAAGAATTGTGTAAAAAATCAATTCCATCACACTTACACTAAAATAATGTTGTCTATTGTGTACAAAAATAATTCATATTTTACGATAAAATTGAGACATAATGTTTTCTACAACAAGGGAATTTTTAAATATGTGATGAAAACAGTTTTTTAATCTGTTAAAAATTGTGAAATTTGCAATTCTTTGGCATTCTGTATTTTATTATATATTCTTCTAACCCTGTATTATATACAAAAATATCAATCATTCCTATTATAAAACTAAAGCATCAGTCTTTAATACAAAAACGTGAAGATGAAGAAATGATGGTGCGCTGTTTTACACACTGTCCAGCAAATGATGGACCATTAGTGGAGCCGTTGGAGGTCTCTGTTTATGCACTTTGTTATTATTGTCTGATACTTTACATTGTTTCGTTGCACTATTTGTTTTGTTCCTCTTCTGTTGTCGACTGCTGGTTGCCGTCCATTTGTTAGACGCACTTGTTTGCGTCGAAGATGCACTCTCCTCATCCGTTGAATAATTATGCTTGGGGCTGGATGTAACACATGACGCGACCTTAACAATAAGTTCAACATATAAAACACACTCATACTGTTTACCATTTCGATTTATTACTTACAAAATACTTGGACGTATCGTATGCTTTCGCTTTGTTACTTAATTCACTCTTCAGCTGCCAGCCTTGAAGATAAATGTTTGGACTTAGTAATAGTTCACCGCGTTTGATGCGTAGCAAAAGTTGCCAGCGTGTTACAAGTTGAAAAAGTCGCGACTTTTGACCGTATTTCCTTAAGATTTTCGATGCTCCAACAAGCGACTCCTGATTACTGGAAGAAACACGAAGACAGTTCCAATAATAATGCAACGCTTCCAAATAATTTTTCTTCTCGTACAGCCAGTGGCCGAAAGTGGCAGAGTAATATGGGTCTGTGGGGTTTAAATCCACCACTTTCTTTAGCAATTGATTGACACTGGGGTCCTTCGAGCCTCGAAGACGTGCTAGTTCGATATACGCAGGAGTGAAACGGGGCTCCAGGGCTATGCATCGAGTTAACATTCTTTCCGACTCTGTTGTTCTGTTGCTCTTTCTGAAAAATTCGAATTTAATTCTCGTTATGCCATCTATTCAAGAGACAAACAAAGCCGAAAGTTAGACGGCGACACCGCTAGATGGTGCAACAAGTATTAAATCACCACTGAATTCAAAGAAATTGAAACTATAACACTTGTAGGAATGATTGAAGATGGAACGAATTCACGAAAGTAAACTCAAGAGTTTTTAATGAATGAACTTTAAAGACAATTATTTAATTGCTTTGATCATTGTAGATGAGGGTGTTTTCGTGTCATTTAATACGCTTTTGATGTTAATTTAACTTGACTAACCTGTAAAGCTGTCCCAAATTGTAATGTGCATTGACGTGATCTGTTGAGTATCGAATAGCGGAGAGGAAATGGTGCTCAGCTTCCTCTTTGTTACTTAATAAAGTGCCTAAATTATTGTGTGCACTCGCATAAGTCGGCCACAATCTGCAAAAGTGATTAAACGTGTATCTGCGAATGGCCAGCACCCTTCAAGCAATATGGGAACAATGTATGGAGCAAAAGGGCTCTCTATCTCAAAAGCCCTCACTGTACACTATTATTATTGATTGTTGGAGTGGATTACTTACTTGAGTGCCCTATGGTAATGACTTTTTGCTAATTCGGGTCGTGCTGAATCCCTTAGAAAATTCGCATAGTTGTAATGCATCTTGGCATTGTGTGGTAAAGTTATTAAGCCAGCCCTGGAAAATCGGTTAAATTTTTCTCAAATCATCGTGGAAAATTTAATTCGATTTCGATGGTTATAGAGTTTAGAGTTTCGGCCTCTGTCGAAGTTAATTTCACTAAGAGCTCAACAGAAAATTGTCCGCCGTTAGATTAAAGGATTCATAAATGTAATTACTAGATCGTAATTATTTTGTTATGAAGCCAGGAACATGCCGAAAATTGTGAATTAATTTTATTAAAAATTTTCTTTCAATTCGGTAATTGAATTTAAGTGTGGTTCCGCACGACGAAACATCAGCAAAAACTCGAAACACATTGAAAGAATTTCGCTGTGATAGATTTACGATGTGGTAATTGTGTTGAGAATGTCGGGGCCGAAAATATGGATAAAAATAATATAATCCTAAAGTTTTACATCCAAACTGTCAAACTTTTCTCATACTTTACTTGCGAATGGATAATTTCACATAAAATTATACAGTAACGTATGAAAAGGGAGAAAAAGTGACTGGAACGATGAACGGTTAAAATACTTTCCGGCCAAAAGGGCCATTGAAAAAAGTTGTAAAATTTTTAATACCAATTTTCTCAACAATTTCGTTACACAAACATAAAAACTAACTGTTTGCTATAAATTTACTTACGCACAACGTCACATTTGAAGCTATATTTACCTGAGAAGTGACTCCCTGGATCTCCAGTCTCGATTCCTTATCACTGTTCGAAGGCATCCAGTTGCCAAAAGGAGCATTATTAAACAGAGAACAGTTTGCCGTTGTTTGGAGTACGAGTTCCATAATATTTGAATCCCGTACACAATTAGGAGAATTGAGCCCAAACTGCAATTAGGTACATAACGTTTTAGATTGCGATCAAAACTTTTACTAACACTTATTGAAAATTCTATTCAACCATTCATTTATAGAAAAAAAATAATTATTACATTTCAAAAAAACGAACAGTAAATAAATCGTGCCTTCATAAAAGAATATTATTGTTTACTTAAAAAGAAGTTCAAGGGGAAATTGTTTTTCCATTCCCTGTATAAAATTCAAACAAAATCAGATACGAATAATGGAAAAGTAAAATTTTCTCATTGTGTTTATTTTCGTCGATTATGAATTTCGATAATTATCCTTTTTTCTATTCAATTCCTAATAACAAAGGAGTTTCAGAACAGGGAGGATAGAGAGAATCCCTTTAGGGGACTCCTCGTCCCAACATATCGATTGAACTAATTTCAAAGCTGCTCTTTATGAAGTGTCAACATTTTTCCCATATAATACATACAGCAAACAGTATCCGCATTATAAAAACTTCCACTAGTGCAGAGTGAATAATTAATAAATTACCTGGGTATGTACAATACTCTCTCAGCCACAACAAATCCAACAGTAACCAATAAATTAGTGGCTGGCAGAAATGGCAACACTAACAACATTAAACCCAAAACAATCGGACAGTGTCGTTGATTCTGAAAACAACAATCATATATTAATTCGTGTACAGTTCAGTTACACAGTTTCGTTTCCCTTTCCACTTAAGTATGTTATTTTTCAATTAGAAATTAAAATTGAATACTAACGGTGGGAATTATTTAAGTTAATTAGAGATAAATGTTACAAATAGCTTCAGTTATGCTTCATTGAACATTGAAATAGAGGCGGTAAACAACAAAGGAAGATGTAAATCAAGTTTTGAGTTTGGGTTGAAACTTCGCAAAAGGAACTTATACACACTTCCTCCCGCCAAACATGTTATGTAATTATTTTGGCAAAGTGAAAAAAATATGAACTTGTAATCGTATTGATTCGTGAATTGAGAGCGAGGGGTGTTTGCATCCACCCTTTCCCTTAAGGCTAGTATTTTGCGGTTTTTTGTTGAAATATGGTTGCCCAGTCAGGTACATTAACCTGGAGATTGCGTCTGTGTTTGGAGGCAGTTTAGCAGCCCTGGCATAGCAGGTAATGGTGGTCACTGAGGGGTCATTGTGGAAGCTGTAATTGCGATCGTACCGCAAACTGTTGCAACATATCTCCCCCCACTCTATATTGATTCCCTTTTGCTGACAAACGAGACGAAACACACAAAAACGCCTGATGCCCATACAAAGAATAATAATAAAAGCAAACATAAATGTGCAACAATTTAAACGATAACAGTAGTCAAACAATGATCGTGGCTGGTTGGAAAAAAGAGAATAACAAGCTGCTCTTCCATGGAATATTATTGTCCATTTGGGGCTCTCCCAAATATGATGATGAAAAATACACCCCGTTCTGTATTCATAGATTAACTGTCATATACTCACTTATCGGTGCCGTTTATACATCACTAAACACTTTTATGATGGAGCATGTTCCATATTTATTTTTGAATTACTAGCCCTACACCCCTCTACTCTTGCCACCATCTGGTGGTGATGAAAATGTTAATGTTTCGAATACAAATTGATTTCAAAGTCGCCAAAATGTTGGCCGCTTTTATGTAAGCGCAACGATTTGACATTTAAATTGCTCATATATAAAGTAAGAATGTTATTATCTAGATTTCCATACGGTGCGAAAATGACGTAATACCACAATGTGGCACTTTTCTGTAAAATTGTCATAAAGGAAACGAACTTTCCAACTATAGTTGGTTTCACATGCACCCAGCATCATATATCATTTAAAGGTCCATAAAAGTGAATAAGGTACGTTATTATACAATATTCTGTAAATAAAATGTAACAATTTTATGACAACTCTTTTGATGGTCATTCAATATTCATGCATGAACAATAATAAGTATGAAAATGCATAATGCATAATATTTAATTAATTCGCACTTCCCATACAGATTTTATCAGCTTCTCTTTTGAATTTTTACAATTATTAAATGAACCATTTTAAAAAGCAAAATAGTAAATTAAATTAACATGCAGTTGATTTACGCTTGCGTCTTCGACATGCGCATTCCGTTCACTCGGTCTAAAGATTATTTCTGGGGCGGTTTTGTTTATCCGTATGTTAATCGACTTTAGGATAATTAAAATTGCTCTCAACAGGCGCAAATATGGTTAGGGTTTGTTAGGAAACTTTTCGACAAAACCTCACTAAACCCTTCATTAAAATTGTATACTTTAGAAATTGTAAAGCAGTGTTCTCTATTATTTAATTTTGGACGGACCAGTGATATGTTTTCTACAACTTGTAAAGCAAAATATACTAATATACAAAATATACTTGAAATACTCGGGAATAGAGCTAATAATAGAACTTTTATTTTTTAAGTGTTCTTATACCTATCTACAGTTCAATAATGACAGTATTTTTAGCATTCGGCTATTATCATTTAAGACCTTTATGACGCACAGTTTCTACTAAAAGCTTTCAATGTTCGTGTTCCATAATAATTACTTCTGTTATGTATTGTCTGAAAATGTTTTTTTATCCTCGTTTCAGAGCGCAACAAAAAAAGGACTCTAATGTTTGAATATAAACAAGTGATTGAAATATTTTTTTTTGGCAAATACATCCACCTCGGCGCCTGTTCTCTTTTCCCTCATTTCTTCGTTTTATGCAATCACATCTCGTGTGTGTAGGTATATATAATGCGAGGGGACTTACTAGATAAAGGTTTTTTCCTTTCCCTCTGTGCCCTGCTGGGCTCCATATATAGACCTCATCTTATTTATTTGTAAGCTATAACTTATTTTATAACTTTGCTATATATCCCTGTACGGATAAAGTTCCCTTTCTTGAGATTTAAGTTGAACATTTTCTATACGTGTTCTTTTTATTCGCCTTCGAATTTTTCTATATACATACATATACCAGTTTATACCTGCAAACCATTCTCTCGTCTCGATGTCTGTACACAGCAGAAAATCATGTATCAAATACTTGTAAAGGGAATGCCATTCATATATTAAACGTAAATATTTGCATGTTTAACATTATATTAAATAAAACCGATCCTCTCTGTGTGTACAGTTTACTGAACTCTCAAAGTTCCATGTGAGATGGAGCTAGGGATGTGGAAAACTGACCATTTTAATTACCTCAAAATCCAGTACACTGCGAATCGCCAACAGCAGAGTAATGCAGAAAAAGAAGCATGTCACTAAATTTCTGCAGTCGCTAATCGAGGTGACCAGCGGTACTGAACCCATTTGCCAGTCATGTGACAATGTGGCTGGACACAAAAGTAGCCACCAATTGAAGGCGGCCAAATAGCAGAACGTTAACAATCTGAAAGGAAAAACATTTTCTATATACATTTCTCCTTTTCTCGAGTTTTTTACTGTATATTACGGCTATAATTTTTTTACGTTTGCGGTTCGGCTCGTTTTGCTTTTTTTTATAACTGCAGAAATTATAAATCTGCTAAAGAAGGAAAACATATTCATCGCAATGGGACACGTTTGGGGCAATATTTTTCACCATAAAAAAGAAAACTAGAAAGTAGTTAAAGTAATATATGGGTTTTAGTGCGATATAAGGTTCCACATGGGAGATGTTAACGGGGTGCGGCGGGGCGGATGGTATGCGGGCTTCTTGTATGTACATTTTTGCAATTAAATTGTGGCCTTTTTGTTCTCGTATACGGATGTGATGAAAGTTGCTGAAAATCGTTGCCACTTAAGGCGGTTCATAATATGGATATTAGAATTTAGTAATAAAGCTAAACGACAACTAATAAAGTGTTATTAGAAATTTCGCTAGTATTAGAGGAACGTCGGGGAATTGATGATGTTTATATGAAATTCCTTGTTGTGAAAGAATGTCACTTGTGAGAACTAATTATTAAATTAAATATTCATATTATTCATTTATTAAATGTAGGTATTCCCTACCTAGAATTACATCCATTAAGGCCATGAATTAGTTATTAGACCATTAAAAATGCGTGACTTATCAATATTTCAAATTAAATAACGTGTTTGTAATGGGTTTATGGGTGGCGAAAAGTGACCTGCTGAAACCGTAACCCACGTCTCACATTATTCAAAACGCAAGCTTGAGGTTATGGGTGATGGCGAAGCATGGACTTTGATCATACATTACAATAATTGTAAATCTTGCAATCATATTTTCAGCGATTTTCTTTGGAAAAAAGTGGCTTTAATTAGAGTAGGTAAAGTGTGTTGTTAAATCTTCCATTTAAATGATGCAGTTGTATTTAATTAAAGTAAATAGCTTGCATAGAGATTGTGTGGTTTTTCTTCGTCTGAAAGTTTTCCCTTTCTAAATATGGTTATCAGTGTTCAGTGCCTGGTTCGGTGTGGATTTACACATAGAATAAGTAAACTTCATTTGCGGAATATTATTGTAAGGGTCTTGCTGAACATGCACATTACATTTACAAACTACAAATAAATATTATTTCAGAAAGTTCGTAGACACTGTTACTGTTAGAAAATGGAAACTAAATAAATATATATACTTGAGAGGAACTTGTTTACACTTATGAAACGCATAAATAAACAATTCACCAACCAGTGTTATTACACATTTCCACGAATGAAATTATTCTATTTTCCATATCATATTCAATTATCCCCGCAAGTTTTTGTTGTTCCATTTTCCACTTTCACCATGTATAGTTTGGGATTTGTACAATTTTCTAAAGCCGCTTATATCAACAAAATGAAATCTTACATGTATGCATTCCGAAAATGCTGCATAGAGCACTCAATTTCACAAACATTGGAACAAATCATCATGATACCTCCTGACACGCGAAGGAGGGTGGTTACCACCCCGTAGACACTTGGAGATAAACAGTAAAATTTCATTCGCTTCAATAAAACTTAAATTATTGTTTAGTTGTCAATTCATCTTAAGAGAAAACGGAACCATTATAACGGGAAATTATATTAAATGGGGAGAAATTTAGTATTTTCCTGCGATGTATGTCTTAAAGACAATTTTCGGGCGCTTTTCTGACAGTTGTGTGATATTTTTCTTATCTCTTGTATCGTGATTATGTACCGAGGTGAAATCCAAGTTTTCGGATCAATTTAAATAGATAATCAGAAGTCTTAAGTGCATGATAAAACATGCTCTGAAAATTCAATTAAAACTTCCCAGACACTATATCAAATTTTAATTTCTAGACAAATATGGATACATTCTTGGCTTGAACAAACACACATACATAGGTGTGTGTAGTTTGAATTTAATACAATTAATTACACCGTTTTCGGATGATGGAGGAGAGCAAAGTTCACTACTCCAAGTATACTAATTAACTCCATGCTTTATGAAGCATCCACTATAAAAAGATTTATTTTTTTTTATACATATAAAAGTTAGCTAATTTTGTATTCACGCTCTAAAATGCATAACAACGGCAAATAAGTCGTAATTTTTAATGGGTCTCCCGTTCATAGGTGTCATTCCTGTCGCAAACTGCGCATTTTAATGCGCACTCGTCCACATTCACATAAAACGATGATTGAAGTTTGTTTTTTTACGGAAACAACAACACCATAAAAAGCCCATTAGAAATTTACTCGATCCAGATTGCTTGCCGTAAAAGTGGATGAAGTGATCGACTTAATTGAATTTTGAGTGCCTATTGCATTGCGAACTAGCCTCGCATAATTATTGCATATAGTTATAAAATTCATTAAACCTAGTCCAACAACATCCATCTTTTATATCTCATTTCGCTGAGTGATCGATCTGTACAAACAACTACCGAAAGCAAACAGAACAAACTTTTACGTTAAATACAAGTAAACAGAAAAAGTGTGTTTGAGAGAAATGAAAAGTTTTTCTTTTAACACACGCATCCTGTATAAATATGTGTATATTTTAAAACAGCATTTTCCGGCCGTCGGGAAGGTCCGGGTTTATTAATTTGTGTATTAAATGTGGCTGTTTTCACGATGTGAAACCCCAATATTCATATAAAAAGACCGACACGATTACAGATCACGTCCACCATAAATTCTACCCCTATTTCGCATTGTTGCGCACTCTGGTCTCTCTTGCATCGAATTTATATAAAGTTACAATGTGTGACCTGCTGTTGCACAGTCCTTTTACCATGTCAAAGTTCAACAGCGTAACCGGAAGACACTTTGTGCAGTGAGGGAAAAAATTCCAGCACAGATACTTCACAATCTCAAATTAATGCTTTTCACATTTGACAAATCGTAAACCGATATTTAATTGTAATGGATAATAGAAATGAACTACAATATGAACGTAATATCCGGAATAAAAATGTGATTGTTGTTTTTTAACATTTGAATTTTGAGTAATTGAGGTCAATTCGAGGTCAATTTTAGACAACATCACCTGCATGATTGTTATGTTGGTGGATTTAATTTTGTCTGACACGAATTGTTGCATTGCAAACAAGTTTAATTAGGTGAGATACTAGAATGTATATAAGGTATGATTAAAATTTTAACAACATTTACACATCGCATAGATACCAACTGTGTTTATTATTGTTGTACTAGGAGTAATATAACATTAAATACATAAATAATTTCTGTATTCATATTAGAATTTGTAAAATCTGATTAAAATCTCATATAGGGAGACTCGTGATGGTAATAATGGCAGTCTTCACTTGAATGTGTTGTTTATATATAATACATATTACATAAGTAATTGAGCATATGTTGAATATATGTATGCTAGCTTGGGAATCATATTTCTTCATGTTAAATTAACTTACCTAACATATAGTGACGGATGAAAAGCTGCTGGATTATCTTGTTGGGAAAACTTGGGAAGGGACCCTTGTAAAAGTGCCAGCCTCACGGCAAGTAATATACCGAGCTGTAATAAAAACAGAAAGAGTGAACCTTATTTCACATTTGCACTTTTGCGCGCACCCCCATATACGAACCGGTGGGAAAAGTGCACAAAGCCATCATAATATGAGCATATAATATTCTCATTTTATTTTAAATAATAAAAGGGAATAATAAAACACTTTTGCCAATGTAATATTGAACCGTGCACTTTTTCCACACACATATAAATTATTACCGTTTTATATAAAAATATTTTCTGTGGAGGGCTGTTTTTATTAAATGATATAAAATTTATGATTTATGTTAGCTTGTCATTCAGTCGATGATAAAAATTTTATAACTAAAGACCGAAACTTTCAGTCTATTATGAAAACGGATTTTCTATATTCGCGTTGCTCTCGGTGAGAGCTGGCAATGGTAAAAAATTCTCTCCCTTAATAGGAACAATTAACAACGCTTAAATACAGCGCTAAAGGTAATTAAATGCTATAATAAAATTTATCGATTCAACTGTGAACAAGTATTTTAGATGGTAGTAATTAATTGCATAACTTACTGATGTTAAAACTTTTGCTGCACGATTTGCGAACTGCATTGCTTCTGCATTCCATTTTACTTCCACTATTGTACTGTAAAACAATGTGAAAATGCTTAATTAAAGCTGTATTATATAATAATCTAAAATGTGACGTCAAAGTGAATAGCATCACAGACACACAACAACAATGATTCTAACAATGTTATTTATATTTAAGCAGAATTAATTTGTTATAAATTAGTACAGTTGGAATTTCATTTAGTGAATCATTTAGGTATACTAGAATTTAACTAATTTCATTTCCTCTAGATACTACAACTAAACACAACACCATTGCACATATATCGTTTGAATTTTTAATAACATTTTACAACTGTACGCATTGCTGATGGTTGTAAAAGTTTCTGCAATCATAATTCCAACACATACCGTCTGACACCGGGCCAATGAAGGTAAAAGTCATAAGCCAAATTTAGTAGGAAAACTGTAATGCCTGTTTCCTTTGCTAACATACTGAGTCCTCCCAGGACTACACTAATCCAAATATGACATTTTCCATCTGGGTGCCTAGAACAGAATGTTTACAGTGGTAATGGAGTTTTACGAGGAAAAAAGTACTTCTTTATTAGCATGATTTTCCCTTGCAAGATTTAAGATGAAAATATGTGAAAAAATCGTTTTTCTGTGTTATAACAGAGCATGAATTGTTATTGTTAAAACGAAGAGTTGTTTTAGTATGTTATCCTCATGTTTGTCTTAACTCTCCCAAGGATCCAAACCCATCATGCTTTATAGGGAAGATGCAGGTCGAGACGAGACGCTCATTTCTGATAACGTAAATTTAATTTCCCAGTTTCACTAAAGTTGAATTTCCCCATGGACAATTTTGGGTTGTTATTAAAAAATCGCAACATTGTCTTTGGCAATTAGGTGCATTTTCGAATACCACATCAATTATTTACTATCAATAAATACATAGTAAACACAATTAATATTTAAGCAGGATAAAATATTCATTATAGTGAGTAATTACAAATTATGGTTACAGTTGGGTTTCATATATCACAATGTATGACTCAACTGTATCCATACGACCACATCATAGTATCATAATACTTTAAATACGTGTAGCAACAATTAAAATAGGATAAAATTTTGATTGCGGCTACAAAATGTGGTTTAACGTTTATAATTGAAACAAAATTAACCTGGAGCTTTAATTTTTTTTATACGAAATACAATATGAAATTACTGACTTCTCTTTAATGTTAAACGTGTAACCATTGTATAAATAAATTTTACATATTTTGTAATTACTGTCAGTTTCAATAACCAATATATTATTAAAATTTCACAAGAGCAATTTTGTTACTTTTTATTATAGGTGTAGTTATTCCATAGCATTAATGATTTAAATTTCATATATTAATTTGTATAGTGAATGTATTTAATAAACAATAACGTTTTCACATGTGTACATAAAAAAGTTGATTTGTTTGTTGATTATAATTGCAATTTTATCTTTTGCACACAATTTTAATCAATCATCCGAATTATTGTAAAACACTGGAAATTATTAAAATGCTGCATATTTCGTGTTTTGGAAAATTGAATAATACCCAAAACATTATTTAAACCTAACTATATATTCAAGTAGTTTTTTTACGTAACTCCTGAATACAATCCAATGTAGGTAAGAGGGAAAAATATAATGTGGTTAACTTGCCGTGGGTGTGTGCGGTTATGGACATTGTTTTCCCTCTGTTGTTTTTTCCACATCTCTCTAAGTAGCAACTTTAAAGCTTTAAAGTTATTTTTAATGATATTAAATTTATAAACACGTACATTTATGTTGCATTTCAACGCCGCAACCGCACAAAACGGCAAACTTTCCGCCTCCTGTTTTTCCCTACTAGCTTTATAGAATGTTTTTTTATTCCCCATCACACATATATCCTATATTATACATAAAAGGGTGAAATGGAATTTTTACAAGCAATAAAAATTTAACTACTAATAAGTACGTGGAGATTTGCAGTTGGGAGGAATTTTCGGAGACTTTTCATAAAAATTGCGAGGGAAAACATTTAAGCTGATCAAGTGTCTGTATTTAATGACCATATCCGGCGAATGACGCAGCAATCCGGAAGATATTAGTGTATATTATTTTATGTTGTGTGGAAGAGAACGGGAAACATAAAGTACATGGAATTGTTTCATGACCAACAAGAAGAAAAACAAGAACGCATCTCAAGGATGTTTTAATTAAGAGTTCTCTGCTTCTGGTACTTGGTTCACTTTCTGTGTGGAATATCAAAGAACATCATAAAATATTCAATGCTTTAAAAGAGTATTCACACACAACACATACTCGCAAATCCCGCTGTTCACATTATTTATATTTTCCTAGATATTTTCTTTTAAAACACCTGGGAAATCGTACAGATAAACTCTAACAAAATGAATATGAACACCTTACATCCTTACGTATTTTGCATAAATAATAAATTATTCGTGCACACTCGCTATCCTCACAGAGCTTTTGCCAAGATAAACGATTTGTTTTCAATGTACATCACTCTCTTATTTCAAGTTCTTTCATTGAACTTAAAGTTTTATGATTTTTAAAAATAACTTTGAGAATGGTTGGACTAATTTTTGACATTTTAATTTCATTTCAATGCCACAAAGTCAAAAATTCATTAAACAATTTTTTTCTATATTTGTATCTGAATGTACATATAGAACAGAGACCAAAATCACGTTTTATCTCTTAAACCAAAATACCCATTTAAATGGTCCCTTTGTATACCATAAATGCCTAATGTTGGCCAGATGCTTTGAAATGTCATCTGTCAACAGAATCGTCCCTTTAATATCCCAAAATTATCATCATTAGTTTCCATTCCGTTAATTATAATTGCACCAATCTACTATTCAACAAACCCATATCAACCTTGTGCATAGAAGCGAATTTGTTTCAATATTTTTATTTCATTTTCCATAAAGCCCCCCTACACACACCCAACATATATTCCTGACATATGATTTCCTACAATGGAAAATGAAATTTTTTTACGACATGCCTCATGGAACGCTTGAATCCTTTATGATGTCAAGATGGATGGATGGAAAGAAACAGAAAAGAGACTGATATGTATGTAATATATGAATGGAAGAAATACATTTCAAGTGGACTAAGCCGGAGTTAAATAAAAAACGAACCACAGAATAGGACTTTACTTTCTATTTACACGATAAGAATAAAAATTTGTAAACATTTTAACCATGATACTGTATATATTTCGTGCTTTAATTAAAAAGCAACCACTTTAAAAACAAATAAGTATGTAAATAGACCCTCTTAGTGGTGTGTGTATGCGAGTTTTTAAGTGAAATTTACTGGCCTCCTCGAACAACACACCAACTTCCTTATCTGCATATCAGAATTTACACAGTTAAGTGAACAATTTTCCGCTTATATCAATAACTTAATGTAAACTACATGCATCGCTACACTGTTCCACCATTAGTACTCCATTCCCCTTAAATCATATTGTTTCTTCTCATTTAACATGTAATAGTTCACTTACTAAAAGTCGTTTGTTTGCCATAAACACGTATTCAATTGATGAGAATTTATTTCGAGACAAAAGGAACGGTTCGATTTATGCCACTTTCCCCTCAATGAAAAAACCTCAACTCAGCGTGAAACCAACCATCCATAGAAATGGATTTCATTTCCCCGGTTATATAAGAAAATACTTTCTCGATTTTTTTTCTTCCTTTTTCATCTACCCCCGACATAAAGCCATTGATTTTTGATTGTTTATTGAATTGGCCTCACTATGCGATTATTGGCGCCCAATTTATAAGTTTTCCTTGCGTAAAAAAAAAGGTAAGCAACGTAGCAAAAGTTAGTAAATAGCAGTATTAGTGTAAGGGGGCTCTTAAAACAGCCGAAGCAGAAGACATAAAATATATAAATAAGCAATAAACGATAAATTTCCGAAGAAAATCCTTTTAATTAAACATTCCGCCTGTACTAGCAGTAAATCAAATTTAATTAGCAGTTAAAATATTTTAAAGAAATTTACTGATATTTACACTTAGACTATAATACACAGAGAACGAGAAGGTAAGTTTGGAATAAAATTGGGAAACACACAGTAAGCAATCGGTTTGGCTGGGAAAATATTGCCTTCCACTATTTATTACTGACATACAAGTGGAGAAAAGAGAGAGACAGAACGTGTTACGTCAACAAACTAAGGATATAAATTTCGTGCAAGCTGCTTCCTAAAGTGTAAATATAAGCTTTTGTACATCGATTTTCCTCTTTTACGCATCCTAAATACTTGTACATGTGTGAGCATCCTCACCCATTTAAGAGCCAGTCGAAAACGCTATTACTACATGTAAATTCCACTGTTTTTCTTACAGTAACGAAATCAAATTGTAAATATATATTTTAATATTTATAAAACATTATTTTAGTTGATAGAATAAATTAGTGTCACCGAGGATTGCTACAAATAGATCTAAATATGCAAATGGCATACTGTGATTTTCGAGCAGCATCGATGTCTGCAGTGCAAAAAAGTCGATTGAAATGCAAAAATTGCATTGTTAACACAATGTCCATAAGAGCATGTGCGAGTTTATTATAATAATTGTTTTAATTTGGTAGTGTGCAATGTTTTTGAAACGTTGCCAACTGAAATACACAAGAGCAGAATTGCATCGACTATTTTATAATGTTGATGTGTAATGGAGATGTGCAAAATTTGCATCACATATTCGAGGCCTATTCGAATTTTATGCACAACACATTCGGCAAATTTTAATTATTGTTTAGTGTGTAAAAATAGCTGGCTCAGTGAAATGTAGTTCACCATTGAAAACAAACAAAAAATGTGCCCGCACCACTCACGCAGGGACATTTTCCCTATATTTTTGTTGCAGGAATAATTATCAAGTGTTAGTAGGTATTTCACCGAAAATGTGATATTCAATTATACAATAACAGATGACGCATACTAAAATGTGCTGGACAAAACTTGAATAAGCCATCTCGCTTGGTCAACTTTCATATTTTTAGGGAAAAATCCACCGCACGAGCTCCTAAAAGCTCTCCTCGCTGTGCAAGTGTGCGAACATTTGCATTTTCAATTTCCCTCCATTGAAAAACACACAAACACATAATTCTAAGTTAGATGTTAACGGATGCGTGTCAAAATATGTGAATGTAAGCATTAGAATGGATGTGGAAATTGCTTTAAGCAGATTCTTTTCTAGATCATATTAAAATTCCGGACCCTGGAGAGATTTTTAATATAATTAATTCATGTACACTGTCTCCAAAGTAGCTTTTTTTTCTTCCATCTGCTTGTAACTAGCGCTACTTTGAAACATCACGAAAATAATGATTTTGTTTGAAAAATGAAATATTCAAACTTGCTTGAAAAAATGTATGAATTATTTAAACAATTCTTGTTTTTAATGCACTTTTAAAGATGAGTGTGGAAAGAAAAGTAAGGTAATAATTAATTAGTAGTTGCGAACTTCGTATCTGGGTTAAGCAGGAACAAACATGTCGACAATTGTGAGCAGAAAAACTGTCAAATTAGACCATAGAGCCCTTGATTCTAAAAAACTAAGTGCAGACTCAAGTTAGTTGAGCTCTAATTGTCACGTTTTCTGTTGTGACAATGACAATTCTTGCAAGTGAAAATCGAAATAGTTGGATGAATAGGTGTTGTTACCAGCCTTACCCGTGATAGGCGAGCAGGGAGACTAGGAAGAAGACGCATGCTAGAACATCGGCTCTTCCAACAACTCCACTGACCTGTAAAAAGAACTCATTTTAATATAAAATAACGAGAAATAGTGTATGTGCGCCAAACAGTTCGTTTCCTTCGCAAGCACATACATGCTTTAATAATCGTACATACATACTTGTGCTACTGACAACTCAATTATTTTCCCCAACTTGATATTATTAAATTGTGCATCGCAGTATATAACAGAAATACAGAATGGGAAAAAAACAAACATGTTTTCCAACATTTTCATATTTATGGTATTGGGTGTCTAAGAGCATTAAGGACATGTTCGAACCCACATTGGAATTTGTTACTATTTACACAATTTGCAAAATCTTTTATAAATATATGCCACATTTTGTGTTGGGGGGTAATAAAAGAAATTGAAAAGGCTATCCGTTCAAATCAATACTGATTAAGGGATATAAAAGGGGCACTAAGCCGTCCTCCTCGATGGTATGTGTTTACACAATTCGACCCTACCGCATAAAATATTCAATAAATTTGTGTGTATATCAGATTTTTGTGCACGTTCTCTACGAGAGCATATTGGAAAGTGGGTATGCATATAAGAGGATCACACACAGCAGAACAGCGCCTTGCGGGATTCCAGGTATTGATATATCTTTTTGTGGGACCAGCAGCACTCATGTTAGATTTATAGCTCATAAAATCTAGTAACTCGCCTTGTGTATGTTGAGAGCTTTATTATACCGCCCCCACGCCCCAACACACCCGTCTATTGTTTGGTACACCGAAACCATCAGCAACAGTTTGGAAAGTGAGCGTATGTATAAATATTTTTTAGATGCTGGAGATTTACAGATTTGATTTATTTATGTATGGTGGATGAAATAAGTGTGCAGTAATCCAATGTTGCTTTCTACGAATTGACTAGGGAAATTTGTCAAGAATTTTTTTAGGGGAAATTTAATAAACTTTTCATTGCATATCCCATTGTATTATTGATCCCTAAACGTTGTTCGTGTTCTATTTTTTCTATTTTCTGTACTGTATAGTGCAGTAAAGACGTGTAATTGTGCACTAGTTGAAAATTTTCACCAATATTACAAAAGTTTCATGTATATGCATTGGTATGGAGCCAAAAAACTCGCTAAATTTGTACTATTCATGCCAGTTGCAGGTTCGGTCTTTTTTTATTGAAATGTGCATGCATGCACAGGGTGTTCTTGGAGTTGTTTTTTTGGCTCCCTCTCGCAATCCTAGATGGAGATATTAAGGATCCTCGAGTAATAGCGACAACCGTCTGTTTACGTGTTTGTACGCTGTTCGCTCCTCTTTGATTTTCTATTCATAAATGGGATCAGTTTGGCGAATTAGTATAGCGTGTGGAAAATAGCAATTTCCAAATGGAAAATTGAATCGTTTTCTACCTAAGGAATTTATAAGGTGCACACAAGTAAAACACTAACGATGCATTATGCTAGAAAAAATTAAAAATCACATATAAGTAGTAGGTACCGAAGGAAAACAGAATTTTCCTTTAAGTTGATTGAACTAAACATCGGTTTATTAATATGAATCTTTAAATTTTCCAACAGCCCGTTAGAATTGAAAATTTTTTTTTGTGAAAGTTAATGGAATAGCGAAGCATATCGTAAATAAAAAAAGAGAAAACCGTATAAAATTGACGATCCTACTTCAAAAATTCCTACAAATAATAAAAGAGTTTTCTTGTACAGTAAAAAAGTGTCTCGCATACGTCTGATAAAAGAAAACTTGATCCATCTTCAAGTAATAGGATAAATGTCAATGTTTCCAAATGTTTTTATTGAAAAAATAACGTATGAATTTACGTTTTTCTCTATACTCATCGTAATAATGAAATTTAAAAAAAATCGAACCCTGTGGGATACCCTTTGGTATAGGATTCAGTTAATCTAGAAATAGTTGGACCCGTTCCGATATAAATTGACCCATATTAAACACATAATTTACATGATTTAACCAGTTTCGAACATAGGCACTGGGCCCGGTGCTAGAATGGATACATTGGGTGGCTGTAACAGTGAATGTATTCAGGGAGTTGAGTGAAGCATCAATACCGAGATTACAATAAAGCCCACCACATTATACCACTTGATATATATCCAAGCATTCAAGGATAATCAGATTCGAAAACGGTGCGATTGGTTTCAGTGATTGGTTTTATACTACATGCGCTAATAATAAAAAGGGGAGATTCCATTCAATTTATGACGTAATTTACTTTAAACTTGCCTGCTTTCGCACACACACTTTTCCACCCTATTTGCATAAGATTTTTTTTTACACAACAATTATATTTTATGAGCGTGTGTAAACGGGCGCGCGAGCAATTTCTATTTTATTTGTTCAATAGACTGTTTGTTAAAATCGAATTGAATGACTCAACAATTATGGAAAGAATGCTGACAATACATATATTCAATTTGATGAAATAATAATTTATTGTTGAATGCAGTCACATTTGAGATTTTTAATTAATTGTATTATGAAAAACAGTGAGTCCAAATGAAGGGCGCTACTTTAAAGAGAGCTTTAGTTTATAAACTAGTTAATTAATTTCGTGCTAAATAAAATCATGAAAACAATTGGTACAATTGGTATTTGCACTTATTAATTATAAATTAATTAAATTGAATTTTGTTCCAAGTGATGGTCAAAAGTTTTCCCATTGCGTGACGAACCAAATAGACAGCCTGAAAAATCCCGAATAACTGTAATAAATTAAGATGTATGTATTTCCGTGTGTGAATGAAAAGCCGCTTTTGTGTGTTAAAGTGCATGTGCACGCAAACTAGCCTCCTACTCTATCGATTCAACCCGTTTTGCGTATAGTCCCGTCTCTCAATTTGATTTTTATTTTAATTATTCACTGATGGCAAAGAGATGTCGCTTTAATTTACTCCATGCAAATGAGTTGAGCAACCGAAGTTGGATACATATTTGTCAAGTATTTTATCATTTTCTGAAAATTTATTTTACGAAGAAAAGTCGCTCATTTACAACTAGATTCAATTTTACCGAGTTTGGAAAACACACTTCTATTCGTTTCTCTTGTTCCTCAATCGCAGTCTATATAACGTTTGTTTAGTGGCTGAGTGAACATATAAAAATGTACACTGGCAAACCTTATTTGCGTATAATACATTTTAATTTGTTCACTTCGCTTCCGGCATGTTTGTGCTTATGAGTATAATACGCACCCGGATATTTCACTTGCAAATTTTATTTTCCCATTTTCTACATTCTCATATGCGTTCACTTGAATATGTACCTACGATTTTTTAATTAGTACTCCGACACACCACTGACTTTTTTTACAACTTTTTATCTTGTTTAAATTAATTTACGAAATAAGCAAACATACCAATCTTGGATCAGTGATCAGAACAACTAGTTTTCGGGTGGTCGGAAGAAGAACACACATAATCAATGAAATGCACACCGGCCTACATATAAATTTACCCTACAGGTAATGAAAATTAAACACATACACATATAAAGAGAGAGAGAGAGTGAGAGAGATTCGAAATTGAAATTTGTAAAATAGTTTCATATTGTTCGTGTTAATAGATTATCTAACCCTTGTTAACTTGGCCCGTATACAGTTTTAGAAGTTTATTATATAGCAATTTATTCAAAGGGAATTCCCTATTGTTCTGACCTGGATTCTGTGTTATGAACCGTTTCGCCCGTCATTGCTTGACCTTTCAATTATTTTAAAAAGTATCACGGAAATCATCGGCCACAACTATTCGTTAATATAAATTTGATCCTAGTTCAATAGCCATACAAGGATCCACGTTCTTAATCTCAGCCACAATCCAATATAGAACAGTCTCTGAATGGCAAGGAAGCGCACATCCTAGGGGCTCTAAACCAATTCTCAAATATTTTTAATACAACTAACTCCCTTCTCTTCTCATCCCTTAACACTTTTAATATAAGTTTGTGATCCGCGAACGGAACCAATAACACCAATCTGGACCACATTTACGACCCTATAAACTTTTTCTTTCGAAATAGAGAAATAAACTGACCGCTTCTGTGTGTATAGGATGAACGGCGAAGAGAAGTCCAGCGAGGGTGGCAAAGGGTGGCTTCAATCCAGCCACACACAAACACACCCTTGTGAATAGAATGCAGGCGGCTGCATGGAGAAGAACGTTGGTGATGTGGAACCATAAAGGCTGCAGACCAAAGAGCAAGTAGTTCGTCCTGGAACAAAGACACAATTTTATTGTAAGTAAATATCGGAGACACGCATTCTACATGGCCCCGCAATATGGGACCGTCAATAAAGGTTTGTCAGGTAAGTGGTGCGTCCTTTTTGCAACTTACAAAGAATTTCAATAATACCGTCCAATATACGTGCCTCAAATTGTTTCTTCAAAGCTGATTTCCTGACAGAAACGTTAACAATTACAAGAATTCTATTTGACGTAAGTGCTTATCTGCATATTTATGAGTGTATATTTTGATGGATTAGTGTCACAAGGGCATAAATTCTACAGTAAATAGAATTTTCGCAAAGTAGAATTGCTATGTCGTTTTTGTGAACATGCGAAAAGGAAATGGAGTCGATAAAATAATTATCTGCTAAAACAGTAATTCCTTTGACCAAAACCATTATAACTAGGAATATACCTCACCATTTTCTACACTATAACAATTAGCATAGTGGAAATAGTTAAAAGCATTCATAGAAGACCTATTATCATTTCACTTCCGGCCTTTCGGCTAATTTTGTACTGTTTCTATTTGGTCCTTCGTTTATTGTATAACAGAAACGAGGAGTTTAATTCCCAACACATATATACGATAATATACTCAGACTATTTGCCACAAAACTGACCACAAAACAATTCCATTGTAATCTCAATAAGCACATTACTTAGTGTGTTGTGTTATCAATTTTCAGAAATTTTGTTAATAAAATTTGTCCATCTCGACGACGGACATTCGCCGGTCGTTTCTGAGTTTTTTATTTCATGCACTGGTAATTCAATAAGGACATAAAGAACGACGTTAATGGTTGATAATATTAGTAAATGTCAGAATTAAAGAATGACCAAGAGTTTTTTTAAGGTTTTCTGCTCTCTACAATAAAAATTGATGGCGATGGTGGGTAATAAATCAGCGGGGTAATAGAAAAATCGCATCTCTCCCCTTGTTATTACATACATGCTGATTATTGGAAGATTAGTCAGAAATTACAAGATTACCGTATACACGTATTAAATATGATCTATTACGAATGCAAATTAAGTTACATAGTAATAAATTATTATGTTAAAAGCGTGTATAGTTTGTGTGATAACATTGCGAAATACATGAACATGCTAAGTAATTAATGCCAATCAGCACAAGGTGCATTTAGACGATTGGATCTCCGTTAAATATAACTTGGGGAATAGTAATTGCCTCATTATTTCTGATTAGCTATCTTTTCATCTCTATATTAGATAGTAGGAGTATTTTAAAGCGTAATAAAATCCTAAGAGAAATTATTTTCCATTAAGTTTCAGTGTGCAGTTAAACCCCATTGTGAATCGTCTCGAAATTTTTTTCAGTTTTCAAAAGTAACTTTATGAATATATTGCGAATGAATATTGCCAACTGAATTTTAATTCCGTATGAATTTTATAAATTGGTGATAACTAAATCGATGTCCTTGGGATATCAAATAAGAACGACACATTTAGTATAGTAAGACCTATATCTGTTTGGATTTTCAGGTTTTGTGTAAAAAAAATTACGTAATTTCAGTGACAATATGTCAGACCAAAAAAGGAAGGTTCATTTCCTCTTATTTTCACGTTTATTGCGTCTTCCAAAAACAACTCGTTAATAGAATCCTATAAAATTTTGATTTATTTTCTAGTTGAATCGTTTTAGTATAAGTTTCTAGGGAGAAGATTTCGTATTTGGCACGTGTTGTGGTAAAATTACTACACAACCACAATAATTCCAGCTCTTAGGGTCCATTTCTGTTTAAACGGGGGGAGTGAAAGCCCGTTTTGTGTGCCGAAATTTATGTTAGGAAAATCGTATTTTATTGTTGTTGGAAAATTAAACAGAAAACGCGCTTTATAGCCAAATTTTCCTAGACTGTGTCCCTTCCCTCCACGTACACATTTATTATGTGTACGTAAAATATTGCGGACTCGTAACAAAATGTTTATGTAATTCGCACATATTACATAATTCGGTATAATTAATACGTGTGGCGGTGCAAAATGTTAGGCAAAGGGTTTAGGGTGCGAAAAGTACTTTCAGGTGCTAAGTGAATACATTTATTATGCAGGGAATTAACAAAATTATATATAATTTTATTAAATCTTGTGTATGTGTAAGTTCCAACAGGAGTTTTTATGTTTGCAAAGCACCAAGCACCCGAATCGCCTCTCTCGTTAACTTAATTTTTAAAGAGGAATTCATAAAGGGACGAATTGTATTTCCGGAGAAAAAAACTGTGTACAAACAGCAGATGTTGAACTATAAACTGAATCTTGTAAATCACTGTTAAATGAGCCTTGTTATACTTTTATGATGTTTTTATGATAATGGATTTTAAATTTGTTTCGTGTTTATTTCTTTCCATTGCATGGTGGTAGTATAAAAATGTATATGAGCGGTGTAGGACACAGAAATATGAAATAGATGTGGAAAAAAATTCCCATTTATACTAAATTGTCTGATGTTGGAAGAAAAATAGACACACACGAGTTAGGAGAGAGGAAAGTGCATGCAAGTCGTGGCGCCCTTCTTTCCCACTTTTACGCGAAATATAAATTGTTTTATAATAGGATTCGAGCGCGAACCGTTTTCCACTAAAAGATGAAGAATATGTTGGGAAAGTTTTAAAAATGTACAACTTTGTGTATATGGCAATGTGTGTGTAAGGAGAGGAAAGTTTATATATGTGTGGCAATGATTTATTACTGATATTCTGATTTCACTTACAGCAGTGGCAAGTTTTGATGATTTAAACAGATTACTCCACTTTATAATCCATTTATTAAAGGAAATTTGTCTATAAGGCACTCTAATTGGTTTATTAAAATTTATTTCACTAAGAAAATAGGTCAACTGTGTATATATAGAACTGATTTAATAACATAATAATTTATATATTCGCATTTTAGATACACGTAAAAGCCTTTATTTTAATATGGGAAAGACTTTCAGGAAAAGAAGAAAAAGAAAGCGAGAACTGCTGGGTACAATGTTAAGGAAATTCCCTATTCCTGCTTCCAAAGATTGGCATATCCTTAATAAATAAGAAAAAATTCTGATGTTTGTGTTTAGCTGATGTGCCTTTCCTTCCCATTGTAACATCAACAAGGATCCATACATCGTCTTCGCATAAGATACAGAATTGTGCTTTTTCGGTATATGAATTTTTTATTGAAAAATCGTATTCCAAAAAAAAGAAGAAAAATACGCGAAAGAAAGCCTGGAATATATATAATAAGAAACACTGCAAGGCAAATAAAATTTCACTCTTATAGCATAATACAAACAAAAGGGGAAACAAATGTGGGGGTAATAATACTCTTGGTGAATTGAACGTGAATATACAATTTCACATTCTTCTCTCTTATGTAAATATATTTAATAAAAATTAATAAATCACTGGTGTCAGCAGTTTCATTAACGAAAAAAAAAAGAAAAAAATCGACTAAAGCCCACAATGAATTCAAACACCTTTGGGGGCTGTAATAAAATGTTTATTGCCCTCTCACCCTGCCGATTAAATAAAATATTTTATTTCACTTGAAAGTAAAAACAAACCGATAGAAAATAAATAGGGGGACCATTAAATGGCACACCAGTTTGTGTGATTCTGTTCACATATTTGATTGTGTGGTAAAATTGCGTGAACGCGATTGCAATACACAATATTGGCTTGCGGAGAAGGTGGCTCCTGGCTGCTTGGCTGTAACGACAAACTCATAAATGCAAGACGGAACAACACAAACTCGTCCTTTTTAAGGAGCGACCGGCCGTGCTCCGCAAAAAGGCCAACCAAAGGAAGTACATAAAAGTTCAGCGAGGCAGTTGAGGAGGAAGTGTGCGAGGCCGCACCGCTGGGTGCATATTTTAGATTTTTTAAAGCACACTGAAACCACCTAAGGTCACCCCCGGTGTATACATAAAAAGCGCTGGCAACGGCTGAGTGGCGGTAGTCAGGGGGCCGACTCACCCAAAATTGATGGCTTAACACGAACTTTCTAAAGCACAAACTTTTCCGTCCACACAACACACAAAATTGTTTAAGCAAATTGACCAGCAAACGTGTGCATTTCAAATGGAAAACGTTATAAATATTCGCAGGGATTTAAAATTTCAATTCAATAAATTAACACGCTGAAAGAAAAAAAAAACGTCTTCGAGTCCTAAATTGTATTTGACGATAATAAATACGGATACGAATGTGCTGATTGGAACGGATGACAAAACAAAAATATTTTCAATTCCATGTTTCGCTTTCACCAAGCGTCGGACACACTGACAGATTGCAAAGGAAGTTGATCATTTATTTACTTTCAGTTGTGTTACACACATCGAACAAAGAAAAAAAATTATTTTCACAAACAGAAAAATTTAATTTACAAAAAAAAGGTTACAACAAGATAGGGTGTGTTTGTTGTGTAAGTAAATCAAAAATCGAACCCCCCATATACACCACCGCACTGTTTATTTGGTTTGGGCATTCCGTTCGTGTCACGCAAAGTTAATGAGTTGGACAAAGAAAACAAGATAAATTAGCGTCATTTATCCTCGAGCAGATTTTTCACATAGTACAATTTTTCATTGTATTTGCTTGTTTTTTTATCATATCAGGTAATATTGCAAAATTTTATATTTACCTACATTGAAGGAATCATGTCGCTAAAAAGTTCTACTAGAAATTTATCGAGGAAAAGCGTGACGATTCACAATATATAAATTGATAGCAAATAGAAGAAAATAAACAACTAACTGGGTATATACTTTTAGAATACATCACAGATTTGCTGTCATTTATTTGAAATATTATTTTTCATGTAGACACATAAAACTTTCTGCAAATAAATCGAGTTTAATAGCTGTGTGTACAGACATAAAAACTTTATTGAATTTACGAGATTTATTACTGAGTCAGACGAACTGTCTTCAAATCACACTTGGACAAAGTGATTGGTTTTAATCGCAGTTTTACAAGCTTTAAGAGAAAAGGAACAGTGAGTTTTAAAGCGCAGCTTCTGCTTTGCGAATAGAAAGGCTGTGGCTACAAAAAAAAGTGGGAGAAAACTGTGCAGAATATCGCCGTTAACAAACACTTTCTGCGCACAGTCTAGTTTCAAACAGTGGGGGGAACTGCGCAGAGCATTCTTAATGCTCGTCTCTATCTCTGCGCTCTGCACTTCTTCCTCTCTTTCTTGTTTGTTTGACCCGAAAGTATACATTATTACAGTGTCGGTATTTAAGTATTTCCCGACAATTAGGGCTAACCGCATGAGTCACGAATATTGCATTGTGTTGGGGTTCCGGTGGGGTATGGGTAACTACATTTGTTTGCCATAATGTTAGGTACATCAAGGCTTTTACAAAGTTAAGGGTTTATAACAGCATTAGCAACTTGTAATGTGTACAACGTGACATTTCTGTGTGCAACCACGTTCAACCGCCACCACCTACCCCCAACGCATCCCATCATCACGACCAAGATCCAAAGGCACAGTCTTAATGGGATTTATTATAAGAATATATCGTAATGAATGTTCAGTTATCAAACGTGTTTATATAATTAAGTCCTAACTGCTGTTTTCTATTTAGAATGTATACATCGAGTTAAAGCGCGTTCCAATTTTGTCACCCCTTCGTCAAAAGTTTTAACACTGGAGTCGTATATCTTGAACAGCAAATTTTCTATGTAAGACGCTTTCAACTATACAGTGAAAATGCCTTTATATAAGCTCCATATTATTATATATGTATAGCGAAACAGGAAATTACATTTGATTCCGCTTCAGGAATTTCCTAAAAACTAATCAATATACAACAATATAATAAATAATCTTCATATAATGTATTACAACGGCAATGTAACATCAAGAGTTTTTCTATACGTCGAGGGCGGATATTAAAAGTGAGAAGTTTGTCTACTTTGAGACATCGACGACGACGACAACACGATGCGAGATGTGTTTGTTGAGGAATTCTTTTATAGTGTCAGACAATGAAATTTCGACAATTTTTGAATAGAGGTGATAAGGTGGTTATTGCTTGAATATTGAAATTCTAGTTACTCTTTGCATGTGTAGGTATACGAATTGTGTTTGAAGATTGCGCTTGAACAAGAGCAATATTGTCTGTAAAAAGAGTTAAATGAACTATATTATTATCACTGAAAATCAGTAAAGTGAATAATAAATGAAGGTATTAAATACATACATATTCAGTTTATATTTCATATGTTCATTTCTAATATAAAATCAATAGAATTTATGAACAACGTAGCAAATTCAATGTCTATGTACACGTATTTCAGTTATAAGCACATTGACAGTTCTAATGGCCATTAGGTAAAAGTTTAATGAAATACGACTGGAATATCCGTACATTGTAATGATTATCGCCATTAATATGTTATACTCCCCAATATCTTACCTTTATTGCTCTATATTATGTATCATTTGTTCCGCCATAGAATGGGGCGGTTGTTTAAATGTGTGCCCTCATAAAATTGATTATAGAAAATTTATAACTAATTATTGTATATGATGCGTACGGGCTATTACTTTAAATGAAATCATTTTTCTTGTTGTTTCCCTTTCACTATATCGATTGTCCTGTAGATGTCATGACTGATAACTGCTCACCCGTTTTGCTCTTGTTTATTCCCACAATAAACGGTGTAATTAGATCGTTAATATCCGCCCTCCGGAAAAATACTAGTTTAATTTTCCAAAAGAAAAACAAAGCCGTGCGTATCTAGCTTCCTTTTGGGTACTTCATTAGTTGATGTGGCTTGTCATGATGGTAAATTGGGCCGATGGGTAATGTTGGAAGATTTCCCCACAGACTCACTGCTGGGTATGTGAATTATTTTTTTACTCGTCTTTCATTTCACTGACAAAAACAATTTCTTATTTACATTACTAATAAATGGTTGGTACAAGAAAAAAGATAGTGGGAAATTGTTTTGGCGCGCTTGATGTATAGTGAAAAGATCCCGATTTCCATTCCGCACACACATCTATACATATGTCCGTACATTTCTAGAGAGAGATCGTATTTTATTAATATTGTTTAGTCACGGAATAGAAATGGATGGCATATGAATTTTAATTAAAAAAATGCAGTTGAATTGAATCGTCATGTTGACTGCATCACAAAGAGCGAGGGTGATGCAAGCTCGTTTTCAAGTGATTTTCTCAAATTTATTTGTTTTGGCGCGCATTCAAACAAACTGAACATATACAAATTGTATCGGAAAAAGAAAGAGTCATGGGAAAATGGGGAATTGTAAATTATATACGTTTGACTTGGAATATTACTGTGTTTGTAGGAGAAGAAAAAGCACATTTGCGGTAGACGTTCAATGTAATTTTCTAATAATATACAAAAGATGGGCGCGCGCGCGCGGCGCTTCTATATGCAGTAAGGTAAAAGGATGATGAAATTGTAAGTTAGCCTGAAACCAGGCACAAGAGCACTGAGTTTCCTAAACTCTTACATATATTCAGTAACTCAATTACCAAGTTTGGTTGGGATTCATTCTGCATGAAGCTTACGCATCACTTTATTACATTATAAGTTGAACCTATGAGGCGTGTATGGCGAACTCTGGAGGCTTGTAGCTACATGCCCATTGTCGTTTAATGGTCCTGGAATTAGTGGAATTTTTCGGTAATTGCTTGCCGAAATGGCACTAGTTTTTAAAGTATTTTAATTTTTATTGTACTTGAAAAAAATATTTTACTTATGGAAAAAAACAGCCAACCCTGACGGCAAATTAGCAAGTCTAATGATTAAAAAATCATATTTCCCTTCGCATTACTTGTCATATGATCTGCACAATACATTTTTTTCCAAATTGATACATCGCAAATGTAAAACAAAACAAATTTATGTGATTTTTATTCCCCTGTTTAGCATAATAAAGGACTACATTATCGGTTTGGTATTGTATAGTTTCTCGTACACATATTCAATAGCAACTTCTCTGAATAAATATATATTATATTGATATCGCATAAACTGGCACATTTCATGCAAAATAATAGTTTATATGTTCACGGGGATTTTATTTATATACCCCAATACGTAAAATACATATATTGATATGGATTTGACTACATGATTCATTCGAATGCATCTCGGAATTGAATATTTTAAATATATATCTGAATATATGTTTACTTGACTTTCCATTTGGTGCAATACAAAAAGCTTGCATTATCTTTCGATGGGTTTGGAATAATTTCAACCATATTTCATATTATAACGGACTATTAATTCTAGTAAGAGAAATTGATATGGAAAAGACAGTGAATGTTCATTAAAGCAAGTCAGTCCCGCGAGGATCGTCGCTTTAATCTAGAATTTCTAATTGAACAGTTTTTTATATGATGCACAAATAAATTGTAATAAGTACATTAATTTGTAAAAGAAAGATGTAATTATCGAACGAGATAAAAAAGTTTTGCAAGTATGCCTTTTTCACGTTATTAACAACTTTCCACTCGGCCTTATACACAAAAGTTGCATCGTTAAAAATTAAAAGATCACACAGAGTGTGGAGACAGAGTAAAAAGGACGACATCCCCTCATAGTATACTAAACAACAAAACTTTTCCTCCTTTTTTTAATTTCAACTAATTTCAAATTTAAGACATTAATTACTGCAGAAAAATCTCATCCAACAAGACAAAGACCAAAAACTTATTGGTTTATCATTCATTCTCTGTGTATACAAAACATGCTAATTAGTCTTGCTCCACGCTTGTCATCCTACATAATTTACATTTGATTAAATGCGATACTTGTGGGGATTTCTGGTCGAATTTTTGGAATTTATATCATTCCATCTGCTAGCCAATATTATAAATTACGCTCCTCGAGCATAAATATGTAAATTTGATACGATTCCACTCTCTAGTTATATATTAGTTATTTGTTCATTTTTCCTTCGTGTCGCGTTTATTATGTAGAACTTTTCTCTTTACTAGGGGAAAAGTGTTTGTGTGCATAAAAGTGTGTCAAGATTTATGAGTCTCTTTCCCTGTAAGTTATATCCACTTTGTTTTCAATGTTTCTCACAGATGAACATTGATTCCCCAATTATGACAGTTTAGCAGTAAAAAAGTAAATATTTTTCGCTTAAATTAAATAAAACACACAGCCTTATTCGTGACACCCAAATAAATTTCAAAGGATCAAAGGGTGAGGGTAGAGTTTATAATTACTTAAAACCTTGTTTTTTATAATATCACTGGAGGGTCTTCTGTGTGTGGTACAACTGTTTTCCACAATATGCTTTCATATAAATTGAGCATGTATACATAGACAAAAAGGCTGGATGAAAAAAAAATTCATAAATTCGTTAGGAATTTTCATCTCACCACTATATTTATCTTTATTTTATCTGCGGCGGTCTAAACAACACACGCCTCTATGTTTGCACAAAAAAAAACACCGGGGCCTTTTTAACTATTTGGAAAAAACACAACCAAATTGCATATATATATATATATATACGTTCGATTTAATGCATTATACATTGTTCAATGAAATGTAAAAACGTGTTTCGAATGGTCCTGTGGAAATTTTCCTCTGTTTCTATCGCTTATCCTTCTCGGTGTCTTTGTACCGGTTCTACCATTGAGGGAATCTCGCCACATATTCATCTGCCACTAAATAGGTACATCTTATCGACTTGTATGTGTTTTTTTCTATAAAAATACATAAATGGCACATTCCATTTTGGCGAATTATTTATGGGCAATATGTAATAGCTTGAGTGAAATAGAGATAGGAGAGAATGTACTTTTACCAGAATTTCCATTGGGAGAATGGGGGGCGGTTGTGTGTGTGTATATAAGTACATTCTGTTAGGGAAGCGGAGCTATTAAAGCATACGACCAACATTAAACGGGCACACAAATAGCTCATACAATAATTTACTCTATTAAACTCTACTTGTACTTTATTAGATAAGGTATAATAAAGTGGACGGTTTTTTTGTGATGGTTAAAGGAGCTATCCTTGACCTCCCGAACAAATTTCTACTCTAATATACCGAAAATTGTATTAGACTGTTATTTTTATTTACCGGTGTTATAGTCACTTTTGTACAGTTATTTTTTGTGTCGACATGTTTCTGTGTGTGTTTGATACACGCAAAGGTCCGATAGTGTCGCATTAATGCTGTATAGAACGTTCGTCAATAAATTATTCACCTCAATGTATAGGGAAAAACAATTGCTATTTGGGTGGATGAATAAAATATTATTGTACGGGTTATACCACGGACACAAATAAATATGAAACAATTTTTCTATTATTATAAGTTGATCGAAACCTCATATTGTCATACTATTCACTAATTCATCATTGTCTTTGCAATTATCTTTGTCAGTTGCAGCTCGATTGAACATGATTATTGAGCGACATAAAAATGTTTTAACTGGATAATATCATGGAATGGTCGATATTAAATAAATAATGCTAGATATAGGGGCTTCTAGATTAGTTTTTGAGGTTTGGATAAGGTAATAATAATGCATTTGAATATTAACGAATTTATGCGAAAGTTTAGAGAGCTCTGAAATGATTTAATAAAATTAGGTACACTTAAACATCCGAAAAGTTGAATAATAAATGTTCGGCTAGTTGAAATCGTTAATGCAACAGATAAACTAAAAGAGTAGTGATAAATTAGAACTGCGTGAAAGTTTAGTTTATTTAATGTTGTAAATATGCATGAGGGAAGAGAGTTAAAAGGCAGAACTCTATATATGAGTTGTGCTATAGGACTATTAACAATTTCCCTTGTAAAATAGTGGAATACCTCGTGCCTCGTGCTTCAACTAGTAAACCAAACCATTTAATATGGCATATACATGTGTTTGATTTAATGTTTTGCAGGAAGAGGGGCCGCTTATATTATATAGCTCATGTACACCACAACAAGTTTCTCATATATGTACTAGTTTAGGAGGCGAATCTAAGCGTATAAGAGGGACTAAACACAACACATCAAAACACCTCGCCAAATAAGGTAATATACGCCCATTAAAACTAACTAACTTTCAAATTAGTTAAGTTTTCACGTCCGTTCCTATCTAACTGTTATTTGTTAATAAAGTGGTTAAGCGGGTCACCCGCGCGTTGCTCTTACAACTTACACTTCATATACCTACCACTACCTAATATCAAACTTTCCTTCTTCCTATTACCTTTCAATTTTGAGTTCATGTGCTGCTTCCTAGCATTATGGTCCGTATATGTTTAAGATTATGTGCGAGAGGGGCGGCTATTAGAGCCGCTATGTAATAATATTGATTTGGTGTTGGAAATTCGAAGCCAATAATCTAAAATCCACTTGCTGATCCCAAACTGTACACTACATTATTCGAGTATAACGATAAAACTTTTCGAGAGCCAATTAGCCGAAGAAAATAACGTGTATGTGCACTAGTAGCATAACTATTGAGGAAATACATGGTCGAATATGGGGAAAAATTGTGAATTGAGGCTTGTTTTCGTTTTTTCTTTCAGTGTAAAATTAAAAATTTAATAGAACCGATTGAAGTTTTCTCTTAAAAAATTCCATCTGTGTTCGCAAATAGAGTGGCAAAACAATGCCACGCCAAAAGGAATATTGTGTAAAAACACAATTAAAAAAATGTAATGGAAAAAACGCACGCACATACGAGCAGTTTTTTTGTGTTTTGTACTAGGTGAATCAAGTTTTGATGGGGCTTTTTAACTTAATTACCTTCTATGTACAGAATTACCGCGTATGAATACAGAAATGCTATTAACACGAGGCGAGTGGGAAAATGCGTTCAAGGGAGAACACAAAGGTGGGGTGATTAAATGAATTTTCTGAAGAAAAACCTGGTGAATTGAAAGGAATAGGTATGATTTTTGTAAGAGAGTAGAAATAAAATGCATAAACTACTTATGTTGCAATTCCCCAAACAAACATAAATTTAATTCAATATTTGTTCATTCGGGGAATTGTCTGTTCTAGACGGCCTTTCACTATCAACTATAAACCATTATTATTAAAGCGATAGGGTTGATGGTCAGATGAATAGCCGTAAACCATTTACTTAATTAACTTTATAGTTGGAAGTTTTACTTTGGCCAAAGTTATTTTAGAAAATTTTCCTTAAATAGATGTTCAAGTGGTTTTTAAGTTGTTTCCTCTTTCCAACACAAGTTCATTTGGAAAAATAAGTTATCTTCAATTAAAGCGTTTGTCAAAACTTACCTATGTCAGTCTATTATAATATTCCGTGAAATTGGTTGGCATTTGAAAATTTGTGAGCCAACAATTCAAAAATTCGTTTTGTTGGTGGTGAAATTGTCAGTGACATGCAAGTTGAAATGTAAATTTTCCGTTTTATATTCCACATGTGGTACACGATTCGATGTACATATTTTGTGTCAGTCAAGAAACGGAGACGACAGAGACTGCGAGATCTCCAGTTTGTAGCCAAATAGAGAACCTAAAAGTTGGAGATCTGTGTGTGGCCTTTGAAAGTACATGGTTTGGACCGCACAGAGAAGAGCGACATTTCAGATTATGTAATGCCGGAATGTTTTGTCGGCATACTAATATCCAACTTTATGATAAAAATCCAGCCGTGTTATTAGATAATTTCAAAAGAACTTTTCAACTACTCGTATAATTATAGCATTTAATTATAATTTACCAAACAAAATATTTCCCAGTGATGTAATTAACAAATTTATTATGTTTATGGGTGCTTTTCGCTGTTCTACTTGTAGGCCAATAACTGCAAACAAGTGTGGAATTAATTTAACTTTTTTTACACACTGCTGAATGGGTCCATTGGGAGGGTGGCATGTTTCTATTAAATTAGAAAAATTAATCCACACGTAAATATGTAATTACTGTCGCTTTATTTACATTTGTTGATCGAAAAATCTCTTTTTACTCAGCCATGTCAAGTCCTTCTTAAATATTTACCTGCACTACTCGTCTTCTATATAAACTTAGGGCAGTTTGAAATATTTCAAAAGTGTTTATCGGGCATAAAAAGAAGAGTGGTTGGTTGTTTGTTTTTTTCTCTAAATTTGAACGAATTTCAATTGTGATGTGGATTGTTCTTTCAAATATTTATTACACCTAATAAATTTCGCCAATTTAATTCCAGTTCCATGTGAAAGAAGACACAATTTAAGGGATATAATTTATTAAGGAGAGTAAAAAATTCAATTTCTTTGAAGAGAAACAGATTCCCATATAATTCTTTCATTAAATTATTGATGGATAGGAGCAATTTTTCGCAAAGAAAATAGAAATGGGGGAGAAATTCGAATTAAAATTGTAGTTATATGTACGACTTGACTTACACATGTAAGTAATTTAATATTAAAAGAACAGCAGAATGAAAATTGTGCGCTGTGGGAAAGTGCAGTTCCACACTTCTCGGTATTGGCCATTTGGGGAGCTCTGTTGGGGTGTGTAATTGTCTCATTTTGCCAACTTCATTGTTCTTGTATAAAGCGACATCGTCACATAAAGGTATTATAAACGTAAGGTATGTTATCCGACACATACAACCACACAAAAACATTTCCAGCATACCAACCATCTCAGTTCTAGCAAAGAACACAAGATTTTTCTCTTATTTTGTAATCGAGTGAATTTTTTTCTCTCTTATTATTGTTGCTTATTAGAATTTCAAGCTTGAACACACACAGGAAAAGAACAATAAATGTCGTCCTATTGTTTGACTCCCTCACAGTGTTTGAATGTTTATGTTAATTTCTTCACTGAATTGATTGTAATAAAAGCATTTTTTCACAACTTGCCTTCTCTGGATTAAAATCCCTTCCCATCATACAAATTTTCTAATGTAATGGAAAATACTGATTAAACAAACACAAAAAGGATTTTCCCTATTGAATTCCTTATGAAGCTTTAGCATTTGCTGTTTATCAAACACGTTATTTGATGATAACGGGGTGAGATTTGTAAAAATTCTCAATTTTTGTGGTCATTACACAATGTCGTAACGGACTCAAAAAAGGAGCACAAGCTATAAAATTTAAATTTGATTTTACTTGTAGAAAGTGGAAACAGCATTTTACTTTTTTTGTGGGAGAAACTGTCAACCTTATCCCTTTCCTTCAGGCGACAAAATGTGAAGTGAGTGTGAATAGAGAATAGGGCAAAAAAGAACTCCATTCACCCTAACTGCATGAAAATGGCTTTAAAAATGCGGGGCGTGTTTATATTGATACCGTATGGCAATTTAATAATGACTTATACATTCGGTATTAGTTTCTTTTGTGATATTTTTTCAGGAATTTTGTACGTGCATTTCTCGTACCATATAAAAATCCTATGGGCCGGTACACACCCTTTTTATTTATTTTGCATTTGACATCGAAAGTCGAAGACTAATGGAAGGAACGATCCCAATGGAACATTCTCAATTACTGGATTTTACCCCTCGGCGAATCCTACGAGTTTTTCTTTCCTCCAAACCGAACATTCCTCTATGCTGTTCGGGTCCGTTCTTTGCACTTCTCTCTTCTTTCCGCCCTCTCGCAAACACGCATTTCGCTTAGTTATATAGAAGCCACTTCCGATGGTCTAATGGAACATTGCAATTCATTATTTGGTCAAAAGAGAATTGGAAACTCATTATATTTTACGGGCCTCTGTTTCAACAACGTCCACCACACATGTTTGGGCGCAGTTTGGGGGCTGTGAATTAATTCGCTCTCACGCCCCATTTCTTTCGAGACACTTTCAATTTAATTGCACGGTCATTTCCGGTATATGATAGCTAGCAGGGTTAATCAAGTAAAAATTGACGGTGGAAGGAGCGAGAGTTTTGTTGCTTCCAATTTTGGGAAATCTGGTATTAATTGCAGGGTTGTTAAGCATGTGTCAGAGTTGACAATATTTGGCAGTAGGGGCGAATATTGAGACAGAAACCCGTGTCCTAGTTGACCTCCCTGAATGACATGTTGGTGGCCTTTAAACACAATGTCACTTAATTGGATTCGTTGATGAGGTAGACACTCTTCTCTCCTTATGTATGGAGAGAATGGGTTTGTATCTTTAGTGATTTTCCTCTCACATTCCCTTCAGAACTCATTTGCACTTAATTCTTAGAAAACTGACAAGTTCTATTAAAATTACCAGACACTAAGTTCGACTATATGAGGCATTAATTAAGGTTTATTTTAACATAATGGACCTTCGGCGATATCGTTATATCGAATGTGCTGAATTCCGTGAGAGACAGACACAATATTGTTTGATATTTCCATTAGGATTCCAATTTAAATATGTATATTTTCACACTCCATTTGGAATTTATTTAGGGTTTTGGTTGTACGGTTTTTCTTCTATTTTTTTTTTCTTATGCTCTCAAATTATTCAAATAAGCGAAATGCATTAGCAAGAAAAAGCGTCGAAATGGAAAGAAACACACATACATACAATAAACACAAAGAACATAAAAAGAAGAAAACGAATTTCCACAAATTAAATCATTATTTTCATCTATTGTAATGTAAATTAAATTTCTGTATAACGGATTTTCTACAAAATTGATGTGGAAACAACTCAATTTAAAAGGAAAACCTTATAAATTGTAAACGGCGCGACACGCAATAAGAGGAAACCGTTCTAGTATAGTCTTCAAAATAAGAAAAAAACGAAGGATCAAATAAAAGGGGCACATACGGTCATTTCAAGTACACGTCCATTCCAATTCTTTGACGGATCAATTTAGTTGTTTTACTTCCGATGGCCCAAATGTTTTATTTATCACGGCAAAGTGCAGAAAACGGAAGAGAACTTCTACACAATGTCATAAATAAACGAGCCATTTCTCGTAATTACTTTTAAATCCGCGTTTTCTATTTTGGAGCGTCAATATAATATATTTAATGTTGCTTAAATTAAAGTGTCAGAATATTCAACTTTTAACCACATGCGAAAAACGTGCATTTCAATAACAGAACAAGTACAATCGAATTAGCCCAAAAAAACTTGCAGTTTCACCGTAATTACCTTCGTTGTCCGAAAAAAACGTTAATTAAGCACACACGACAGCATTGCTATTTATGTCTAATTACATTTAATTATAAAATTTTAATAAAGCCCATGTAGAAGTTAATTGAGAAATTGCGAGTGCAACTATAGAACTCATTCCCCATTAATTCTAAAAAGCATAATTATTTTATTATACGTTGTACATATAGTATATTATATTAAAATTCTGCAAGGGACCGAGAACGGTGGTAAAATTTTTCCCTGTTGACAATGCAAAATAAAGCTAAATAAAATGGGAATGTAGAGAAATTGTTTTCCTAAGCAATAAAATTTACGGGAAAAATTTATTACCCCACTTTCTCTCGCTCTCTTTCTCTAACCAAACATTATAACATTGTTGGTCCACCACTCAGACTGGGCCATTTTTCCTATTTAACCATGTTAGCCGCAGTTTATTATTCAAAAATCGTACTATACCATAAAATAATAATAACACGGTCCCCCCGTATATATATATATATATTTTCATTGCGTCCAGCAGTGTGGACCACGTTTTCCATTATTGGTCAAGACTACAATATAATCAGCTTTTATGGTGGGCGGTAATGATACGTCATCAAATGGGGAACTTGACCGGTAATACACTCTTTAATCGAGAAAAATTCAAAATCCAACTCTATTGATTTCAACCATAAAACATTGTCTTTATGTCCAATCAAATCAAGAATCGGAACTCTCTTTATGGCCCCTTCTTATTTTCCATTAAAGTTGATTTATTTATTCGAATTTTTACAAACAATTGTTAAAATTTACACGCTTGTTAAAATTTACTAATTTTGTTTAATATAAATTCGACAATAAAATGAGCACGTACAATTTATGGCCATTAAAACGGTTCGTTAGTTCCAGGATATAAAATTAAAACTAAATTATATAATTGCGACACAATAGTAATAATATTTAATTACGAAACAATTTTATAGATAGATTTCCATATCAAGTGTATAAAACATGGTAAAATATTTAATAGATCGATGAGCAATTTAATTAAATGCCTTCCTTTTCGCCTGTAAACAAAATGAGCACCAAAATAGACAAAACACAAAAGAGAGAGAGACTCCTCCGCTGCTTTTGTCCATTTTGGTTCAATAAGATTGTGTTGCCGGAATGATGGTGGGCCATAACAGTAAGTATTTCCAGACATTTAACGTTCAGAGATTGCTCCTTAACCTCAGCGGGCCCTAAAAACGTTAGAAAAGCTAAGCGGAATGTAAATGGTTTTTGTATACGTTTTTTCTTCTTTCTGTTTGTTGGAACGCACCCCTGTTAATAGCTACAGCCACGTAAAACGGCGTGCAGGGAGTTAACAATACAAAGTGTGTGCAAAGTAATCGACGTGCGTAAAATAATGAACAATTTTATGCTATTAGGCAATGCGTGATGGAGTTTCTAATTATATATTGTCGTAATCAATAGGAAAAATGTTTAAAAGGAGAAGAGAATCCCTCTTGTTCGTTGAGTCCAAATTAGTTGAATTAATGGAAGAATCGTTTGTATCATTATGCGACTGTCAATAAAGGAAAATCCACTAATAAATAGAAAATAGCGTGTATAATGAAGAAATGATGGTGCTCTTGCGATTTAATTGCAATTAAATGCGGTGGCCGGAGGTATAGGCAAACAAGGCAATCCATCTTGGATTTTCCAACAACTTTTCCACTCTCTCCTTTCTCTACACAGTTTTCCTCCTTTTGCTTGCTGTAATTTAGAGTAGAAGTGAGAATAGTGTGTTCGTACACTTATTTACAGTCGGCGCATTGTTTTCGCTTAATTTACGATGACTTGTTAATTAATTATTGATTTTTCCTATCCTTTTATGTGCGTAAATGTATTCCCCAATGTTTTATTATGTTGTTTTCAATTTGAACGGTCCTTAAAGATTCCTACAAATGATACAAAATACTCAAAACATTAAACCTCATTCAAGTTAATGAAGAGTGCTTTTGATTTTAGATTAAATCCAATGGTCAATAAAGGAATAACATAAAATTTAAAGAAAATTATAGGCAATAAAAATAAAGCTGCAGGTTTATGTAACTTTTGAAGAAAAAAGCTAATTGAATTTGATGGGTAAATTAGCCTAAATAAATCCTGACACGATTCAATATTATTATAATACCTCTCTAATACTGTATAAAAATTCTTCGCATAATTGTGATAAGCGGATATTTTTATTTGTTGCAAAATTAAATGTGTTTTTATTTTGGAAACACCTATTTTATCTGAAACACATTTAATGCTTAAAATCAACACAAAAAGAACACGAATGCACCGCTTCCTGTATATTCTAAATTCAACTTAAAAGCACACCGAACATAATACACATCCCTTCACTAATGCACCTTTTCATAAACATTCTTTATGAGCCAAGAAAACCTCCATTCAATATCCTCTTGTATTTGATGTATCAGAATACAGTCACTAATGCTGCTACTTCAACTTTATCTCAACGCGTATTGAATAAGTTGTTTACACATGCACGAATGCTAATTGCTCTGAAAGCTTTTGCGCAAACAGAAAATTATTGTATATACACTTTGCATTTTTCCTTGCAATATGCCACCAAAAATGTTATCTCGTCTTGATGATGATAGTTTCCAATTGAGGAAGTGCATTGAAATAAACGATTTTTTATATTTTGATGATGAACTCAAACGAACAGATCAAAACTTGCTCAATTTGCATTATAACATTTCAATTCAATATCGCAAAATAGATTATATTTCTGATACTTCTTTAACAATTATTGAATGCGTTGTTTATACATGCAGCAAAACTAATTGCCTCGTAAGCTCTTAGATATACAATACAATCATGGAATTACTTGTATATGCAATCGGTTCTGTTCGCAATTGCCTCAAAAAATTCATCTCGTTGTTACAACATGCTCGAGTCACGTACACCAAAATTGGGAGCAGGTGCAATTTATATTTTTTTAGAAAATTAAACAAACAGAGAAAAAAATGAAACACCATTCGAAAGAAAATGTTCGCGTGTACCTACAGCAGAGAGCGCGTTTCTGGGGGACATTCGAAAGGGTATTGAATAAACATCATAAGAACATCAATCACCCAGGGACTTAGCTTTATCCGGTCTAGTTTACCGGAAGTAGATTCAATAATTCAGTGTTGACTTTTCTCTTTTGCACAAGAGATAAGGTTAAGCAAGAGATGTAATCGAAGAGCACCCCATCCTAAACTCGAAGGTGGTCTCCTGTGGGATGTGATACACACAATGACAAGTAGTGCAAGTGTGCGGATATACAGGGGTGTGCGCGATGTTTATGTAAAGAGTGTATATTGAGTCTTTTCACATAACATGCATATATGGTGGCAAGAATCAACATGCACAACATCACGAAATGGATGTACAAGGGTGGAGAGACACACCAGTCTACATTTCCAATCTCAGTCCTGAATTTTTATGGAAAACTTCTCAACTTTGTATACGGCTGTGTAAATTGGTTATAAGTTTTGATAAAAACTTTTCACGAGAATATTCTATATAAAAATGTCACAGGGAAATTTGTACGCTCTTCTAACAAGGAAATTCACTTTCTTTTATCTAATGAAAAACTTTAATTGCATTTGTCGATCTTAATTAGCAAATATAAACATAAACCACCACTTATTTCTTGTGTGCATAGAAATCGGTTTGGCTTTTTCTTCAGGGTTTAGCTTATTGGGAATTACACCTGGGTCAATTAAACTTTAATCAAACCCGAAACTGTGAAATTTTGTTTCTACTTTACCAAAAAACTTAAATCCACACCAACCTTCCACACAAAAACCATCTTTATGAAGTTTTCTAAGCCCGAATAAATTCCTCACGAAACTTTCTACATTTTCCCTTTTGTTTCGCGGTTATTTTTTCCAGTGTTATTATTTAATTTATGTCAGTTGGAAAATGAAATTAGAACAAAGTCAAAAGTCAGTTCAGAGGGATAATAAAAAACATTGCAAAATGGTTTGTTTTGTAGTCCAGGCTCCTCACCGGGGTTCAATTATACACTAATTATTCAAATTACCTAAATTTTATTTTAATGTATACGAAAACTTTAATTGCAAAACACAAACTTGAATGATTTATTAGCTAATTTAAGCTGTTTTGTATTGCACAATTTATTCTTTATTCAACTTTTATAATCAGTGCTAGGAATGCCTTGAAACTTAACTAATTACAAATTTTATGATTGTTTTTAGATGATTATCTTAAATGTTTTGGAAAATCGAAGCGGACGATTTAACACTGTTGTAAAGCGTGCGTTTTTAATTCCAACTTTACAAATAGTTTCCTCATATCAAGTTGATATTTCGGAGGGGTGATTTTGGTGTGTGTGTGCAACATTCAAAGTATGTTTTATAACATTGTGTGCGGAAAGGTATCATCATTTCCTGTATGAACCGGACATACATACTACCTGATGTTATCATTAATAAATGAATCCAACATGAACGGGGTAACATTTTCCTGTTGGTTATGTTTTTTCCTCTGCATTATTTATGAACACCTTTAAAATTATGAAAAAGCGCATTAAATGTGTACAGAGAGAAATGTCATTGCTGATATACAAACAGGGTGAGGGCGTTAATGATGATTGGAGTATGAGGGAGCACTGTGCTTTTTATAGCACCGTCATTGTCCCGATTTCGTTGTTAAATAAAAAAACATATAATTAAAAAATGTCATTATTCCATCGATTCCTCTTTGTTTAAATTCCACATAATAGCGAAATAAAAAGCAAAAGCTCTAAATTCATTTCGATCATAGACAAACAAACGTGTTAGAATAGTTAAGTGTTTTTCGGTGTACAAACAAAAATCGCTCATGTATTGAAACTGTAAATTAACTATCGATCGCGGACCTTTATAGAGGGGGAGAAAGATGACAAAATCGGTAATATATTGAAAATAATTGATATACATATATGTTATTATGAATGCAATATGTGTGCACTAGAATGAAATTATTTATTAATAATAGAGAGTCTTGGGGAAATGCAAATGCCTATAATCTAATATTTAGTGTACGTAGCTACAAATTAAGGTAATTAAGTTCTTGTGTCAATATTCAATTAATGGTGTACGAGCACGAAATATGTGTGTGCCCGAAATAAAAAATGTGCACACAATTTCGGCGCTAATTCAATTTAAGTGTGCGAATTGTCAATTCTGTTCCAACTTGGCGCAAATTTAAATACGTAAACAATCGTCAGTTCGTTCTAATGTGCTCTGCAAGGGGGTAAATAAATCAAAGATTCTTCTGTGATATTTCGGCCTCTTTTCTTTCGCCCTTCTCTCGTCTTTCACTCCGACTGGGCAATAAATCATAAATATATGCGTATACACATACTTAAATTATAGGATGTTGAATATGTGAGCGTGTATGTGGCGGGTTTATATTAAATTCAAAGCACGGTCTCCAGTGTTGCGTCTTCTCTGCTGATGCCCTAAATACATCGTCCCTAAAGGGTTTCCTGTCAGGCCATCCATCTAGGCCTCTTTACCCTCTACATGCGACGTACAAATTCCACGTAAGATGGCAGCTTTATTTTTCCGACTGTATACTTTCACCTCCAATCGCTTTTGTTTGGAAATCTCTGTGAAAATTAATCCAATTAGAGTGCGTTCGATAATTATCGAAATCCGCGAGAGTGAATTAAAAATTTCACACAAAATTACGTTTTTAAATTAAACCTATTTTAACAGTCAGTTTTGTTGTAATGAAGTTTCAAGAATGCCATTAACTTTTCCATCATGGGGCCCATTCTCGTTGCTATATAATAACGGGGCGCTGATGATTTGGGAAATCAGTGACCGATGAATTGTGAAATATCAACTTAATTATAGGGCAAGTTGAAAAGTTTGGTGTTTTGAACGGAAATTGTTTACACAAAGTGCGGAATGGCTTTCGCTTTATTGCATTTTAAACTTTTTCTGTATTATACCTTTAAGTTTTTTTTTATATGGGAAATCGAATCCTCTCCAGAGACTATTATACACTTTATCTAAACTGTACAGTTGGAAAACGCCCTTTCTGTTTGGGAGAATTATATGAAAATTAGTCGAGAAACATTTATCATAGCGCATTTCTGACGTGTACACATATTTGTGAGGAATGATTGCACAAATAAGGCTTTCCCTTCCGATGTAAGATCGGATTAACTGCTTACAGTCGACAACTATTATGAAAATCGACTTTCCTTCTCTAACCACCCTCCACTCATATAAATACAGAAGACGAGTACATAATCAATCAAGTTCGTGTTTTCACCACGACTATTACCCAAGAAGAGGGGGATTTAATTAAAATAATTGAAATGCCTTGTCTAAGAACAAGCCAGAAAAACAAACACACCACACACCAAGTTACAAGTTTAATGTTAGCTTTAAAATGAAATTAATTATCAAAAAGGGAGTTGCGGGGGACACACTGGCACTGTATAAAACACCAGTTAGGTACTGTATCTGACAAAACAAACATCAATATAATTCACTTTAATTACAATATAATAATTGTTACTTTGTGGTTTTGTTCACAACTGATTACAAATTCTTAACTGTTTGCATTCTCATACAGTTGTGAAAGGAAAATTTAAAAACTAATGAGTTTGTTTTTGTTTTCTACGTTTTTAAACTACCAAATCGCATTATAATAAATGCAAATATCTGTACATCCATATTTCAATTAACTATGAATAATTACACAAAATCCTAAATTGGTTTATAGCTATATGGAGGTGCATTTGCATTCTATTGTGAATTTATAATATATTTTCGGATTAATTAGAAGCATACGTGTGTAATAGTCATTAATTCGTTTGGTACCTTTAATCAGACATTTACTTTTATCCAGTAAAAATTCTATTGACAAATATTTGATTGCCATATACACTTTTATGACATTGTGCATAATGCATATAGGTATTAGGTATATGGCAGCAACCCATACCCTGCCGACATTGTGAATGTCAATCGACAAAATCCTAAAATCAATATAAAACCATTAAAAGGATTTATATTGTAACACTGTGTCTGTTACATGGAAGCAAGGATTTTTGGAACGAGCCCAAAAACTTCAAATCCTTCCTCTTTCCCTAGTCTGAAAATGAATAATCCTGAATCAACGTACATATTTATGAACTGAAAAATTTTCTGTAACTGAAAACATTACTATGAGTTTAATTGCCATGGAAATTCATAGCATCTCAACATCAGCGATCAGGAATTCCAGGCACAGTGAATGGGCAATTAGAATAACTCGTTGCATGTGTGCTAAATGGACACGATTTCAATATAAGCACACAAGGGGTTGAAAAAGTGCGTCCAATTTCGGATTGTTCTCTTCTTAATGACGCAAATTATGCAAATGCACGACACATCGTTCATACAAAGGCCCATAAAAACCGCCCCATTTCACAAACGACCCTACTAATAAACAATAAAAATCACTTACCGAAATGTGAGTATGGTTAGTGGCCGATAGGATTTATGACTGGCGAAATCAGCCATCGGAGTGCCCCAAAAATCGTTCTTGAACACATGACTGATAGGATTGACGGCCAATACATCCTTGTTGAGTGTAATGGCGGGTATGTCATCGTGAACAAAGTCGCCATTAAGACCGTTCAGATAACAGGCAACGGCCACAGTGCTCACCAGACTGTAAATGGGCCATGAACTGGGCGATTTTTTGCCATCTGTGCTGGTGCCACTATTAGATGAATTGTTTGAAGTTGTGTTGCTGTTTTGGTGGAAAGTTGGTCGACGTCTCATTTTCCCGCCGTTTCTGTTATATTAGCAATTTTACTTTTTCCTGGTGGCAATTAACACCCTCTACTACTCAGTAAAAGACACTCGCGCACACATAACTATTTCAAATGCATTCAAATCCATTTCGGAATATAAAGTTCCAAGAGTTTTTCCTTGTTCGATTTGTGATGCGGTTTCCTCTCACTCGTTTTCGGATGTAGTTTTGAGGGCGGTGGAGTGTAGCAGCCGTTGTCCGTTCCTGAAACAGATCGATAACATCAATAAGTCGGTGATTACTGTAGAGATGTCACGTTCCTGCCTATTATGAAGGCCTCCGGCTGTTACCGGAGGGTGTAAGTTCGGTTTTGTGTGTATGCGAGGGTTTAAGGGGGTTTTCCTTACGCCAAACTCCGAATATCTCCAATAACCACAATACAAAATTTACAATATGAAACTAGTACAAGATTGATAACCGTTGGTGTATAGGCATTGGGGGAGCACTTTAACCAACACACACGGGCCAAATCAGCCACTGCCATTCACCCCCCGTTATAAACTGGAGATTATACAATTTCAACTATATTGAATAGTTTTCGGTGTATTTGGCCTCCCGGTCCGACGAATAATTCTATATACATATTATTGTCATGGATTTTACATTTGTAACGACGATTATGTCATAAATTTTATAAGGGATTTATGTGTGGTAGTGATTTTATCTTGCCTCGACTTACAAACACGCCACCACACCCTAATTGGTAATAAATAACAGGGTGTTTCTTTAACTTTCCACATACACATACATTCTTCTAAGGGGGTAACAATAAAAGCGCGTTGCGAACTCTTTAATACGTCCACAAGAGAATCCCGCCAAATTAAAAAAGTTATTTATGTACAGTGAACATTTTAATTTACTCAAAAGGGGAAAACTGCATTTTTCACCTTTATTAATAGGGAAAAAATGTTAGGAACTTTCGTTCTGGTTTAAAAATAAAAATAATACTCTCTTCATGGTTTTATTGCGTTATATCGAATATCATCTTACTATAGATATTTCAGTAACTTGAAAAACTTTAATTATACACCTACTATGACACTTGTCGCATTTACCCATTTAGAATTTGTTGCTGTTAATTGGCCACAGAATTGTGTGGTTTCAATTTCCTTTGAAACTTTCCAACATGATTAGTAATTTCAGTAGTTGTATGAATAGGAATTCATGGAAATAAGTGGAAAAGTATCTAAGTTTGTATATACGCGATCATAAACCCTATCATCATAATATTCCGGTAAATAGGTTATATGGAAAATGGTTTTCCCACAGATATACATATATACATGTGTACAACACGAACATTGTTCTCTAGTTCGTAGTAAATTACTTTAAAACCGCATGTAAGTTCGTACATGGTTTGGAACAAATCGAGTAAATTTACTGCAATATGTTCCTGCTTTATACAGTAGCGATGCACTGTAGAAAAAGTATTGTAAGGGTATTTAGGCGATTTCATGATGTATTTGTTAGCACTCATACTCGTATATGGAGGCAAAACGTGGTAACATATCGTTCCGATCAATATCTCAAATCATTGGCATGTAAATGTTTTATTATACATCAGAAAACGAGTCAGAAAATGTACTTGCATTTTTCATTTGTTAATTTAATTTCCCCCAGCCACCATTTCCAAATATACTTTAAGTATAAATTTTGCAACCGTAAACACGTAAAAGTACTTAGAATTTAATGACTAATGAAAACACACAGCATGGTTCTGTGATTGCCTGTAAATCTTGGCAAAAGCCCCCCTCTAGTTTCGATTTTTTTCCAAAGTGGAACTATTTAGCAATGTAAAATGGATTTACAAAAAATAAATGCATTTTAATTATTGAGTATATAAATTTCAGTAGATTTTACTTTCTTGATTGCAAAATGTACATGTTTTGAGTTGGCACAAGACAGTAATTAATATTAATGATGATATTATCAGTCACAAACACAGCCCGCAGACTTCTTCTCTCCTATGCTGGCACAATAATTATACTATATTACTATATGTGAGATTCTATTATAAATTTTGCAACATAATGTGTTTGTGTTTAAATGAAGCATCATGCTCTCTCTTGCAACCATTCTACCAAACCTTATCCACACACACACAACCCTTCGCCTTCTATTATAATAAAATACTGTGTTGTGGTGAAATTTAAACCGGCAAGATTTACAAGCCCGCGTTCTCCACTTCAGAAATGTCTCTCTGTGTTTGTGCAACGAAATATATACGTTTTAGAATGCAGAATGCATATTCTCATAAATTCTAATTACATTGAACGTATTATGGTCAAAAATGCGCAACGTACACACAGGATTACACAGTATGTTGGCGAAACTGGAATGAATAACAAAAAAAATACAGGCTTGTGCACAAATTGTGCAACGTCACATAAAAAATCCAAAAACTGCAAGTCTAATTTTGATGGAACATGTGCCAAACTTATGCCTAACCTGAAATAATGTAAACGTTCCTAATTGAGTCGTGAAAAAAGAGGCATCCAAGTCGGCAACTGGCAAAAACTACATCTGGAATAATGGTTAATATCAGATTTTCGACTGTGGAAAAGCGGAACGTGTCCCCAGCACAGAGGAAAAATTTTACCGCCTCAGCCCACAATAATATTGCTCAGATTCCAACAGAATACAAAGATATAAAACTAAGGTTCTGCCGCACAGCCAACACACACACACAAATATCTATATATATATAATTGAGTTGAACCTTCTTTTTAGAAAATGTACTCTTATATACCGTAATATATACGTGATATGGCATTTTTGCGTGTTGAACACATGTCCGAATATAAAACGAGTCGAGAAGAATTCTACTCATGTCATTATTTGATGTAGCAAGAAGAAATTTGTTCCTCTATTATTTGGGTATATATACGGTTCCAGTGGAACAGAGCTGCAAGAGAAAAGAGAAACAAGAAAACCACACAAACAAATTGAATAATAGAAACACGAACATATTGTTTAGTGGAACAATATAAAATAAATTTCGGGCCAATTTATTAATTTCCTTTAAAATGGCAAACTTTTACACAGAAAATTTACTCATGCTGGCACGTTGTTGGATTGTAGCGAAAATAATTAGAAGAAAATTAGTGTATCAAGCGCACATTAAACAATTAATCGCGACAATTAATTGTCCTGGAATGCTATTGTACTAATTCAGGAATTCCATTTATTGCTAAAACTACTGTTACATGCGAACAAATTACTGATGGGCACAATATTAGAGCGATAAATTAAAAATTAAAACTTCAATAACAAAAGGAAAAATTTAATCGTCAACTTTTCTTTGAAAACTTTCTTGTTATTATTTTCACGTCCTCAATATAATACAGTTGTAAATAATATACGGTTAGAATCGGTGGCGGTGTACATTCGTTCCCCTTTTACTTTTTTCCTACACCTCCCTCACACCCGCTTTTCTCTGTGTGTGAAAATTTTATGCTGTATTCAAAAATTTCTTCATGTTACGTGACTTTTTTGTCAATCGAAATAAACCAGAGGGAAATTCACTCTGGGGTAGAGGCGATATAAGCACTGGATCTGATGACAATGTAGCAAATTTAATTAAAATATGCTATTAAATAATAAAGTAGCCAGGAAAACTATTAAAAGAGTCCCTTTATGTCTAGTGGGACGCTATTATATAATGCGAAACTGGTACATCATACATTGTACGTTAATTAAAAGTTCATATCATTATGGAAAAAACCGCAAGCTGTTCAAAATCATTGTTCTAAAACTGTATTATAAAAATAAATCGTGCACCATCAGCAACTCCATTGTCTTTCTACTCTTTTGTTATTAAAATACATAATGGTTTGGTTTTCTGTATGGTGTGAGAGCACAGGAATTAACAAAGACATGTGAATACTGGCACATACATGTATGGTGGTATAACGATTAAAAAGTACCATTAATAACTGTGAAAGCCCACAGATGCGGTATCGATGTGGTCTTTATATAGAATAAATACGGTCAAGTTAATATAAATGGCAGAGACAAATGCGATTTGCTGTTTGCCTGGTTGGAAGATAGTTTGTAAAAAAAGGAGAGAACGACAGTATAGGGCGGACACATTTTATACTCTAATAGATAAATTTTATCGTCTTTGTTATATATAACAGGCAGTGAGAGCAGCTTAAAACCATCATCATCAACATAAAAAATTGCTAATGCGTATATTTATTTCATTACTGGCTTAACAGTTTCTCTCTCCCCTTATGAACGCGAAACCGCTTTTTGTACCTTTTTGTTTTTGGTCAGAGAAACGATATGATGACAGGTTAGACAGGCCCGAAAAAATTTGATCATTTTAGATTTTCCTTTTGTGGATGATAATTAATTAAAGTTCTGAAAGGGATCATTAATTATTTTTTTCCTAAAATGGATGGATTATTTTATTGTATCCGATATTTCATATAGGGAAATGTTCGATTGGAACTTTCACATTTGTTCACGTATAAAATGTACGGAATCAATGACTATAATAAAAGAAAATATAAATAGGGTATTAAAAGAAAAGTTCGTTAAAAAATTGGAAGTAAGTAGTTTTGGGATATAATTTTCTGATTGACTTTCGATTCTAACATAAAAACAAAAGCAAATACAATCAGAACGTTAAAAAGAACGTTAAGGAAAACTTTGTTCACTCCCAAAGAACTGTCTTAAAAATGAAATTGTTGTTTTTCGATGATTTGAGTGTGTTTATTTTGTTGACCCACATGTGCCTAGAGGAAAAACTGGCCTCAAAAGACTCGTATAATACAACAAGAATTCCGTATGTAAAATTTGAATTTATATTATAAATGGAAACGGTGTTGTATAGGAAATGTAAGAATTCAACTAAAACATAAAGATTTATTGTTGAGGTTCGTATAACAATTGTTCTACTCTCGTTTTGCACGTGAATAATGGTTTACCTCACTATACACTCTAGTAATTCTTCTTCTATAAATATAATTTAGAGACAATGGATGGTATCGTGTATCCTAGTGTTTATTTTGCTTGCTTTTATGCCAGTGTTTTTCGTTTCTTCGATTTCAGTTTCTTTTATTCGTTTCACTATTAACGCACCTCTTTCCATATACACACAGAGAAGCGAACTTAGAACTTTGTATCAATCCATTTCCTGACATTCGAAAAGGCAAAAGAGCGAAGCTTTTAGATCTATTAAAGAGGATTTTAAATTGTAAAACACAGCCAGTTGACTTATTTTCAGGATACTTTTCTATATAAACAAAACTGTTACAAATGATCATCGTTTTACTCTCTTATACTGATTTATTTCTGATCAATCAGTATAAGCAGGAGTCACAACATTCTTTCTCTTCCTCTCCTTGTGACAATAAATTGATGATCCTTCCATTAAAGAGCTACACACATTTATCTGCTTAACTCCAATACTCGCTAACACACACACACATACAAAGAAAATCATTTATGAAAGGAAACAAGCAAAAAGCCATTTTTTAGCTAGTGTTCGTTTTGTTTTGCAAACCGATTTAAATTCACATTTCCATTCTCTCCTCCCCGCTTATCGCTTTTGTCATAATCAATTAGAGATGAATTAGTCGAATATGGACAATTAGTTTGGAAAATATACCATTGTTCCATTTTTTTTCTCATTTCATTTCGATCTCCACATCCGTGATTCTTCTAAAATTGAACTAATTTAATAGCAATTTAATTGCGTATGTTATCCGGGATTTGTCGGGCCGTCTGTCAACTTGCTGATTGATTACAATTTCATGTTACAAACCTTTTCTATAATTTCCCGTTTATAGGGAAATTCGATGATGGGCCATCGAAATTGCGCAACATTATTACAATCATCCTCCTGCTCTCTGTGCGTGCAATGCAAGGAATTTCAATAAAAGCTTTAAAAATGTACAGGATTTCGTTTGTCAGTGCCGTGTCTCCAACATTCTCAAATTCTTTACCACATTTGATTAATATGGAAAACTTCGGTTGCCATAAAAGTGGAATTTTAACGATGGGCGATAAACAGCTATTGGACTTGCAGTTTTCATTAATGTGCAATGTGAATTTAAAGGTGCTATCATTGACAATTTTAAAGTAGAATTTATATGGAACTCTTAAAAAATAACTGGATTTTTCTGGACTAAACACTTTATAGTAGTTTGTTTCACAACAAGCAAAAATGTTGGTAAAAATTCAACAATTCCATGTTCGCCTAAAAATAATTCTTTTTATTTTGAATAAATGAAAAACTAGAAAAAATTTCCACTGATCCCACAAATTTGGCTACTCGCAAGTTTCCCTAGTGACTGCTAGAAAACACGACCAGTTCAGCATTCAGGGGGTATGGGCAGTTTGAAATTGATCCACACAGCATGTATATAACTGAATTATGTAGCTCCAGTCGGCTGCACCTCGGGGACTCAACTTCCGGCGGCAATCAGCGAAACCGGATGCCTATCCAGCGTTCGCGATAAATTTATAATCGACTCAAATTGCACGACGCTTACATTTCTACGCCGATTCGTGAATGTTTGCTGAATGAGCGCCTAGAAAGCACTATAGGATGTGTGTATACTAGACGCTAATGTAGCCTTACTATCCATGGAATATCCGCATCTATGCATCATCCCGGATCGGTGAATGTGTCTCTGTTTCAATGGTCGATGATTGATTGGAAATTTTGGATCATCACCAAACAAATGTCCCTTTTCTCCATTAAATCGATGTTGTAGGTGTTGTCAATATCGCAACATTTAACTCTATATACACTCTATGCTACTAAACTAATCAACACATGTTCAGATAATAGTAACATTCACTGCAAATGGCTCACTACCATTACAGCACCCATTTTACTGATATGTGTTTATGTCGAGTATTGTGATTGCTGTTTGATAAACATTATGGATGTATTTGCCAATGGCTTAAGCGATCGCATATGATCGAATTTACATTTATTTATAGTCCCGGTATCGGGTACTAGCAAAAACTGGGACTTGTATTTTATTCATTAGAAAACAATGAAATTTTCCTGTTGCCCATACCCGTGCATGACAGTTTCAACAATGGAAATATCAGTCAATTTCTGGCACATGATGTTGTGTGCATTATCAACGCCCAGTTTGTCCAATAGATTTTCAATAACAATAAAAATTCCTATGTAGCCTTTAAACGAAATTAGTTTCGTCTTTAAAACGAGGCAAAACTTTTATCTAGCCAAAGTGAATGGAAATTTTAAATTAAATTTGTTAAATATTTATAAACTTTGAACTACTTTTAAAAGAAGAATAAAGGATGTCTTGCAAAAAAGTTTCGTTAGTAAATAGTTATGGAATTTAGTGGAAAACTTAATGAGATTTTCGGCATTTTTAAAGTATATAGATCAAACCGTGTCTTGTAATTAAACACGTATCTGTCTTTGTGCGTTAAGGAACGCATTAAAAACTTTTCGCTTTATTCTTTTCAAACAACACACACAATTTTCTATATAATAATAAGCCATCGTCCTAATATAAAACCCTCTTCAAGTCAAATTTACAGTCCGTGACAGTAAACTAATTTGGGAAACACTTTTCCTGAACTTTGTACTCGCCATGGAATACGGATGTTAGAGTGAGAGCAGATAGACTCTTTTATCCGGAGATGCTTCGTTATTTCAATCGAAGAAATATTGGTTTCAAGTCACGTGGTTTGGACACTCACATTGCCAAACAAACAATTCCAACCAAAACACATAGTTTGAGTTTCTTTGTACGTATTACAGTTAGTTTGGAAATTGGGTAAAAGTGGCAAAAGAAAAACCGGATGACTTTACGGGGTAAAAAGAGGGATGTCTCGGCAGAGGAAAAAACGCCAAAGTCTTCTTCTATTATATTATATAAGAATCGACAGAGAAACGTTCTTGTCGTTGTCTGGTCAACAAATGCGAGTATATAGAGTTTGGAGTCTCTTAAAGTCCAACCCACTTGAGGTTTCCACACACAAGTGAAAGAGGAAATAAAAATTGCTTGTAAAAAGTCATTCTGCTGACTTATATATCAATGAGCAGGGACGGTAGTCGCTTTGAAAAGTTTAATTAAAACTGGCCAATTGTGGATCTATTTTTTTTCTATCGCCCCTCGAACTGTGTTCAATTTCGTCCTTTAACCCTAAATTGAACACTTATGTTGTACGTTTCCGATTGTAGAAATTCCAACTGAAAGGTAATCTACTGCCGTGAACAAGATCCACCTTGTCCAACTAATACTTATTTAAGCAATTAAAATGAAACACAAGCTGGGAACAAAAGAAAAGTACACCTAGACAAATTTATAATCCTAAAACAACACTAATTATAAGGAGTCAAGTTTTCCTTTCCAGCAAACATTTTTATAATCCATTGAAACAGGTTTTTATCCTGAATGTCGTTCGAGTAGCAAAACCAGACGAGGATCGGATTTCATCCCCTTCAAGTATAGCTCAAATGTTTACAATAAAAGTTGAATAAAATGTTTTTACAAAGAGAATAATCGAATTTTAATACATTGCTCTGTATATCAAAATAATGCACAGAACATTAATTATACAGAGTTAAGTTTTCCAAAAAGTTTCTCTGTACAAGTTTTAACTTGCTGTGCAAAAATTAAAATCGCCATCCGAGAGTTGGTGTGATACAAGTTTATATGAGAAGGAGGGTTAAGTTTACTCAATTTATCATCGTCTGACAAATAACTGGGAGTTTACACACCCAACAGTCCAGAATATGGGGAAAAAGAGTCCCGCTTTTGTTTGTCCTTGTAAAATAATGTTCAGTTGAATGAGTGTTTTGTTCTTCTCTAAAATTGTGCATCCACCATCTGTTTCGTACCTATATACATTTCCTCGTTTAATAACAAATTGCCAAAATTAAATACGTTTTCCAAAGGGGGCGGCTGGATGAGAAGCTGGCGGAAAAAAATTATTCTCCACTCGGAAATGAATTTGTAATGAACTGAATGTAAATATTTCCCTACACATTTGGAGCATGAAAATGTTTTAAAACAATATAACCTATCGAAAAAAACGCCATGTTTCGCTCTTGTTGAAACAATGTCAAAGGACAATAATTGAAATTAGTTTGTTTTTCATATTACTAGCCATTCGTATTTAATTAAAATAGCTTACATTTTTCCTGGACGATCTTTGGCAACATGTATATTCATGCTGAGGTAAACACAAATTCGTGCAATCACAGGATGGATCTATATTGGGAGCCACTTTCCGTGGACCTCTGCAGTAAACTATATTAATATTGACCCACTAATGTAAATGAATCGTTGACCGTAATTGCTGAAATGCCGCCACACAAAATAATGGTACATTATGGAAGGTTTGCAACATTTACTTGTGTATCAAAACAAGCTCTTCACTCTATATGAATAAATAATGGCCCCCCATGTTCTCGCTATACGGTGGATTTTATTATGGACGACATAAAAATTGCAGCTTGAATTTCTAACGCTATAAACATGCTTTTCTTATATATTTTTACTCGACTTGAATCGAAATTGCATATATACTTAATTTACTTACATATGCAAATTTCCCATAGGAATATGCAAGCAATTCCAAACAAGCGTTTTACTAAAAACATTTATCGTAGTTAATTTTTCATTTCATATAATAAATTGCGAGAAATAATCTTAACAAACAACCCTGTAACTTTTATTAGCGCTCACTTTCTGTGCCCCCTACCTTACATTTAATATAAATCATGTTGCGTTTGCTGTAAATTCTAAAAGTTTTCTGCACGCCTGATTGCAAGTAAATAGTATTTTTGGTTTCATCTTTCATTAACCGTACACATTGAATTGGTCAATTTATTCAGTGTTAAAAGTTGCGCAAAGGCAGCATTTTGCACTGAGTCGATACTCCAAGCCCAGCGAGACGGCTCTCTGGGGAGGAATTTAAACTCGGTTTTTATAACGGACCCTAAAAAAATATGATAACCGAATGATGTATTGAGGAAATGCAATTATGTAATTATCGAGTTTTATATATTTTTTATGCTGTTTTGTTTGCTTTTGTAATCCAGCGGAATTGAATTTGTCACCGTATTTTCAATGCGGGTGGAGTGGTGGAATTCCTAAAGTGAATTTTTCTATAAGTACATCATTTTTAGCTTATTAGCTACAATTGGAATTCACTATTTTATTTATAGTGTTGATTGAACATGTCACCAGGCACTTCTCAAATTTTTGCTTTTCATTTCGAATGTCTTCTTGAATTTCTCGATTAGTAACTAGGTAAATTAATGGAATACATTAAGAAAAACTCTTCAACTAGCCCGAATTCAAGATAACTGTAATTTCAATTAGATTTGTGGAGTGAGAAGCCGAATCGATACCCAATCCGTTGAATAAGTTCACTTTAATTAACCAACTAAAGTTCGTATAAATATAATCCCAGTATATAAGGTTTCTAGGTATATCTATGGTTTGATTATTTCATCAGGAATATACGAAGTTTAGTTTGATAATGTATAGTTTTGCTATTGCTTATAATTGAAGTAAATGGAATATGTACTTTGAATATCTATTAAATAATTCATTAAATAATTTGAATTGAAGTTTTCAATGGTATATTAACGAAAGGTACGGCTATATTTCGAACTATCAAACCAACCTTCAAAATCCAGTTTTACAAAATAGTGGAAATTCAGAGTCCTCTGATTCAGATTACATTTTCCATCCAAATATTCGGATGCAACGTGACATGTATGAATTGTAACACATTGAAATCCCTCATCAACTTGACAGTAGGGCTTCAGTGGGCCCCACTGGATTTACAGGATGGGTCCAAGATTCATTGAAGGTCTGTGGAAATCCATTGGATGAAAATACACGCACACATATACACGAACACACATACAGTTGGAGCAAAACACATTTCTCTAGTAAAGCAAGCAAAAGCAAGCTATCCACATTCCAGACGGGCCCTGTCAACAGTCCCCAGATTTATCCCTTAAGGGGTAGAAATTTAGGAATATTGAGTAGTGTGTTCGTGTTGTTCGTGCACCAGCTGGCCGTATACAATTTTTTTGCAACGATGAAACAGTGGTGAGTGGTGACCATCGTCTGTATTATACAGATTTAAAAGGTGCTCAGATGTGACGTTAAATGCGCCGCTTTTTTCTTCTATAGTTGGGGGCGTGTCATAAGTCGTCGAAAAGCATAATCTATCTTATTTTAAGAAAACACACTCCCTTATATGGCCATAGATGTGGCTATTCAATTTTTCCACATTTTCTCTTTTGACTTTTTATGATGCAATCAAAGCATAAATGCCCATAAACGAAATAATAGATTAATTTTATGTTGTTAAAATGTTGGAATGTAATATTAACATTCACGAAAACTCATTCAAATTAATTGTTTTATATAGTATTAATTTAATTCGTGTATTCGTTAAATCTATAATATTTAATGGTTTACAAAACAAACATTTTCCCAGGAAATTTTAGTTTCTACATTCATATTTCAATATTTGTATAAATTTCAATTTTTACATTTTATTAACATTCTTGCTTTTACAACAAAATGCAATATTCATTTTGTACAAAAAAAATAAAACTTATTAAGACTCCTATTATATTACTACTTGGGATATAAACAACATAAACTAACCTAAATTATTTATAAAGTCAATTAAGAGGACTGCATTCATCCAAGGGAATTTCGCTTCCATTAAGGACTCGATATTTAATCTAGTTTGAATTGTGGCTGAGATGAGAACATTGTTAATTTGGATATGGATCACTTAACTTGCATTGTTATCGCCATGTTTATTCTAAAACTATCAAAAAGTTCCGAATTAAATTAACATAAAGCGCAAAAGTAAGAATGGAGTAAATCGTTATTGTATTGGCCCAAAATCGTTTTATTTCCTTCTCGATTTTGACAAATCGTATGAAATAGTTAACAAACGATTGCTTTGGTCAAATTACATTTCACTAGTGAAAACATATATATGGGGGATGATATACAGACGAACTTCACCTACCCAATATAGCGTCGTTCCGTCCAAGGCAATAAACCGATCAATGAAGAATGTAAGATTTATAGATGTATGATTTATTATAAGCTATATATGAAGGGGAGAACAATAGGTATTAGATGATTTCTACACACAGAAAGAAGAAGATGTGTGTATGTGTGCGTTGGCGCTCTGTATGTGATCGATTCGTGTGTGTGTGTGTGTAGAAATGTGAGTGTTCAGTGCCTAAAAGATAAAGCAAAATGGGCCAATCAATGCACGATGGAAATAGTTTTAGTTTCCAGTAGCTAAGGGGGTCAGTTTCACGGCTACTTCACTTTTACGTCACATATAACTCCTTATGGTTTTCATATAAAAATAAATCGACTGTAGGTGAATCACTTGCATTATTCAATTTTTTTGTCCAACAGCGCAATCGGCTTATTGATAAATGGGATTGTTTAGAACTTAAATGCATTAATATTAATAAATATTTAATGTCAGGTTACGATGCAATTTGTGGCGAAACTTTTTACTTAATAATCAAAAGTTTATGCAACAAGTAAGGGAAAAAGAGTTTTTGTTCTCGGTTACTTTTCACCCTTCCAAGCCTCCGAAAAATTCCTAAATCTATATACACAGTTAGATAGTCGTGTACGTAAGTGTTCTCATTTTGCAAAGCGTAACTTTATATAAATCCACACAATAAGTGTTCATTAACCATTTACAAACTAATGTAAGTGGTATCAAAGATCTGAAATTATGAATTCTCCGTTCAGGCTGCCTTTGCTCTACAATCTGGGCATATAGCGTTCTCTTTCTATTTTCCACACATTTACATGCATACAAGTGAAATTTCAAGCACTCAGTGGAAATTTCAGATGGCTTCAGCATTGTTCTCTAATACGCGTATCGCACACAATGGCTTTTCAGGCCTCACACACTTACAGCTAGACACACAAACACACAGCAGTGGAACATCTTGTGTGTCTTTGCATCGCTGTATGCTCTCTCAACTATATTATCATTAATTTGATAATGGCCCGGCAAATGAGACGTCTTTAGGGCTTCTGGCAAAGGGGGTGACGCAATCTTGTCTCTACCCCTTAAATACACCTGTCTGCATTAGCTTCACGCAAATTGTTTGCATTTAATTCCCCTACTTTTACCATACACACACAGAGAAGATATAATACTTGTATATTCAACACAACTGAACAGTGTACGTGCCCTGAATGGGGACATTTTCCACTATTATCTAACGGGAAGATTAGATTTCAATAAACTTTAGTCATATTTCAATTAAATCCCTTGTATGGACTTTCCAGCCTGTTTAGCAATTTGAATACTTTATCAAAGACATCAGTTAATCGAATGGGTAAATTTGACCGGATTGGATTTGTAATTTGGAACAGTTCTTAGGTGGTTAAAACAGATCGAATTTCGGCGTCAAAATTAATACTCTATCTAAATTTTTTATAACCTTGAACTCCATAAACTTGGATTTCTAGGGTCTAGGCGGATGATATTCCAGTATTGATTTTGAATGATATAAGTACTTCGACTTCTCGCATTTAAATTGATACTCTATCAAAATGTAAGTTCTGATTGCAATCTATGGTCACAAGATTTACGCTCTAGACTGAGGTATTTCAGTATCAACGACATGAATATATCAATTTCACGTGTCAAAATTAATTCTCTGTCCAATTTTTTTTCACCTTCAACTTAGTTGCGTTTTTACGATTGCTCCCATTCAAATGCTCCAAATCGAACTTGTAATTTTAATTCTTTGCACCAACAAAGCGGTTATTTCCTCTGATTTCTTCCAAATTGACTCCGTCCCCTTATCACATGTAACCGTGCCACAGAGTATATTTAACCCTAAACAAACAAGTAAACTTAAGACTCTATACAAAAGGTTTAATCCCATTTAATATTTAATTGAAACTCCGGATAGGCCTTTTGACTTCGCCCTGCTTGCAGCACTGTTTTCAAGACTAAGACAAATAATTTAACAGTGATCATAAATGTTATGAAAATAAATTTGGAACACTTGAAATTCACAAGCTGAAAATTATATTTATCTAAAACAGTTGTTTGAGCAAAGTAAAACAAGTGTAAAAGTAAATCTTGGCATGTTTTTCATTTCCATCTAGAGAAATGAATGTGTTAAATGACGAATTGCGGATGCTGGAATGAGTGTCAATATATTAAATAGAATTGTGCGGCTAGTGCAATAGAATTCAACTGAGCCATAATAAAATTTTACACGCTTGTTATTTGCCCGTATAACGGAATAGAATGTTTTATTAGAAGTTGTGTGGCGAAAGTAGAATAAACAGTAAAAATAAATTCAAACTTTACACACCCCCATTTTACTTTTCAGATAGTTAAATCTCATTTTATGTGTTATAAGAAGAGGAGAATCTTATGGTATAACCACATACAAGCCTCATTGTAAATCCCTGCGCGATATCCTGATTTGTAGTTGCCCTTTTGAATTGTCACCACACCATTTTTGTTCACCCCACAAGAACCCCAGCCCATCGTTACATTCTCTATCTTATCCGCGTCGAAACTAAATCGCTTTGCGGGCGAACTAAGCAAAGGGAAATTTAAATAAAATTAATTCAAAGTAATTACATTAAGGAAATTTTTAATTGAATTTGAAATTTACTCCAAATTAAGAGTGGATAGTCGGCTTTTGTGTTTTATTTTTTTGATTGTAGCTGGAAGCGATTCGGATAAAACAGTGGAAATTATTACAAGGGTCCGAGGGAGTCACACACAAAGAGACATCTTTGTATAATTAAATAGGCGTCACCCCGCAGGAATTATTATCGGGCCCGTTAGAATGGGGGACGCGTGTTACGAATCGAGATCATTACTAGTTAGACAAAAGATTTTTACCTCCCACTACATTATTTTTCTAATGAATTTATTAATTTTTTTTTCGGAGCTAAAGAAATGCTCCCTGCTGAAAAAAATTACATGATCGTGCGCCCTTTAACACACGCCAAAACTTCTACTACTTGGAACATTTTAGTATCCGGTATGCGGTGTACTTTTGTTTTTCCTTTCATACTTAATATTCCAGACATATTTTTGTGGCATTAGATTCTTTAGACTTGAAAAATGGGCAGAGTCTTTGTAAAGAAAGCCCCGTTTTTACGAAAATGAACATCTCTCCAACTAATTTATAAAAAATGATCATAATCCTCCCACACACCGTGTTCCAGCTCTCTAAATCATTGTATAGGCACTAATTAAATTTCAAATTATAATAGATTATTAAATCAAATTCAGACACGCCGACTAACGTTAAATTCAAATTGATTGTGCTAACATGGCCAGAAAATTGGTTATAGATGTATCAGACCGCAATTTAATAGTACCTATTTTAGGGTAAACCGACAACATTTTACATTACACTGAAATTTTAATTTGAATTTAAGTTTCAACATGCCTTGTTGTCGCTCATTGTCAATTTATGAATTGATCCTCTCGCCGCATTGCCATCTCAATGAAGCCGAAACTTAGATATACCTAAGTTTAATTTAAGTCTTGAATAATGGCATTATGTGGACGTCATTGCATTGCATCCGAAGTGCCCCAAGGACCACTACACCGGGCTGCATCCAATAAAACTGTCATCCTATTTACAATTTCCACATTTTTATTTACTGTTATGCATTCCATTTCCCTTCATATTATCCAAGAGTTTCTTCTTTTGTTCTCATTTTTTTCTCTATATGCACGATGACAACATAAAAACGTAATTCCTGAAGAGTTGAGTCTTATAAAAATCTACATAAAAACTGGCAAGTGTATCTACATTTAAAGTGTGCCCATAATACGTGTGGAAACGGTGAGGATTTTTGCGGGATGGACGTGGGGTATGGGGTCGGAATGGATGGGATAAAAAAGGCCCTTTGTCCTCGCTGCAAAAATACCATTAACGCCTATTAACGTCATACACATTTTACACCAGCAATTTAATGTTAAAAAGAAAAATTATGGCATGGATTCCTGCGGTTTTTGGATTTACTTTCTAACAATAGAAGTGTCATCTACGTCGCAAGCAGCAAATGGATGCTACTAGAAGCAAGTAGTCAGCAACCAGGACACATGCATAGATGATGACTATACCATCATCTATTCCAACAAAATTACATTGCAGTTATTTAAAGTTGTGTGTGTGTGGACTGTGGTTTCCAATTTTAACATATATACCAGACGGATGAGAGACTTACAGATAAAAGGGTTGAATAAAAGAGAGCTACGTTACGAGAATAGATAATGAACGGGGGTCGGGAACAAAAGGAATTTAAAACCTCAACAAATGAAAAGGGGTCCACCAACACACACGTCAGCAATCAGTTGAAAAAGAAGAACATCAAGGACTGTTCTAGAAGTATTCAGTGTGTTGATTAATGCTTATTAACTCAACGTGAGAATTTTAAACTGAATTCGGAGAAACGGGAAAACCCCTGCTTTAAATAGGTAATTTGGAAATGTCTATAAAATTGCTGTTTTGGTTTATTTTAAGAGCAAATTAAGCACGATTCTCATATAATCGAACTATTTAAATTATCACATACCTACCTACGTATTGTGCATTTTTATATTAAAATATGAATATCCATATAATGCGCCATAAGAGAAGAAGTGTTGGATCAATTCGGTTGGACTTTTCCCCATAAACACACACAACTACGATAAGAGAGCCTGATTTAGTGTTATGTTCAAGCATTGACATAAAAATGACTCACAAACGCTTTTATATTATGACAGTCGTGTGTTTTATGTATTATTTATATAAATATAAAACTTTGATCTTTATAAATGTAAAACTGGCAATCTACGCAGTATATAGCACTAAAGGGAGCAAAGTTCTCTATAGTATTGAGTAAGTGTACAGAGAAGTCTTTTGTACATTAAATATTAATTTTTCATGAACAATTTACTGTTTTAGTTTTGGTCTATTTTTGATTCCTCAGTTTACATACGATAAAATGTCATATTGTCAAATGTGCAAATTTACATAATTCAACATCCAATGACGTTTCATATATCCACCTAACAAACCCGTTACAATATTTAAATTTACCATCAAGTGTTTAATGTAGGATTATTTTTCACTCAGAATTTTAATTATGATCTCCAATCATAGATTAGACAAGCTCTCATTTATTCAACAAACTCTATTGCGCTTTTAGATGTTTAATTCAACTATTCCTTTCAATTAAACATTTAGTAAAGCATGTTATTCGATTATGCTTGTGATATATTATAATTGCCTATCTACTGAATGTTTCTATTGAAATACCATTTACATTGTAGGTAACCACAAATTCTGAACTGTACCTATTATAAAAATCCTGACTCAGCCTAATTAAAGCTATGCATTTTTACATTCCATTCCATTGTGAAATAGCCCTTTGAGCGTATTTATCTCTAATTAAATAATGGTCAGATTAAAGTACATCGTATCTACTGTGTGCTTTCAACTAATATTTATACCACAAATGAACTTGATTTATTGGTAAATGCGTCAAGCGACGTTCTTATCTCGCAAGACGCTGAGGCTTATTCTCTCCATCTCAGAAAAGGAAACTTTGATCTTGGTAAATGTAAACCTGACAATCCATGTAGAGCCATATGTGGAGAAGCAGCAAAAATATTAACACATATGACAAGTGACAACCTAAATCATGGTCCACTTTATCCCAAATGTCTACAAATGCGTTTCCACAGTAATTTTGTCACTCTGGAGAGTTGAGCTGGCCATTCGGGCAAACGACCATATATAAATATACTTAGACCAGTGTGGTGGCAATCGTGAAAATGTGAAATGTCCTCTTGGAAAGTATAGTCAGTTTCTGGTTTTTCTTTTTGCATATAAATCAACGTTAGCCAATTTGCATTGCGCGAGAGGTGGAATGCTGATGCAAAGTGCACTTGAACCAGTTTCTGTTGTTGGCGATATAACGGATTTTAATGGTGATTCATTATTAATAGGGCCGTTTAGTGGAGACCAAAATTTATAATACCTACTGCCCCCATAATAATCTTGTTGTTCTATGATGATCTATTCGTGTTGCATTGAACTGACATGGAATAGTGTTAATCAACAAATTGAATAGGAATTGCATAGGAAGTAAATTTATACAGGTGTACTGTAGTGGTTTAAAGCAAAATAATCGACCCGTTGTGGATATGGTTTCCATGTAGGGGGGCTGAATTGTGTGCGTTAAATATATACGAAAGCTGACAAATGGATGGCAATTGAGCCTGACGGTAGAATTTAAATTTTCACAGGCAAAACACTTTAGAATCGGTTTTGGTAAACGAACGAGTGGTTTAACCAAAGTAATTTAGTGGTTTTTCAATAGCAAACCAAATAAATTATAAACAAATAAATATTTTTTTTAGACAATTTTTTTGAAATATTTTTATTCGATTTTTTAATTTTAAAGAAAATTTTTCTATAGTAAAATTTGTCAAATTAATTTCCGATTTTCCAGTCATCATTTTGATAAGAGCGTTTTCCTCCCCTATTTACACATCCAAATTATACATCGTTTTGAATCGTATCAAATGTTATTTTAGTAAATCCTTTGTGTAGTTGTGTACACTAAACACTAAATATTTATCACTTTATATTATGTTCCTTTAGAACGTTTTACTTGTACGTTTGATGTTTGTGCAGGTTTCATAGCAGACCAATAATGTTTGTTCAATTAATTTTATAAATATTTATTCGAAGCATTCAACAACATAAATTTTATTGAAAGGTATTATTCTTTCAATCAAAGCATACAGCACTGGATGCCCACAGCCTCTCCAAAAAGCACCCCCCGAAAAAAGATTCAGCAAACAGAAACCAATTACAACAGTATCGATCCGCAATTTATTCGTTGTTCATTATATTATACTCGATATTATATGAATAATTTGAACATGCAAAATTTAAATTACGCTGTGTAATATTTATTTTGTATTACACACAAACACAGTAAAGGATGAAAGATTGTTAATATATTTTTGTGGGTTACACAAACATGTATCAGGAGGGCAACAGAGGGGTCGGTTCAGTTTACTGCCAAAATAATCTGGTCCAGAGTTTTTTTTAAATAAAACAAGACTAGACTGCCGCTTTTAGATTGTATATATGTACATATAAGAGATAAAAGAAACGAAAAAATTCACCTATAGCAATTTATTTGGAATCTCGTGAGGATTCGCCACAACAACTTACAAATTAATGGTCGGTTTATTTAGAGACCCAAAACAGTTCAGTGTATTGTTCCAAAAACGAGATTTGTGGACTGGCATAGAGCGCTTTTTCTAGTAAAACCGTGTTACTAGTGAATTTACTTCGGAACGCACATTTATGTCAGAAAGGAATATGAGTGGAACTGACAATTATTGTCTGTTATAAATAATGTATTCAATTGTAAGTAGAAGACAAAACAACTTATCAAACTCATTCATTATTAAAAAGCCACTCATAAGCATGTACATTAACTATTTATTTTAACTAGTCTTGCGGAATTGTAGAAATAATAAATTTCTAAAAGGAATTTAAAATTCAAATGAAATCCAAATAGAAAATCCTAAGTAAATACAATTTCACGTTCCTCATCTCTCTTCTCATTCTCCTTCTCTCTAACACGTATTTCTCTATATATGCATTAAAACTTCATTCAGTAAACTACATTTTACAAAGTACCTGAAAATGTTGCGAATATTTAGCACTTTTCATAAAACCTCTAATCGAATTTCTTCAAAATTCCATCACGTTTAATTGAACGTAATATAATTAACCCATTTCCGCATAAAAATTACATCTTACCTAGTCTTAGTGTCCAAATTTTCAACGATAGGATGACTCTATAACGAATTCATCAAGAAAACAAGAACTTTACTTGTCATTGTCACTAACGAATCCAATGAAGTATTTAAATTTTAAGTAGATTGTACAGTGTATAAATTAAGGGGCCCCGTTTTTCTATATAGTCGTGCAAAATATTTCGGATTATAAATGAGTTCTGTGCCACTGACATCTCAATGTTCACAAGAGGAGTAAGAGACGTGGAAAAAATATATATGGGGCGGCAATGTGGTGGTGGTGGTGCTGGGTGCATCATCATCTTCGTTGTCGCCGTCATCTCACCCTTCACTCACACATAAAGCGACTTTATGTTAACGCTAGAATGCAAAACAGATCGGAAAGTTTTTAAAACTCGAGCAAAAATACAACTTTGACATCTTTATGTAAAAGTGCACCACCGGAGGGTGATGAAACGCTCATTAACATCTAATACAAACGTTTTTCCCACGTTCGATATTTTGTGAAAATCGAATTTTCCCATGTGTCATCCACATTCAGTACAATATAAATTACATTTTTCAATGAGAGACAAATAAAATCATATATAATGAATTGGAAGGAAACTGGAACGCAATACACGACTAACGATTTGTTTGAATGATTTATTTTTCAATTATTATCAATGACATTTTTTAATCTCCTCAACAATCTCCTATTATATATGACGAGGAACAGGTGTCACTTTCGTTTTTCACTGTGATAAATTGGCACATTTAAATGGGAAATTGTAATTTGAGTCGTGAAACAAATGTCCAGAGAGGAAAAAGTTGCGCCTGATGCACACAAAAATAATTATTAGCACCCCACCCAATTCCCAAGAGGGAATAATTAATAAACCGTTCCTTATTTCACCTGAGGAATATTTACTTAGGCGGGAAAAGTCTTGTGAAACATTTTCCGAAACTTTTCTAAAAAAACTCAATTAAACCGTTTGAAAAATTCATTAATGAACATTGATTAGCTTTCTGTTTTGTAAAAGCCACCGACCAATTTCGTACATGAAATTAGGCCGGATTAAGTCCTAATGGTTGTAAACATAGTTTAATAATTAATCGAGCATTACTCTAAGTGGAGACAAGTGTTAATGTTAATACAAGTCACCGGACAAATAAAACAATTTCCCCTTTGTAGGTGAGTGGTGGTATAATAGTTGCATTTTCCAACGAAATAACAATATGTTTGCTGTTTAATGTATGTGCAAGCAGGAAACTAGAATAAAGTGGGATTAACAGATTAGACTGTCTTATATCTCTATGGAAACAAGTGTTTTGTGTGAGTTACTGGTTACGGTTTTGAAATAAGTAACACCTTGCTACTACTAGGCTGGGCTGAAAGCAAACAAGAACTGGGGATTTATGAAGGGGTTTTACTTCTCTAAAGCTATACGCAAAAGTTGAAGTATTAAATGGGAACTTTGAATGAACAGCACACAGAACAGGAAAAAAATCAGAAACAAGAACAACTAAATATCAATAGACATTAAATCATGTGCAAGGTTTGCGTGGTTTATCGTCCGATTTTCAGACAAGCGAAGTGTAATACCAAATGTGATTTAATAGATTCCTCTCTATATGTGTAAACGAAACAATATCTGTTTAACAATGTGTAAACTGGAATGCCACCTTATCACCAAATACCGATATATTAATCCTCTATCTACATAGTGCATGTCTAATATGGGGCAAATTAAATCACTTCATATTTCGTTTACACAGCATGTGTGGTTGAATAAATCACGTTTTCTATCTATACGTCTGTCAGCAGAATGTCGTTTTATCGAATATTTCAACTACATATTTTTTTCCACTCCTCTGTATAACTTTTATATATATACCTATCATCATATATACCCGTTTTTCGGGGGATTGAATTTTTTAGTATAGAAAAAAAAACAAGGGAAACCGTATGTGCTATCAGAGCCAGTATTTTCTTTTGTATTTTTCAGAGGAGAAATGATTTCCAAGTAATTTTACATTTCATTTATATTTTTTCATGTTGAAAATTGAGAGAATCTTTGATAAAAGTGATGTTTTAGCGAATTATTCTTTGACGTTATACACATATGTTTGTTGTTTATTTTTTTTAAGATTGAAAGCATTCGTTAATTATTAATGATTCAAGTTTCAAACTATAAAGGAGATTAGATGTTTTTTTGGTTTGAAAATGAGGACACAGACTAGGATCATATCGTGTTAATTTACACTGCATCACTTTAAATTGAAAAATTTCATGTTGAATTGCCCACATTTTAGTGACAAATTCAATTTTCAATTGCAAACTTGCACAAAGTTTAGAATCGATGGAAAATGAGCCACTTTTCTTCCAGACTGCACCCGGAAATGTAGTCCGGATTCCATTCTTTAAATGGGAAAGGAAAAACCATTAAGGAATTTATTTGCCAATTAATAGTAAGTGTAAGTGATCACATCAATATTTCGATAAATAACACAAATCGACTATAGTGTTCACATTGAAATTCAATAAGAGAAAGCATTTTTATTCATTACTGGTGCAATGTATCGGACAGGCAATAACTTATTGGATTTTCTCTCATTCAAACTATTATTGTATAATAGCATTTTGTGTTGTTATCTTTCTCTTTTCCTCCCATGAACACGCTATAGATGCACGTTTGAATTCTGTATACCATATACCTGTATGATTCTTTATCTGTATTACGGGACCGAGGATGGATGACATGGTCTCCCGGTTGTAATCCCGTGCTGCTCGTTCAATGTTCACTTTGAAGTATTTACAGCTGGTGCTATGTTAACAAGAACGTTATAAATTCATTGCTGGCAAAATTTTAGATATATGTTGTAAATGGAAACTCGAACGAATATATTGCAAGGGGCAATAAAAAAATTTCATTCCACAACAAATTGCGTTCAGGAAACCCTATGGAAAATATATTGTTTACACATTTTGAGGTATTTTTTGTTGGGACACTCCAACTCTATGCATATAAGTTTAATTTCATGAATTGTCATGGCAAACGAGAAATATTGCCTATACTGGGGAATATTTCGATTTATAAAATAGAACGAAAGGGAAGAATAAACTACTGATATGGAAATGAATTCCACCAACAGGTTTATACAAAATCCTTTATAGAAAAAATATACATTCCACTTTTTTCTCAACACGAAATAGCACTTTATGTAAGCACCCCCCATACATTTTATTCCAGCTCTTGTGGCAAAGTGTGTTGTGCAGTCCTCCCTCCATTTCGAAGCACTAACAATTTTAATTAAAATAAAATAAGTGGCTTTTTATTCGGGAAAGTTGGCACGATTTTTCAACAAACGGTCCACTGACGAGAGATGGTCGTTGCATCCGTTCTAGAATTGATGATAGACGAACTCCATTTCCTGGTCATTTCCAAAACTGTCACTTTACCAGAACCTTACAGCTGATTAAGATTCTATCGCCCTACTCTAGTTTGTCACATCCCTCCATTCTGAGATCATCTTTAATCTTTGTTATGCAAATTCGAAGAGCATATAGCGACTTCTACAGTAAATCATTGCCACACTGCAAAAATATCACCCTTGTCCGAAACGATTTTATGAAAAATCTCTTGGAATTAGTCTAATTTTATGCAGATTCGTACAAGTGAAATTGAGTTAAGCTGTGCAATAAGCAAAATTGTTACAAGGTGGGAGTTGAATCTTAGGTTTGTGAATTTCCAACTAACTAAGTAAATGACGATGATGTTCATTTCGAATGCAACACTAATCAAATTATGATCCCTTACATTTGCGATAATTCAATTGTGAGGCACTAACACAAACTACACACCTTCATATGAGTTGGAAGCGCGCATTTTTACTTTAATTGGACGAAATATTTCAACAAATGACAATGCAGATGAGACACAACTGCAAAGGAAATGGATAAATTTACTGCATTGCACCAACACTATCACTGCCTTGTTCATCACCATTAAATTAACAATTTTTACGCTATTATTGACACATGCAAAATTCTAATTGTAGTCGATTCGAAAACGTACAAAGCTTTTGGTTGGCAAGGAAAAAGTTCAAATGGGTGGAGGAATGTTTCCAGTCCCAACCACAGAATATCATATACAGAAGTGCGACTCCTCCCCTTTTACCCGGAATGAAGGTTGAGTGCGCTTGGGGGGTGTAAATTAGAGACCTGACGGACAGATTTTTACCATTGACAGTGTTTTCGCACATAAAGTGAATGCTCTGTTCGTTGGTGTTCTCGATTGTACTCTATTACTTGATTTTTGTATTACCGAGTGAAATAGTGTTTTACGAACTAACATTACAAACTTTTAAATTGTGAATTTAAATTTGGTAGTGTTTCTGTGTAACATTTTTTTAAATACTGGTAAGTCATTTAAAAACATATCATTAAGTTTGTTACATGTGTTACCTAAATTACAGGTATCATGGAGAATAATTATTCTCATGGATCATATAAATGTATTGTTAGAGACTGTCCTATTATTAAGGGAGAAGGAACATTATTTCGACTTCCCAAAGACATGAAAAGGTAAGAAAAATCGTAGTTAATATACATATGATTTATTGTAAACGTTGTTTTGTTTTAGGTTTGAAAATTGGTTGTTAAATGTTGATCGGATGGATTTGATGGAAAAGGACTCCTTAAATTGTTACGAGAATCGACGCATTTGTAATTTGCATTTTGAAGACAGAATGTTATGTTTATATTAATCAACATTTAATAAAAGCTTTAAATTTACAAACTTTTATTTTAAGTTTTTACAATTCTTATATGTGAAATGTGGGCATCAGGCTTTAAGTTTTTAAAATTCGTATATCGCTTCCTTTACATGCGCTTGGGGTGTTGAGCAGAAGAAAACTTACAGAAAAAAGAACAATAGAAAATGGGAGGAGTCATACTTCTGTGTCTGATATTCTGTGGTCCCAACTATTTTCATTATTAGTTTAAATATATCGTGTGCTTAAGGTATACGAAGTCATGATGCATGCAAATCGATAGAATGCCATATAGTTTCATTAATGTTGCATTTTGTGTTACTGTGTGCAAGTTCCACATTCGTGTTTATAATACAACTTCATTTCCACTTTATTTCGTTTTGTGAGATAAGGGAATTTTCAACTATTTGCTTGTAGAATTGTCATTGTCCCCCGTTGCACCGTTCAATTATATTTTCTAAACTGTTTGGCATGTTTCATATTTTCCACATCTTTTATTGAACATTACGTCAGTGTCGACATCGTCAGAACTAAGTTCATTCTCCAAATGTTTGCGGTCTACTGAAAGTTTTTTAATACGCGTATAGTTTGATAGTTTTGTACTTGAAAATGTGGAAAATTACCCATTCAATTCCTTTATGATAAACAGCCTAGAGTTTATTTCATTAACGTCTTTGACAAGTAATTAGAACTTGTTAGAACAAAATTAAATTCCATATATAAATGAAATACATATTTATGAGTTACCCTGCACACTTTTCACTTTAATTACTTATGCATATTGTGTACATACATAGGGAACGGCGCGCTGTAATTATTAAGCAATTTAAATTATGTAGTAAAAATATTATGTTTATTTTCGGTTCTTGTTGTGCGAAAAGATTACTGATTTTTTTCTGCGGCTTTACGGGAACAAAAGAAAATTTTTGTGCCTACTTTGAGCAAAGAAAATGATGGAGTAGTAATTAGCAATGTAAATATCATATTTCAGCTGGTTAAAGAAACAGTAGATACCTACCTTAAATAAATATTCAGGAATGTTTGTATGGCTTTGGATAATATAAGTAAGTTACGATGATGAAATTCAAACAATAAATTTTTCCTCTACATTCCTCTTGAGGGAATCGGTTCTTTCTACTTCAGGAATGTATGCACGTGTTGTTTGGCGAATTTTATTATTTGTACAGGATAATACAAACAAATTTATGTAAAAATAATGCAAAGTTCTTGAATGAATGAATTACACACTCAAAGAGAATGAAAAATATTGCGTTTAGGCAATAAATTCATACTTGGTATGAATAAATTACATTTGTAAATAGTTTCACCAATCAAACTATGAGTTTGGAAATGATTTAATGTTTATTTCTTCACCCTATACACAAACACTGTTCTGTGGAACATTTTTTTGTTCAGCTATTGTGCAAATATTGGACACCTTCCAAATTCGCGTTTCTATAACGGAAAATTGAAATTTGACTAGGATCACTCTGCATTCGATTGTAATTTAAGAATAGCCATTCGCGATTGTGTTACACATTCACGCGGATTTAATCAAACATCAAACCTAAAGAGACACAAAGCATGTTGTATTTAGTTACACACGAATTAGCATGCACTTGCATTCCGCTATAACTCTTCGATTTATTGTCTTACAATCGAGTACAAATTTATCAAATTCCGCGTGTAAAGTGCAAACAATATTGAGTGACTAATAACATAGGTATACGTTCTACAGCAACCCCTTTCCTTTTAAATCGAGTGCTGTTACTGCAGCCGTTACCATCATCATTATATTTTCCACCAGCCGAAAACTTGTGTGTATATTCGAACAGATGGTTTTATTTTAACGTTCAACTTAAGGCTCTAATGAACATTTTCTTGTTATTCATGATCGAACAAGAAACTTCTTTAAGCTATGAGAGTTATAACTTGTTGAGTTATTTTTGATACCTTATCAGTAAAACAGCCGAACGGACCTTCAAGATAGGAAAAATATAATTGGGCTACTTGTATTTGCATTAACCACTGAAGAGCGTATTTTCCAATTAGGTACGTTGTTAAATATTTTATACATGCCTTTTAAAACAGTTCTTTAGGGTGGAAGTTGTCGTTTTTAGATTGTTATCGTTAGTATAGATAGGTATTAATTTTTCAGCTCGTTTTAATGCGATTTTCTATACGTAATGGTTCGAGGTATAAACAACAAAATATTCGATCAATATAGAAATTGTCGAAAATACCATTTCTATTTTATCTACTTTTCAAAGTTAGTCTCCTATAGAATTTGTTGATTGTCATTGCAAAATGTTTTCAGAAGAACCCTTTCATTTGTATTTCATTTTGTACTGGTTATTTATAGTTTAAAATCACATCTGTATCCCATTCCTCCAACTTCTCTATTAATCTTTTATTTTCCCTTCGACTATTAGCTGTAAAGCACTTTAGTTTACGGTTCGATTCGAAATCGTTGTAAAAAATTCAAAATACGTGTAACAACAGAAACTGTACTTTAAGAGTTCCACTTTGAAACTAAAAACATTACACCAAGTATAGTGCAAAGATGGGATTGCCTCAACCAGAAGCACAGTACGAATGTTGGAAAAGATTTTTAGATGTTTGCTTTAAAATCGATCGTCCCAAAATACCAATCCTCCAGCACTCCTTAGTTGGTGGATTCCCAGATGGAAGCGAGAGAGAGAGAATTCTCATTAAGCAAGTGTTGTGGCGGCTGGATTTTTGTCAGAAAAAAAGCGACCTTATTTCAGGAGATTAGTCAACATATACACCACAAACAGACCACGATCCTATCTATTCCATTCTATTTTATATGTGAGACTGTTAAATATTGCTGGTGCAGTAAAAAATTTTAAATGTTCCACGTAAAACCCACCACCACACACATAATATTAAAATCCATCCCTAAATCCTATCTTAAAAAATAAACAACAAGTTGTATACGTGCATTTATAACGTGCCATACACTCTGTGTGCTTGCTCTCTGAATGTGCGATAAAATTTACAACTTTAATTCGAATCACATGGTGAACAACTCACACAAACGCGCCATCCACGTAGAAATGACATTATATTGTAGGCTTATCATATGCACACGGCAACACAGATAATGTCTAAGCGCGGTGGAATGGTGGGTTTATTTAGAAAATCCTCCCCCTGATACGAATCTTGAAACAACATATATGCAAACAGTCACGATAATAAGCGAGTTAGACTGTATATGAAATATTAAGAATCTTTCTCTTCATCAGACAATATGCCCCTTTTAGTAGTATTAGTAGAGTTAAATTGTATGATACAAACGAAATCATATATTATTAAGGGTCGGTTAGGGCACCCGTTCGTTTTGTACGTTAATCTAATAAAAGAAAGGAGGTAAGTTGACCACAAAAGTAATATTACAATTTTTATTACCTTCCCCGCAATAAAAGTAAAGTATACGAGCCATCAGGAAGCATGAAGAAATTCCACATTAGGCACAAACCCCCAATGGTGGTGTCCGGTAGATTTTAACGGAAAATTCCTTTACCGCCGTTTTGATTACATACTGAATTATTGAAATAAACAGTTTTACGGTAAAAAGGAACGTTGAGGGTTGAGTCTCTACTTGAAACGCGAATTTATTTCCGTAAATTACCGAAAGGTAATACAGATTTTTCTTAATGTACAGGCTGCTTAATATAAAACGGTGTGTGCAATATTTCACGTTTAAAAGCGGTATATTACTGTATACATATAGATCTACGTAAGTTGTTGAGGTGCATTAAAATGCAACTAGCACAGACCCGGAGTTCGTCCGGGCATAATTCCGAACTAAGCACACCGAATTCCTCGGATATTTGAATATGAACGAGAAAAGACGCAATCCTGACAAGTTTCCTCTCCCTTTAATACACATTTTCGCAATCTGTTAAAATTCCGCTATATTAGCACGTTTCCAGGAATCTTCATTAAAAATCAATTCGTATTAAAACATTTTATGGTACAGTGCAAGGGTGTTGAGGATTGTTTGTTGGAAAGTTTCGTGTTTTTCTCAAAAGATAAATATAAATATTGCGAAAAGTCCCCGAGGATGTGTTGACACTTTAGTTAATAAGAAATTGTTTCGAGGCGATTTGTTGAGATAATAAATATTAAAAGGGGAAACGAGAAATTGCATAATTTCACTGACTTACCGTCTCTTTTGTGGATATTCAAAAGGAGGTAGCGGATTCGCAAAGGGAATTCCAAGGGATTCTGTAACGAAAAATAACATATTTAATGAACAACTTCTTATGTACCTTTTATATATAATTGCATTCCAAGCATTTATTTGAATTCCAGTTGTTATTGTTATTGTAATTAAATCCCATTTTGCTTCCCTAGAAGATTGTGTGGTTAATCTCTATTGAATTATAACCGCATGAAAAATTGTACATTAAAAATATGAAAAAAATTTACTAACAATGAAATTCAGCTGATATTGAAAAATTCACCCTTAAACTAGCTACCGATAAAAACTTGTTTTGCAACTATCAATAAATTTATATACAAGCAAAATAATTAAAACATAAATCAATTAACAATAATTAAAAATTGTTATTTATTATTCATTTACGTCATATATTATACAAAAAGTTATTTAACAAAAACAATAAATTACGCTATTATGGTAAAATTTCCATTTGTTGTTGTAAAACGAGAAAATCAATAAACCGCCCAGCCATTTCGCATTTTTTCCCAAAATAGAAAATAAAAATGAAACTGATGGACCAACATATTAGAGAGAATATTTCGAAATCTGAGATAATAGCGTCCAGTGACTTTTTTCGCAGTTTTATTTGTACTGGAATCTATTTGGTAACCCAAGTCACGGCTACCAAGCTATTGTCTTCTTCATGAACACTAATATCTTGAAATCGCAGTTCAAGAACTCTTTGCCAAACTTGTGTTCAGTTTTAATGATGATATATTTTTATTGAACTTATTTAGAGTCTGGAAAATGGCTCTGTGCAAACACTCCCTTATCGTACACACATAAACCACTCCCCACAACATTCCGAAAAATATTTTTCTATTTATTTGGCAGACATGGAAATTATTTATAACATATGTAATGAACCCGCAGCGCAGCGGCAGGTGAATGCATAAAATTGCTCCCTAAACTGATATCTACAAAACTGAAAATATTTCAAAGCTTTTTATTATTTTTGTACCAGGTGCACTGCCTATTTCTAAATGGTCAATTGAACACGTTGAATATATATATTCGTATATTTGTTATAATTATGAATTTCGAGGGCATTTTTGCAATATTTAAAAGGGAATATATTATTGTCATTAATCTTGATTAAACATTCTACCTATATGTGGTAATAAAATATAAAAATGTGTAACATGACGCCGGTTTTGTGTTTTGTACAATGATAAATGACAGTAAAAATAACGAATTAAATTAATTAAATAAAACAGCGCACAATAAAAATGTGAAACTGCTTTACAGTTAAGAAAAATTTCAACACATCCACTCGGAACAGAGCGAATTGTATGGGACATTATAGTGCCTTTTTTATGCCAGTCTAACATGGCCAGATATGTATTTGAAGAAAAAGTACGGCTACATTTACATTTCCAACTATAGTGTGCATCCTGCTTTTGGCTGGCAAGACAGAATGTCGTAATAACTTTTAGAAAGGAATAATGAGTAGGATTTGTCTTGTACGAAAGAGTCGAGCTGTACGTAATGTGGCAGCTCTTTCCCTGTTTGTTGAAAAGCTTAGATTTCATTTCAGACATGTTCAGTTCACTCGCTTCGAATTTATCTACTTATATACAAAGAAGGATGGGGCATGTTTACACAAACTATTTATAAACAAATTCTACACGAATTAACAAATGTTGTTGCAAAAATTTTAAATCGAAATCTTTGAACTTTTCATTCTCGAAAATTAGTATCACTTTCAGCACTTAAAATTTCAGGTAATTTAGGTATTTATTTAATCTATCGTGACATAAATTGTTATAGCAAATAAACTCAATCATTTTTCCTATTTGGTCACACACATTCCTGAATTGTCAATTTTCTCATAATTAAAAAGTTTATAAACAACTATAAAATATTTGTCCCACAAAGGATCGATACAATTTCAATCAACGTGCAACAATAAGGTGGGATATATAGGCTTCCGTCTCGGAGAAAAAAAAGCGAATAAAATGCTTAAATAAAAAATGGAAAAAATGGCAAACAGAGTGGAAGGGAAAAATAACAAATAATAGGGCATACATATAAATTGTATGATGAATAGGTAGACTTATTCAGGCACCTATACATTATTCTGACTGATGGTGCATCACGTTTGAATGTGAAATAAGGCTCTTTAATAGCAGGTGATGTTTTGGAGAAAAGTTCGCTTTCTTTTGCACACACATATGGTAAATGGAAACTGACTATACATTTCCATCCCTCCATATCTTGATGCTATTTCAGGCTGGAAAAGGCGCTCCGCAACCTTCATTCTACATACTATAACAATACAGTTTAATTAAAATTTTGTTAAGGCCCTATTGCCAATGTTTTTTTAAAGGATATACAAAAGAAAGTGTCTACCGTCCGGAACAATATTATTTTTTTACACTTCGATTATATTGTGGTCCAGCATGATTCATCTCCGGTATTACGTCGACTAAAATATTAGTCGTATTGAATTTTAAATTGACAAATGTTTGCAATCGAATCGTATTTTATTTACGTACAAATCTGAAAAACAAACAGCCCCATTTGAGGAAATATAGAAAATATATAACACACAGTTCTCGATATGCATCATAAATGTTGAAATGTTCTTTCGCATTAATATTACAAAAGCTACACGATAATTAACATAAATTTTCAAGTTTGTTTACACAAATCGAAAATTGAATCAGTGTGCCTATACGCTGGAAATTTAATTAAATCTACCAGGTAATAAAGATATCTTAGCGTGAATATAATAACAGGCAAACGTCTGGTTGTCGTTTCGGGCTCCTGTCAAAATTTCACTTTTCCCACTCATTTATCATAGGGAGAAGCATGTAGATTTTAATACGTCTATTAATAGTATGAAATTAACACTGATTCTACGTACTTGTAATGGATAATTGATTAATAAATAATTCAATTTATCTAACGCTTTTGTTCCTTTAACTCGTTTCGTCATAATATACATTAGAAATGCCAAAACGCTTTTCGTCGAAACGCCAATCCATAAGCTGGTACACACCACTTATTCCCTCTGTCACTTTTGAATAACAGAATTCAGACTAATTGATTGAAAACGTGGCGTTATACCTGTTTGTTATTAATTTATGGCGTTTTCTCGTTTTTGGACTGATGCTTAAGAAAACTGTTTTTGTATTCTTTCCTCTCATGTCTAATTAAATCATTGATTTATGAATTAATAACTCTCCAAGTTCGACAGGAGTCGAGAATCTTAATATAAGGCTCGTTTTGTTTATTAAGTAAATATTTGGGCGATTCTTAATTTTATTAACTCCACTCTGTGTATGACACGGCTGATGCAATATACTTCGACACAATATTGTTGGAAAATATTTTGATAATGTTAAAACTTGGAATTATTTTCCATATACATATACTCTCTTAGTAGCAATTATATATGTAAATTATAACTTGTTTTACATTTCTCTACTCTCTTCAATGTAAATGTTTTATAGTATTTCGCCTACAGTTATGTAGGTATGAATTTCATTACAACAGACCATACCTCTTACATAAGATCATACTACAACACAATGCTAGTATTTTATAATAGGGTAAATTTCCACTAGGCGAACGGAACGCTTCTCCGTTTTGTCTCTTTTTCTCTTTGAGCATTTTTCAACGTTATTCAAAAAAAAATATACTCAGTGCGCCTTTGTGTTGTTTCTATATACCTTATTATTACATTAAATTGTGAGTTAGTGCAATGATGAAGGCATACCTATATCTAATCTAATTTTTTTCTTGAATAATATTTTTGTTGTAGACTCCCTAACACGAGCTATAAAACATTTTCGTTGTAATGCATTTCATAAATATACATTCTCACTTTATTTACTACCCTGCTCCATCTTATTACTGCGTATTAGAAAGTCGTCCATCATCTGTTACTTCACACAAATTTACCACTCTCTCCTTATTCAAAAATATTGCGAACACATAACGTATAATGTATGATTTTTTTTGGTAAAACACTCTTTTAAAATACAATACATTTTTTGTTACATTTACTTGCGTGAGAGCAAGAATTAACTCTCCACTATGAATGTTAATTATGCCGATTGTGAAGGAAACTTTTTCACAATTGCCTTGTTAATAAGGTGCTTACTCGGTAGACTAAATTAACTTTACAGAAAAAAAATCCATCGATCAGTTTAAAGCATTCATGAAATTGTTCAGTTTATTCATCAATTCACTATATAATAATATAAATTGACATAATACATAGATACCCGCCTCGTGCTTCAGTTTTCTATTCAAACTACCTATATTATTACATTAATAATAACTCTATTGAAATTCGTAATTTAGAAAAAACGACACACATTTTCCAACACATACATATGCGCATCAATTCGCATCCATTTCCATTGTGTAACAGCTTGCATAAAACACGACGCTTATTCATTTATACGTGTAACAATATATTGTGTTACAAATTAAGTTATTTAAATCAGTAATTTCGCTATTAGTAATCATATCACAATTGTAATACCACGAACGCCGGACATTATTACCAATTACAAATATAATCGAACTAATACTCAATTCGACGTATACATATATTCCATACAGAAAATGTAATTGATATTGCATTGAACGAAATTAAATCGGAATTAATTAATTGCAATTTTGGTGGCATGAAAAACCCACTGAAATCTTTCTTGTATGTGTGTGTTATAATCATGCAAATTGTATTTTTTAACATGTAGAACGCGAAAAAGACAAAGAAATGAGAAAGCCTACATTTGTATGTTTGTTCAATAAAACTGGCTATTTATACAGTAGCTTGATTTCTTAGTGAGTACTACTCTAGCGCCTATTCATAAAAAAAATCGCCTTTGACATTAACAACATCTTTATTATATTAAAGTGTTAATGGTTTCCGGCACGCCATCGTTTTGCTTTTGTTAAATGATCATTAACTTTATGTAAAAGTGGAATAGGCTACACAATAGAATACCAAATTACCCTTTCACAAATAATTCTCTGAAAAAAATCTTTAATTATAGATTTGGCGGCTTATGAATTATCACTTCAACACAAGTTTTTCACCTCCCTGTGAGGCCGGATGGACCACTTTATCCAAAAATTTTCTGCCCATTCATTATGGATACGTAAAGTACCTAAGGTATACGATTTCCGAAAGAGTGTAAAGAGAATTGAAAACACACCAACAAAACGAAAAATTCACTTTTGCATAAAAGAGAACCGTATTTCCTTTGAGAAGTTTAAGTTAGTACTTAATGGGAAGTCTATAAGAGTTTGTGTGTGTGTGTTGTTTTATTTTGATCCCTCAAAGGCGAACCCTTTCTCTCTTTTTCAACAGAAACTATTCTTCCGATGTTTTTTTAATACCACTGACTTTATCAAATTTCCCATCTGCTGTTGCTCTGATCCCTTTTAATGCTCGAAGAAAACCGCTACTAATTCCACCTTAAATTCATTATCTCCTTGTTGACACATGTCCCTGTTTTTCAAGTGTCCTCCCCATTCCCTGTCATATCTCAACCACTTTTCAACTACTGTTGGAAAACTCGTCGACGAACGATTTGAATTGTTTTTCCCATCAGTGGAAAAAGTTTCATATAAAATCGCCATTATCCGATGATAAATGCCGTGATAAGCGCACACAAATATTTCCCCCGTGTGTAGGGGTGGAAAGTTGACCATTTTCCACACACACACACAGCCAACATTCTGTGGCGTCTCTATATGTATTTCAATTATTCCAGATTAGAAAGCATGATACGCAAAAGTGCCGAATAGCTAAAACAACTTACAAGTGGAAATTACAAGGAAGTTTGCCAAGAATTCAGCTAAAGCAAGCCACTCCGTAAATTTACTAATATTATTATTTAATAAAACTTCTAACACAGTTATATGTACACTATATGTATAGATGGGGAAGAGCGGGCCCCGAAAACTCGAATTCTTCCTCTTGAATTGTGTTGTGTGTGCGAAGATTGCGAAAACATTTCCCATCCCGTTGCTGTTCCCAAAAAACTTTTCACTAATAATATTTTATGTGCGAGACATTTCTAATGATGAAAAAAATCTCTAGGAGAATATAAGTCGGAAAGTGGCGGCGCTTTTGCAGCGTTTGAAAAGTCAATGAGCCTTACTTGTGGCCGCCAAAGTAACTCAAAGCCTCAACAAAAAGAAAAAAAACTATTCATGCATCTATATGGAGGTAAGTTTAAAGGCCTATCGATTTTTGATGTTATAAGTGTCTTGTGGGAGAACGAATTAAAACACAATGAATAATAATGCAAAAATAAAAAATTTAAATAGTTATAAAAACGTTAACTTCCTAAAAAACACAGTGTTGTCATCACGAGTCTGATTCCGCAATAAATATCAGTGCTAACGATGTAATTTGGATGAAAAACGATGTTCCTTAGGTTCCCCATTACGTAACTGGGTTTAAGGGAGACGTATAAAGAAAAATGTTATCTATTAACTGCAACTTACATATTTAATATTTGAGAAATATGCTAGGCTCACAGTTTATTACGGCAAGGCGACATTTGTTTTCATTATGGACCTGGATTTTCTCAAAAAAAAAAGAACATTTCTAGGAAAAGAGCGGATTTTATAGGTATTTTTGTGCAGCACTTTTTATTGATCTATTAAAATAATAATTCGTCGAGTGTCTATGTTTTGCCATCTTATATTAATGTTAGCACTTTCACCAAGTGCGTACTTGACATAATAAATTATTTCCCCGTATATACATTTACAAAGTAACAATACAATGAGCCCAAATCATATTTCCCCTCGGTATATACAAGCCCATTAATAAAACACTTTCTTATTGCTCGAACGAAATCGATAAAATAATTAATGAGATTATGAATTATTTGTGTACCGTTAAAATTTCCAAATTGTACTAATTTGTTAAAGCTCCAAATCCCTTTTGTAGTAAATATGTATTATTAAAATGTTTTTTAGAAGTACACACGCAAATACGACAACATAGTTTGAAGAAAAATCAAACCCCACATTAAACAACCGAAGGAAAACACAATCATGTACATTATACGGATATTTTGATACAATTTCGTCACATTGTGAACCTCTTTGCATTATAAATAAGGTGGGGGGTGGTTTTGAAGGGGCACAGTGAGTGCTTGTTGTGATTTTCTGTTATGCACCCTAATAATGTATATTATATTAGCATGGAGCTAATGAGTAGGGTGTTAGATGGGATTTTTCGGGGGGAAGAGAGTAATAATGTAATTTATACACACAGAATGTAATGAGATCCAATATACGGGATGTTACGGTTTCCTTTGAGCTTCCTATCCACAAGGTGGGCGAATGCGGTGACGAGATGGTTTATTTTTTCAATCATTTTGTAGTTTCCCGTCCATAAATAGGTGACGGACGATTTGTGAAAGCGTTTAATTAAGCAATCACAGTGGCTTAATTCGAAGGTCCCTTTTGGTGAACGCACACACAGTTTAAGTTCGACAGCTGACAGAAACATTAGAGCACCCATAATTTGCCATACCATATTATTAATTAACAAGTGGATATTCATTAAGCCGTAATTCATACAATAACGGTTGGCCGAACGGGCAAAAACTCGCCCTAGTGCTGAGAGGGTGTGGAGAGTGGAAAAAATGATGCTTTCACGTATATTACATAATCCCATCAAAAATAATATACTGCTAGTAGAAGTTAGCGCACACAAATCAGACTCGCATTTGGCTGTTAAAAATTTTTCCTATTTTCGGTTTCGCGGTTGACGATAATTTCGTATGACATTCAATTTCTGGAGATCATTTTCGGTGCACATTTCAAGACATTTTATTAAAATATGACACGCATATAGAAGATTTTTGTCTTTCCCTGCTTGTGTTTCTTTGCTAAGGCTTGTCAGTTGAGTCTGATTTAAAATGACAGGGAAATTTATATAAAGTTTAGTTTTTCACCAGCAACTTGCACCCACCTCCCCGTATTCTCTGTCTACTTTCTCTTGATTGATACGAACGGCGGAAATAACATCAATTTGCAAAACCGAGAAATCGAACAAAGTTTAATTTATTTTTTATAGTTATTACACAATAATTTTTTAATGATTGATGGGGGATTAATTATGTTTTGGAATAAGTTGAACAACAGTTCATCTTCAAACTGATCCTGTGGGAAAAATGTCAAAATTTTCTGGAAAAACAGAGACAAATTTTTTATATTTTTAAAGTAAAACTTGCACAAACCGAACGGTTAATTGGGCAAACTTTCCTTAGTTTCATTTTTTTGCGGGCCAATATTATTTCCGACTTTTGGGGCTAATTAAAAGTTGTCGCTTTTTAAATAAAAGTTCAACACAAACACCAGGATTCGCTTCACTAAATCAAGAGAAAATACAAAGGGCAGAGAGGTGGAATCGACCCATCATCCAAAACTCAGGGTCGAATGGGCCTGTGGGCTATTTTATGTTTCGGTGAAATCAAGATTTAGGCCAAAGTGTACCAGGTGATAAGCTCACCCGGATCACAAAGAGCTTTCCCTAACTAGATATTCGTGGAAAAAGTCAATGTCTGATAACGGTTAAAGTTTTAGTGAATCGTTTTAGGAAATGCCATTCAATTAAATTGCAATTGTGGACATTCGATCGTTTATTCTTTTAATTAACTTCCTTTCCGAAACTCTTTTACACACTAAAAATTGATAATTTGTTTAATTTCTCGATTATATTTTCTATTGTCGCTAGCGGAAAGGAGAACAAATGGAAGCACACACAAGTGATGAACAATTCTTTACGAACAAATCAATAAAAGTTCAATATTGACATAAAATCTATTATAACTTTGTATATGTATTTGTCGCTGCATTCAATACAGATAGTTGTCACAAAAGTTCTATTCCTTTTCGTATTTATTATGGTTATTTACATTACATAATAATTCTGAATAGCAGTCTGGAACAGAAAGAATTAATAATTCAACTCTTTTGTAGGTACATAAAACTAGGAAATCTCTGCGCTTAACACAAGTTTAGCTCCAAATCTAGGATATTAGAATTTTGAATGATTTAATAATGGATTGAATAATTATTTATACCAACTTCCTTAAGTGACCTTATAAATGAATTATACATAGAATAGTGAAACTGTAAGCATATTAAATAACACAGTTCACCCTCTTGATGAAAGTTTTCTAGGAATTTATACACGACTTGAACATTAGTTTGTAATTAATTATTTTGATTTATTGGTTCAACTGTCGGAAATTAATCATAATTAGAAATCCTATAGAAATTTCAACAAAAACCATAAATTAACTGAAATTTAACAAACAATTTACTTGGAGCTCAAGAATATTAACAAAACACTCTGAAACATCAACTTGGAGAAACGAAAATTTGGTTAGCCGTGCACACACTAAGTAATCTATTTCTTCATACAGAAACGATTGATGCACTAAAAGGATAATGGAGTTTGATTGTGAATACAGCAGTAAGGGCTAGCCACAATCCACTGTATAACACGTAAAGTACACATGCACCATTATGGCAACGAATTCCGTAATTAAATTCTATCAGTCGAAAGAAACATTGCCTTGGTTAGGAGGCTCCATTAGAGTGGATTGCTTAAATGAGGAACGTATTTAAACCGTTTTTTTTTCAATGGTACTTTGGGACGAGGTTGTTTTACAAGCCCTCGTTCTCCTATCATATAAATACTTAATCTAATGTCCTTTAACTTGGAATTCCAAATACATAAACTACCTACTTGTACTTGTGCATAAATAAAGAACTTTGTAAAAGTTAAATTTTATGTAAATAAGTTCACTTGATCTTCTCTTACCCCGCACTTGAAGACACACATACACGTATACCCACGGAGCATCACACAGAGAGAGAGACGTGAATGGAACGGGTTATGATTTTAAAGTGCCTTTCTACTTAAAATTTGAATAATTGTTAAACGGTTGCGTGAAATTCAAGTCGGGTCACTAGGGATTACTTTAACTCTTTGCCAAAAATATACATTTAAAACAACAGTTAAGTTCACTTTGTTTGTAATTTAATAGTAAACATTTCAATAAAAGCTTTAGCGAATTCAGACTGTCAGCAAAGAAAATTACTGCATACACAATCCATTAATAATTCCATGAAAGCATATGTTTACATTAGTAATATATCAAAATTCAATAAAGCGCGTGTTTCGATCAATCGCATTATGCTCTGTATTCACAATAATCCCACCTATATATATATTCGAGTTGATTTTTTATTTATATCCATGGAAGAATATATCAACGATAAAAATTTGAAATTATTTTTATTAAAAAGCCTCACACGATTTTTTTTCCTCGTCGAACAAAACCGGATATTGAAAAGTGCAAAGTCATTTGAATTCTGTTTGCATCGTAGCCAAAAATCGCTCTGATGGAAAAATCATAGATATATTCCCAAAAAAAAAACTAGATGCTATATACTAAATCAGATAAGGAATGATTTACGCGCCAAGGAAAAAATGTTACAACTTTATTAGCACTTTTTCAAATTAAAAATCGAATTTATCCTCTGAGCGCTCCCCACACGAATTTAGAGAGACAAATTGAAGGGCGATATTTGACAGGGTGTTGTGTGTGCCGGATCGAAGTGCCATTAGAACAAGGACGGGCAATTCAAGTGACAAATTTCGTTTATCTTCCAGCAGTGAGATTGTCGGTGGCTTTAATTGCAAATGTATATCAGTTATCTTTGTGTAAAGTCGGATAAAATAGTTTTGGTAGCTTGCCATATAAATCCCAATGTCACTATATATACAACGAATGTCCCTCTTTACGAAGAGATGCCCAAAAAGAGCCTCCATACAGTGTTAAACGTATAGCCTGTTGAGCGTACCCACTCCACCCCGAAAACGGCCTGCGGCACTATTATACATTTGTGAGAGATGAAACTTTGCCGCTTTCTGTCAAAACTTCATCTACAAACTCCTATTCGAAATATTTTCAGAAAGACCTGTTTCAAAAAAATGATTATATGGAAATTTAGAAATTGTTTTGTTAGATCAAACGTCGTTGTTTGTTCTGACATATCAGCTTTAGCCACTTAAAAAACCACTATTTCTATTATTGCATCGTTGTCTTCGACCGCGCTTTATCCACATTTCCCAAACAAGTCCTTAATCCGCACTTCAACGTAAACACATTCATCCATCGATACTTATACCATAGAGCGATGAATTAAACATTTAGCCGTCGCCTTCAATTAAATTAATGCCTCCAAAATCTGTTGTCCAATAAACTGACGGACAACATAATGCGATTGTAAGTTTTTAAAGGACAAGTCGAGGTGATTGCGAGTTAATTAAACAACATGCTATTAATTATTTCTCAAAAGTAATTAAAAGTGCAGCAGGAGTACAACATATGGGCACTTGAAAAGAAATACACAAACTTTATATTCTCTGGCGGAGACAGTTAATTAAGACACCTTTATAAATGAATTATTAACGAATGGACTTATTTTTTGCTTTCCAACTACTTAATGATTTAACTAATGTCTGATCTGATTCCGATAAGATGAAACAATTCCCTACTACAATGAAGTTGAAAGCAAAAAAAGTTTTCATCGTAAGAACGGGTCGGGCGAGAAGAACAAAGTGCGCAGAGAAACAAAGAGGAAAAAGTGTTTTCAACGCAATAAATACCGAGTTACTTAAAGCAAGCACCCAGTTTTCTTTTAAACAAGATCTTTGTGAGTGGTGTGTACCAGAAGTTGTGTTTTCTTTTTCCTAGCGGACTCATTTGCGGAGAGACCTTCTTTCTGAGTCTTTGTAGACATGTTTTCACTTGTGTGTGAATGTCTGATGTTTTTTAACAGGAAGTGGGGTCATTTCATCTGAAAAACGTCAACGTCTTCCGCATACAAATCAGATGTGGCAGCTACTCCTGACCAGCACAAGAAGTGAATTTTTTCCCCCGAAAATTTATGATATGTGTTTTAAGAAAGTCGTTGTGATCCACTTAAGGTTCCATTTAATATTCAAAGTGCGTATCCCGTATATAAGGAAGTTGGCCCAGTGGAAAACTTGGAAAGTCTACAGTTATTTTCGTTGCACAGGGGGCACCCTATATAGGGGCGCTTTCGTCCTGGTGGCGGATAATTCGCCCCTATAGATTATATTGTGTGCTATTAGCGAATAGTCTTCAACTCTGCCATTGTGATCACGATTGCTCAAAGTAATTATCTCGATTAGTTTCCAACTGACGTTTTACCGTATTGCCGTAGCCCCCTCAACACACGCCGGGGGGTCACGAACGTATTTAATACAGTTAATGCTATTTCAGTTGGGAGAAAAATGTTCCGACTTGTATTAACGATTCGATTCTTTTATGTGTGCTCGATTTTTAAATTATAGGCAATTTGTATCGAGACAAAATGTCGATTTATAAAACAGAGAACAAATCTTAAATTTTAACTATTAATTCACTAATGGCTATTGATTCTCCGTGTGGATCTGTTCCTTTCTACATGCAAATTGAAATCAACTTTTTACTATATTTAAAAAGTGGACATTTCAATTAACGTAATAATTAGGAGGGATGAGGTGATTTGTTTTTGTGCCAATATACAGTTTTTTGGCATCCACAGTCCGGATGAACATTTATTTCTGCCAATAAAAGCGGGACAATTAAAACAAGTCATTATATCATCAGTAATAAAGCGAATAATAAAAAAGCTACAATCATTGATTTTTTGTTCTGACGCTTTAACGATCTTCCATGGAAAAGAATTTTACCAACTATTTGTGGAATGTAAACCTCGATTATCAAATTGAAATTAATACATTTAGACGAATTAACAAGCAGGTTTTAAGCACAACCCCAAAAATTTGCCCAATTATTTTTCTACAAAGTTTCAATATAGATATAGACGAATTTAAACAGATGCGAAAAAACGGTTGCTGATTCCAGTATTTACATGCTCCTGAACGATTCAGTTCCCATTTATTGGTCGTGTGAAATCAAATCAAGCGTATACCACTAGCTGCCACTGGCTGCAGAGCGGGTCGTGTGGCCACTACATAGCAGTTTAAATTACTTAGCTCCGGTAAGCCTAGTAAGCACATTAAAGGTACCACAGTAAGCTTTTTAAACCCTTATTTGAACATCTATCTCTTCTAATCTAGTATACTTTGTTAGCGCGGTATTGACTTAAATTAAAGTCCTCGCATCTGTGCGGATTTAGTTCTGTTTGTTATTAAAGAAGCACCGCACTGTATGTTCTCTCCACTTGGTAGCATATGTGTGGAAAATCATTTTGGATATTACATGTGCAGTATAAAGTCCTAGTTTGCATTTACAAGAACGAGGAGGGAATAATCCCGTTTAATTGCTTATTAAAAAAAATTCTTAAACGACACAACTTTTAACTAGTTATTTTGAACCGATGAGCGGAACTTTGTTGGGTCCCTCCCAAAAACTTTGCAAGTTCTTCACTTGTGCATGCATCCCAAAAAGGGCTTTACATTTCCTTGGAACTTTTTTATTAGTTCGCTTCTAACTAACCAACAAACACATTCGACATTCTCAATACTAGAACCTCACCTCCTCTCTCTTCTTTTAACATCTTGTTTAGCGAGAACATTTGAAAAGATTGTGCCCTCCTTCCCATTCCAGTATTTCCTACAGGTGGCATATTGATTTTTATTAGGCGGCTGTCCTACGAATATTTTCTGTGCGTTGTGTACCTTGCCACTAAATTTATATTGAAATTTGTGCAGCCACCACTACAGTCCTCCCTCTATATTACAAGGTAGACTCCGAGAGTAGCTTCGGTTTTTCCTTTATTTTATCTGAATTTGATAAAAAAATATATGGGAAATTTATGCCAATCGCATCTTTCACATGGATTACCCAACGCTCTTTTGTAACGTGTTATAGAAAGTAAAGCAAGGATTTTGAAGGTATTTTTTTAAAATTCTCTTCGGATCAGCAAGTTGTTCATAAAAATTGATGTATTGTCTGCCATCAAAATAAGTAACACTAATTCAAAATTTTTTGTCTAGCACAAATTTCAATTTCGCTACGCTCAAATGCCGTATATTGAAAATAAAATTGCTTGTATATACAAAATGGATGTAGAATAACGTTATAGTCACGGTATACATGCAATACATGGGTCATAAATATAAATTTATAGCGAGGTGGTGCATATTTAAAAGAACTTTTTTTGAGTTACGATTTCACTGTGAGCAAAATAACTGTATAATTTCAACTATACCATAAATTACAATTTACTGTCCTGTATACCATCAGATCATTTAAATGATTTCAATTCGAGCCCGAAAAAAATTTGTTCTACTCCCAGTTCAATTACTCCTATGACACTAAAACTGTTTCCAGCTAATCGCGAACAACTTTAAAAAATTTACATAATTCCAACGTTATTAAGTAAATAAAATCAAAATGAAAACTCAACATGTAAATGCATTTAATTTACGCTTGAAAACACGATTAAAATTTATAATCACCACAACAGTTCTCATTTATACAATTGCAAATTTTTTTGCAAAACGGAATTCAACAATGTAGTTATTGTTACCAGATCAACATAATTACTAGATGCTTTCCACCCCTCAAACTACATTAAATTGTATATGTGAAATTTGATCCAAAATGCACCGATAACAATGTGTTAATTCTTCGTAAGCTGAAAACCATCCTCAACTCATTGATAGAATCAAATCCTGGTTGATAAACGAGCCCCCAAAAACACTAAAGGAGATAACGGAAGAAAGCGATAAATTCTAAGGTGCTACTTACCACAATAACACAGCAATGCGCATTTTAAACCCTTCCGCAAACCAGAAAAGAACCAAGTGGGCCCATTTGACTGCAAAACTGTGGAAGAGACAAAGTTGACTATCTAAACGCGTTCGAACATGTTTACCCCGACTGGGTCAGTGATTTAAAATCAAATCAGCAGAGGAGGCAAGTTATAAGAGCAGAGCAAGTCTATTTGGCTTGTCCTGCTCGCAGGAAGACCGCAGCAGAACTAAATTTCTGCCTGCCTGAGAACTCCTGTAAGAGATCCTTGCTATTGACTGCCACCACCCCCATTTGGCCGTGCGCCTGCCACGCCACTGTGGCGGAAGTGCGAACTGCCTCTCTTGCTCCTCTCTCGCACTCGCCCCCCTTTATGGGTCATCTCCGACTCTACGGATGCTAGTTTTATGACGCATCTGTTTAACCAAACCACTCAAACCAAGTATACCCTTTATAACGTACTATATAATACTAACTTCTAGTCTGTGTTTTATGTTGGCCGCTTTTAATTGTTTATTTCCACCCATACAGATTTATCTAATATGTAAAGTTAATTTAATGCGATTTGATTAATGGAACGTGGCGCAATGCTTTCATTATTAACATCTCGACAAATTCTCTCGCAGCACTCACACCATTCGCGCCTAATAGTTGTGAGCGATTGTGTCGAGGTGCCAGGATAAAGTTTTGCAATACGCCTAAAAATTGATTGCCAGTTTCAAGGCACCCGGAATTGACACGGAACGGATGTTGATTTACATATCTGAAGAGGCAACATTCGCTATATTGTAATACCTCCATTTAATAAGAAACTCGAATTATAACTTTGCAACAATTTATAATCGACCTATTCTGAAAAACTTCTCCAAACTGTTTTGAATGGGGACAGGAAATGAAGGAAAACGGTAGATTAATACGACATGATTTGCAACGTATGTTTATCGGAAATAGTAATCAAAACAGAGTCGTAAATACTGTCGGCTTGGTAATTAATTGTCCCACCGGGGGTTCCCCAAGGTGGTCCAGGATTCCCTCCAGCAATTTTTTTGCTTTCTTACTTCTTTTTGGTCAGTTTGTGGTTTTTTCGAGTGATGCAATCGTTGCACACAGGACTGGGTGGTGAGCACGTGGAATTCGGGTGTGTCGGGATCGCTTTTCTAAAAAGGACTTCCTAAAGCAGCACCAGCAGACAGAAGAGTCTGCGCACCAAATCTATCAACATGATAACATATAGTCGAAACAACCATCCCTTTCATGTAACAGACGGTTACTGTCACGGAAAGGATAAATCACAAATAAACGACTTTTTATACCCTTACAACGGGGGGTTCAGGGATGGGTTCAATTCACGTCTCGCGTGTTTCTTATATTCGAATGTCTTGTCTTTAGTTTAAATATAATCATGTAGCGAGGAATACGGTGGGATGGTGGGGTGTCCCAGTACAATGAAATCCTATCCCCCCGTTGTATGTTTGCCCGTTTAACTAGAAACTCGTAGCTTTTTGATCGTCGTCGAGTTTTATTTATCGAAAATACGAAAATTTTAGTGGAATAATTAGTGAACAATAGAAAACTGTTGTATCTCTCGCTGCATATTGCTGTTTTATATTATTCCATCTGTTCTTTGACGTGTTAAGCACACAAATATGCATGTATATGGTTTACGATCATTAATCGTCTTGTTGTATATCCGAGCCGGGCTGTAATGACTCTGGTTTAACGATCTTTTTTCTTTTAATAGCAAAACTTTCACAAACATAATATTTTATTTTTATATTAAATATTCCCACTGTTTTCCATTTTTTTAACTCGTATAACCAGTAGACAAATTTAAACACACGAAAAATATAAAAGATTCCAATTCTTGGCAGGTAAATTATTGCCAAACAACAACTTGGAAAAGTTTTATATAAATTTTCTCTTTGTGTTTCGTTGGTTGTTTTTCCGAAGTGAGTTAGTTATGTGGGGAAATTAATTTATTCCGAAAAAGAACACGGTGACATAAAAAGTAATATAAGAAGTTGATATTCGAATGGCAACACTGACATCTTCCCGATAACCGCAACAACATATCGAACATCTTCCAGTGAAATTAATTTACATGGAAATTGATCAAAGTTCGTGGGGGTAACGTTGGAATTCTTCTTCCACTTGTACGCGATGATGAGTGTCTAAAGAAAATTTAAAGTAAATTGAAATAACCAGAAAGCATCTGAAGCTGAAAACCCAACTTATTTCTTAAATCTAGTTTGTTTACATCCTCTTTGATATACGTGACACAAATACGACATGAACGGGACCATTTTCTGCTCACTCCTCACATCTATATGTCAGAAACAAAGTAAAGAGACAATGACGGAGCGCAGTTTCGCGAAGAGAATCTTTTTTTAATCATTCCAACTGTTATTTGTGCATTTGTGTGATGCCAGTGTCAAATTAACGAAAAAATTCACACATACACCGAACGACAGAGAGAAACAGGAAAAGTGCTGATGGCTTCAAAGGAATTTCTCCTGCCAGTATAAAGAAACAGCCACCAGTGCTGAAAATTGATAAGCATAGTTGCTCAAAAAGCGCGCTGTTTTAATCTAAGAACAGAGGAGGAAAGAGTACAATAATAAAATTCCCTCATGTTTGAAGCGCAAGAAAATTGCAACTTCTGATCAATTATTTAATTTTGCGCGCTTTGAGACGGTTTTTTTCCACAGTAGAAGGAAACCGGGAATGCATTTCATCATAATATGCGAATGCAGAAAGGGTGAATTTCAAATTCAACATTTCATAGATTGATCAATAAGACACACCTGCTGCTTTTTTCCCCCACTCGCCCCCTTATTCAGAACACCGAATTTACATGTTTCCAATAATAGTAAATCACATCAGAAGCCATCCGAGATGGTTAGTTCTTGAAGCAATCTTTTTTTTCTCACAGTTAATGCACATTCTAAACAAGGGATGTTATCAATTCGCCCCGAAAAAGCTGGCAATTTCTTGCACGTCTGAAAAATTAAGTAATATATTTTTACGACAGCTCCACACATCATATAAAACGTGTGTTGCCCCCTTGGAGACAGGCGGCCATCAAACTTGATGAATATTTCGTAAATTTAACGATACAAAAGTCAATAATTCAAAATATTTCCCAGTAGAATTGTCCTAATATTTTTTTTCTATCAACAAATCCACTCTCTATTATGATTTATATATGAGTGTAATAAAAGTTATTAATCATGATTACCAGCTGTACCATTATGGCTTAATGAAAGAGAGAATATGGCATAGTGAGCGTTCACCCCTTATATGCATTCACAAATTGGAATTATGAAACATTTCTCATCGAATTTAATAAATGGCACCCAAGAGAAAAATGCAATTTACCGTTCAACTTAGGATTCGACTGGTTTTTTTAATTAATAAATCGCTTTGAATTCGTGTGTACGTGTGAAATTTAGTCTCTATTCCACACAACCATCAGCCATTCGTGTTCATTCAACAATAAATGAAAGTATAGAGATTTGGCAAACAACACTTTGGGGAAATAAGATTCTTATATATTAAAAGGTCCCTCTAATCTGGCGAAAAAATCTCGGCTCGTACGTGCCTTCTAGTTGATCATTTCGCTCTATTATTAAATTATGTTTATTTAAAGATTTCGTGGATGCGAGTGTGTGGAGAAATGTAAGTTTGTTTTCAATTTGGAAGAGGAAAAATGCACAAAACAACACAGAAAAAAACGTAATGCAATACTTGAAGGAATATAGTGAGCAAAAACGATATTTAGCTCTCAAGTTGGCACATAAATTTCAAGTTTAAAAGTGCTAACTTGCTTGTTTGTCGCAAAATGTACTTTCAGCCATTAGCAAATACATAAAACCATCGTCCCGCTTTGTTCCTCCTTTATTTTCTTTAATTCCTGCACTTAATCACTTTAGAATATGTATTTCCTGATATTATTTATCGCTTGTTTACTTTATTAAACAAACTTACCTCTCACACTGGCTGTACTCTTCATAGAAAGTTGAATTTAAATTTTCCGAGAGGGAAAAACACGTCCTCTCGTCCACAAATCGTACAATATAAATCCAAGCGATTTTCATAAGATCCCCGATCTAACTTACTTAGCCGTCGTACGGGGGAAACCCAGTCTAACTTCCTAAATCCTTATACACCTTAGAGTGCCGATAATAAAATCACGATCTGAAGATGAGGTGGTGAGAGAATTACCATAGACAGGAAGTTTCCACCTTTAATCGACTGGAAGTTATCAACAATTCCATTTATTTTGCACTTTTTTCCCAGCCACTATTTACATACAAAAGAAGAGAAGAGGGCTTATAGGCAAGCCACAAACTTTGAATCTCGTTCGCAAATCTCTCACATACTGTCTTAGGAAGAAGAATTAACCTTATTTTATATCAAAAGAAAATAAAAAAATAACATTGTCCTCTCAGGGCTGTCCATCATCCAGACAGTTTAAAAATCGAAAATCCTCTATTAAACCACATGCAAAACGCGCATTTAACGATCCAATAATTTTTTTCTGTTATTCTAATTTAAATTTATTAGTATGCACAGTTAGTTTTTAGAGCCCTTTTTCCCTTGACGAGAACCAATCTTCTATTATGTCCTCCATACACATATACATAATAAGAATCGGGCGGAGACCCATTAAAATGTCATTTTAGTAAAACACGCAATCCCTCCACAGTCTATTCTAATTCGTAATCAATTACAATGTTGGGGTGGAAGAAAGGCGAATCTGCCGCAATAAAACGTTAACTGGTATAGACAATCGAGAAAGTGCGCTTCACAATTAAGCAAAACTATGAGACTCGTGAAATCCTGCGACAAGGGAATCCAATAAATCAAAAAGATAAATCCGAAATGGATCGACAGTGCGAAACTGTGCACAGGCATTTCATGTCACAAGGGCTTCTCTGGTGCATAAAGATTAAAGCGGTTTGCCAGCATGTGTCAGGACGAAATGTGATGTCGCTTAAACGGTTTTAAGGTAATTCACATTAGCAATGAAATAAACTTGAGAAAATAAGCACACACATTCACAACCGTTTCTATTATGCAGGGAGAAAGTCGTAAGTAGTTGAAGATAAGGGATTTTACAAAATCCAAAACACTACACTCGAAAACACGAAACAATTCGACTATGTAATCAAGTGCTGAGATTAAATTTGTAAATGAACTGCTCGAGTGAAGAAGTTAAAAAAAAGAAAAATTGCAAGATTTATTTAATAAAGTGGTTTGTAGGTACCTTTTCTTTTAAGAACTTTCTGTTTATCATATTTTCGGCATATAAAAGCGACAAAGATAGATTTCTTGATTGTCAAAGAATCTTCCATCTCTTCGCATTTTTCCCCTGTTCCGTTGAGCTCTTGATGAACTTTGATAACATGATAAGGTTCCTAAAAAGGAATACCTTTCTTTGAACATATTATAATTACGTCAGGACAGAATTAAATGTTTATGGGCCTATCCGGGGATCGTTCATACATGACTGATTCAACGGAGCACAAAAGTCTAGTGATAAATTTTTTCTTCCTTTTTAGTTCCATAATAATGCAAAAATAACTTTTTTAATATAAAGACGTGTTAAGTAAAAAATAAATAATAAAGCCAAATGATTTATTTAAGTTATCTTAATGTCTTTTAAACGCTCTTTGACAATTTTCAGTTTTAGAACATTATAAATTTGAAATCAACTGTGATCAATTCTTATGATAATGAAGAAAAACTTCTCAAAGAATCTAAAGGCGATGTGTTAATTATTTTGACGTAGCCTCAAGGTCTAAAAGCATTTCCACGTTATCTTTATATTATTAATAAATTAATTAAGCTAACAACAATATCTTTTATCCATAATGAAATTGATGGAAATTTTTTCGAAACTTGCCACTTTTCTCAATACGATTAAACAGTTAGTTAATTAAACCAGTGGCGGTGCATGTGTAAAAAAGCAAATATAAGCAGTAATTAATCAGTTTTAGTAATATCCAATTAAATTTGCAGTTGAAAAAGTGCAAGCCTTTTTATACACATCATTCACAGAGAGATCCAGTTTGTGGGTGGATGGGGGATTCCGGACTCGAATATGCAATTAATCTTTATGAAAATTTGCGTATTATCAACACACCATGTAGATAGAAGCTATTTAAATTTGCAGAATGTGTAACCACTTAAAACTTAATTAAGAACTTTATGGTGAATGTTTATAATATAATATAGAATATAAAGTACAACTATAAATTATATTCTGGTGAATTGTTGGAGATTAGCCATCGTATACAGAGACGGGAATGTTTAATTTTCTTTGTTAAAAGAGCTGGGTGGATTCTTTTCTAAATATTCAGAGGGATCTAGAAATTGTACAGATACAAATTTATAATTTATTGCAAGATTATGCGTTGAATTATTTATAGATCGAGCCCGGTTGATAGTATGCAGTTCCACTGCCCTCAGACAGATGGCAATGTCCATTTACAGCTCACCGCATCGCACTTCATTGTCCAATTGAAGACTACTTTGAGAATGCCGATACAAATTTTTCTCTGCCCTTTTTGACCATCGACATTCCACTTCCTTATGCTAACCCCAAATCAATATTCAGTCGTGCTTATACCTTGTACCTTCCGCATTGTTGTATTTCGGATAGTTTGAATGTGAAACGAGGTGATTTTCATGTGCTCCATTCTCTCATAAATAAAGAAACGATGTTTTTCGCATTCTTGTCATTCACTGACGTAAACTAAACATTTCACCGTCATGAATATCGCATACAATACCAGCATACTAAATATGAATAAATGCACAAAATTCAAATATAACAGCCACATTGTGACATGAAATTTTTACTGGCTCGTATTAAAGCGGCGTCAAGATTTTGTTCACTCTTCCAGGTCGATTTTTATCGTTTTATGTGCAGGTTAATTAAGGAGTAACGTACATGTGGTTGTGTAATTTATTGTTTGTTGTCGGTGTGCATATGCGGTCTTCAAAAACGGATATTGTCATCTGACGGTGGCTGAAATAAAGCATGATTTTGTTAATTATTGAATGGTTTCCGCGAGTCGGTATGAGTTGACAATAATGTTAGCTCTGCTAACAAACAAGTAGGTATTGGTGTACCAGTGAAACGGAATCGGACGTTTATTTAATAGTTGAACAGCTTTCAGGAAAATGACTCTTTACATGAAACATGCAATTAAATGTTTCAGCACTTTTTGCTCAAACACAACAAGTGAACAGCAATTAATTTCCATTCTAATGTATATTCTATAAATAATTCATAAAATTCTCAACTTTCCCTTTTTCAGTATGCAAAAATACAATGTAAAAACTGTTTTATGGAATAGAGAGTTTAAAATTAAACAATCCGCATTGGTAATAGGCGAAGGGGTATTAGAAGAGGAAGCGAGAGAGAAAATGAGTGCCTTTATAGACCACTTATTGGATCATTTTGGATAAAGGTCTTTAGCTCCTTTTACAAGTAAAATAAAAGACCCATTTAGGTCAAACCTCAAATTTTCACTAACGATTGTGAAAAGTTAACTCTCTTACGTACATTTCCCTTCAATCTGATTTATTTCATATTATTTTCGGGCATTGCTCTAATAGCCTTTTGTAATTTCGGATTAATTTGCGATGACGGGGCAAACACAATAACAAAACGGTTTTTTGCATTGTTCGGCCTAATATGCTAAGCATTTTTTTTAAATGTGTTCAAACACTGGATTAAAACTAATACCCTATTATTTTCACAACAATATGAAAATATACAATCGGATGAATAAAATTGTTTCGCCTTTCTAGTGTCATATTTATTAATTCGTCTTTTTATTTTGCCCCACTAAATGTATTAACCCATAAATCTTCATTACACAACAATGATATCTACGAGTAAATTCTAATTAGAGAACTCTAATTGTATTCCAGAATGTCTAGAGCCATTATAGAAGGTGACGAGGTTATTTGAATTTCTGTATTATTTCAAATTATGTGCCTTTTTTCACACCCCCCAACAATACTTTCTGGCCTTATGAATAATTAGCCCTGAATTCAAGGTGTTATAAACACTCTAATCTATTTTCATTATTTTAAATACAATATAGTGTTAGGCTTGCAAATTGGGTGGATTAAAGTTAATGGGGGAAACTTTATTTTCTCTAATTACGCCTGTCAAAGAACATTCTTTTTCAAGTGGAAGAAAAAATATCAAACTATAATACACTCAAAGGTCACACGAATTTCCCTAGATGGCTTCAACGTACACCTCTCTTTCGCTATTTGACTTCATTATTATGTAGGGGCACGTTTACTTGACATAGTTCGAGTAAAGGGGCTCAAAATATTAAAGTAAAGTACGTGGTTTATAATAATACCATATACGTATATAATTCGGTTGACTTTTTGATGGAAAATCTCCTTTTAAACTTGGCTCTGGAAAAAGTTTTCTCGGGGCTATATGTGCGAATTTTGACATTGACACACCTGAATTATGGTGTCTCGCCATAGTTGGATGGGGAGTTGTATATGTGCTCTCCCTGTAGATTTTATGAGTGAAATGTAATGAATTTATGGTGTACTTTACAAGTCTAGTCCAGACACTAAAGAAACTCAAAATATCAATCTAAAGTAAAGTTAACGCTCACTCTCTCGTACTACCAACAAAAGTGAATTTGTTACCTACACACAATGCATCCCGGCTTCATATTTAATTCAAGAGGAATATAAACAGTTTTCAAGCATGAATAAAAATCGGAACAATGTACATACGAATCTATTGTTTAATGTTTATACAATGCACTATATTGCAAAAGAGAGGGTTCTTGGGGGGTGGTCAGGCGAAGAGGCCATGAAAATTTAATGGAAAACATGGTCACAAACCATTCAATAAAATTTAATATTTACGTAAACATATGTAAGTTTATTATTTTGTAGTGTGATGGTAGTAAAAGTAGTGAATCTTGTTGCCAATAAAAGCAACCCTAACCATACAGCAAGGCTGTATTATTGTGTTTCTTTGCTTTTCGTTGATGATGTCTTTTGGGGCCCAACAGTCATAAAACATTTTACGTTCACTCAAAAAACTTTTACAGCTTACATCTAATTTTCTTTTCGCGCATCTCTTACATTTAATAAAATTATATTTGCCACGAACGTTGTGTGTACAGAGAAAATAGCGCCACGTATACGTGAAGGTGCACGGATGGGGCCCGTTTGCCAGTGTGAATGAGAAAAAAACGTAACTAAAGAGAATGGGCGCAAATTTCACCTTAAAAATAACATTAAAGCCATATACCTCCGCCTCATTAATGAGAAATTGGGACAATGAAACAGGTAAATGGCTTTTGCATGTGCGATGTAAACGACGTTCGTAATTTACACTCTAAATAATTGTATTATCAATGGTGTTTTTTCTTTGTACTCATTTTATAAGCCGATTACGATTCAATTATTGATGTGCGGTCGCCTAATAGACTATAAACAATTTACAAAATGAATAATAATTTAATCAAATTTTTCACGGGTCTCTCCAAAATTAATAATAGATGTTGGTAATATTTCCTATCCACTTTCGAAATTCTGACACTTTAGTGTAAACACCGGGATATTTGGGTCGGGCACATCCAATTCCCCACGAAACAATTCCCACTAGTTTTCCATTTGCAACTAATGGACCACCCGAGTCACCCTTATAAAAAATTACTTTAGGAATTTAATATAAATTACTAGACAAATTAGTGTTACTTGACATGCGTCTTTTTCACCAGTCGGATAACCAGCACAAATCATCTTCCTTGTTATTTCATAAGGTGTGTATTTGTAGTATTCTCGACAAATTCTATCCGACACAATTGGAATAGCAACTTTACGTAGAGTATCGGATACGAACCCTCCTTCCTACAGAAAACTTACTTAATTGAGTAATTGCATTTCTTTACCTGTTTTATTTACGAAAGTGTAACCCCAACCGGATACAACGGCTTGTGTTCCATCCTTCAAAACGTCACGCTCCCCTGCTAGGGTCACAGGAAGGGCAGTGCGTTTAAAAACGATATTTGTACACAACTAAAAGATAACATTGTTAAAAATGTCAACAAAAATGTTAACTGACTTCTAACTTGTAAAATTGCTATATCATCATCGTCATCAGTTTCATATGTATCCGGAACGTGAATGCCACAAATTTTCAGGATGTCTCCACCCTTTGTACAGTCCGCACTGCCTACTCTCACCGAAATCTGGGAAACAGGTACCCTAAAATGATAATTCGATATATAGTTTACCTAACACACTTACAAGTCAACTTCTTACTTGTATACGCAATGAGCTGCGGTGATAATGTAATAATAATGAATTATTGACCCACCACAAGTATGTTGGCCGTTTCTTTGGAGAGAGACTTGATAAGGAAAATCGAGGATTCTGGCATCAGATCCACCGACAATCCGTCCATCAAAAGAGGAAACCCCTATTTTAAATAACAAATTAACAAACCGTTTATTTTTCAACAAAAAATGTTATATTTCTCTCTCACCCTGAAGACCAATTAAGCAACTAGCCAAAAACAAAAAGTCCATCAACATTTTTAACTGCACCAACATGAATATTTGATGTTCCCCAAAAAACTAAATTGTTTTCATTTTTATTAGTGCACATAATGTTTATTTAATAAAAGTTTTTAAATATTTGAACATATTATTATGTTTCAAATAACAATAGTTTTTGTTGACGTAAAAAACCGCTCGTGTATCATCAAGATCACCTGTCTAAAAAACACTAACCATCTACCCGAAAAAAATCCCATCCATAATTTTGAAATCAACAACAACAAACACTAAATAAATATTCCCAAAAATGAACTCTAAATAACAAACTCTTTCATGTAAATATTTCTAAACGTGAGTGGATTTTATGGCCATGTGATTATTTGTTTGTACGCAACCCTCACCCCTATTCACACACTGCAGTTAAAACAGAATCGCTGTTAATAATGGAACTACTACAATTGTGCACAGTGAACAAGGGCTGATGATTTTTCCCAATCATATCACCATCCCCCCAGTGACCTAGATTTTTGTAAATTGAAATTTATTAATCTAAAATTGCATATTAATTTAATTAAGTTCAAGTGCCCAAAGCCAAATAGATCACTGCTAATGCTGTTATTGCAACATTTTTCATCGTGGACAATTTATGAATTTTTCATTGTAATCTAATCATGTGTCGACGTTCGCGCTGATAAGATAACCGTGTACAAAACACAAAAGGTTAGTGAAACGCGTTCTAATTAACTAGATATCCACTCTTTATTGATTCTCCTCAAGAGTCTTTTCGACAAAGTCAGCGACAACGGCAAGATTTGTATAGACGCCTGGATACTTAGATCGAGCGCACCCTCTGCCCCAAGATATGATTCCAGCTAATTTTCGATCTGTTATAACGAACGGCCCTCCAGAGTCGCCCTGGCAAGCATCTTTACCGCCTCCCGGCACACCAGCACAAAACATTCTGTCCGAGATTCTGTCTGATACCAGTTCACTTTCAAAATTCTTCTTACACTTTTCATGATCGACGACCATTACTTCTACCGTTTGTAAAGTTAACGATAATTCACCATCTTCCAAAATTGATCCCCAACCAGTAATGACCCCAATTTCGCCTGTTTCCAATGTAGAATTGGATGAAACCACGTCGATAGTCTCTGTATTGTTCGATGTCACCTCTTTCTTTAATTTCAGTAGGCTCACATCATAGTCCAGAGAGATATCATCAAACTGCTTATGAATGAATACTGTTTCAACTTCGACAACTTCCCCATCCCAATTGGTGAATGTGGAACCAGCACGGATACTCAATGCGTTTGTTTTGAATCTTAAATAAAATTGGTAATTAAGGAGTTAAAATTATAAGTTTAATTTTTACGGTTTTGTGCAGTGAGCAGCTGTAATAGCCCAATTTTTGCGTATTAAAGACGCTCCACAGATGAATTGGTCGTTATTATGCAGTGATAGTTGATACGGAAACAAGTTTATTTCTGTTTCTGTACCGCCAACGATTCGCTCTTCTGTGAAGACAGGACTCAGAAGGAGACCTTGAAAATGAACTACTTAATAATTAGCCGGCTAATTTTCTATTGATTTTTACTTACAGAAAAAGAGTATACATAGACTTCGCATGGTACCATGAATGTGGAGCGTAACACTAACTTGGAATAAATATCAATTTACGTGCGGACGTATATGTAAATGAACTGATTAAGTATTATGGTTATTGAAAAACAATAATTACTTTTTAAAGCACGGTCTATTAGAAGTTGATTTATCGTTTTTATTACCGCGATTGTAGAATAAATTGGGGTTGGTCGTGTTAAAAACACTAGAAAGGTGTAAGATTTAAATGATTTTTATTGCATTGCAACTGAAATAAATTGTTGATAGACTGCTACATTAGTGTAAAATCCAGGTTTGTTTGGACCGGCACAACCGTCACCAAATCCAACTAAACCGTATAACATGTTGATCACAAATGGTCCACCAGAATCACCTTAACAGGCGTCCTTTTTGCCAGTTTTAAAACCGGCACAAAATGTTCCATTATTGATTTTTGATCCGAAAGATTGTTCAGATGATTGTTCACATGTTTGTTGATCAAGAACTGGAAGTGCTTCCCATCTCAATTCTGTTGTCATTGCCCCATTAGTTTCAGAAGTAAAACCCCATCCGCTAACAATTCCTTCTTCATTTAGTTCTGGAGATGATTTTGAAAGTTCAATTTTTTTAATGGAAGAACTAAAAGTTAATGTTTTTGATAAAATTAATACTGTGATATTAAATTCATGACGAGTTGGAATATAAGAAGAATGTTGGTGAATTTATTTTAAAGAAATTACTTCACCGCCATAAGTGGAGGTGTTGGAACCTACTCTGACTGTAAGTGTTCTAATCGAATATCTAAAAATCTAAATGTAACGGTTTTTGGTGTTTTTAAAGTACGTGTCATACCCATTGGGCAATGAGCTGCTGTTAAAATTGTCTTTGAAGAAATTATAGCACCACTACACCACGGTTCATATCTCAATAGTAGCAATGCTTGGTTATTCAAAAGTTACTATGGTTCCTAATTGACCTCCCACTATTCTAGGACTTGCTACTATAGAAGGAACACCTGCGGATTCTTAAGTTTAATTGCTGTTTAATCTCAAAAAATCATCACTAACCCCAATGCGCTGTTACCAAAGCTGTGAACCAAAGGAAGTGCAACATGATTTCGTAATATGCTTACCACATTATTTTTTACCTGCTTACTCGTTTTATACAAATTCGGTTTCTTATCAATCAGTGAATAATAATGGTAAACCAACAATTACCAATCCAAAAATATATTAAAATGTAAGCTTTGAAATTAAAAACAACATATTTGGAAAGGAGAAATTCTATGATAATTAAAAAACTATTTATTGCCTTTTCAGTTAACAATAGAATCAATATGCTCTCACAGTTTAGCCACAATACTGTAAACCCCTGGATAGTTAGGACAAGCGTAGCCAACACCCCATGAAACTACACCAATTAACTGTTCATTGTAAGCTAATGAACCTCCAGAATCGAGCCTACAAAGTACAAACATCTTTTCCTTTTTCAAATGTTCAGTACAGTGCTTATTGTCGGCCAGATTATGTTTATGATTATGCACATATACTTGGTCTGTGACATCCTTTGAAAGTAATAGAACTGATACGCCTTTTGTGAAAAGTTTAAAATTAGGATAATAGATAGAAGTAGGTAATACTATTGATATAAAAATAGATGTTTTTCTCTATATAACTACTATCAGTATCGGTAAATAATTTCCGGAAATAATTAAGTATTAAAATGCAAATATTATTTTTAGTAATTACAAAATACAAAGATAACTACTATGTAGGTATACCTACTGTCCATTTTTGAAAAAAAAAATACTAATTCAAAAACGATTTATTACCACTTAGTTAATAACAGAATCAATGAAGTCTCTCAGACTAGCTACATTACTGTAAACTCCAGGATAATTAGGACGAGCGCAGCCATAACCCCATGAAACGACACCAATTAACTGTCCATTGTACGCTAATGGTCCACCAGAATCGCCTTGACAAGCATCTTTGCCTCCATCTAAATATCCAGCACAGAACATATTGTCAGTCACACCACCCTGAGCTTCGTAAGAACTCTGACAGACACTTTGACTCAAAACAGGTACATCAAGAACCTGTAATTGAGTAGGTATATCGCCATTTTCTGAAGTTAAGCCCCATCCTGTTACTGTCGCTATCTGATCAACTGGTACACTAGCATCAGCGTCTACTAATGAAATAGTCCCAGCATTTTTTGCAGTCACTTCTTCTGAGAGTAACAAAATCGCAATGTCATTGTCCTGGGTGGTATGATCGTAATGAGGATGTTGATAAATTGCATCCACATTAACAGTTTGGCCGCCTGTATTATGATATGAAGATCCAGCTCGAACCAATAGACCGCTGGGTACTTGACTAATAAAAAATAAGGTTTACACAGTGATCTTTCGGAATTTTGAATAAAAATTCGTACTTAACAGTACAGTGAGCAGCAGTGATCACATGTTTAGTAGAAACTAAGGAGCCACCACATTTATGACCACCCCCAAACTGCAAGGACACTTGGTATGGATATTTGTCTATTGTAGTCGAAGAACCTCCAACAATTCTACCATCTAAGGATGGACGTTTACTTTTGATTGTGGATGAACCTGACCCAAAATATGTTAAAAATTAATCAACCTAGACAAATAGAAATAAGTATTGATAACTCACCACAAACAAAGGTAATTAGAATAGTGATGCAAACGAGTTTCAGCATATTTGTTTACTAAATTCGTACAGTTTATGATTTGCTCATTTATACTGTTTTTGCAACTATTATCATATATCAATGCTTTGCAATTCATCACCTGAATTGATAGAACAATGGAAAAATCCAATTTTTATTATTAATAGTTTGATAAGTGTCAAAAAAAACTGATTTTAAGAAATGAATTTGCACTAATTTGATATATTTACACTTTTCTATTAAAATTAATTTACAATGCTATCAATATAATCTCTGAGTTTTGCTACATTAGCGTATACTCCTGGATATTGTGGCCTAGCACATCCATAACCCCAAGAAACAATTCCAATTTGTTTACCATTGTACACCAATGGCCCACCAGAATCCGCTTGGCAACTGTCCTTCTGACCCTCGACAAATCCAGCGCAAAACATCCTTTCTGTAATCTCCCCTACTGACGAATATAATCCTTCGCAAGTATCTTGAGCAATAACAGGTACGTCCAATTTTTGTAGTTGCGTTGCAAGATTTCCTCCCTCTGCTGTAGCCCCCCAACCCGTCACCGTTGCTTTCGAACCATAAGGCAGTGCATCACCACTTGAAGCCAGATCGACGATCTTACCCAAATCTGAAGATACTGCTTCTGCTAAATGCATAATTGTTACGTCATAGTCTACAGTTTCATGATTATAATTTGGATTCTGGAAGAGTTGATTCACAGCTATGATTTTACCACCGGCATCACGATAGCTGGAACCTACACGAACAGTGAACGAGTCCACATTTCTCCTAAATTCAAATACAAGTTACAGTAGTAAGCAAAGCAAAATGACTTTCTTTGTTACCCTTCAGTACAATGAGCAGATGTTAGAACATAAGAATCTGCAATTAATGATCCACCACAAATATGATCTCCATCAGATTGTATTGACACTTGATAAGGATAATCTTGGATTTTGACACTCACTCCACCTACAATCCTACCCCCAGGATGAAACGCACATTCTGACAAACCTAGACAATGTATGATTTTTTTTATATATAAAGGAGATATTTTAGAATAACAAACCTATTGCCAGAAATAGCAGGGCAGTAATCGTTGCTACACTCATTGTCATTTTAATTACAATACGTGTCATATTAATTGTTTATATAGTATTTTTGTAGTGCATTATCTCTTATCATATTGGCGAAAATATTAGAATTATTTTATTTGTTATAATTGTTTTAGGAATTTACGATACTGATTTTTGATTTTGTATATATGCCTATTTAATGTTGATGTAGCTGCAGTGGTTAATATTTGGTCTAGACCTCAATTGTAAAGCCACAAATAAATTAATTGATTTATCACATGCAAGTGCTACGTAAACATCCAGTTTAAGGTATTAAGTTAATTATTTAACTGAGTATGTTTGGAAAGATGCCTCAATTATAAATCTAGAGATAATAAGGTTTAATGTAGCAAGAGTTTTATCTTTATTCTAAATATCATCTGTTCGAAAATTTCTTGGTATTTATATTATAAACTATATCACAATAAACATTATCTATACAAGTTGTCTAGTATTTTTTTAAACAATAAACAGGTACTTGCTTATAAGGGATCAAACGGAGATTAGTAAATTACTACAACGACTAATGATTCTACACATTTACTAGAATTTTACTAAGAAATAAACGTTTTTTATATCAGAAAAACCCAAACGTTGCTTAATCATTTTTATTCAATTAAAAAATAAAGTTATAAATTCACATAAGTCTTTTGGTATCGATTTTGTGTTTATAAGAAGGAGCATTTACATGTTAGCATCAATGTAGGTTCTTAGAGCGGGAACACTGGAGTAAATTCCTGGATAGGTAGGTCTGGCACATCCATATCCCCAGGACACAATGCCAGTTAAGACACCGTTAACCACCAATGGGCCACCAGAGTCTCCTTGGCAAGCGTCTTTTCCTATAGAACCAGCGCACAACATCCTGGCGGTGATGGCTGAACTTCCATAGGCAGCTTTACAGGAGGACTGGCTAACAATTGGTACTTGTACCACTTGCAATTGAGAGGGAGATGGACCGCCTTCAGTCAAAGCACCCCATCCGGTGATAGTGGCAGTGGCACCAGTAGCTACGCTGCTTCCAGATGCAGCCAAACCAATGGTAGCAGCAAGACTGAGGGAAACATGAGATTGCAGGATCAAAACGGATACATCGTAATCAATTGTACTGGGATTATATTGGGGGTGTTGTTTGATTTGTTTTACTTGGACGGCTTGACCACCGCTATTACGGTATGAGGAACCAGCACGGATGGACAACAACGAAGCTGAAGATCTGGACCGAAAAAGTTAGTAATGATGTTTCTCAAAAAAAAAAAATTTGTTTGGCTTACCCGTCAGTACAATGGGCAGCAGTGACTACCACATTGGAAGCTACCAAGGTACCACCGCAGATGTGGCTACCTAGATACATCAAAGACACTTGGTATGGGTACTTGTCGATGGTGGTTGCGGATCCACCGACAATTCTACCATCCAAACGTGGAAGAACGCTTTTCGCATGAGGTGCGGCTGAATAAAAAAAATCAATGAGATTTTATAAGTAATTCGATTTTTCCAAAACTTACCAAAGGCGAGAGTAGCCAAAGTACTAATTACTAACAATTTGAACATCTTGGAACTTTTTTACGATTTGATTCATAAAATTCTCGCGGTTTATATATATGTGCAAATCCGGCCAATATCTCGCAGATAATCTACCTAGACGGTAGTAAACTTTTTCGTCTACCTATTGTTCCACATGTTTTACACATTCTGGAGTGTACATTAGTTTTAGTGTTAGTAAAATGTTGTAAACAGTGAGGAACACTGTTTAGGAACACTGTTTAGGACATGTTCCCTAAAATGCCAATTTTTAAAGGTTTTGTTTTTGGAATTAATAGAATGCATTTAATTACTCACCTGAATCATTTGGTGTGTATAGGTACGTCGAGTTTGTATAAAGTGGCTTTTTTATCACGCCTTTTCATATATAAATAATTTGCAAGTGTTAAAAAAGCGCAAACAATGGAAGGGAGTATTTATATCACACATTTAATAGGTACGTTCGATAATATACATTTTTTCTGCTTTCTTGTGATTGGAAAGAAAATAAACGTTATTGTTATGTAACAGAATAAACATTATCTATACAAGTTGTCTAGTATTTTTTTAAACAATAAACAGGTACTTGCTTATAAGGGATCAAACGGAGATTAGTAAATTACTACAACGACTAATGATTCTACACATTTACTAGAATTTTACTAAGTCATCAATTAAACTAAAAATAAACGTTTTTTATATCAGAAAAACCCAACCGTTGCTTAATCATTTTTATTCAATTAAAAAATAAAGTTATAAATTCACATAAGTACTTTGGTATCGATTTTGTGTTTATAAGAAGGAACATTTACATGTTAGCATCAATGTAGCTTCTTAGAGCGGGAACACTGGAGTAGATTCCTGGATAGCTAGGTCTGGCACATCCATATCCCCAGGACACAATGCCAGTTAAGACACCGTTAACCACCAATGGGCCACCAGAGTCTCCTTGGCAAGCGTCTTTTCCTCCAGAAGTTACCCCAGCGCACAACATCCTGTCGGTGATGGCTGAACTTCCATAGGCAGCTTTACAGGAGGACTGGCTAACAATTGGTACTTGTACCACTTGCAATTGAGAGGGAGATGTACCGCCTTCAGTCAAAGTACCCCATCCGGTGATAGTCGCAGTGGCACCAGTAGCCACGCTGCTTCCAGATGCAGCCAAACCAATGGTAGCGGCAGTATTGACGGTGACATCAGATTGCAGGATCAAAACGGATACATCGTAATCAATTGTGTTGGCATTATATTGGGGGTTTTGTTTGATTTGTTTTACTTTGACGATTTGACCACCGCTGGTACGGTATGAGGAACCAGCACGGATGGACAAGGACGAAGCTGAAGATCTGAACGCAAAAAGTAAGTAATGATGTTTCTCAAAAAAGTTTTTTTTGGCTTACCCGTCAGTACAATGGGCAGCAGTGACTACCACATTGGAAGCTACCAAGGTACCACCACAGATGTGGCTACCTCCGTACATCAAAGACACTTGGTATGGGTACTTGTCGATGGTGGTTGTGGATCCACCGACAATTCTACCATCCAAACGTGGAAGAACGCTTTTCGCATGAGGTGCGGCTGAATAAAAAAATTCAATGAGATTTTATAAGTAATTAGATTTTTCCAAAACTTACCAAAGGCGAGAGTAGCCAAAGTACTAATTACTAACAATTTGAACATCTTGGAACTTTTTTACTTTTTGATTCATAAAATTCTCGCGGTTTATATATATGTGCAAATCCGGCCAATATCTCGCAGATAATCTACCTAGACGGTAGTAAACTTTTTCGTCTATTGTTTTTGGTAATCACTTAACCCATGAGCTATCTAAATTCTTGTTCCACAAATAGATTAAAAAATAATTTATATCTTCTCCTTGGGTCGCATAAGTTTCCAAAACCAATAATGCGTTTTACTAACTACATGTGAGGTAATCATAGGATTGCGTTTTATATATTTTAAAGATTAAAAGATTTCTATGATATGCTACCGACAAGGCTTATCTCTATTACCCTGAATTCATTTGGAAACAATTTATAGAATAACAATGGGATTATCTTTAAACAAACATAATTACAAAGCGCCCCGACGTCCCACGGGTCTTTTACCATAGGCAACCATTCATCCAACCAGTATTGATCCAATAAAACCACCCTTATATGAGTGAAAACAATTTATTGCACTTTAAATATCCAAATATAAAACGTTAAAATCGAAGACAACAAAATTCAAATCAATTCTTTCTTAAAGCCATCATATTTAAAGGGTCCTTATTATATTTGGCAAAGATCTCCTTCTTGAAGCCATCGAACAGTTTCCTATTGAGAATGTTTTGGTGTTCGCGCCAAGACGGTTTTTTCGACAAAAGTCCCCAATGACAAGTAAATATCGGCGACAGCACCAAAAACTCGTAGCCAGCCACAAACATCTCGTACACCTGCAATTTAACACAATGGAATTATAAACGCTATAAATACCACACAGTAGTCGATATACCTGAGTATTTCTCGTGTAACCGTAGCCGATAAATCGTTCGTCGTGTGGAGGAACAGTATCAGGTGCCACATAGAAGGGTTCGTAAAGGAACTCGAAATTTGTGACTGGATGGCTTACATGGATTTCTTGCCCTTCGTTGAAATTACTCTGCCACCTGAAAGCACAATTTTAAACTCTGTTATTTGAAAATGTTCTATTTTGAAATAATTTTTTTCCCACCTGGAAAAATTCGTCGCATATTGATTATAGATAAAGACCTTGTGATGAAACGGCTTCGCTAGGCCCTTATTCGCTAAACGTATCAATTCAGTCTTATTAAACGGGAAATGAACGCGTTCATCCAACTCATACGTCGGTATCACATAAGCGCACTGTCTACAATTCGATTTATGTAAAAAAATATCCAACTCTTCAGCCATACCGCGACTTGGTATGATATCAACATCTGTCAGAAAGACATATCGACTCTGACAATTCTTCCTCGCTAAATTCCTTAAGTGATTCTGGGGATAGAGCAACTTTTTGCGCCATTTACCGTTCACTTTAAATAATTTCCTCACCAATTGGTGCAACATTCCCACCGGATCTCCACAGTCCATTTCGTAGAGTAGCGAAACGTCCACGTGATACCGACTGGCCCTGTGCTCTTTTGGCATTGCCAAATGGAAGAGGACCTTCTCGCGAATGTTGATGTTACATTGGCGTAGGAAGAGGATGTATAATAGGAGTGCATTCAGCTCTTCTTCGCCCGCTGCGAAGGTGGCCAGGGAAATGGGACCGGTCCAATGACTGGACACCTCCACCAGCGAGGCTAATTTCTCCAAAGAACTTTGTGTTGCCAGACAAGTATGGAAAAGGTCACTCAGTAGACTGTATTTCTCGCCAATGATGATGTTGTCGTACAGTTTGTATTTCAATCGGTTGTCCCATCGGCCCAGTTTTAGGTCCAAGTGTAGAGGTACGTTGGCATTCGAGGCCCTTTGGTTCATTCCCTCGTCGCATTTTAATGGGAGAGGTTTAACAGTGGGTCGATGTTTGATGATGGGCTGCTGGTGGACATGTTTCACACATTCTGGAGTGTACATTAGTTTTAGTGTTAGTATAATGTTGTAAACAGTGAGGAAGACTAAGGCAGATATGCTGATATTCCATAGACGACATGTTCCCTAAAATGCCAATTTTTAAAGGTTTTGTTTTTGGAATTAATAGAATGCATTTAATTACTCACCTGAATCATTTGGTGTGTATAGGTACGTCGAGTTTGTATAAAGTGGCTTTCTTATCACGCCTTTTCATATATAAATAATTTGCAAGTGTTAAAAAAGCGCAAACAATGGAAGGGAGTATTTATATCACACATTTAATAGGTACGTTCGATAATATACATTTTTTCTGCTTTCTTGTGATTGGAAAGAAAATAAACGTTATTGTTATGTAACAGAAAATAAACAGCACGGTATTTTGTTTGGAGGATGTGCGTGTGCTGCTGTTTCAGGCAAAGAATTTTCAGGAACTGTTGCAGGAAATGGCAGGACGCATGTGCGATGCCGGAAAAATCAATTGTGCAATTATGAAACTGCGTTTACAATTGGCATATTCGGATAGTATAAAACTACATATTCAACCTAATTAATATTTCATTAATGTAGAAATACATTAAGGTCAAAGAGGACATTATGTTAAATAATATTTTTATGGAAGAAATCTACAGGGAATAATTAACTTATCGTAATGTTGTCGACTATTCCACGCTCTTAATTTAATTATGCTATCGGACTCGATGTTCACCAAAATCCGGAATAATAATGAGGAAATTTAAACTTTCGATACCTACAATAAAGTCGCGCAATTTAAATAATTTAAACATGGAATATTAATATTTTATTTGCCCCATGCGTCTAAAGGGACGAAAATACACTAGATGTATGCATTTATAGTATAGTAGGTACGTAAAGTTATAATCCTATGCAAACTTTTCTGCTAATTACAAAAGTTTATACCAATGTTCACTAAGTCAATAATAATTAATATGAGGCAATTTCGGTTTATATAAAATGGGAACAAAAGACACATTTACTCATTTACACGTATAATACGAGTTAATACTGAACTTTACAGTTATTTTACGATTAGTGCAATTAGAAAGGGATTATGGCCGCTGGTTAATGGACTATTTGATATGTTATAGAAAAGTTTTATGAAATAATTATGAAAGAGAAAAGTGGCGTTTCAAACTTTTGTATCACCCTAAATTTTCTTGACATTTCGCGACATCTACTCATTCACATGTGAACTGTGAGTTTTGTGTGAGGAAAACTTTTCTCTCCTGAACTACAGACAACCAATAATGCATTTAATTTAAAATTCATATCACTTATATAATCTAGTAAAAAACCATTTTAAGTACTGCATAAGTGGATTTTTATTACCTTCATCCTTCATATTATGCTCGATTTACACGGTATTGACTGAGTTTTACGAAAATGTGAAGCGAGTAAATATATAAGGTCATTAATTTGTAATATTAAGGATTATGTACATCGTTCTGTTTATATTCGTGTCGTTTTAAGTCTTGTTATTTGTTTTGTGTAGAATATTTCTCGGGGTTTTATGTAAATTTTCTGATAAAAATAAAAATATGGTGGGTAATCTCTATAATATTATATTAGATATCAACACCTGTTTCAAAATTCCTATAAACTTGATGGGTAATAGGTAAGTAACCAGTTAGCAACACCTTTGATAAGACATTGTGAGATCAAATCAATTTAAAATAATTTATAATTGTAAATTTGAAATTAAATATTTATTTTACGTAAAATCCACAAGATTATGAAGAAAATTTATGTATTTTATTTGTGGCTTGGAGCTTGAGGGGCTACATATGTTTATTCTACTTCATTTATATCGATATAATAGTGGTGATTAGTGCAATATTTGTAAAGTTCTTGGAATTTTGGATTTTTTATTTTATTTATTTATACTCTTTAAATTTTGCTCAATTGGTCGTTACACCTTGTATATTTAGAAGGGTATCTTGTTGAGGTATGTTTGACTGGTCAAAACTTTGTTCTTGGAACAATATATGCCAATGTGAAACGCTATTGTTAAACTTACCCCTACTCCATCCCTACACCAGCAAAAATACATTGCATCTTATGCTGGCAGAGGCCATAAATTAATTTTCAGTTTTATTGCTCCAAGGGCTGTTTTAAATCAACCCGAGTTTACATACCAACATAAGTACAATCGTTCGCAAATAAATTTGACTATTGTGTTAGATAATTAAATAATTATACTTAAAGAACATTGTATATAATTTTAAAAGAGTCAATTAAGGTATATATTATTTTCGTTATTAATTTAATAAATTAACATTGTTCTCAATGTTCATATTTATTTCTTTTTGTCTGTTTCTTGGCTCGAAATAGCAATTTGAATTACCTGCTTGCTTTTAAATTGTACAATTAGCAATCAGTCTTGATTTATATAATTTCTTTTGATTGTTTAAAGATGGTAGACAAAATACTCTTAATAATGAAAGATGAGTAAAATGAATAAATCTTTCTTGTTTGTGTACCAAAATTATACAAACAAGGAATGTGTAAATCACAAACATCGAATATTATATTCATTTTACTAAAAAATCAAGATAATTTTTTACATTATCTTAATTTTTTTAATTTTTGATAATTGTTTTAGATTATCTCTATTATTATTTAGGGGACTTGTAGGTACGCGCTCATTTTAATCATTTCATTTATAAATAGTTTACAGTAGGTACTGAGTACATAACAATGTTTAAACTTCTATTATTTGCAATTGTTGCAAATGTGTACACCGTCAACAGTGCCAGTGATCCTGAACTTAAACTAGTCTCAGTCGTAAGTCCGCACTCTCATCAATTGCCTAAAATGAACCCACAAAATAAACTAATTTTAAAAGGTTTTCCGTCATGGGGCTCGCACAACTTACTCCTTCTACCCAAATGATCCCAATAAAGGTACTTCGTTTTACCCTTTCGGCAGTGGGCAATTGACTAACGTAAGTTCCTAGTCGTACCCATCAAAATTTTCAACCAGATTTATTGTAGGCTGGTAAAATGGGTGAATACCAACTTGGTTTATACTTGAAGTCACTGTACGGTGATTTTCTGGGTGAAGACTGGACCGAGGACAAGGTTTATGTAAGAAGTACTGACGTAACAAGAACAAAAATGAGCGCACAATTGGTACTTGCTGCACTCTTTCCACCCAGTGACATTCTAACATGGAACAACCAACTTCTCTGGATTCCAGTACCAGTTTCTTATAAGTCAGACTCCGAAGAAGACGTAATGAATTTATTCTGTCAATACTTCGTACTAATTTACTTTTTTAGTTGTTCCATCCCACATCTAATTGTCCTTACAAGCTAAAAATCATCTCAGATTTACCAGATATTGATGAAGTACAAGAAATTTATATCAAACCTTACGAGGAGCTATTTTCCTACATTCAAAACTACTCTGGAAAGCACATGGAGGTACCATCAGATGCACAAGACTTGTTCTTCATTTTAAAATGTGAACAAGAATGGAATTTAACGTTAGAAACATGGACAGAGAGTGTATTCCCGGATAAATTAGAAGAAGCTGGTGCTCATGTCTATGGGTACCACAATTACGACCAGAAAGTCATGCAAATCAATTCTGGGTACCACATCAAAAAGATTCTTGACGACACGAAGTCGAAGATAGACGGTAAAATAAGTCCTAGTGAGAGAAAGATATTCTTGTACTCAGGACATGAGAGTACCATGGGCTACATGTTAAATGCTCTTAAAGTAAACATTCCTATGAAAATTCCGCCTTATGGCAGTGCTCTTGCTTTTGAGTTGTGGCAAAGTGATGACGAAGCATACATTAAGGTATAAACATTTCTCTTATAATTTGTTCGATTGTTTCGATGATTGTTGAATTTTTAGCTTCAATATAGGAATAGTACCGAAGCGACTGAACCTCAAGACCTCACACTACCAGGCTGTGATTTATTATGCCCTTACGATAAATTCGTGAAGTTATTAACTGATGTAATCCCAACGGAATCGATACAGGATGCTTGCAAAACCTAGTTCTTTGAGGAAACTTCCACTAATTAATCAAAAACAACACAATAATTCATTGATTAACTTGTATTATAAATGTTTGTTCCTACATAAATTAATGTACGATTATAATTAAACGATAAATACTTGTTTTTCGATTTCTTCCAACAAAATTATATACTAAATCTCCAATTAATAGTTAATTAGCTATTAAACATAAGATAACAAGATAATAATGATGTGAATCACGTGCTTTTAGGTAGCCGTACATATATTGAATTTCGTGCTCGTTAAACCATGACATAATAATAAAAATGTAAAAAGCAATTCAAGTGTGAACTATAAAAAATTTTATGTTTAGTCGTTTTTTCTCCCTGTTTTAATGTAAATACCTACATGACTCAACATCACTTCATTATACCGATGAAATTAAATTTAAATAATAGATCAATAAATAGTGAATAAGAAATCTGCTTTATTATTCATACAATGAATTTCTCTCTTTGCAGACGGACTAAGGGAGGTCGTTACATGATAGTGAACATAAAATTGAAATTATTTATCTCATTTAAATAGCAAATGAATTATTATTTCGAGTATATGCTTCTGATTAGAAATTGCACAATAATTTATTGACAGTTCAATAACTACAACATAAATAAATACATAGTTATTAATATAGTATGTATATTAATTTATTTATATCACATACAATTCTGCTATCACTTTTCATACATATCTAAAATGAGAATTTCAATTAAATTTTGGCAGAATTCAAAGTTTCTTTTATCACGTTTTAATATGAACGTGATTATCCCATGAATTTCTGTATTTTGTTTATATTTTTAGATTGCATTGCAGGCATGGGAGTAATTATTATAATAAAAATACAACAAAATTATAGTATGGAGATAAATTATTAATATAAATATAAATCCAACGACTTGTAACAATTTATTGTTTGAACACTAGGGTCTATTATGTATAAATTTATAATTTTAATTACACTTGCTCACTGTCTTTATTGTTCAGTAGTAGACAGTCAAAAAATCAGAGGCGACAAGACATTGGAATTGGTGCATGTGGTAACGGCAATGACTTTTAATCGGTTTTTCGTGCTAATTTCTTGAGTTTTAGTTGTTTAGGCATGGGGATCGTACTCCGGACAGAAACACTTTGTACCCGACTGATCCCTATATTAACGAGACCTATTATCCAGTGGGAAATGGACAATTGACCAACGTAAGTACCAATTGGGCAATAAAACAGTGAATTTTCAATTGAAATTCCAGGCTGGTAAAAGGAAGGAGTACTTTTTGGGCAAATTCCTTCGCAGACGGTATGGCAAACGTTTTCTTTCGAATTTTACGTTGGAAGATGTTGATGCTCGTTCTACAAGCTACAATCGAACGAAAATGTCTTTGCAATTGGTACTTGCTTCTTTGTTTCCACCAGAAGGGGATCACATTTGGACAGAAGGAATTAATTGGCAGCCTGTTCCATTTAATTACTGGCCTTTCAACGAAGATTTGGAACTTGGAGATCCAATGGTTGCTTGTTCAAAATATGTGAAACTGTACAACGAATATACGAATGGTTCGGTGGTTAAGCAAAAGTACGACAATCTATCAGATGTCATTGATTTCATTGCTTCTAAAACAGGAGAAAAAATGACTGGCAAAAAATTAGCAGAATTATATTTTACATTAACTACTGAGGTTTGTGGAAGATTTTTGTAACGAATCTGTAATGATTTTTGATTTTTAGAAAGAAAATGGTTTTGAGCTTCCTGAATGGGCGAAAAGCGTTTATCCTCAACTAAAAACGTTTGCAATTTTGGATTACAATACAAGCACTGCAACGAGTTCGTTAAAGAGACTTTCATCAGGGTACTTTGTCAATAAATTGATTGAAGATTCAAAGTTCAAAGCTAAAGGTCTTCTGCGAAAAACAAAAATTTTTCTTTATTCAGCTCATGAATTTAATTTGGCGTATTTAATGCACTTTCTAGGAGTTTATTACCCCCATGTACCGCCATATGGAAGTTCTTTGATTTTTGAACTTCACAAAATCAAGGATCAACATTACTTTAAGGTCCGAGTATAATTTATTGCTTCGTACAGTTTTAACGTTTCCATTTTATAGATTTTCTATGAAAACACGTTGGAAGGTAAACTAAAGCCCATCAAACTACCAAAATGTCCTTTATTGTGTCCTCTAACGAAATTCCACGCAATATACAAGCCTCTAATACCGACATCAAGAAAAGAATGTTTTGACTAATGATATATATAGTATTACTTTTTTAAGATAAGTATTAACTGACGATAATCTAGTTTAAACTGCAGCAAGATATTAAAAAATTCCATTCCCTATCGTAAACTTTTTCTATTAAAGCATAAAAATATAATTAAACTTTTTCGAACAGATAATGGAGAAAAATTTCTAAATATAAAGCAATTAATTTATTATTATACTTTGTATGTCGTAACATAACAGTGTTATCAGTAAATAAAATTGATGAAGAGGGTATTTTTATTTATTTTCGAGTTTGCACCATCATCGAAGGAAACCTTCCACTTTGATAAACAACATCGCGTATTTTTATTGAATTTCAAGCCCTATTGCAAAATTGTCTGCGTCAGTGGTTGAAAAAAATTGAAAAAAAATGAACATGTGTGTCAGTGATGTTTCAAATTTGAAAATTGTATCAATTTTACAAAGACATTGACATTAAGAGAACGGCGATTGAAAAACCTTAACATTATATCTTATAAAAAGTGGAGGACAAGAGTGGGGCGGCGGACACATGTAAATCGAAACAGTTATCAGTAATTACGCCTTCGGGGAGTCTAATGGGGTCGAAGTTTAACTTCTTCTTGCACATAGACAGTGGCACCAAACCTGTTTCTATATTTACCTCACTATCTCACCGATCAAATTTAAATAAATTTTCTATTTATACCATATCGGTTAGCACATTTTAATGGTTTTTTTTCCATTCATAAACCAATGGCCCTCAGTGGGTCATTAACATATCCGTGCATAGAATGAAAAAAAATTTACAGCCACTGACTGAACATTATTTTGAATATAATATCAAAGGTCACCAATTACGATTTCTAGAAAAAACAAGTACGGTTCTGTTTGAAAGCCTACAATATATAAATAATTGTCTAAGATGTTGAATTTATTAATAAAAGACAATAACGAGGTGCCCACAATAAATCCTGATTGTATTCAATTAGTGACTACCGTTCCTTCCCGCTGATAACAATGCGACTCATTCCACTCCTCTTCCTATTATTACCTTTCTGTCTAACGTGCGATAACGCTAACGAAACAACATTAAAACTCCTCCATGTGGTAAGTAAATCATCACATTAACACTCATCGATTAAACGTCTTCACATTAACGCAGTTCTTCAGACATGGTAGTCGAACACCTGAACTTAAAGACACTTTCCCAAATGATCCGTACAAATTGTCTGATTTCGAACCGATGGGCTGGGGCCATTTAACCAATGTAAGTACAATTACAAACTTACATCTTCAACCAACCGTAACTCTTTATCTTTTTCGGGTTAGATTGGCAAACAGCGAGCTTTTAAACTTGGCAAATTGTTACGTGAACGCTACGATCAATTTTTGGGCAGCATTTACAGACCGGAAGTTTTGCAAGTAAACAGCACAGATGTGGATCGAACAAAAATGTCTGCGCTTTTGGCAATGGCAAGTCTTTACCGACCTGCACCATCGCAAGTGTGGGATGATGAAGTTTCCTGGCTGCCGATTCCGTACCATTACGCCCAAGAGGACTATGATTATGTAACAACCAGAAAAAAAATTTCGACAAGGTTTTAATTTTTTATTTGCAGACCTTGAGAAGACCAAACAGTTATTGTCCGGAATACTTCAAGGAACTTCAGAAGGTTCTTGATTCGGATGAAGTTCATCATTTGCTGCGAAGTAATCGTCACATCTTCCAATATATCTCGAATCACACTGGACGCGAATACCGAACTTTGACCGACATGTTCGGACTTTACCAAACACTGACAGCCGAAGAGACCTTAAACCTCACCCTTCCCGAATGGACCAAAGAGGTGTGGCCTGGGAACATCACTTACTTCGCTGTTAAACAAGCGGAATACGAAAATCATAACACTTTGCTAAAACGATTAAGTGGCGGTAAGATTTGAAAAAAAATTTACGAGAAACAAATTAAAACGCAACATTTTAGGTCGTATGTTGGGCAAAGTGATCGATAATATGATTGGTAGGTCATTGAATACCTTGGAACCGACAGATAGGAAGATCTTTTTATATTCCGGCCACGAATTCACAGTGATAAACATATTGGCCGCAATGGATTTGTACGATCCACCGCATTTTCCCAAATATAGTGCGGCTGTTATTATTGAATTGCATCAGATGGTTTGCGATGGGAAATTCGCGGTTAAAGTAAATATTGAGCTCTTAATTAACAGATTTCGGTTTATTGTGTTATTTTCGTAGGTTTATTATGCACACGACGTCTACCAACAGCCTCAAGTGCAAAAATTGAAGGGATGCGATGTTCTTTGTCCACTTGACAAGTTTGTGGAAATAACACGACATCATGTACCAGCTAATTACACAGCAGAATGTCACTCTAATATAAATCTCGACTGAAGTGTGTTCATCTAGGGGGCTGTTTGAGTGCTTAATGAGACTATTTTCTTATTTAAATCAGTATATTTCAGCATGGTTATAAAATCAAGCAACAATAACAACCTTTTTTGTCTGGTAAACTATAACTATTGTCTGACATTCTATGCCTGACTTTTTTTGTTTGAGATAATCTGTTTTTGAGTTTTTTTTTTTGGCAGAGAATATCGTCCAATTAATTAACTTTCATTGTTTTTATCTACACATCACCTAAACACTTATCCATTTATGTAGAATATATATTAGTCTATTATTTTTTTCTTTAGTATATATATATGTATATTATTAATGTATTTATATATACAATATGATCCCATTTTGTCAATAGGCAGTCTATTGAACTACTAAACTACAAATGTTTAATTCCACCATCCCTCTTTATCTAAATTAGATAATCTATTTATGTTATTTTTGTTTCTCTATGTTATTACATTTTTCATATTTAATTTTATTTTATTATGTGTTTTTAATATAGTTTTTAACATTAGTATTTTTTTATATAGGTGCTATTTTAAACATCATTTTTAGGGTTCCTATTTATTCATCCTTTCATAAAATTATTTATTTAATTAAAATTCTATATAATGGCACTAAGTGTTATATAATTTTCCCTTTGTAAAATATCACAAAATTAATAACAATTATTGAAAAACCAAACGAGTTTTCATATATGTATATCCCGATTTCGATAATATAAATATTGATTTTACAATTTTCCTCTCTAATTTATACAAAATATGAAGATGAGCCTTTTTGCAAGAATTCCCATAAAAATTTCTTTTAATTCTCTCTGTATGACGTTTAATTTATGTACAAATTTTTCAGGTAGCTTCTTATTGAATTACAAAATTTCATAAGCTTTTTGTTCTCTCTTGTCGACTAAATGAATTCGACAATTTATTAGGACGAGTGAATTCTCCTTTTTTTAATTTCGGATGCCAATTCACATTTTGAATAACACTTGAGACAGAAAGGGAAAAGAGCTCTTCGTTCAAAATGCAAACAGTTCCTCCCTAATCGTATATGTATAACATTATGAATAATATATTATTTTATATACACAACAAGTTTGTCTCTTTGTGATGATATTCGTTTTGTGTGTTTGGATGAGAATTGAGTAAAAAATTGGCGATGAATTAAGACAACTACTGTGGCGGACATCGGACAACTGTTGTGGTAGCAAACTCCGAAAACTTCTTATCGATCGGAATTCGATCATCGTACAATGTGGGCGCTTGTAAAATGATCCCCGCCGTGCCCACCAGCACAGCCAGCGTAAATATCCACAAGAACAGTCGATCCAACACCATCGCCACATACTTCCAGTCCTCTTTGACCTATCCAAAAAAGCTACAGCTTCAAAATTCAAAAATTTTCCAAAAATCCTACCTTGGTTGAGTCTTCAAGCATTTTAGTGTGTTCCGCAATAAACCGAACACAAAAACACGATTTATGTATCTCCGGAGGACATCTCGAATGCGAGAAGGCTGGATTCCTTAACACTGGACTCTTGATCCCATTCTCCCCATCTGCTGCCGCCACATTCAAATCCTCCAATTCGGATTGTGGCATCACGACAGGACCATGTATTTGGCAACTGCCTCCAAAGGGGCCCCCGTCCGCCAAACTGCAACACAACACGTTCGAAACCAAACGGTTAAACTGTGTGACTGCGTTACCGAGGGGATAAGTCCTCTTTAGAGGGCGTCCGACTGGGATACCTCCTCTTGGGAGAACTGTCTTCCCGATGAACTGTCGTATGGTAGGGATACAAGCAGGTGGAGAATTCCCTGCCTCGCATCACGAATCGGTTCGATAAAAATCTACTAAAATAATAATACGATTCCATTTCAGGGTGGCTTTTTACGAATATACAGAGGAATTTATATCGTTCCTCATAAGAAGCTTAAAAAAGGAAGGAAGAGTGTTTTTACCTATTTGTTTCGAACACGTACTGCGGCCTTTTCATGACCAACAACCGTGGCAAAATGTGAATAAAGACTCTTTTCACCCACGGTGACATTCTGTGCGTTTGTGGTGAACGAAAGTGAACATTTAAGACTACAACTGTGACGCATATACTAGAACAGAAAAAAATGACAGTGTCTCAAAAAGTTGAAGGAATAATTAAAATTGATTGAGAAGAGACGGTGAATAACAACAAGAGGTAAGTGGAGAGAGAGTTTGTAATAAATCTATATATAATTCCGTTTCTAACTTTACGTTATATTCCCAGCTTAAAACGCATGTTATAAATTAGATGTGGGGGCGGCAGCACAGTGCGCCCCGAAAAACACAATGGAAACTTTCCCAGGAACAAGACTTCTCTCTCCACACTCCTCAACATATAATAAATTATATTCGTTCCAATTAGTAGTGAATTTATGATTTTGAATTTTTTTCTTCCACTGGGTGTTCTCTCGTGTTTAGATATGTAGATAGAAATGGATGCTGTGTTGTTCCAACAATCATTTATATATTGTTCGCGATAAGGAAAACATGGAAGTTGTCTAGTGGTCCCATTACGAACATAACTGATGCGTCTCTTAGATATTTATGCGAGATATTTACTGCGATTTTCAAAGAGAATTGCTTTTAATTATCCAACAAGATAAAGACGCGCGCGCTTCTATTCTACTTACCTAATTGATACAAGTATCATGGCGAAAATTAAATATTTCCCTAACAGTGGCACCACTAAAGACGTTGGTGGAATTATTTCGACGACTAGTAGGAAGAATACGTGAAGACTAATGAGAATCGAAATTGACAATGTTACCTGAAACATATAGAAACATGTTTACAATTTTCGGGTTGGTTTGTTTTGGGGTGATATTTTTGGGGATAGAGCCAAGTTTACTGTTTCTGTCGGAGGTAGCCACACACTTCCTGCTCATCTATTTTGGCGCTCTGTTGCCCTAGGGCCTCGGGCCATTCCCTCTATACCATTGTGTGAATGTAGTACAAACTAATTTATTGTTTCAGAAACGTCCAAAACGTCAACTATAATCACCCGACGCCTTTATAGCGTAAGACAAAGGGAAATTATCGGAAGGGGAACATGTACAACATTGTTGGAAAATTGTTTCCCTAATTGCCCCCAAATTGATTTTGCATTATGCACTTTTTCAGCTTTTCCAGTAGTCCCTTTAGAAAAAAATTATTTTGAATGTTTCCAAATGCAGAGGACTGTAATTTCTTAATTTGATTTTGTCAGATATTCGTATATATTTTTGTCATGCTTTTCCATTTCTTATGTTAACAAAAAAACGAATTTGTAATAAAATTTCAGGATTCACTCATGCAAACTGTCGTTGTAATATGTTTTTCATTAGAATTTGATGCATCGTAATATAAGTGATGAAAAGGAGTCTTACACGGAGAATAGATAGATTCGTCAGTAGTTTGTGGTTTTTGAAGTAATTTGCAAGTGCTGTCGATTCACATTATTCTCCCTGTCGACTTATCTTCCATTTCAACTTGATATCTTCATGCTGTTTATCAATTTTGCTAATATTTCAATGCTTGAAACTCAATAATGCACTATCAGAAAAACGATCAAATTGCCAATTACCATCGCCTTCATGCTACAAAACAATGGGAAATTATCCAACAAGGAACTTGTCCAACATTGTTTCAAAATTGTTTTCCTAATTGCTCTGAAATTGATTCTGCACTTTTGCATCATGCCACATTACACTTCTTCAATCATGCAAACAAACTGACATTCTTTTATATCCACTTTTTTTCTAGTTGGGGAAGAAATATCGTGAATTATTTACATGGTATGGTTACATAAATAACTTCCCATTGCACAAATCAATGTTGTTCTTTCATATCACTTGTTTACATTTTCTTACCATTGTGCAAGCATCAAATTCATCATACTGTGCCAGAAAATGAAGGTATGTACAATATACTTTATAGAAGAGTGGCAGACAGATATTGAATGAGTTTCTCTCGCATTGAATGAGTTGTCGTCGTTTTGTGTATTCGAATTGTCACCAGAAAGAGGCACCCCATTTCCTTTCCATTTCAACCAAGTCACTCAGACTCGGCGTGCCTCTATCCAGCATTTTTTTCCCGCTCTCTCTCTCGTCTCTGCATATTTTATCGATTACAATTTCCTGCTCTTCACTTCATTATAACACAGCATCATCACTGAGACACTTTTCCTAACAATGTAAATATTTTCTTTAATTGCCAACACAACACTGAATCGAAATGTTAATTTAATTAAGTTCCAACTTCACTTGCTCCCCTTCCTTGATACAAGAAGATGTCGAAGTTCCAATAAAGCAAGAATGGAATGTGTATGTACAAACAGAAAAAGGAAAATGCATATCTCGCTGTATACAATTTCAAGTATATTGAGAGTATATCGTACGAAATACATTATTAGAGCTTCCGGGCTTCTTTTCTTCTCTCGGAAAACTTTTTGATGTGTTGTCTTTGTACATAAAGTAGATACACTGGGATTTGTCAACATGTCTAATACTTTTCTTCATATTCTTATTCGCTTTTTCCAAAATGTGCCAGTGAAATTTTCCATTCATCGACAATTAGAAACAGTCACTAATCCTCTCTCTTAGTTCGTTGCTTTTTTGGCGTTATTTTGAATTATTTAAATGGTCCACTTAAATATGTATGCGAAGCAAAACACTGAGAAGAAAGTGTGTGGAAAATGAAAATTACACCCTCTGAAGAGGGCGGAGAGGGCAAAAAAGAGGTGAACTGATGAATATTTCAGGTGTTTTAAGCTACATTCATAACTATAAATAGGAAGGGAAAAAATGTGGTCCCTTACCTTTTCGCCACTGTCGGATGGCAGATAAAATGTGAGTACAGTTAAAAACGAAATACCCATACAGGGTATTATAATATTCACTGTATAAAATAATGTTTTTCGTCGCATTGTTATATTAAACGTTATGTCGAGATATGGTTCATCACAGCATGTATAAAATTTTTCATTCCTACAAATGTGAAAGTGAATTGGGGATTTGTTATTAATTCATTTTGTTCTAGTACCTTACGGCAGGTACTTCGAGGATGTCCCATTCGACGGACATGTAAAATTCGGACAAATCGACACCCACTTCCACCACATTGCTTCCAGCTTTCTCGTCCATGTGCCGTAAATCCACCTGTGTGCACATATGAGAAGAGTCGTCAAAATTTTCATTTTAACACACTGCTAAACAAACATCTTTAATACAGACACACATCTAGGTAATAAAAGTAGTAACAGTAATTGCCTATTTACAAAAAAATATCGACTCTTTGCAATTGGTATTGCAAAAAATTACTTCACCACACAATTCGCCTAATAAAAGAGTAGAAATTCAAATATATATTTACAAAAACATGTAGGTATACATCATTACGAAGGCATACAACAATCAGAAAGTTAGTTAATAAAAACAAATAGACTCTAAGGAAAACCTACAAGGTTATTTTAAAAGATTTCTTTTTTGATTTTAGTGGATTTATATTTTTAATTAAATCAACAAGTTATTCAGTTTTTCTCTTCGACGGCGGAAAAAAGTGATCTTCGTCCACTTGGCTTGGCGTCATCCCCTGTTTTTCTCTCTCACAGAATATAAAAATTCTAATTTCTTTCATAAACTTACGAAGCTTGAAATGATGGTTTCTTTTTTTTATCAAAAATTTATTATGTATTTTTTTTAAGTTTCTTTTTAGTTAGATTTGTCTTTTGAGAGTGTGAAACGATAAAATGTGTTTGATTAGACAAAATGAACATGCCAAACAGGATAACACAGGGTTATTACATCGAAATATTTTCGAAAAAAAAACTAGTCCGTATCGAAACAAATTTGACCCAAAAACAAAAACGCCAAACACGTTATTTTTGCATGCGAAAAGTGAACGTTCAAAAGAAAAATTGGTACACATCAGTGGCGGGGCGGAGGGTAAATATAATCACACACGATGAGGTGGTTTGAACAAATCCAAAACATGGACATGTACACGAGCGGAATTGCAGTTGTGCGGTTTTGGGGCTTGATTTCTCTCTTTTTTTCAGATATAAATATAACCAGTAGTAGATGTAATGAAGCAAAGTATAACAAATTGCATGATATTATGTTGGCAACCCTGGATATATAAGTTCTAGGCATCATCATCATCATCATCACACACAAGTAAAGCTCCAAGCACAAGGCAAAGGCTATATAAAACTCTATTTATATATATACACACACCGGTACTTCCACCCCTTAATTGCTTTCTATTAAAATAAAAGACGGGCCCATATTTTATCACCGATCCTCTCTGTAATATACTTACCGACTCGGGGGGCACATTAAATCTCAATTCCTTAAACATATTTTATTCGATATAAATAAGAATGTGTCTTTTTTTGTATATTGCTCTGTTGGAGAAAAAAAATTAGAGTAGTTCTGTACATCATCAGCACCCTCTGCATGCCGCACAGCAAATTAAGCGACATCTATTAATCTAAACATTTACCGAAACTCTCTAAAAACACTAACCTCCCTTAATGGAAAAGGTATAAAATTGGGTGGTGCGTCAAAAATCAATTTGCACCACCGTTAGAAAAAAATAGGACATGATCGCGAAATAGAATCAAAAAGGGAGATTCTATAAACTCTAAATTAGAAGTGATTATTAGTAACTTTTCTTCTTTATTTGTTGTCAAAGAAACAATAGAAGCATATATAACATTCCCCTTGGACAGTCAGTTGTACCAAGTGATTTTTTTCCAAAACAGAAACAACTGTTACCAACTAGAAGAAAAATTAGTTTTTTATACACTGTTTCTTAGTTAGATTGTTTAGTTTATTAGTTTTATTTTACAGGAAACATGGCGGGAATGGGATAAACAATGTGAAAAATTCGTGTGGGATCTAAAAATCACGCACTTTTTTGGACAAACGAGCCCTAATCAACATTAGTATGCTTTCACGGGTTTGAAAACATAATTGGCCTTATATACACACCACTATTCTATTAGGGTTCGTGGTGAATGCTCAATTTACTGTTAGTAATTATGAAAAATTCCTGCAAACTGTTTCCGGTCCATTAAATGCGTGTGCTCATTTATTGGATCGACATTGAACGGTCATTAAAAACATATAGGAAAGTGACGGTTAAAAGAGAAAATAGAGGAAAAAACTGAAACAAGAAAAATTGTGTACACAAGGTACACACAAAGCGTAAAAGAAAATGATGAGGCTAATTTTTTTATTGGTTTTTCATTTGATTTATTTTGCATTTTGTTATACTTTGGCGTATTTTTTATTTTATTTGATTGGATGCAATTTCTTTTATAAAAAAGAATAACGTGAAAAAGATCACTCTTATTGTGACTTTATTAAGATGACTTTTTTTACAGCACATTTTTATACAACACTAAAAAAATCAAATACACCCATCATACACAGCATCAATGACACAAACATCTCTTTCACAAGCCCCTATTTCATAAAACATTTTTTGTCGCGCGCTAATTAACTTTTCTAATAAAAATCTTTTATATGTTCACATAATTTTTATATACACAAACATAAATTCGCACTCTTTGTGTATATATGAGACGCGTAATCGCGATTTATGGTAGCCGATTTCTGGAATTCAGTTACAACCCTGTAAAAGCAAACAATAAATTTCCGTTTTCTAAAATAAATATTTTATATGACAAACTGGGAATGATGTGAAACGAACCGTAATACAATATATAAAGGCCACACACATATAAAGTAATTGAAATTTTAATTTCAACTTTTGAAATCCTCAAACACAACTGCTGCTGTCTTATTAAAGTTAAGACAATAAATGTTGGCAAGTGAGTAAACTCCCAAAACGATTAGTACATCAGTATTAAATTTCCTTTTAGAAGGTACTTTAATTATATTATAGAAAATAACTTTTAACGGGCTAACAAATAAAAAATTGATTCACTCTGAAGCGTTCAAGATGCTTCCACTGTCATGAAGTCGTACAATACAGCATCCTCTTTAAATTTAAACTAATTTCAATGATGTATTTCAATTTAAATACTAAACACAAGGTTCCCAGATATCTATATTAATATGTGCGCTGTTCATTCTCAAGCGTTCAAAACTAATAGCATTAACGAAATAACATTGATATCACACATATACAGTTCGATAATTCTCCCAATGTGTATCTAATTAAATTGTTTTGCTCCATATTACGAATATATGTAGGTGTAGGTATATGAGAAACTGTGCTCATAGAAGTGCTATTTGAATTAGCTTTGAATGGAATAAATTGTTTTTTCGTTCGGGCGAGCTTGTGAATAAGATTTATGTGATTTATTTTTCTACAGCATGCAACATTCATTCACACTCTTATCGTATCAATAATACAAGAGAATCAATCATGCTTGGTGTTTGTATTAAAAACGTATAGGTGAATGGGGATCCAGAAAATGACATTAGATACAAAAACATTGCAAAAAAATTTAACTTTTGAGTCGATTTCAATAAGCGAAAAAATATAAAACCACAGCATAGATGCAAGCGCAAAAGTATTACAATTAGGTAAGATGAGAAGCAGTTAAAAGGCTGCGGCAGAGGCGACGATAGCGACTTTTTGTGTTACATTAAACGGACGTTTATAAGAAAAATCGATTACACCCGCATGCAAAATTTCGGACGAATGGAGCGTAAACTAGTGAAATAAAAAGAAAAAGTTTTGCAATCATTTGATTTAAATAGATCCGTTGACTGTTGAATCAAAAACAAGAACGTATATAAGTGGAAGTGTTTAGATATTTTTTTTGGAAATTTTATACCTTTCCCAATGTGTATATAGTCGATATGTACAGGGAGCAGTTTAAAATGTAAATAGTCCAGTCAAAAAAGACGATTTGTATTTTCTTTATATACTGCAAAAGTGTGAAAGTGAAATAAAAGAAAAATAAGAGAGGATTAATGGGAATTTCATATACGTTGACTTTACTAATAAATCAGCCAGCATAACCACCCGAAACTAAGTAATGCATCATAGGATAGAACGTGCCAACGTCATAAAACTGCCATCGAAATTAAAAGTGTAGGAATGTACAAAGACCTAAGGGAGTCAAATCGATTCTGACCACATTCTAACTCCTTTCTTCAAGATAACTTTAAAAAGATGGAGTCTCTCTAAAAACCGTTTTTGACGTTACTTTTAGACTTCGGCATCTTCCATAAAAATATTGAAGAAAAGAGTTCAAAAATTGGTCAAAATCGTACCGACTCTGCTCTGCCTTGGTACGAAAGTGTGTGTTTAATTGTCGGTGTGTTAAACATAGTACACCCCACATTCGATGCTGATTTGACTAGACTATAATAAGTCTCTAAAAATATATAAATATACAAACAGTCAGTCAACAAAAACACCACGCGAACCTTAAACCCATCATATGTCCAGCTGCCTAACTTCAACACGCAAGTCTGGACGTCATACGGAAAGAATTCAACGTCAATGGCACACGAGGACTTATAAACGGCCGGAGGCTGCCACACCACCAGGCCGTTGTAGTAGACTGTCGCTTTGGTCATTAATGTAACCTCATAATTCCCATCGGCGCTGCAAGAAAACACACTGACAGTTTTTCTTCCGGGCTGTGATAGGGGAAGCGCCCTTTTAACTTTTATTGGTATGCAATTTTTTTCTTTATTTTATTTCTATAGTTTTGCGGCGATCGTCATCGATACTCTCTTTCTCTTGTTGTTGTTTTGCTGCTGTCCTCGGGGACACCCTAAACCAGCCCCTCAGGTTCCAGGATTACCAACGCATTCTAAACCCCATCAGAAACAAAAAACGGAATACTTTCACACACACACATCAGCGGTACGTATTTTTACTAGGAAAATGTTATGTGAAAGAAAGCGAATTGCTCCAGTTTTATACATTTTCTGATCTGTTGTATGAAACTTGTTTGGTAATCCCGAAGAACTGGCTCTTACACACTACATATCGATATTATAACATATACAATGTAAGAAAATAAACAATAATTTATAACAACAACCCTCCATTCGCATATATTTTGTGTTTTTTTAAATGGAAACATTTCTCAACAGAACGCATTCGATCGACGGAAAAATGGAAATTTTCACTATATACGAAACAAGGGGCAGATAAATTCACACAATTAAACTCGAAATTTCCATTCAACTGGCACAAAGAAAAGACACGGACAATTTCCATTGGTTCTTATGACCTGTTCATCTTCCGTCAAGGCACCAAAGCGGCACGAGTGAAACGCGTTCGTGGATCGAATGCGGTGAGAAGTGGCGCCAAAGCACATATTCCTGTGTGTGTCTATGTATATATGGGGAAGAACAGTGAAGGGTTGGAGAAGGTGTTTTACATAATCCATTTCTCTCCATGCACTTACCTTAAATCCATCATACGTCCAACTACCAAATTTGAGAACGCAGGTCTGCTCGTCAAATGGAAAATATTCCACATCTATCTCGCACGAGGACTTGTAAATAGCTGGTGGTTTCCATTCGACAAGGCCCTGGTGGTAGATAGTGGCTTTGGTAGCTAGAGTTACTTCGAAGTTTCCGTCCGCGCTGTAAGGCAATCAACAACGACCAGCAACCGCAAAAACTAACAACTACAAGAGCTGTCAGTTATGTCTTTGCATAATACACTACACATCTTGTAACGACGATCAACAAAAAAAAATATATAACATAATGGTCAAGAAAATGTTGTGAAACAGAAACGGAAACTCGAAATGAAATGCACTAAAACCAAAACTTTGTTAACAGAGTATAAGAAGTTTGTTTTTATCAAATATTGCGTATATCGTGTGAAGAGATGATCCAAGGGCTAGAAATTTATCAAATTAACCCCCTTTGAACATGCAATGGCAAATGACTTTTTCTATACAACGAGAAAGTGAGAGGGTTGTAAAAGCTACTTAGAGTCACAATATTTCACGTACTCTTCAGCTGTGTTTTTATTAAAAAAACTTGTAAGTTTGTGTGGAAAACAACGAGAGAGAGACTTTTCTTTTATTCATTAATGGCTTTAAAAAATCACTTTCTACTGATTTCGAAGTCCGTTTTGATATGCTATTATGAAGGTGGATAAATTTTTTATGTGATTTTTTCCGTATTCTATCAGTGGAAGAAAAATGATGTAAAAAAACCCACAGGATCTCCAAAATTCATGCCCATCTCTTCTTTAACAGTGTAGGTATCGCTGAACGCTCACACAGCGCGGCCTCTTATAGTCCTCCAGAAAAATTGAATAACTTAATAAAATATTACCCATAAAAACGTACGGGTTGTAAACTCACTACCCCTAGAGACACCCTTTACCGTGTGTTTTCGATACAACCCATTGCTTATTAATAAAAATTATTTTATCCAATATTTAACTAGAGATTTTTCTTGTGTGTATGCTTTTATTGAGTGCCATATAATCGATGAAGGCATGAAAATCATTTTAATTATTCACGTCTCGTCTTTACGTCCTTTTTTTCGATAATAAACTTTCATTAGAACTTTTATTTTCGGATAACAAAAGCACCCCGTCCTAAGAAGGGTATATTAAAATAGGGTAGTGGAATTATATATCAAAGCAGATCCAAAGAAGCACAGCATAATTATTAAGCTATTAGTGTACCCGTAAATCGTATTATATCTACTTAATGAAGTATTCGATACATCTGCCAATTAATCTGACACCCAAATAGAAAGTTGTCTTCTCATTTTAATATACTGGATTTCGGTACTGCTACTGCTCATCTTCAGTTCACTCACCCCCATTCACCCACTCTCCCTCCAACCATCGTATTTAATTTCCCTTCCCTCATCGTCAAGAAACGCCTTTTTCCTCTGACATTCGAGTTCTGGTGTGTTTGCACTGAAATCACAGTCCGACTCATCAACTTGGATTAAACTAGACGGTCCTAATATGAGGACAAAGTTTACTTTCAGAGAACTTTATACCCCATATGAAAATACAAATAATATAAAAACACTATATAGAGGTAGAAAACTCTACTTGTATGTACGAGTATGTTCACATTGTGAGTTACGTGACCCACGAGAGACAGAGCGCGGGAGGAAAATGTAATATAGGGCACAAATCTTCACATGGTAAAAGTTTAGGGGAAAAAGTTCGGGGGACATCCAGTAAGAAACTTCGTCAATATTAAAAAAGAAAAATGTTGTAAACTTTGTATCTGTCTGAATACTTGGCACTTTGGGACCATGTTTTCATTTTGCAAATTTTTTACATATAGCACATCCCCAAAAACCTTGTATGGAATTTTCAAATAGAAAAATCGCAATTGGACCTCTAAAGGGTTTATAATTTATCAATTACAATTTCTATCCGAGACAAAGTCTAGCTTGGAGAGTTAAGTGGATTACTTTGGTGCGCTTCGCTCTGTTGTGTTGAGTTCACGAGACACTATAAATTATTTTGGTAATGTTGTTGCAGAAAAATAATGAAATATTCATTGGCAACATTATGCGTGACATGAAGTTTACAAGCACTTGCAACAAATCGTCGAGTCCAATGACCCACAAAGAAAAGGGGGAAATGTTTGATTAATCGCTAATGAAGATCGTGCACTTAATTTGCATGTTTTCCTTGCACCACACACGTAACCCAGCCAGTACCGCAACTATATTTATTGGGATTCCATTAAACTTCAAACTATAGGTGAAAAAGTGTGAGTGGCAAAAGGTGAGCTCATGAGCTGCAATGAATTGGTCGTGTTTGCGTTCCACCACACACCAGCAGTCAGAAAGCTGGAAAAGCTGAGATTGTGTGCGAAGTTCTATTGATTCTGGCCGCTCGTTTTGCACAGAGAACAATAGTCGGAAGCTCACCTCCAAGCTCTAAAGCGATATCGTGTGCACACTACAATTGCCGACCGACCAGCCGCCCCCTGAAACCGTCCCCCATGTACAATTGGGACTAAAGTGTCGGCATTTATGTGGGTTATCCTCGTTTTACGACTCGTTATCATAACATGGACATGAAATCGTTGTCTTACGTTGATAACAGGCCTTCATAACCCCTTGGTTAGAATGGACACACAGCTGTAATCTAGTTTTAAAAATTTCTCTCTCTACAATTCTCTCTTGCCTTGAATTATTTTATTAAAACTAATCTGCACTGGGTGCTGAAAGATGACTTCAAGGATGGAATTAAAACTCATGCAAGACAGTTTTATAGATGAAATTAAAGAGGGTGAGCAGAGAATGACTTTAATTTTATATGCATTTTACGTTTTATAGCCGTTAGGGTGTTTTATAACGAAGACGATTGATAACCGCATTTTTCGATTAGATTTTACGATGGTAACATTCTCGATCGCTAAGTGTGTCCCTCGCTATTCCAGCGTCTTGTTTATTCAACATAATTAGAAGACCAGAAAAATTGCAACTCAAAATACAAACTCTGTGGAATTTTAATAACGGATCTACGGGTAGGTAAAGCAGCGAACGGAACTCTCTAGGGGGTGTTTTGTAATATATGCTCTCAGTGCAATGGGAACAGCACTGGAATTTGATATTTCAAAGTTGTTATACTGGAGCTTTAACAAACTCCAGTTAATTTTCGCTGGTTATTTATGTATGTGTGCGGAGACTTAGGAACTGTTGTTCCAGAATTCAATTCTACCATCAGCATCAGCCAGTGTGCATTCCTGACCATATAGCTTTGATATGCCATCAAGTTCAGCATAGATAATACGTTCAGTGGTTTGGTTATTGGAAGTGCACTCCCGTATAATCCGGGAACGGATAGCGCAAGTAGAACGCAGAGCATAGTGTCGTAAACCGGCACATTAAGGGGCCATTATGCGGTTTCGGATTCCAGATCACAATGAATTTTCTTAAGAGCAAAGAAAAAAAATAGTCGAATTTTGCAATAAGGCACGTTGTATTATAATATAAGTGGCAATTTACTGTAAATTCCTTAATAGTTTGATAAAAGTGTTGTGTGTGGGCGTTGTCCCTCTTGATCCACACAAAACTCGTCCGGTATGTTATGCAAGAATTCGCTCACTTTCCGTCTAATGTCACAGTCCAAATTGCTGGATTGCGAACTGGACTGTTGATAATAGAATTTCAATTGCTTCACATTATTAATGTAATTCTCTAAATTGATTAATTCTTTGTTACAGCTTTCTTCGATCTCCCAAAATGGCCTCTTCGAACCGATGCGGCGATAGTAATTGCTTCCACGACGTGGACATTTTTCTACATTGCTATTATAACTAAATTTACTTGACAATTTCAGTGACGATTTATTGTGCGGAAATTGAGACGGTAGTGAAAAGCTGGCTGATCGATTCTCATCCTGATGATATTTCGGCTCCATAAACTGGGTAGATATGAGGGAGGAAGAGCAAAAAATTACTCTAGTAAAAAGGAGGACAACATTTTTCACATTACACGTACGTTCTGTTGGTGGATTTGTTCGCGTTCCCGTTCCAATAGTGTTCGCTCATAATTCAATGCCGTTTGTAACGATTCCATATAATTTTGCATTTGCATTATTTTCGTAATTAATTCCTGTTTTTCAGTAAAATCGTCATTGTAGTCGCCCATTTCTATTATTTTTTTACAGTGTATTGAATTTAGTACGATCAATTTTGTGTGGACATGTTTTTCTAAACCTGTCAAATGACAGATAAAAAATTCACTTTTCCAAGCCTCCTTAAAAGCGCATCATTTTTCATTTCATTGTGTAAACCGGAATTACATTCAATACTCGTGAGTATTAATCTTGCGATGGCTTAAAGTATGCTTTATTCAATATTGCGTCAGCAAGTTTTGCAAAGGAAACTTTCTTGGAAAAATTATGAAATAATTTGACCAAAATTTCCATTTTGTTCGACTCTAGATCCCAACGGATGCTGCATCTCAAACCGTTCTTCCTGCCATTTGGGAGTTTCTTTAAGCAATCCCTCATGCATTTTTAATCAACCACATCCATATCTAACTGTCTCTTAGTATTGGAATCATATGTACTTCCGACTAATTCCCCATATCGCATTGGAATCATCCGTTTAAGAAACAATTTACTATTATGACAAGAACAAATGCATCCAATGTGTAACACTTGTCAGGGGGGAAATTCATATTGCAACTGAACCACCATTTGAATTACAACTCGTGCAATTACGGGACTAATTTACATGTTTATCATTTCATTACAACCCCCCATTCCTCTTCTGTATTGGGTTGCTGCTGTATTACAAACGTTGCACTTCCAATTAATTAATCATTGGACGGAAAAACAAATACATCGACTTAAAGTGCACATCGTTTAAGAGCGCACAGGCAACATAAAAGCGTACACTTCAATTCACATCCTGAAAACTAATCCGCACTTGGAAAAACATTTAAGCTTCCCTGATATTTGGCTTGGATTCGGTTACAACACGAATAAGACATGTGATACTTCCCAGACACAATATTATATTCGATATATGTTGGCTGGATTACTTTATATGCCGCCATCGATTTAAATGTCGATATATATCGTAGATTTTTTTCTCCAGTGTCAATTAAGCAGTGACTCGTGTTTCTGGGTGCCATTTGTTTTATTATCATTTGGAAGATGGGTTTTCAAAGCGTCGTGCTGTGTCGCTGTTATTTCAGAAAATGTGTGTGTCCCCCCAAGCATCTCCTGTGTAAATGTAGTGAAATAAAGAGAGCACAGATTTTAAACGATTCCATATAATATGGAAGAACGGTGATAGCCGGCGGGCATATTACACTCGAATCCGGATTACATACATTTTCCATTAAAGGAGACATAGAGACCTCCTAACAGAAGACTTATTACCCTTCCATAATACACATTGCAAAGCATTCAGAGCATCACACAGCCAACAACAATTATTAAAAATACATCCATTTTTCTATGCTCGCCATCTCTAATGCAGCTGCATCCATTTGTTCTCCTTACCAACACTAAGTCTTTAGACATACATGTAGAGAGAACCATTTGTATTTCTGAGCACGTTTCTTTCACTCTGATCTTGTTTCTATTTTCTAATCTTATTTACTTTGCGCCTTTATCTAAGCTTCGAGAACGATTTTTTAACGAGAAATATAATGCACGTTTTCCACTATTATTTAGAATTAAGGTGTTTTCCATTTAATTAGGGACGCTTTTCCGGGGATTAAATTTAAAAAAACTGGTCCTACAATTAGACATTCTACGGGAGTTTTCAGGTTGAGAAAGACGTTAATTTGCCGGAAATCGAAATGGATCATAAATTTCCACTTGCAATTTCATTAATACAAAGTGAAACATTGGCAAACATTAATTTTCCGGATACTATGTTTGAAGATAAACATTTAAGGTTGAAAAAATCTGGTAAGCAATATTCCGGAATGAAATTTATATTCTCAAGGTGTAGTTAAAAACACGTCTATATTATACTTTTGACATCGTGTAAATTTCTCATGACGTTGGGATGGAAGAAAAAAACGCAGCGTAGAGAAGTGGATGGAAATTTTATCTTAATGGTGAAAAATGAGTGTGTTGGACGTCTCCGAGTCCCCGAGGCTATTAAGCAGCAAATCATTACATTTATTCAAACATTTGCCCATTAATATTTTTAAATATTTTTACAAAGTCTTCCAGAAGTGACACTTTCAGTTTGCGGTGGAAAAAGGGTAATACTCACCATTTTTCGACTTATAAAATTTTTAAATTGTTCAAAAAGCTGGAGATCATTAACATTTCATTAAACAACGACAGAAAAAAAATACTGTTTATATATGTATATACAAACTCCGGGGGCTTATTTAAATTTTCAGGAATTATTTACTTAATGTCTCCATTTTAACTCGTGCTCTCGACACACAAAATTCTGTTACCCACTTTTCAACCCAAACTAATCTAATAATTTAGTTGGAAGTTTTGGAAGGCACACAATTTACGGTAAAGGAATCGCTTTCTTCCTCTTTTTTTATCAGATATATACACACACTGGCTTGTTGTCCGTATCAGATTAGAACCCATTATATAAAAGCTTATTTAAATGAGTTCCCTAAAGAAGATTACATTTATTTACCATTCCTTTCAGCGATTTCTTTCAAGAATCAGCATATACCTAACATTCTATGCTAATTGAATGGAAATTAAGCCCCCAAGATTGATAATATGTGAAGGAAGACTTGAGGAATATTCTATATGGAAATTGCTCGGTGTATGCTAATAAAATTATCGATGGTTAAAATAATTTACTTAATCCCGAGAGTGGAAAGGAACAAAAAGCAGCCCCTTAGGTGCTAGTTTCGGCCATCCGACAAACATTAATAATCTACATGTTTAATTAGCGCTTTTCCCTTCCAATTTATCCAACTTGATAAATACAAATATACATAGTGAGCTTTATGGGATGCTTTGTGTTCTTTAAAATCATCTGCCGTTGCTCGAGGGATCGATTTTCCTGTCATATAGCTAAATAATGGCATTCCATAAACAATTAGTGATGAAGGTTTAAGAGAGACGCTTTTGTATCGTTAATAAAATAGCGGACGTGACGGTATTGGTAATTAAACAATGAGATACCGTTCCTCCTTTCTAATTCATACAAAAGAATTTGTAGCAAATTTTTGCTTTTCATCTCTGCCTGCCATTTACCGAAACTATATAGAATAATAATGTGTGATTTTGCAGTGAAACTTTTTATCCCATTTAATAAATGAGGAGAGACGCGCGTGTGGAAAACTTTTCACGTTACTTCAAATTTTCCAAGTGTAAGCCAGCTTTTTGACAATAGCATATAAATTTCTTCTTGTGCGAAAGTTAATAAAGAAAAGTCGCTATTGAAATGGATGGCACAGTCGTATTACGAATAATTCGGGATTTGTTTGTCGTGCTGGTCCAATTATGACAGTTTTTCAGGGTTGGCACAGTAAAAAAATTTGACAGTCTTAGGATGCAAACGAAAAAATAACCCAAATCTTGTATAAAATCGATCACGATGGTCGGGAAAATGTCTTTAGTTTCTTTTTTTTTCTGCAAACGTAAGCAAGATAAATGCGAGAGGAAAGTTTTTCCACGAATATATCGTATTGAGCGGGTCATAAATAAAGGAAATAATAATTTTTGGGGCGGTTACCTACATAAATTAGACAAATTTTCTTGATTTATTAATTTCGAGCGTGTTGTTGTTGCTATTCGATGATTTCGAAGGTTTTGTCATTGTCTCAGTTTCTCTATTGAATTTCCACTCTTTGATATCTCGGTGTAATGTTATTAGAGAATCTTTTTAACAAAAAATTCGTTTTATTATACTTGAGAGACATTAAAGCACCGCACCTAAATTTACCATAAAACAATCAGACAAGACGGGTTTCCTATTACGGATCGAATTACTTTATTTTTGCCTATTTCCCGAAGTGTATACCTTAGTCATTTTCATAAAATATCGTGTGCACTTTTGATGTCAGAAAAGAAGTTTGTCGTAAAATTTATTTCACATCGTAAAATGTATGCCAAGAAACTTTGCCTATTAATAATAATATTTTATAATAAAACAATATACATTTTTATCGAATTCAATAAAAGTTTATTAAGCCATATTGAGTATGTTTAATAAAAATGCTAAAGTGATTGGAAAATGGGTCAAGTTTCATCTCTAAAAGATTTGCATCTGCTGTACATAAAAGTTTCTCGTATAAATTGTTTAGATTTTTATTTCTAATTAGTGCATTTCAATTTAAGGAAAATATGAGAACACTCATTCAAAGATCTCCCTGTTCTTATTAAATTGATTTCGTAATAACATTCTGAAATATTTTCAGTTGGAGAAAGGAATTAAAAACTTTTCTTAAAAAAAGTTTCCGAGACGAGATCCATTTCCTTTATGCATTATATTCAAACCAACAGTTTTTCTCTCAAGAGTCTCAATTTTAACTCTAATTACCAACATGAATTTCCCTGAAATATTGTGATTTTCAAAAACTACGATGAATACAAAGTTGCCACACATAAAAATGGCCCGCATATTTTTCTGTAAAATATTCATTAGTTTTATCTAACAGAATTCTATATGATGGAAGAAAATTTTAGTCTACAAATAGCTAAAGCTACATTAATAACATTGAATATAAAGTATTTGGAAAATAGGTGTGTATTCACAAAATTATCAAGAAAAACTGTATTTTATTTAGCAACTTACTTGTTGTATAATACTATATCCGGACGCCAGATGTGATCTGAGGGGACGTGGAGCATGTGCACACCCCCATACTCTTTCGGCTCCCATCTTAATTTGTAGTCGTACCACGACTGAAATCAATACGCACACACATTACTATCAAAACATAATTCAGACACACAATGCGACTTTTTTTCAAAACAGCTTCCACATCTATACCTAATACTATTACAACATTCGGACCACAAACATTCCCTTCAATATTTCAACAATCGTTTAGCATATCCATCCTGAGGTCACCTGCAATTGTGCCATTATTGACTTTAGAAATTCAATTACACGCATATTCATTCCGACCGTCGTATGATTAATTCTCTAATTAGTTGCGTTCCCCGGCATTTGGAAATGACGAGCGATAAGGTCAAAATGTTCGCAGAGACGTTCCGATGGCGTGAATATACTAAAAACTGGAGTTTTTGTTCAAACTGATTTTTATTTGTCTTGTCCAGTTTAATAATTCAGATCAAAAGTAGGACAGAATCTTGACAGTTTGGTCATAAAGTTCATGCTAAATATTTAAACAAAACGAAACAAGATCTGTGTTAGTTTCGTTTAAGTTGAACTGAAAAAAATCCAGAACCTATCCCGATCCCCTCCACTGATGTAAAAGCTCCCTGAAGCGTCTTCTTTCCCTTGATTAACCGAGTTCAAGTCCTGAATAAACACGACTTTTCTCCCCCGCCGTTCAATCGAAAATTACTCACCTGCTCCACCCACAAGTTAGTCGTCATTATCTGGTTCTTCAAGTTCTGCAACAGAGTAAAAAAGAGCGTCAAAACTATGATTAAGAGCGTCAAATTTATGGGCGCTTAAAACCGCGCAAAAATTCCTTAAAGGGTTGCTGTACTTTTACAAGAATGTAATGATGATGGATTCCGGCCAATGAGTTTGAAAATCGGCGAACGATTTTATTTATTTTCCGGCTCATTATTCTTTTATAATGCGATTGAATTTGGACAATTTTCCTAAACACTCACTGTGTGCGAATTAATTTGTTTAGTAGCGTGTGGGGCATTAAAAATGTATAAGTATGATATTCGTATGGAAGACACAATGTGGAAATGTCGTTTAATTATCATTTTAAAAAGTTCATTTTGCACACTGATACGAAGAGGAGAAAATAGGTCGGGCTATGGGGGCCGGAGGATGATGATGGCGGCGGTACAGTATCATGTGCCTATGTGTGTTTGTGTGCGTATACCGAGGGGTGTGTGTGTGTAGTCGATAGTCGGCAACAGAGGTCGTAATCCCCACTAAATAATTCAGGAAGACTGTGTGTAGTTGTACGCGAAATCCCTATGCGACCATCTAAAAGGTCTCCACAGAGTCAAAATTGCGAAAACTGGATCAGCCTTTGTGGGTGCTGGGGAGGCAGTCCCGCATGCGACACTTGAACATAAATATTGTTTTTCTTTATAGAATAGGACAAGATCAAAACTGGAAAAACATTGCGACAACATTATTATGGGCGATATTATTGTTGTTAGGAAAGGGTTTAACAAAATTGCCAAGTTTTATTAAATTAGGCGCTAATAAATCATGTGGATTAGTCGTGTGTCGTAGACATAAACCAGCTCCATCCACTCTCATTGTAAAATCGATAGTTTGCATCATCATCTCCAACTTTTGCCCACGCATTTCATGGGAACGGCAAAAATTAGCCCTTTTACCAAGCATTGTTTACTCATTAGCTTTTGGTTTTAGGATTCGTCGTAGTGAAGGCATCATTTCAGCTTACAAATCTACTAATTTCAGCCTACATTTTATTGACAGTTTAAGGTTTTTAAAAATTAAAAAAGAGCAAAATGTTCAAGTTGTGTCCCATTGAAGCTGGACAAGGCGCCGTTTCACATTCAATTTTCGCTATTTTATTGCCATCTCCGAGGGTGGACAATTTTTAAGGATTGACAAGAAAATTTCATCTTTTTTCGTTTATAGGCCAGAGGACTTTTCATCCAACCAATCTATCAAAAAAACTTACCTTCCCTTTCCCATCACTGTTTAATCTTTAACTTTCCATTTTTTGTACAATGTCCTTCCATTCTATCAATTTTGAATTTTAAATTTTTAAATCTTTTACAATTTAAATTCAACTATCACAATGTTCCCTTAATCTTAAATGACTAAATTTATTGGTTGACACAAGTTTTTTAATCTACAATTAATTCCCCATTAACCCTCATTTATCAGCCATTCAAACGACGTCCTCGTGATCCTGGTTTCGTATTCAATTTTCACAATTTTATTGCCATTTCGAAGGGTGGACATTTTTAAGAATTGCCTCGGAAAAAATTCATCTTCTATTCACTGTATATAATCCGGTTCAGGCTCTTCATCGAACCAATCTATTCAGATTCGATAAGGATATTTCCACCTTCTTTTTTCTGGGTCTCCTCTTTCCGATAGTTCGGAATAACCATTAGGATGATCAAATTTTTTCGCACAAAGTAATTGTTAGACAAGCCGAAATCTCCTAACCAATCTTCCAGTTTTAATTAAATTGTAACTTTATTAAGGATTCACTTTCAAATTAAATTAAACGAGTATTTTTCTGGCGAGCAAGTGAGAGAGGGATAAAGAGCAGTTTTCATCATCATATAAAATATCTAACAACACGTAATTATATTGTAAAGAGACGTTTTCTGTAAGCTCTCCACTAATGCCCACCAACCTTCATCAGCGAAATGTGTATTTAAATAATTTATGCAAATAGAGTAGATTTTAATGCAAAACACGCGTGTTTAAGATTCCTCTCGTCTTGGTCTACTTTTTTCCTTGCTGGTGGAAAATGTCGAGCGTAGATTTCCATCTAATGAAAGCTAGAAGTTATATTTAAAATGTGGCTGCAATTTTTAAACTAAACAGAAAAATATACCATAATTTCGCCCACACGTGTGTCATCAGACTTGGAGCGATTTTTCCAGAAATACACCAACGCCTGAACAACAAACATTGTCCGAAATATCAAATCCCCTACAGCTTACTAAGTGTCTACACACACAGCATACATATTTTATAAACCTTGGATGGGATTAACCTTCATCAAGTGTCGCACACCGAATGGATTTACTTTATGGTTGTGTAAATCTAAAGGGAGAATTGACGAGATTTCATCACTACTCCCTGCACAATGCAATCGCATTTCGAGACCGGCGTGGGCCGACGACTTAATGGAAAACGGCTAATCATACCTGTCATTTTCCTTAAATCCCCCGAACTACTTCTTATTCATGCATGAGAACCGTACGGGGACGAACTATTACACAATTTAAATTTAACTCTGTTTAGTGTTTATAATTTCATTAATTTAATAGACATGGTCATTCATTAAAACGTAGTAAAGTATAATACCTACGGTAGAAAAAAGGCGGAAAAGCAGTGCTCTGAGCCATTTTTGGCCTGGACAAAAAAACCCTTCAAGATAATTTCTTTTTCGCGATAAGAGCGCTTTGAATTACCGTTGATTTATTTACTAATAATTCCGTGCGACGTCCATCAACATAATAATAATAACCCTCTGGAAAAAATAGGGAGAGAATGCGTGTAAGGAGTAGATTAACTTGTCAAGTTCACTCAATTTTACTTGTCTCTAAGAATACGCTCATCACCCGAAATGAGTATCCTAAAAGCTGTTTTCTTAATTTCCAAAGCTGTCGCCCTGCTCTTCTTCCTCACACATATTCGCGTATATATTGAACGTAATGATGAGGGGGAATGAAAAACGAATTTCACAGGGAAAATGGACAGTGCAAATTGCGATCATAATAAAATAAAAATAGGATTTTACAACAACAAATAAATGTAATTCCTCCTATGTTATAGCCTCATAAAATGTTACCAAATAAAATCAATGAACTGCAAAAGCGCGCAAAAAATTTTTATATACCTACTTAAGTATACATATTTTTCGACATCATATTCCCATTTCCATTTTAATAGAAATTTAATTTCAATGTAAACCTCCCTGAACAACGCCATAATAATCTAGTATTTTGCATATATGGGCAAGTTTTTTTTGCGCTCTCCTCAAAGAATCGCACATAAAAAAACGCGGAGGTGTATGTGGGAGGCGTATGACGGGGGGTGCTATAATGTTTTTTCAGGGGTGTGTACGTACATTTTATAACATGAACGACGTGCTGTGATAAACTTATTTTGTTGTGTATCATTCGTTATCCGTATCCGACAAGGGCACATATTCAAGCATCAAATTTACATGGACGTGTATATGCGCTGTGATTCCACATTACACCGAAACCACTTTAAATATACACACACATATCATCACCCTGTATATACACAACTAGTGAGTGCTGAGGATGGCATCCATTCTCCCAATAACATCGATATATCTTATATATATTTTGTGTTTGCTGAGAACGGATTCAACATCCACCGACTGTGAGGGAACAGGAAAAGTGGCGGTTGTGGGTGGAGGCGGTTGCAACTACATAATTTAGAGGGAAACTGGAGACGGAAACGGTGTGATGTTCCATCGGGAATTGTCTTAACTTGTTTATTTATGCGTTTTATCATTTTTTCTTTAAATTCAAATACCAGATTCAGAATGGTAACTTATTTAGAATGTGTCCCTATTTATTTATTTAATTAATTAAGTATGATGTTTTTCTGTGTCAATGTTTTACGCAACAAGGTAATTGTTGTGATAACAAAAATTTAATAACAAATAAGGTATACATTTTAATTGCGTCAATCCATGAACCATTAGAAGTCATTGAAAATGCCATCGAGAAAGTCGATTCTCCTTTTGTTGCTCTTATTAAAGTTTTACAATGTTTATTATACAACAAACAACAGTTGCGACTCGTTTTTAGACTATCTTCTGATCGACTCCAGTGAGAATTGCTACGAGAATCCAGACATTGACAAAAATACGGTAAAAAATTTAAAAAAAGGCGAGTGTTTTTAATCCGAAAAATTGTTTTTCAGCCTGAAATCCTAAGCAGATTAGTCGGCTTTTATGAAAATCACACTGTCCTTACGTCGGATGGATATTTTCTGGATGTTTTCCGGTTGCCACAAAGGGAGCCCAAAGGTGTTATCATTTTACAGCATCCAGTCACAATTGATGCTGTTGTATGGGTGGGTCAGAGTGATACATCAATTGGTAACGCTTTAATAACAGTTTTTCAAGCGCTATCCCTGAATGTATTTTTTTCAGGGTACCAATTGTGGCGGATGGGGTACGAAATTTGGTTGCCAAACCAGCGAGGGACTTTCTACTCCAATAAACACGAGAATTACACACTGAAGGACTTTGAGTTTTGGGATTTTACGTAAGGCACATTAACCTTTATATTTAAATTGCTGTTTGGTTTAAGTTGTTTTTTAGCTTTGAAGATATAGGAATGTACGATTATGATGCGGTGATAAAACACGTAGCAAAATTGACGGGAAGAAACGATTTGATTTTTATTGGACACTCAATGGCGACTACAGCCTCGCTGGCTTATGCTTCTTTAAAACCGGAAGAGGCGGATAAACATGTAAGGATTTTCATCGAAATTTGTCCAGTGACTTCGTTGACTCATATGACTTCACACATCTCTAAAATAAAGTACATTTTACCTTATATAATAAAAGTTAGCCACAAACTGGGAGTTTATCACGCTTTTAAAAACGATGGAGCTTGGAGTGCAATTTTCACTCTAGGACGGTATTTTCCGTTCAAGAAACTCTTCATACATATGTTAAATTTAATGATGGGCTTCTCAGAAGACGAGTTCGACCCGGTAAAAATTAAGAAAAAAATGGTAAATATTTTAATGTATTTATGATTTATTTTATTGTCAGCGTTGGTACACTGCGCTATTTTCCCAAATGCCGCGTGCATTTTCCTTAAAATTAGCAAACCACTATATGCAACTGCACACAAATGGATTCAGGAGATATGATTATGGACCGGAAGGTAATTTGGAAAAGTACAATTCTATTATACCGCCCGAATATCCTGTATGGAATATTAAAACTCCCGTCTATTTAATAACTAGTTTAAAAGACACCATTGCGACTGTACAAGTAAGTGATTCACTTAAATTCTCTTTTGGAAAATTTCTTATTTGTTTGTTCTTTATAGGACAGCGAGGTGTTGTATGGAAAACTATCCGACTCTGCCAAGATCTATGGACGCAACATCACTGACGTTATAAATCATATCGAATTCCATTTCGGTAAACACAAAGTGAAATACGCTTTCGAGCCAATCTTCGAAATATTAGGAAAACTTTAAATTATTCCATGTACCATTTTCAATAAGATGTCAGGTGAATTTCATACTTTTTGTTACAAAGGAAAGCGTGGGTTTTTTTCTAATGAATTCTTGGGCAGTTCAAAAGTCGAGGGAAAAATAAAGTTGATATCCTGTTTTTCACTCCCGAAGACAAAGTTGAAAGAAAAATGTTTATTGTTTAACAAATTCGCAATTAAAATGGGCTCAAAAAAAGCGCATTTTTTTTATCAGACATTCCTTTTGATGATTCAAGACCGTGTGTGCGGTGAGTGTATTTGAAAGGGTTGAAATTTATGTGATTACGTCTGACCGTTGTCCAACATCGCCCATAAACATTTACCCATCAAACCGAAATGTCGGACGGTTAAAGTTAAGTAACTTCCGGAGATGGCGGCTTTTATTGCACACGCGAGCGCATTTTTTATTATCATCGTGTGCAAATTCCAATCAAGAGGAACTCAAATTTAAAACGCACCTTAATAAGCTAATAAAATAGCAAAGTCCTTAAAAACAGGCAATTCTCATACCCCTTAGATATATCACTCGACCATTTTGTGCAATAAAAATGATAATTTCCCTGCTTTTCGGGATGCTGGCAACTTTTTTCCCTACTCGCATAATTGGATCATATTTTCTCTCATGTAGTAATTTCTGGACAGCTTAAATTCGCTGTCTTCAACACTTAATTTCTTTTCAACTGAATTATAAACTAGGCATTTATTTTCTAATGGTTAAATTTAATTTGTTGTGCTGGAAAACGCACTAAACCAACAAACTTTCGAGGTAAGTAGTTTGAGTTTTTTTATATCCCTCAAGAGGGTGCGTAGGTATTGCGTAATGCTCATCCTTTGAACAAAATATTTTTCATGAAACTTTTATATTTAAATGTTTCAAAAGCAATCTTTTGTCCACTTGGTAATTTTGGATGAATATTAATTTCCCATTGAATTTATTCGCTACATAATAGTTGATATGAAAATTGATATTGCATACAAAATGTTAAATTTAAATATTTCATAGAATCCGATTTTAATAGAGGGATGAGGTTATTTTACATGAAAACAGCACATTAATCACACAACGGTGCACCATTATCAATTGAATGGTTCAGGTACCGCGCTCTGTATATGTGCAATACAGGGTGAATCATTGTAATGTGTCGACTTTCGCTAGATGGCAGCATGAGAAATTGTCGTCAAACAACTTGATATCTGTCTCTTCCGTTGAACTGACTCCAACATGGCATCATGCCATTTATTGTACACCCAACACTGTTTCGCTGTTGCTGACAGTGTAGAATGAATAATTTGGGTATTGTGCCTTTTACAAACCATCCACCCCCTGCCCAACCCCGTTTAACATTTAGATTATATATTCCCAGACTCTTGCTTTCGCTCCCTTTGTCTCCAGTTTATTATTGTGTACTTAATAAACATGTGTACAACCCCAAAAACTATATTCCCACAACTGACATAAAAATTGATAAACCCCGTCCGTTAAATTAATTTTATTTCTATTATTTGCGCTAATAATATTCGATGATTAACGTCATAATCGGATTTACTGTGTAATAAAATTTATTCAAGTGTATGCCAACAAAATTTTCCAACATTGTTCAATACATGAATATTTACAATTAATGGGAATTTCTGTTAATATACTCGTGATTAGAATATTACAGTTGACACAACATACACCACCCTTTAACAAACTAGTTACATTTCGGTCACATTTCATCGGAAAAGCGACACGTTATAATAAAACTCTCGTAAGAAATAACACGGTGCGCTATAAAAATAAATTCACCCTTTCTCACAACGCCACTTATGTCACAAGTAGCCATTAAATTCCGCTCTCTTTTTTCCCACCCCCACAAGGACTCCCCATCGCGATCGCTATTATATTTTCAAAATCGAATAGATCTCTTCACACTCACACACACCACATCAAAGTTATTATCATTTCATTGAACAAGTGAAACAAAAACAAAGCCCAAGCGAGGCGGAGTGCTTAAGAGAGTCTTAACTCATATAGAAAAGTCGACTTTTGTTGGGGGAAGAGAGCAAGTTTTCAAACGGGGGGCCTGAAAACTAGAATAGTATGCTAATCATGTGTTCAGGAAGTAAGAGATAAGGGATGTTAAGGAATGATACGTAATACTTTGTAGTCAACAGCAAATTTAACCCCGAATAGTGGCGCATCTGCCAAAGCTGTCACGTGGGCCCCGACCGCCCGTCAAAGGATCGATTGGTGAGGAGGCGGGAAGCGAATAACCGGTCGCTAGACGCGGGTCTTTTTCCCTTTTTTTTGCGAAAAATCCAAGGAATTGCACTTGTTATATATAACATATATATAATAATAATAGCACACACCAGCGATTTCCAAGTAAACAGGTCAAGCGAATCATTTCGAAATTTTCACATGATTTATGGTGTAACGCTCTTCTCATTTTTGTCGATACATAGAATCAAATCTATATCTTTATAAAGCATTGTTATTTATCATACGGTCGTTTCGCAGACTCATTGTTGTTCAACCATCAGACCGACGATTGTATACTAATTAATCTTAAGACATCCGGCATTTGGAGTGCGCTGGAAACGCGGTCAAAGAAACGGAGAGTGTAAACAGGGCATTATTTTTTACTAAATTAATATTTATACGAATGGGCCTGTGATTAATTATATTTAACATATAATACACTTTATATGTATATATATATTCATCATGATTAATTCTCGTAGGTTTAGCATTTATTTTAATTTGTAACGAAATTATGCTTTCGGGAATCATTTTAATGCCACCCATTGCGTTGGAAAACACATTTTTCCAATTAGAATTCTCTCTTAATTAATGTGCACGCTCGGATCGTACGGGAAAATCAATACGAATTGTTCGAATCATAATATCTGGCCATGTTTAATCTTGGAATCCGTCAAAGGAGCAAATATTTACGATACGAAAATGTTGTCGCTTCGTTAATTTGAATCCTTTCAAAGTGGCTTTTTTCATAGTGTAGCAATGCCAGGAAAGACCCAATACTTGCGATTTCTTTGTCTAGATTGACAGACAAATTGGCTCCATTTCCTCCTGGATAAATATTTACTGAAATGTTGTTCGTTTTTTAATTTGACCGGATTTTAGCAGGTATTGTTGAATGTGCAAGCCAACAAGACAAAACCCATAACCCAATGTTCATATTTGCTTTGTCTAAGGAAAAGTTAAGTTCCACTGTGCCACCATACAAAAATTTAAAAAAGCTTAATGTCTGCATTATTGTCTTTGTTGGAAATGAAATAAAAATTGGTCCCATCATGCACTTCCCGTAAACAAATATTTACGAAAATGGTGTCCCTTTTTGATTTGATTGTCTTCAGTGTGTATCAAGGCCAAGACCGACCCCTTTTCCCAACTGTTGTAATTCCTTTGCTTAAAATGAAAGAAAATCTGGACCCCACTTTCTCTATAAGTTCTTGAACTGACCCAGATTCAAAATACCAACTTTGAATTTATGGACTAGCCGTATGGTAAACCGTAGATTTATTAAAGCCAATCTGTTGTTTATGTAGATACGCTCTTCTATATGTGCCTATTTTGAATCGATTCGAAATTATTAATAATAAATGCTAAATGGTGAAAGGATGTGTAAATCATGAGTCCTAATGGGGCCCGTTTAAATATTCAACAAATCTAGCCTAGGAATTTTATACGATTTTTCCACCCCTTTGATTCTAATTGAAACTTTTTTTTTAAATGTATACAAACATGTTTATAAATTCTTTAGACCCCCTCTTTCAGCTCGATCCTTAAATTCACTTTTGCCTCGCTATAAATTCGTTATAAACACATATAATCACATTTCAGCTTACACGAATACCTATCCCACTTTTCTCTCTCCCTCTCATTGTGTGTGATGCCCAAATGAAAACATTCACCCCATCAAAATGAAAAAGTGTTTAACAATTCCAGTGCACTGATTTTATTTAATCTCCCGCCCTATTTCCCATTTTTTTTCTCTGAAAAGTTCACGTTTAATGTTTGGAAATTGGTCGGTCCTTATGAGAGCGATTAATTATTTTGATATTCTCAACAAATCACGTGCTGTCATACCAATATTGATACGTTTAGGTAAACACGTTGTAATTTACAGGTATAGACACAGTTTGTACGGTTTTAGTGTGGAGCATTAAAGTCTTATACAGTCAGGGGGTGGAAAATTAATTAGGACTTTGGAGAATATTTAGGAAAATTTTTCAGACGTTTGGGAAAATCGTTTAGGTTGTTTTCGAGTCTATTTCAACTGAAGAAAAGTATTTGACAGCACAAAACAAATTGAATTTGTATTAATCCAAACTTTATGAAAATGTTTTTCAGTGTTTGTCGGAATTGTTACAGGATATAGTTTTCAGTGTTTCCAGATTTTTTTCACGAAACACTGAACAAAAGCCCTTGACAATACAAAAACAAATCAAATTTTTATTAATTAGAGCTTTATAGAAATGCTTTCCAATTTTTTTCAGCTATTTCAAATTAAAACGTGCAAAAAATCGAAACCCATGATAAAGGACCGCCGTTTTTTTCCGCAAGACAACACCCCTTTTATTTGAATTTTCCGTAAACTCCCTTTTTCTTGTGTCACAATTGAATTATAGTTTCTAGTTGCGGTTTGTTTTAATTAAAACTCCTCGTTTCAACCCCCAAAAATAACAGCAACAATAAACAAGTGGGGCACGATTATAAGATTACGTAACGAGTGTGAGTGGAGTTTGGAGTGTGTGGCGCGCTTCTCGAGTGTTGTTTGTTTTCTATAAAGTGTCTGGGTTGTTTGTGCCCCTCTTACCACATCAATAAGTTGTGATAGTTTCAATTTAATGCAAACACGTAGAACATCGGACGTATTCACCACTGGCCTAACGAGTTTATTGTAATTGGAGAGCAGGTCGTCGTAGAGACGTTTCGCGTCCGGATTCCCGGCCACGGCACCATGCACCACCAACGCGGAGAGCAGCCAAGCTCGCAGCGTTTCAGCGGCCGATGGGGGCATCGCGACGAGCACCGCACGCGACACTCTTCAACACACTGAAGTTGCGGACAAGTCCGCTTCGTGCGATTTCTAATGCAGAACTGGTGCTGCTGCTGCTGAGGCAGCACACCCGATTCACACCACCACCACCACCGCCGTTGCTCCAACACACTCCCTCTTAACATACACCGTCTGAATGGTGGCAGTGCGCCACTCTAGACGAATTTTCAGCGTCGCGCCGCTTGTCCTTACACAGAAAAAGAAGGGATTATATATGGGAATAAAATAAGAGCGTTTTATGGGGGTGGGCCGAGTAGGGGTCACTGGGTGTACGGTGTTTGGACAGGGCACCATCAGCCCAGGAATGTTTGCATTTTTTAATTGCTTTTTTCTTTTTTGGATAGTGGAGAGGCTTTCGACACCCTAAACGGCGGGGTTTTATAATCCTTTCAGTATTTCAGAGGTTACATTACAAGTACTTGTGCTTGTTGGCAACACAATGATCTGGTTCATTATCATTCGCTTGGACCCTCGTTAAACTAATTTATTTACTAATATATATGTGTGTTATGAGCGGTGTTGTTGTGTATAGTTGGAAGCTTTAACTATTGACGTTTAGTTAAATTGCAGATTAGTTTATGTGTGTGGACCGTTTTTATCTAAAGCGAATTTCAGATAATGTAGGAACGGTTTTCGTGTTTTATCAATTTTCAATTGAATTTTTCCTGTTTTAATTTTTGCATTGTTTTCAGTAAAGAAAGTGGAAAATTTTCCACCACGGATTATCAATCATGATTTTCCAAGTGCGTTTATTTGGAAACTATTCCACTTCAGCAAGAGATAATTCACAATTGCCTTTTTCATTTTAGCCCATCGACCATTGACATGCTTGTGCCAATTTCAAGAGCTTTTAATACATCAAATCAATATACTAAAAAATTGCAACAGCAAACTGCAATTAGGCATAATTGACAATGACGATCAAATATCCGTAAATGAATTAAATGTCTTGTTTCAGTTTCGAGTTTTTAAGAATGCAGGCAATAAAAAAGGTGTTAATACATCACAATGTGTCCGGAAAAGAACGAGCTTTTTTCGATTTTTTTCAGGAATGTTTCGGGTTTTTCAGGATATTTTCCAGCGTTTTTAGGTTTTTTCCCCAAAAATAGGTTCTCATCAACGCCGGTCATGTTAACGTTTAGTTTGCACCAAGTACATTAATTAGTTGAATCAGCATGTATATATTATGTTTACTCTGTCAAATTTATTATAACGAATTTAATTTTCACATGAATGCTTAATTTAATATGCAGTTCATTAAAGATGTGGAGGTTTATTAAATATTATGCCAGTTTCATATCTTTAATAAGGCGAGATGAGGCTTCTTTCAGGGTGCGGCGAATAAAATTGATTTACTTCTCCATTTTCAATAAACAAAAAACCGTGTCCTGTTTTCCATATACATTGCAGATCAATTGCATAAAATTCCAATTTCCTACCACCTGAAATCGAATGTTGATCGCAATAAAATTTGTTGCCGTTTACTTTTTGTCTATTTGTATTCAATTTTATCATTCGCAATTTAAATACACATATGCATACCTACACTCTTGTCCCCATGCAACATTTTCACATTTACATGTTTTCCAAATTTAATATACAGTGCAAACATTTTTACAAATGTTGCATTTCAATCCGTTCAATACGATATACGATTATTGTAATAATACTAAAAGCGTCTATTGTGCATTCGTCGTTCCCACAAAAATCGAATATGACGTCCGACTTTAAGGAAAAACTCCTCCCTGGGACCTGGGGGGCTTTGCTCTGCGTTGAACCTCCCTCTCTGGTTAACTTGTAAATTACAATGAACAAGCCACACTCAAAGGGCATTACATCCAAACCCGTACAATTATCAAACAACATAATACCTACTAATGGACCTCAAGCATTAAATTAATTAGTGCGTTAATGAAAAAATATACTAGTTTGTGCGATTATTCGAAAATATTCGCAGCTAAAATCGAAAATTGATACTCCTGGTTCTCGATGCCATGGCAACAGTCCGATGCTTTTCCAAGTGTTAATGATTGATGATGAGATGGTCTCGGGAATCCTTCATTGCCGAAACATCAATTATTTTTTGTCAATGCGATAATCGTTACAATTTTCTCTCATACACACACAGTGCAAAATTGGATAATGATATTATGTCGGAAAGAAGGGCACATTCACACAGTTTGGCGCTGTTGTTGGACGTTATCCTTTTTTATGAAACCGTTGAATACATCAATAACAATAAAACTGTTACGAAGTGTATGCTTGCCGTTTGTGCAATCGATTTATATTCTTTCGGAATGTTTTCCTATGTAATAGACACAAAAAGTTTACGAAAATTAAATGGTGAGTGAAAAACTAATGGCTGATAAGAGAAAAAGTTAAACGAATACAAAAAGAGACTCTTAGAAATCCATCGGCACACACAGACAGAACAGATATTTGAGATAGAATAAATATAGCGAAAAACACACAAACGTTTACTATTTTTATGTGTCTTTCATAAAAGGTATCTTTTTGGGGATATATAGATTGATTGAAGGGCTAGTCGATAAGAAACTTTGTTCTTTGTAATTTCATTTTACAAGTTTTTTTAGTATAGTTTCAAGAAGTTTTTCGAAAGAGTTTTAGCTAATTTTTTTTTCAAGTGATCGCATTTTAAATGCACTTCAGTTTAAGCAAATGTTTACTAATTAAGAAACTAAGTTAATTACCTAACTCTATAAATTATGAGAAATTGTGTACCTACCTTTTTTCTAGAATGCCATCTAAAATAATTTTTGTTACACAAGAGGGAAGATCAAACAGAATCCTTGAATGTATTCACCCTCCGGTTTGAAATCGATAACATTTTCCAGCAGCCACGCGCATTTGTAGTTCTAAAAACGTACAACAGATTCTCTTCGGTCCGCATTTGAGTAAATAAAACACCAAAGTAAATAAAGAATAAATTTATTTTCAGTATTTCACATTTACTTCTTGTTTTTCTTGCCGCGTTTCCTGCGTCTTCGACGTCGTTCAGCAATTTCTCTCTTTAAATCGCAATGCTGATAGATAATTTCACAATTTGCATTTCCCAAGCCCAGAATTGATGCTTTTAAACTGTCCAACATTGAAGTTGTAGGATTTATGTTCTTTATTAACTTTCCAGACACCCAACTCATGCCCAAACTGAAAAAAGTTAATATACAAAAACACTTAAACAGTCGGTTATATTTACCTCCATAAAGGAACCAATAACTTGCTATTGTTCGTTAGTGTTCTTGAAAACTTGTTATTTTCGCACAAAGTTTTTTGTAAACAAACTCCATTGTCCGAATTAGCAACCAATGCCGATTCAATAGATACCAACACTCTTCTAGCTAATTCATTTAATGCATAATTATCAGGATTTACTATTGTGGGCATATTGCGTTTTAAACGGATATTAAATTGATCATTTGTAATTGCAGACGCGTCACCATCACCAGTTCCAGTTGCAGTTCCACCTGTACCTCCTCCAGTATTCGTGCCATCTCCCGTTCCAGTTCCTGTGCCAGTGCCGGTGCCGGTGCCGGTCCCTGTACCTGCAGAACTTCTTCCTGTAGTATCTGAAACGCTTTCTGTTTTGCGATAGCAGTACCTCCTCCTCCAGTAGCTGCACCACCGTCTCCACCGCCACCTGTGCCGCCATCACCACCACCTGTACCCCCATCACCTCCGTTACCACCTCCTGTTCCGCCATCGCTTCCTCCAGTGCCACCGTCGCCTCCATCGCCACCTCCTGTTCCTCCGTCTCCGCCTCCTGTGCCTCCATCTCCGCCACCTGTACCCCCATCACCACCACCACCAGTACCTCCGTCACCTCCGTCGGTACCTCCATCGCCACCGTCACCTCCGCCGGTACCTCCATCGCCACCGTCACCTCCGCCGGTACCTCCATCGCCTCCTCCTGTTCCCCCATCCCCACCATCACCTCCGTCAGTTCCGCCATCACCACCGTCACCTCCGCCGGTACCTCCATCGCCTCCTCCTGTTCCCCCATCCCCACCATCACCTCCGTCTGTTCCGCCATCACCACCGTCACCGGTTCCTCCATCGCCGCCTCCAGTTCCACCGTCACCACCGTCACCTCCACCGGTTCCTCCATCGCCGCCTCCTGTCCCCCCATCCCCACCGTCACCACCACCTGTTCCGCCATCGCCACCTCCTGTCCCCCCATCTCCACCGTCACCTCCGCCGGTACCTCCAGTTCCTGTACCCGTCATTCCCCCGTCCCCACCACCTGTACCTGTACCTGTCATACCACCACCTGTACTGCCCTCTGTAGTAGTACCTGTTCCAGTTCCTGTTCCCGTTCCAGTTCCGGTAACTGTCGGACTCATACTCATTGGCATCATCATACTCGCAGCAGTTGTTGTATTATTATTACTCTAAAACAATTACAACTGTCTTTAATTAGAATTTCTTGAAATATACCGCAATCACCACTTACCGTCATAGTAATGCACATTATAACGTGAATGATGAACATCCCAAAAGACAAGTATGCTAATGCAGTTAATGCTATGTCAAACAGATCAGATAAATCGTGCTCTTTCGAACTACTATGCTCTTTGTGCGTTTCTACGATTTGAACATGATGCTTAGGAGGTGAATGTACAACATGTTCCTCTTGGACAACGGGCCCTGCATATAGTACATGCCCACCACCAGTGCCGTGTCCACCGGAAGGACCTACACCGCCTGAATAAATAGCCGGATGGCCTGAATAGATGTTTTGAGTGTAACCGCCACCACCTGCAAAGAAAAGGTCGCCTCCACTGTGTTCTCGTTGGCCCAATTTTAAATGAATATCGTTGTTTTGAGGCTTTTCGTAACCTGTTATTTGTCCAACGTCGTATTCCCCGTAATCCTCGTCCTTGTGCTCCTCGTCGTCGTCCTGGCGAGACTTTTTCTTTTCGTAGTGACGATAGATGTCTTCCAATGTTGTACTTCTGCAAATCACAAGAAAAAACAGTCAACTTTGCTTCAGACTTTGAAGTGCCGTGTACTTTGAGAGCCATTTCTTGTAATTTGAAGAACCCTCATCTTCTAACAGTTCATTTTTAACCGACAATTGCATCGACTCGGAATCGTCCGCAGTGGTACCCATCCGTCGCTTTATTCTAGTCGATGTCATATCAAAAACAATTTGTTCCGCTAGGTAACTTCGACACAAGTATTCGTTCATCTTGGATCTATTCAAAAACCAATTATTTTTGGTACTTGAAAACCCTCTTTTTTATATTTCGAACCTATGGAAATCCATCGTATTCATCGCTTCATTAAGAGACCCATCCACTTTCACTGATTTACTCTCAAGCTTTGACATGGTTTCATTAAAATTTGTAGTGCCATTTTCTGGTGTTTCCAGCATCAATAATGCACTAGGCATCAAATCAACCGAAAGAATGTCATCAACGTCAATAACATTACCAAAAACGAGCACTTTTTGCAGAACAACTAAACACAATATGAACTTCATCGCTACAAGATATTACACAGACTAAATATGATACTCGTACCAATTTCAGGCAAGAACCATGATGATAGTTAAGTACTTTCTGAACCGCGACAAGACAATTTTTCCAATTACATTGCGGAAAATATGCATAACACTACATTTTACATATAAATTACCGTTAACGAGATAAAATAATTTAAACAAATTTCTTTTTAATTCCATTCCTTAGACAGATAACGATGCTCCTTTTCATCGTATATCCCATACAGGTGCACCCCCTGATTGGCGGACAGATAAGTGCGCAGACACCCTGGGATATGCTTTCCGCTTTTACCACCCCGTTTACTCGTAAATGCTTTTATACCTATTCGCTGTTTTGGTCTTTTGTTAAAATAATAAATGATTTCTGTATTTACGAGGCGGCATGAAATAACTCTCCACAAATGGCACATATTTTATCGGTGAAAGGGAGTTGAAATTGTTTTTAATAGATTTGAGGCTTTAAGCACACCACACAGCATCCCCTGAACCTCTTCAATTCCATATTGTTGAAAAAAATTTTGATGAAAACTCTCTCGATGACCACGTTGACAAACTCGAGTACTTTGTCCATTCGGACAGTTGATTAAGTGCCGCAAAATGGGCCCATTCGGTCCACATAAAAGACGGTGTGTGAATCAGGCTTTAGTGATGCTGTAATATTACTCTTAGCTGATGCTTTATAGAAAGAGCAATGCTTTTAAACGAGCCAGTAACGATATAACAAGGGGTGTGAATTGGCCTGTCTCTAACACCTGTTTAAAAACTGTATAAACCACCACACACTCATACTATGCCCGCTTTCCAACCACCTATATGACAGCTAATCGCAAACAGATAAATCACCACTAAAAGCTCTTCACTGCTCCTTTCATTCACTTAACAATAAATACAACAACAACAAACATGTATACCCGCCCGTCTCCCTATCAAATCCTTTCGCAATTTTAATTCCAAAGGGAAATTGCCGAGATTTCCCATTTACAATGTAAAATAATACGAAATGGACCAGGCACTTAATAAACATCACTCTCATCATCCCCCCTTAAAATCTGTTTAACCATTAAATATATTAGAACTAAACACAATGGGAGTTAATGCGACTATATCTCGATGTTATACAGGAAAAACTCAGCTGCTTGAGTAGTGTGAGAAAATTATAATAGCTGCGGGTGGATGGTGGCCAGCAGTAATGAAACAGTGAGGAAAAAAGCACCCCATTGCAGTCCAACTGCGATTCCGGCTAAATTCTGGCTCCTGTTTGAGTACCGCCGTAGCTGGGAGCCGCGTAAAGGTGTGAAGATGAATTTGGGGGCATAAAATGTGTAGAACACGCGAAATACCAATCTGTGGCGGCGGTCGACAAGATGAGTCCACAAACACGTTATATAAGAGCGTTTGGAGGGCGGGAATTTGTACAATGAGAGGGAGGAGCGCAGCGCGGATTTTAGGTGTTAGTTGATTCAGTAAAGAATCACCTAATGGAGCTAAACTGGAAACATAACACACATACACTAAGTAGCATATCCACATTGAACACAACACACGATCCAAAGTGTTTGACAAACATGGAACGGTACGAAGAATTGTCCGACGGCGAGGACCGTAATCAATCTGTACCGAATCATCGACTTTACGTCGATTCCGATTACACATCCGATGAGGATGAGTGCGTTGATGTGATTACAAATGACACGTGTGTGAATAGTAAAAATGATTGTGCGGGTGTTAGTAATAAGTTTTCGATTGACAGTATCTTGGGATTGAATGGTTCGAATACGTTTAATGCGACGAAAACGCAACGACATTGTGATAAGGATGTTAAGTGTGTGAAACCGACGCCGATTCCGGCCACAATTCCATCATCGACAGCTGCTGGTTATTAATTTAACAAAAGGCAAAAAGTTTGAATGTCGTTAGGTTGTGTTGGTCTTTTTACAGGCACATTATATCAGTCCATTATCGATTTGCAACAATATAATCGGGTGGAGAATGGACCAACGGAGCCGGAATTGTTGAAGTTTTTGGCTAGTCCGAAAGTTCGGAATGAAGAGACGGGAAGTACGTCGGAGGGTGGATTTATTCCGTATGGGTTTCATCCGGAGGTGCCGTCTTCGTCGATTTTGTATACGAATTGGATTGGCGCTGCGGCTGACACTAAAAGCGGACATCTCTTCAGTTTGCAAGGTAAAAGAGTGTTTAAATGCTTGAAAATTTAGTCATTGCTGAAGATTTTACTTGAAATTTTAAAACGAGAGTCTGAAAAAACTGAAAAAGTTGTAGTTTTGATCATTTTTAAAACATCATTTAAAGAGTTTTCCAATCCAGGTAAAAAAGCGCTCTTTTAATTAAATGAATGCCTCTTTGTTGCTTATTCTTTCAAATGTACTATTTTTCGTTAAATAATCTTTGATATAATTAAGAAAACTTTTTTCTGATAATTGTTTAAACCACCCCCGATCCCAATCGATAGCATTTCATTTAAGGCAAAAAAGCTCCGAAATGATTGTATTATTATATCGTAAATATACCATTTGAACCAGAAGTGTTTCATTAATCACTTATAATAAAAGAGATAAATGGCCCCATTCTCATTGTGTTCGAAGGGCTGAAATGAACAATAGTGATGATAGAAAATGGCTAAATCGCGTGCTAACAGTAATTGCACAACAATAATATTAGACAATTTACAAATCACACTTTCATATTACACTTTTGATCATCTTTTTAATTCCCATAATACCATTTTGGAATTAAATCCCAAATACTAAATACTCACCATTTAACAAGTCCATTATTCCAAGCATATGTATTGATTTTCCGCTTGATTCTCGCTAGGAGGTAAGAAAACGGCTTCTATTTGTACAAGTAGTTAATAATGAACATTTTACGATTTTTCACACAGCTGTCTACATTTCTCCGAATCTCCAAATCCTAAATATTTACATATCTAAACTGTATGTATGTTGACAACTCTCTCGACAAACTGAAACTGTACATTCTTCTTATGGTGGTCCAGAGGGTTTGTGTGTTTATCGCCTATTTCAGTCTCCAAAAAACACGCTGCTGTTGACAGCTTCTCAAACACATACACCAATAATTGCTTAAATACATTCTAATTATGTTTAATTTACAACAATCTTTACACTATTTGTCCACCACAACACGCTAATTGGCAACAAAGGGCATATTTTAACTCAGCAAGCGGCTATATAACTATAAAAAATTATTATAGACTCGTCAAAGTGGAAAAAAAAACATACAACTCCGACTAAACAGTGGGAGTTTGTGGGTTTGTTTAGAAGTTTGACACTCTCTCGTCAACAAACTGCGAACATCACTCTTAATGATTTCACTAATTTATTCGTGAACAATCAACCAAATGACTATTTAAGTTAAAACAAGCATTTTACGACTTCGAGGTGCTAATCACAATTTTATATGTTTTAAAAACACATGAATGACATCAAATATACGCTAATTACATTGTTATGTTGTGAAATAATCTTTCTAACTAGTTTCTAATTTGCCAGGTCCGAAACCGTCGAATCGGCGCTCCCGGAAACCGGGATTGGATCGGAAACCGCGCCAAGCATACAGTGCCAAACAATTGGAACGTTTGGAGGCGGAATTTAAGATCGACAAGTATTTGAGTGTCAGCAAACGGATGGAGCTCTCAAAAGCGCTCAATTTAACTGAAGTACAGATTAAAACGTGGTTCCAAAACCGACGAACCAAGTGGAAAAAACAACTTACCACAAGACTGAAAATGGCGCAAAGACAAGGGCTATTCTCACCCCATTATTTCACCGCCAGTCAACAGTACTCCGCTTTATTTGCGCCGTATTATGCGTCGCCGTTGGGCTGCGTTTTTGGCGTACCAACCGTCGAGGATGAGAAGCGGACAAACACTTGAAAACCGAACGTTTGAAATACAATTTAAGGGAACAGTGCAAATATTCAAAATCAAACAAGGACGTGTTCGAATTTTCTACATTTTATTTGGACCCGAAAACATTTATGGTGGAATGTTAACACAATTAAATACATTTAGATATAGACATTGATAATTATTCACACAAACACACACACGTACTTAACAATTAAATATTATTTCATCGATTGTCTATATATTTTTATTCAATCTATAGACTATTTGTTTTAAAATAAGTTCCATTTTGAATGTGAAACACATTTATATAGTTTTGTACATAGTAGTTTATAAAATAGAGCCTTTCAGATGTGGAACAAAAGTGACACAAGTGCAAAAATATATTCATTTAACGTGTGTTAAGAGCATTTTTCTTTACGACTTAACGTATTGATTTTTTGTTGGTGATCAGCTCTCTTTTTATGTTTTTGTGTACACTTGTATTTTGAAAGATATATATGTTGTATACGTTTTTTAAAAAGTATAAAAATACACAAGAATTGACCAAGAAAGCACCAAGATTTTCGCGTAAATATTATACATATAGCTTATTATAAAAAACATGCTCAGAAATTGTTAGTGAAATTAGAACAGTTTCTTCTTAACAGCCGTAAATCTCTCCATGTACATATCGTAGCCGGGTACATTTGCGATGTCTTTACTCTCAAATAAATTACCATCTACAGTTAGATTTGATATTTTGGAATCGGTTAATATTTTCGAACTGATCGCTGATAATTGCAAACAATTCTCTTCTAATCGTAATGTTTTCAGTCGCGGACAGTTTGCAATTTGACTAGAAATGTCGGTGATTTGATTCTGGTTCAGATTTAATTCGGTCACATTCAGTGCAGAGATCTCTTGGGGAATGATGACGATCTCGTTGCCACTTAAGTCCAGCACGTCCAAGTGCTTCAAACCGCAAAACATCAATGGAAACTCCTTCAAATGATTTGCACTTAAATGCACCTGTTTTAAGTGTATTAAATTTGATAAGGTACGTGGTAGTGTTTGTAGATTATTATGGCTGGCATTGAGCGTTTCCAGTTTGGTTAAAGCACCGATACAGTCGGGAAGTTTCACAAGTTTGTTCTTACTTAAATTCAGATGTTTCAATTGCATAAATCGACTGATTTCAGGTGGTAGATGAACGAATTTATTATCGGACAAGTCGAGTGTTCGTAACGTTGATTCCAACTGTTTGAATCCCGGTGGGAATTCATTCAATTTACATTGGGATACTTTTAATACGCCCGTTTTTTGGGCCGTCTCAATGTGCTGCCGTATTCCAGAATTTCCCATCTTTTTATTTCAATGCTTTTTATACACACACATGGTACGAGGTGAGCGTGACTGGAAATTTTCAAACAAGTTAATAAATATGTATGGAATTTAATCAGGGATGGATACCTGCTCAGTGGGCCATTTTTCTATGGATTTTTTAATAAAATTTTTAGAAATTCATGAGATGTTTTAACCTCATCTGACAGCTGTCAAAAGTAAAAATGACAAAGGAACCACGTGATACGTGACAAAAGATCGGTAAAGTAGGCCACCAATTAAACAGATCTTTCACATTTACAACTTATTATTATCATTCTGTTGTTACAATTATTTCAATTACATTACAAAATCAATAAAAAAAACATTACTCTAATTAGGGTTTCATTTAAACTAGGTTTACTGATAGTATAGTTCAATATTCATGCCATCGTGAATTTCATCTAAAAGTGAGGTTAAGGAACAATTAAACGAATTTATCAATAAAAATTTTAAATAAATACAAAAAGGATACAATCCTGTAGCTGAATGTGGTCTTTGTATGTAGTGTACCATTTCTTTAATATAATTTTATCCCATCTAGTGCCGGTTTGAGCTGCAATCAACTTCTTCAAATCGCCCACTGTATCATCTGGATTACATTTAACTCTCACTTTCTTCCCTAAACGATCATTACACGTAATTTCAATCATTTTCTTTGAGATTTCGTCTTCTATTCGTTTTACGGTTTGTTTTCCTAAAACCTTTTGACAGTTCTTCTAGTCCAACATCGAATTCCCCCACTTATTACATCGAACAACCATCACGCCTATACATCGAATGGGTTAGAGAGAGACACCCAGAATCGATGTACAATTCGACGTATTTGTCAAAATACGTGTTTTTGATATTAAAAATTCTTACGTGTGTCTGCGTGGAGCTTTTGCTCTAAATATTGTGCATGTTTTTATATAATCTGCTTAATTTGAAATAAACATAGGAATTTAATAACGAAAAATACCATGAATATACCAAATGAATACGTTTCACAAGCTGAAGATGTAGCAGATCAAGTAAGTATCACATATTCTATTTAAATAATAATTATCCTAATTCTTAAATCTGTTTAGCCTTTGCACCTGACTTTCATCAGTGATTTTTTAATACTTGTTTTCGTTCTTTCTCTTTTAGGTTATAAGAAGATTGAAATACATTTTACCAACATTAGCTAGAGTATGTTTAATATCCACATTTTTAGAGGACGGTTTACGTATGTGGTTCCAATGGACCGAACAGCGCGAATACATGGACATGTCATGGGGTTGTGGTAAATTTCTAGCGACTGTTTTCGTATTAATTAACTTAATTGGCCAGTTGGGTGGTTGTGTTATGGTTATCATCCGCTATCAAGTACCAATCGCATGTGGTGTGCTCTTTTTCATCGTTGTTCTTCAGGTACATCGCCCTTTCCACCCTTTAAAACCCCTTTAACACCTCTCAACTCTCTTTCAGACATTCGCCTACAGCATTCTCTGGGATTTGCAGTTCCTGTTCAGAAATCTAGCTCTAATCGGTGCCCTTTTACTGGTATTAGCCGAAAGTCGCGGTGAAGCTCGTAGTCTGTTCGCCGGTGTGCCCTCCATGGGCGAAAACAAGCCCAAAAACTACCTTCAATTGACTGGACGTGTTCTATTGGCATTCATGTTTATCACATTGATCAGATTTGAGTTCAGTTTCATTCAGGTATTCAATAAACTCGACTTAAATCGCTGCTTAATTGTTCAATAAATTTTTTCAGATTGTTCTTGACTTGTTGGGCTCCGCATTAATGGTCTTAGTTACAGTTGGATACAAAACAAAACTTTCAGCACTAGTTCTAGTTCTATTGTTAACATCATTGAACTTTTACCATAATGCTTGGTGGTATATACCTGATTATAAGCCATTAAGAGACTTTTTAAAATACGATTTCTTCCAAGTACGTAATCGATGCATTGTTAATGAGTGTTGTAGTAACTTTCTCTTTTCTTTTCAGACTTTGTCTGTTATTGGAGGCTTGTTGATGATTGTTTATTTGGGACCGGGCGGTGTATCGATGGATGAGCACAAGAAACGATGGTAAAACAAAGAAATCCATTCCCTAAATTTAATTAAGCCCAAAATAAAAATGGTGTGTGTGTGTTTCCAATCCATTTCATTATATATTTTTTAATTTATCAAAACATTTTATTGTTTTTGTATATATTTAACGGAAATTTATTTTTTGAAACGACCCCTTTTAATACGGACAAAAATAATAAGATTTAGTTATTTAATGAGGAAACGTTGTTTATCCGTTCTTATCCTTCCATTATTTTGAATATATTTTTTTATGGAACACATCGACTTTGTTTAACAATGAAACCCAGTTTGATTCTGTTTAGATTTTAATGAAATCCGCTACAATTTTAGCTAGTTTCTGGAATTTTTCACTCGCTGTACTCTTTGGTTGACTAATTACTGCTGGTTTCCCTTCAGAAATGCTCTGTTCTATACTTAATTGCAGGAGAATAGGGACGTTTAGGTCTTTAGCGAGCTTTTCCGTTTGATTCTCATATAAGTGAACGTTTTCTTTGCAATTGGGGCACTGAATCGTGCACATATTTTCAACAATTCCAATTAAAGGAACTTGTAACTTTTTGTACATATTTGCGCCACGTTCGGTGACTTGTAGGGCAGCTGGTTGGGGAGTTGTGACGAGAACAACACCTAAAAGTCGTCCACATTATTTATACAATGATTAAAGTGTTTATTATTACCATCAATTGGTAGACTTTGAACTAAAGACAAATGTGTGTCGCCTGTGCCGGGCGGTGTATCCACAATTAAACAGTCTATTTGGCCCCAATCCACTTGTCTAGTCAGTTTTTCTATAGCTTGCATCACCATTAAACCACGCCAAATAATCGGACTTTTCTCATCAACTAGAAAACCCATCGACATACTATTTATATTTAAGTGATTGGCCTTAGTCAAGTGATTTACCATTTGATATCATAATTAATTAGGGGGAGCATTTGATTTTTGTCAGTTAATAAAGGTGTTTCATTTAAATTCATCATAATTGGTACACTTGGCCCAAAAACGTCTGTGTCTAGTAATCCAATACTTTTGTGTGGATAAATATGTTTTAAAGCTATCGCTAAATTAACAGATATTGTACTTTTGCCAACACCACCTTTGCCAGATGAGACTAGAATTATATTTTTAACACCGTCGATTGGTTTGCGTTTTGGAAGGCCTCGAGACATTAAATTCTGACGATGATTTTCCAAATCTTGTCTTTTTGCAGTACTTGTTGATATATTTACCACAGTTAGCTTCCTGAATTTATTTACAATATTTTTTATCGACATTTTAAATGGAATTTCCATTTTTTTATACATTTTTTGTAAAAATAAGTTATACTATTACATAACCTTAAACAATAAAAACTGACAACAACTGACAGGACTGTCACTACTATCGTCACTACTGGTAGGTCAAAATAAGTTATGTTTAAATGAACTACCATGCCATTGTTTATAATTTTAGCCATTTGTCAGAAAATCGCAAAAACTATAAATAAAGTAACAAGAATTAAATATGCCCACGACCTGCAGTGCATATAAATGCAAAAGCAGGTGGCGGCCAGGTGGAAACGTGCAATTTTTCAGGTAATACAGTCACAAATCTTTTATGACGTTAATAATTAATTTTATTGTTTTATAGTTTTCCATTGAAAAACGAGTGTTTATTAAACGCTTGGCTGTTAGCTATAAAGAGAGAAAATTTTGTACCCACAAAGTGCTCTAAATTATGCAGTAAACATTTTACAAAAGATGACTACTTACACAGGACAAATATTATTGTTCCACGTTTAAAACCGGAGCAGTGCCAACAGTTTTTCCAGAGTCCGAAAGAAACTCCGGAAGTCATTTGAAGCAGACTGAAACGATAATTATAAAACGAGCATTGCCAGATACACATGAAGAAGATACATTAATTAAAATTCAAGTAACACCCATTATTAATACACCAAAACAAGTGAATAAACACATACAGACTAAGAAGGGTTCATTGGAAACTGAAAAATATTTGAAAACGAAAATTAAAACTTTGCAACAAAAGTTAAGACGCAAAAACGTTGCAATTGCGAATTTAACAAATCAATTGAGACAATTTAGAGGAAAAAGTCACCAAAAGTTAGAAAACGTTCTTAAGGAAAGACCTGAAAGTAATATTAGGGCTTCAGGCGGACTATTTTAATAAAATAATGGCGTTAATATATACTTTATTATTTTACTAATCATCAATTACAAATAATACGTTTATTTTAAATTGATTTTGGTGAGACTAGACGTTGCAAGTAAAATTTTAATTGCGAGTTTACTAAATCAAGAAAAAAGCAAGTTTTTAAATACATGTAAACTTATATTTATTTTGCCTTTTCCACAAATGACTGATGGTTGACCTTTCGCTTATTGATATGCATTCTCATTCTTCATAAACTGCAACGAATTCTATATATCTAATCAGTAATCAGTAAAAGTTTCCTATCAAACATATCCATTATTGCATAATAATTTCCGCGAATTTGATGTTTATTCATACAAAACATTTACTGGCCCCAGTACAGTTATTACCTCGGTTATTACTTCTTATCAGTATCCAATGAATCACTCTCGCAGCGATGAGTTTGTTGCTAACTGCAATTCTCATCTTATTCTTCATTCTGGACCAAAATGCAGCCGATTTAGATCCAGTCGTTGCCATCGATTTGGGCACAACGTACACACGGTTTGTAACATCACAAAAAACCTCAAATCAAACATATTTTACAGTATTTCCATTCCAGTGTCGGCATTTATAGAAATGGCCAACTCGAACTGATCCCAAACGACCAAGGAAACCTCCAAACTCCGTCCTGTGTGGCCTTTACCTCAAATGGTGACCGTTTGATTGGAGACGAAGCACTTGTTCAACTATCCACCAATCCAACAAGAACAATTTTCAATGTAAAACGATTCATTGGTCGCCATTGGAGTGATGATGTTGTTAAACAAACCCTCAGAATGTTACCATACGAAATGCATTTTCGAAATGCTCGTCCACACATTAAACTAGCAACAAACTCATCACATTCCATCAGTTTCACGCCCGAAGAAATTTCCGCTATGCTTTTAAGTCGATTAAAGCAACAAGCCGAAGATTATCTACAGAAAAATCTAACAAGTGCCATTATTACTGTGCCAGCAGCTTTCAACAGCGCCCAACGACGTGCCACCCACGATTCTGCCACAATTGCTGGCTTCCAATTCGTACAGCTCATCAGCGACACGTCCGCCACTGCAATTGCTTATAACATCGAAAAGAATGCGACGAAACATAGAGTTTTGGTGGTCGATTGGGGAGGAGGCTGTTTGGATGTGTCCCTAATACAAATGAACAGTGTTGATGGCATATTTAAGGTTCTTGCCACAAATGGCAGCTCGCATGTAGGTGGAGAGGACTTTAATCAACGTGTCATAGATTATTGCATCAGTTTGCATCAGAAACGCACCGGAAATGACGTGCGAGGAGATAAAATTGCCGTTGAAAGGTTACGGCGAGAGGTGGAATATGTGAAACGAATGTTAAGCAGTCGAGATCATGTCGAAATAGAAATTAAAGACTTTTATAGGGGTGATAATTTCTCAGAGGTTTTAACAAGAAAGAAATTCAATGAATTAAATGTAGATTTGTTTGAGTTGGTGATTAAATCTATTGGAGCAGTGTTGAATGATGCGAAGGTTAAGAGAGGAGCAGTTGATGATATTATTTTAACTGGGGGTTCAATGCGGATTCCAAAAGTTCAACAAATCATACAAAATCAGTTCCCGCATAGAACGATTAAAGATATGGGACTTATTATGGGAGAGTCTGTTGTTTATGGGACGGGATTACATATCGGAGATTCTTCCGATTTATCTAGTCATGAAATGATTTTGTTGGACGTTTATCCGTATAGTTTGGGAGTGAAAACAGGGAAAACGATGATGAGAATTGTTAAACGTAATCAAGTGCTTCCTACTGAACAATCCGAAGTGTTTCGGACACCGATGAATCATCGGTCTAATATTATTTATTCGCTTTATGAAGGGGAAAATCAAGTTGTAGAACAGAATCGATTTCTAGGAAAAATTGTTATTCCCAATGAGGGTTTGTCTGTTTCTCAAGTGGAACTTACATTTAGTATTAATTTAAATGGAATTATGAATGTGAAGGGTAAACATTTAGAATCGACGGAAGTTTCGGAATTTATGAATGATGAAAATTTGTCGAATATGGAGATTAGAAGGCTGATTGAGATGGGTGAAGAGTTTAGGGAACAGGATAAGAAACGGAGACGTAGGGATAACGTTCGTGACGAGTTGGAGGGGTATTTGTATTTGTTAAAAGAACATTTACGTAACAAAGACTTAAAAGATGGATTAGAAAAAGTTGTCGAAGAGAAAATTCGGTGGTTGGAGGAGAATGGAGACGAAGAAGCTGAAGTGTATGCTAAAGAAATGGAAGACATGAAAAGTGTTGCCAAATTTAAATTGTGATATACGATAAAAAAACAAATTTTCTATAGTGTTGGAAATAATATATTAAACAATGGGTATCATAAGGCAAATCTTGTCGTATTTAGTGAATTTAAAGAGTCTCACAATTTAAATTCACGAATGTGATAAATGTGCCTTATGGTATGAGTTGTTTAGACTAATTTTTTATACTTGAGTCTAATTATAAGCGTTTTTTGATTTGTTTTGATTAGAGTTGATTGTTTGACAGTTTGTTGTTTCATTACCGCACACAAAAAAATTGTTAGATAATAAATTTTGTGAATATATTATTTATACAAATTTGAACTACTCTGAATAACTTCCAGTAGTTCAACTAACGCAATTGTCAATGTCCAATAAATTTTGACAGTTACACAGTGTAATTGACTGACACATCGGTAGAACAAGTAAATTTTGCATAAACTATACAATTCTATCGAACAATTCCCACATAAACTTTTCAACAATTAGAGTAATGTTGTAATGAAAAAAAAAGTAGTCCACAATAAATTCCCACAATGTTTTAATAACGAAAAACCAGCCAACGTAGTATAACTTAGCGAGATCCTTTTGTTATTGTGTGGTGTGTTGAAGCATGGCCGATTTAATTCGTACAACTATCCAGCAACAACAAGGTGCGATTATGAAAGACAAATTGGGCTCCCCAAGTACGGGCAGTGAGGACGGTAACGATAGAGACGAGAAAGAGGGTGCAATTGCACCAGTGAAAGCAACAGGAGGTGAACAGGAAGAGGTGGATTTGGGTGATTCGGCCCATTATGCCCCATCGGAGACCCTCTGGTATCACGGCCGATTGGACCGGTTCCAGGCCGAAGAACGATTGTGGCAATGCAACAAGTTGGGCGCTTATTTGGTTAGGGAAAGTGATCGGAAGCCTGGCTCGTATGTTCTCTCTTATTTAGGACGCACTGGAATGAATCACTTTCGAATAACGGCTGTTTGTGGTGACTTTTACATCGGCGGTAGACAATTTGTTTCTTTGAACGACCTCGTCGGTTATTATACAGAATGCAGTGATTTATTGAAGAGAGAGCGTCTGATTCATCCTGTTGCACCACCAGAACCAGTCAACGACAAGAAGGTAACTCTGTATTCACACCATTAACATATTTACTAAGATTTCCCGTTTTTTAGAGAGTCGTCGCTATTTTACCATACACCAAAATGCCCGATACTGACGAATTAACATTCAAAAAGGGCGACATCTTCTTCGTTCACAACGACATGGGAAATGGCTGGTTATGGGTGACTGCCCATCGTACCGGCGAACAGGGGATGATATTCCGTGAACTAGTCGAAGATTTAGATGATAGCATCGATCCAAACACTGTATTCCCTTGGTTCCATCCGAATTGTACGAAAAATGAGGCGGTCGATTTGCTTGTCAAAGCCGGACCGGGCAGTTTTCTCGTACGGCCCAGTGACAATTCGCCTGGTGATTATTCACTCTTCTTTCACATCAACAATCAAATACAACGATTCCGTATCGAGAAGAAAGGTGTGCGTTATTTAATGGGTGGTAGGATATTCGAATGTTTGGATGCTGTCATCAATCGGTACAGAAAGGAACAAATTGTCGAAGGGTACACGTTACAGCAACCAGTAAGTTGTCGAATAAATGATTGTAAAACGGTTTTTAAGTTGTTTTTTTGTTTAGTTGGTGGTTGATGGTAGTAAACAAGTCGACTGGGTACCGGAGAATCAGAAAGCCAAATCGGAAGCAGAGAAAATCTATGCAACATTGCGCGAATGTCGTGACCAGGCGGGTTTAAAGAAAATGCGTGGCATTAAACACCAAGGCTACTTACATCGAAAATCGGATAAAGCCGCTAAGAAATGGAAACTGTTATACTTTGTGCTACTTGTTGATGGTACAGACACGCATTTGTATTTATACGAGAACCCAAAACGCACCAAACCGAAAGGTTTAATCGACTTATCGTATGCGTATTTGTACCAAGTGCACGACAGTTTATGGGAACGTTCACATTGTCTGCAAATTGTCGAACGTGCATTACCTTGTCTGGCAACGGTGACACATTTAGCGGCACGCTCAGTGGAAGATTGTCAAGAATGGATGCAGGCTTTGAAGCCGTTGTGTGTGCCGCAATTAAGTCGGGCCACCACAAAGGTGCCCCGTTTAAGGGAATTACGTTGTTTGACATTGCATATATTAGATGCACATCGATTACCATTTAAACTAGTACCACAACCGTATGTTACCATACAGTTTAATAATCAAGTGAGAATTGCTAGGACAAGGACGAAATCGGCACCGGATCCGGTGTGGGATGAGGAGTTTGGCTTTGAGTAGGTTTTAAAATGATTTCAAACGTTAAGAAGGGAGGAAAATTTTTTCTCAATTTGTCACCGACGAAAAATTTCAAACTATGAATCTACAAAAATTTAGGCTGATGGAGAAAAATTTTCTCTACAAAACGCTATGTTCCGATTATTCAATTATTTATTATTAATTAAGAAAAAAAAATATTTAAACTTCGAAAAATGCTGACATTGCATATTTTATTACAAAGAGAAACTAAAAAATCGACCTTTAGCGTTTTGTAGATTGTAGTTTTAAGTTTTTTTTTCACAACATTGTAATCTCCCATAAATCTGTTACAGCTGAGATTTTGGTACTCTTATCTTGCTCTTATTTGCCGTAACATGAACCGATTTCAAGCGAACGACCAAATATATTTTGGTATGAACCATGATTGATCCGTGATGTCATTTTTGAACAGCTCTTGAATCAATTGATATAAAACGGTCTAATTTTAATTTCTAAAATGGATTTAAGCGATTTGTTCGTTTGGGCAGGAAATAGGTTCCAACCAAAAACAACCAATTCTCTTTGGTAGTTCGCTTGAAATCGGTTATGATATTTTTAATGTTAAAGTGCCAAAAAACTGCAGTTCAATTTTTCCCCGATAGATGCCCTGTGCCCTTAAGGATTGATGTATTTTTTCTTTTGCAGTGATGTTCCCTGTGACATTGTCTCTTTCACATTAACAGTACATAATAAAGGGAAACGCGGTAAAGAGACGGAAGTTGCGGAATTGAATGTGGAATTATCAACACTTGGAAATGGAGAGGAGAGAGAAGAGTGGTATGCTTTGTCTGGACTAACACCAATTGGGGAATGGGGCTCTTTACGTTTACGGACACGTTATTTACATGATTTAGTAATGCCAGCGGAGGAGTACAGTCCATTGCAGCAATTGTTACTTGAGAATGGTTTGACATCGGTGAAGACTTTAGCGGAGATTTGTCATTCGGATAGAGCACCATTGGCAACAGCTTTGTTGCGTGTCTTCCGTGCAGAGGGAAGGGAAACGGAGTTATTAAGAGAACTGAATTCAGCGGAAATTTCAAGGGAAACACAAACGACCACATTGTTTCGGGCTGCTTCATTAGCGACTACTTTAATGGATTTGTATATGAGAGCGGAGTGTGGTGGGTTCTTGCAAGCGGCCGTTTTGGAGACGGTCTTACGTTTGTTGGAGAGTAAACAGAGTGCTGAATTAAATCCAGCGAAAATGGACTCGTTGGATGATGCATGTAATAATGCAGAGTTTTTATTACAGATTTTAGACCAAGTATGATTGATATTACGATGTTTGTTTTTTTGTTTAAACAGTTTTCATGTGATTTTAGGTGACGTTGAGTATTTTTATGTCACCGGACGCGTGTCCACGTTCTGTTCGTTACATTTGTGGATGTCTTCAGAAGGCTGTGATCGCAAAATGGCCAGATGAACGTTTTGTACGCACTCGTGTGGTGTCTGGTTTTATATTTTTGCGTTTATTATGTCCGGCTTTGTTGAATCCAAGACAATTTGGACTGGTGAGTGAACAGCCAAGTCCGGCAGCGACAAGAAGTCTTGTGATGGTTGCGAAATGTCTGCAAAATCTCGCGAATTTGGTGGAGTTTGGAGGAAAGGTAGGAAAAGTGGTCGATAGATGGAGACGGTAGTTGGATTATTTGTTTTTTTAGGAGCCGTACATGGAGGTGGTGAATCCGTTTATTTTGAAGAATAAAGAACGAATGGTTGTGTTTTTGGATCAATTGTCCATGGTTGGTGATCCGGGTGAGCCGCGTATTGTGACGAAACCAGACACTGCCAAAGAATTAGCCACATTACATCATATTTGTATGGCACATTTGAATGAATTACAAACGGTGGCAAAAGAGAATTCGAATATAAAAACGTTAGTTACTGTAACGGAAATGTTAGCGAAACATAAACAGAAATATTTAGAGATGATTAGATAGTAAATTGGTGTAAAAATGAATGAATAGAGTGCCATCAAATTTTAAAAAGTCAAAAAATCATGTTGCATCACACGTTTGTAAGAGTTCTGTTTATTTTCACTGTGATTGAATACAATTATATTGGCCAAATTATTCTATATTATACATAATAATTATATTTATCTATATGCACAGAATTTTATAGGGCCTGTAACTAAGTGGGTGTGTCTATGTTGCATTTAATAATCATTTTTTTTTCTCTTCATTATAAGACTGTCAATACAAATCTAAGTCAAGTATAGAAAGTAGATTTTTGCCTAGTGTAATAACGAATCAATCTTTTTTACTACATAAATTGCAAAAACATTTAAAAAAATGAAAACGTTTTTCTATGACATTTATTTTATATTTTAATAATGCCATAAGTATGTATTTGTATCAATTTTCTCAAATAGTGATAATAACTATTCAAAATAAAGTATATGTTCTTATTAAAATTGATTTGTAGGATTGTATTTGTATACATATGTAATTATTCGTATGTAATTTTTATATTATAAATTTTATTATAATTTTAATGGAGGGTTTACTTTTGATGAACACCCGGTATATTTTAGGGATTTTGCCCTGGTCAATATTCTAACCAACAAATTATGATAATTAAAAATTTTTTTATTAAAATAGAAATAGATTAATTTACATATAATTTGGTTGATTAATTGAAGAAGAGGATGGTGAATGCCATTAGTATGCACGAGACTGCAACCCAAGGGGATTTTCGTTCACCAATACGTGCACACTTCCAAAACGTTCCCACAACGCTTAAATAGAAATTAACAGGATAGTGTGTTCATCCTTGATAGCATAATGAGTTAATTAGTTGATTAACTTACCCCGTTTTGTGTCTGTCCATAATACTTGGGAATAGTGAACGTAAGTATGTACACGTACATATCAACAACAAAACAACACTTAACAAGCTTTGGAAGTTAAAAATTGCTGACTATAAAATATTCTGCGTTAATTACTTGTTTTAATTCATCAAATATCTATATACTTACCATTTTTCCAAGAAACCCAGAAGATTTACATTAATAATACTGCCCCTTCAGAGTTGAAACTGGCGTTGAGAATTACATTAAAATTTCGTTTGGTAACTAGCGTGCCCTAGTGGTTGAAAAATTGAAATAATACAACTCAAAAATGAACGATTGATACACAATAACCAAAAAATTTCTTCCTTGTAGGCCATGAAGAAGTTGAATTGTTGCGAAAAATTGCTGTCACAAAGTTATCTCCACAAGACGTGAAAGAAAATGTGCATCAATTCTTAAACTTTGTTTAAAATTGTTATGAAATGTTTCATAGAAATGTTATTATAAAACTGCTCGATTTGATTTTACTGCATGCAACATATGCAACTATTTATACATAAACAAGTGCGCGGTGCGCGCGACTCTTGTTGCTGTTGGATGTTGGTCTTCTTGGGAGGTTAGGACGCATTTCATTTTCGTGAACTGTCAATATGGTGAATTCCACAGATGGTAGTTTTTTTAAAATGGATATGAAAAAGTTGATAAAGGATTTTCGTCACTTACAACGTGAACGACAGAAGGCCAAATTAGTAAAGAACAAGATGGCAAACTTTAACATCGTATTGTTTCGAAGAAAAGATATAAATCAAGTTATTTTGGAAGAACAAACAGAAGTGACTATAAAACTGCACCTGGGTGTTATTGTTGCGTTTCTAAACCGAAATGGTGAAGGCTTTTGTTGTCTCTATGATGAAAATATTGAAGGGTTTGATGACGGGGAACCGGATTCAGAAGAAGAAGACAACGAACAACCAACCCTCATTGTAACACTGACATTATATAGAGGAAGGCAAAGTGTAGAATTGCTGTTTGGAACATTGTTGGAGAAGAGAAGGTTCATTACAGCACTAAAAGCTTTTTTAGAGTTAAGGTGAGAAAATACATAATATACAATAGGTTTATTCATTATGTTATATTTTTTTGTAGGACTGGAAGCTCGTCTTCACCTGATTCCGGAACGTCCTCCTTGTCAATAAATTAATAACTTTTGTATTAATAAAATTAGTTGTTTATAATTCGTTTGTCTAACTGTCTATTCGATTTGTCTGTGGTTGAAGCATAAATGTTCATAATTAAAATCGGTAAAATCGCATATAATAACTATAAGTTATTCCATCATTTTTTTAAAGGATAAGGACCTTGTCCAAATTTACTGAGCCGAAACTGTATTCATTTTTGTGCTCAAGTGGCCCAATAGAAAAACAGGACAAAAAAGCGAATTTTAACTTTTAACAAAAGTACCTTAAAAAACGGTGTAAATTTGATTAAAAAAATGGTGTGTGCTGAACAAGGCCATATAGTTTTGCTTTTTTAAAAATACCTTTGAAAACAAGTTCAAAATGCTTAAATATTTTGAGGTTAAGTAATTTTGACAAGTGGGGTCTTAGACCAAAATTACTACACAGAACATGCTCATAATCCCTAATTTAAATTTTAAAACAGTACTTTATTGATATGAATATTTCTCTTTGTTTTTCATTTCACAATATAATATAAATGCTTTTCTCACATATATTTGTATATATAATAATAATACTTTTAAATGGTTAATTTCATGAACAATAAATATATTTATAGCAAGTTTAGCTTAATAGTTTTTTCATAGAGAACGTTATTAAAATGACAAGAATTTCAATATCATTTCCATAATATACCAGTCTATAATTACTGTATACCTTCCACAAAGGCCGTATCATCTAACGTATGTAACCAATTAAATATCATCATATTTCTCTCATACTTTGACAACGGTTTACCGCGTTCTCTTTCCACATCTCGTATAGTTAAAGGCAAATTTTTTCCACTTGCTCTCTGTTTAGCAACACGTAAAATCGCCGTTGAATTCGCCTCCCCTGCAACTGTATTCGTCGTTGTACTGGCCGCACTTGTTGTCGGCAATTGTTGCTGTTTAGTCGTCGGACTCGCTCCAGGCACCTGCAATCTCGATGTGGACAATTGCTGGCCATTTCCCACATCCAAACGATCCAAATTGAATTCACTCTGCGACAAACGTTCCAACGCTTTGTAAGTCGTCAACAAACGTCTTCGAATGTAGTTCTGACGCACCTGAAACAAAACACAATCACCACAATGCGAAAAGTTTGTTGGAAATCCAGTCACCTTCTTGTTAACCGATCGTATAAAGTCGGCAGCGGTGAAAGCAGGCGGAGGTGGCGGTGGTGTGCTATTTGTAGGCGGCTGTTGACCACCGTGCGGCGAGGGTAACTGTGATGTGGACGCAATATCGCCCACAGCCACCCAAGTGCTGCAAGAGCGCGAAGTGTGGTCCAATCGTGCCGATTCCAACAACAAGTAACCGGACGAGCGCTGCAACGAGTTTAAAGCCAATTCGGAGACAGCGTTCCGTAATGTGACCGTCTGATTGTTAATTGAACAACAGTTTGTCGTATCTAATTGTGTGATATCACTGGTACTGAAACTTTTCTGTAAACCAACAGCGGATGATAGAGCGGCACAATTTCGTATCACTTCCGTCTCTTCTTCGAACCATAAAATCTCCGGTATGTCAGCAGGGCGGCCGGTGTGCAACGGTGGATTTGGACTTGGTCCACGTAAAAATTGTACATCGTCGTTTATTGACGGATTTGGTGATTTGTTGGCGAAATTTAATAGTCTACGATTGTTTGAAGCTGCGTCCGAGGCGACAGAAGATACTGAAAATAGAGACAAATCGGTGGTGACCGATTCGTGTGATGGGGAACGTAAAATACGACACGCAACAGTTAGTACGGGCGTTTGTGGTGTTAATTGTTCAGCGTTATTACTATTATTGGACGTCATTGTGTTATGCGGCTGTTTTTTTTCTGGTTTAACACTTTTGTACACTGTTTACTTCACTGTATTTTATTATTTATAGTGCTGGATGATGCAGTGAATTAATCATTTTATGTGCGGAGGCCGTTTTTATTGTTGTTTTCTTCTAACGCCCGGCATATTTTAATCAATAAATGGTATTTTGGTGAGGTACACAGGCGCTCTTGGCAATTTTGAATTTGTTTATGGAAAATGGACGTGTATAAATAACAGACTACTGTCGGTGCATTTGAACTACTTGAGATTTGAGTGGCACAGAGAACTGTCAATTTGTTGAAAAATGAACACTCCCTACCACTTGCCGAAAAGAGGTTATTAGCATTTTTTCATAAAAAAATAAACAGTTACTTTAAATTTGTAATCTCTTTCTTATATACAACAATCGGTCGACTGTCTTTTGCAATAACCACTGAACTAGAACAGGTAAGAGGTTTTTTGTCTTAGAAAATTTTATTCAGTTCTGACTGTACCCAAGAGTGAATGGTTTTTAACATTTTCCAGTGACAGCTGTAGAAAAGTACTCAAAAATCCTACTAAATGGTGCAATAAAGTAAACAAAATGAATAAAAGCAATAATATTAGTGGTTCACGTAGTGTATCATCGAACAGTTTCAATAGTCTTGTATCTGATAATGAAATTATTGATAATGCTTTGATAGAAGATTTAAGTATAACAAAAAGGCCAACATCTACATCCACAACACATTCTCGCAACAATATCACACAGAAAGCGAAACGAGTCCGTTTCTATCACAATGGTAACAAGTTCTTCAATGGAATCGTTGTCCCAGTGGCCCCGGAACGTTATCGTTCATTTGACAGTTTAACGAACGATTTAACAAATCTGTTAACGAAATGTGTTACAATGCCTAACGGTGTCCGAAACGTGTACACAATGGATGGCAAGAAAGTGTGTAGTTTAGATGATTTAGAAGATGGCAAAGAGTATGTGTGCAGTGGTAAAGGGGAGTTGTTCAAACGTATCGAATATACAAAAACAGACACATTAAAGAAACGTATATCAAACAACAGAATCAACAATAGTCCAATTACTGCAAATTCAACAAATTCGCCCAAAATTTTACCACCTGACTGTGTTCGACCACGAATTGTTACGATTATCCGGAATGGAATCAAGCCCAGAAAGGTACTTTAATTTTCTTTGGATATTTGTCTCTACAAGTTTTCTCTAAATTAATTTATTTACATTTACAGATCCTCCGCTTGTTGCTCAACAAACGCAACTCATCCAACATGGAACAAGTGCTAAGTGCATTCTCCGAGATCGCTCAACTGGCTGTCCGCAAAGTATACACCCTAAGTGGTCAGCAGGTGCTGGAACTCTCCCAATTCTTCTCCACAGACGACGTGTTCTTCGTTTATGGAAACGAACGTTGCACTCAAGACGACTTCGAACTCGAATTCGAAGAGAGTAAAGTAATACAACAATACAAAAAAACGCCTGGCTTACGTAACAATCATGGTCCTAAACCGAAAATGCCTAAAAAAGAGAAAAATCGTACATACGATTCGGACGAATCGTTGGTGAATAAAATCTCTGATGATTTCACCAACAATTTACTTCTAACAAATTTAAAGCAAAAGTATGTGATTGGTCGCCGTATTGGCGATGGAAATTTCGCTGTTGTCCGTTTATGTCGCGATTCAAGTACAAATAAAGAATATGCATTGAAAATAATCGACAAATCCAAATGTAAAGGGAAAGTAAGTGAATTCTCCCCCTCATTCTAATCTCTCATTCACTAATTTCCGTTTCCTTTCAGGAGGATATGATTGAGAACGAATTGAAAATCCTGCGGGAGGTGAAACACCCCTACATCATGTCGCTAATTGACGAATTGGACACGAAAACCAACCTCTATCTCGTTTGCGAATATGTGGCTGGTGGTGATTTGTTCGATACTATCACCGTTGCCCAGAAATTCTCTGAACCGCAAGCGGCATTGATGATAAATCATTTAATATCAGCGCTCGCATATCTCCACAAATTAAACATCGTCCATCGGGACGTGAAACCGGAGAATTTACTCGTTGAACTGGACGGTGAGAAGGTGAAAACATTGAAATTGGCCGATTTTGGGCTCGCTTGCGAGGTGAATGGGCCTTTGTATACGGTTTGTGGCACTCCTACGTACGTAGCACCGGAAATCCTCGCTGAATCCGGTTACGGGTTGAAGGTGGGTCTAGAATTACGTCGTTTGTATGGCAACCAACTGTACATTAATTTTTTTCCTTTCAGATTGATGTGTGGGCGGCTGGAGTGATCCTTTACATCCTCCTATGCGGCTATCCACCATTTGTGAGTGAAGATAATGATCAGGAGAAATTGTTCGATTGCATTTTGTCCGGACAGTACGGTTTCCCTGACACTTATTGGCAGGACGTGTCCACATTAGCAAAAGAACTCATTGTGAATATGTTGCAATTCCAGCCGGAGTTGCGGTTCTCTGCCGAGGACGTTCTAGACCATCCCTGGCTTTTTTATGCTCACAAATTATAATAATTGTGTACAAATCCCGGAAAACAGTTTTAATTGTATATAGAGGATTTTTAAATTCGCTTTAAACCAAAATTGTGCTCACACATTTTGTTCCTTTGACTAAAAAAAAAATAAATTTGAAATTAGAGGTGCATATCGGCGACTGACTAATAAATTGATTAGATAAATTGTGTTGGAAGTTTTATACCAAAGCGAGAAAGTATGATCGTCCACGATGTTTTTTAGGCTTATTACAGTATTTTTGTGTAACATTTTTTTTTTTATTAGTTTATTAATGTTTATTTATTATTTTATATATGATTCTATTTTTTGTCTAATAATGTACTGCAAAATATATTGTAAATAAATTGAAGAATCTTTAAGTAGAGTTTGAGCTTTATTCGTGGGGGGCGGCTAGCGCAAGTGTGGAAAAGCGCGTATTGTGGGCGGTTCTTTCGGCGGGACTTTTACCTGGACCGTCGGGAAAAGTGCCGTCGTCAGAGTGTTTCTGGTAGTGGTTTGTTGAGTGTCAGTCCAAGGGACGTGTTTTCCGGAAAATGGTACGTATTCGTATTATTCGCTCCCCATTTACGCATGAATTAACTAATCAGTTAACTTTCTGATATGTAAAAGCGGGGCTAGTTTAACCCCTATATTCATACGTAGTCGAATCAATTTCAAATTCAAATTTTACTGCATTTTAAATGTTTTGTCGACGATCAAGTTTCGTGTAAGTTGAAGGGTCATTTTTCATGCGGTTGTTACATTAGTTCTTTCTGGTAATATATTATATATCGATCTTTAATTACAAAGCACCTGGACGTGGAGAAGGTGAACCGGATGTTCCGGTGACAGCCTTTGTATACAGGGTGGCCTTTCAAATAACAATTTTTTTTTGCAATCCCTAATTGAGAGAGAGTTTTTAAAAGGAATTGAAATTTGATCCTGTAATAAAGAGGCTGATTGTAACTGCATTAAACAGAAACGTAATTAAAGTTTTATTATTATCCTAAGACTCCCCTGAAAGATTCCTGAAAATAGCTACAAAAACATTATTGGAAATCGTATATTATTTATCGATCTTTAATTGCCCACCTGGACGTGAAGAACTTGAGCCGGACGTTCCGGTGACAGCCTCTGTATATACATTTACCCTTCTTTTCGGTGTATGTTTGCAATGTCAGGGATTTTACACGCTCGACTGGATTTCGTTTTAATTATGCGGTCTCCATTCTTGGATATGTGACAGAAATGTAAATATTTACTTACCCCACTCGATCGTTATTACTTTAACCTCACCTCCTCACACCTCCAACTTACCATTTTATCTCAAACATCACTTTTCTGCACTGTTCCAGGGATGAGTTGCAAAACCACAGTGCAATGAGCCAACAGAGACAATATACAGCCCAAGAAACGATCCAGGTAATTGAATTTCCCTCGATATTTATATGCAGATGGGACATATATTTTTGCATGCAACCTCTTTAAAATATAATGTTTCCATAAAATGAGAGTACAGTGGCGTCACGCAGTCTGCAGACATTACGATGCGGATAGGAAGTTTTCCCTTAAAAAAAATATGAAAGAAGTGCACATTGCGAATCCCAAGCACGTGCATTTTGAAGAAAAGACATGCGCCTCCACCGTAGGGGACACAATTCCGTCAATTTAATAGCAAATCCATACTCTTAACGCGGGAAAAATTGTCATCAAAGCAATAATAGTTGTTTCTGCATTTCACTCTCTGTTCACATAGAAAGTGAGTTTCTGTTTGTATGTGTGTGTGGAAAACAGTATGTCCTCAGGGTGCTGGAAACGGTGCATGTAATTAAAATACCCCCCACATTTATACAGTGTTGGAGAGGGATTCGGAAAATTTTCTCTGCCCGTAAGCCAGCAGCGTAAAGGTGCACCTTGGAGGCTTTATCTCTTCTAAATTATGAGTGTTTTGGGTGTTTTCACTAAATTCCCAACCTCTTACACAACAAACACACTAGCACTATATGCGAGGGTAAATAGTTAGTATCATCACCATTAGAACATCATGTCTAAATTACGCCAATTTTGCTTTATCCACGCGGCAGCTTAAAGCACTCCTCCACACCGCCGTCGACGCCTTGCAAAACGGCGCTGGCACCATAAACCGTACAATGAACTGGAAAAAGTGTGTAATGCGTAAGACAAACGTAACAGCCTTTTGAAAAACAGATTGTAATAAATGTAAGTGGCCACAAATCAACCGGAATTTAATATGTAGAGTCAACTGGCCGTCCCCCTATGCTATTCTAAATATGAATTAGGACAGAATAATCCTAGTGGGACTGGCACCAAATAAACGATTGTAAGTAGTGGAAGCAACAGTTACCCCCTAAAAAGGAATTGCACCCCGAGTGTGCAGTCATTTTTTGCATACAATGCTGGAATCCCATTTATATCATTGTGACTCATATACAGGGAGCAAATAGCAATAGAGGGAATTCGTGGTGGGGTGTGCAAGTCCAGTTTTTCCAATCACACACCACCCCCACTACCCCCACAATAAACACAATTCCAGTTATTGCCCCCCACCCATATGTTTGATTAAGGTAATATCAAAGTGGGTATGAGATTGCTTGGGAGATGGGGGATGACTACAAACAAAAAGTGGGGAAGAGATCATGTACATTGTAGCATTAGTGTCGGCGAAACTACAAAGAGTATAGTTATGCAATAGACGGCGAAGTGAACAGCCCCTATGGAGTGTTAGATTGGCGTGAAAAGTGTGAGTGTAACGATGGATTCGATTATGGTGTTTAGGTGAATAAGAACGATGTCCAAACGGTTGTTTAAGTCACTTGACTGGGACTCGCCGTCAACGAAGACGGGAACAGTGAAAAGACGTCCGAATTCGGACGATTTTCAAGGTTTGTAGTTCCACATGTGCAAATGAGAACAAAAACCATGTGAAACGTTGTAGAAGAGATGATCACGTCGCATTGTACTGCAAAACTTGCACCACAAGCACGTACCATCCGAATACAGCGAACTTCAAACGAAATTAGTCGGGGATCGATGATGGCTATCGCATTGAAGGAAGGCAGAAAATGCCGTCAAGTTGATAATCCATGGAGGAATGGGAATTGTAGGCAGTTTGGAGAGTGTAAAAGGAAGTCGGATGATGGTGGCATGTATGCATATCAACCGATAGGACAGCAAACTGCCACGAAGTACAGCATCAAATCCCGTCAACGATACAGTCTTGTGCAGATTGACAAAGTCAACTACAATAAAGACGAGGATTTCATGAGAGTTGGTAGGGTTTAAGAGTAGAAAAAGGGGGGTTGGTCGAATCGTAATTCAATCGATAAATAACGAAAAACTGAAATTTTTAGAGAGCTGCAATAACAAAGTGTCCGACTCGGATTCAGGGATCGCGTCCCCACTATCGCCCTCGTACACGTTTTTACCAGTACCCGGTCAGAAATCGGCCAATAACTGGGATACGAATTATCTGCACAAGAAAATCGAACATTTGCTACGTTTACAATGCAATTGCTTTCAGGAACCACTTCAGGTAAGCGCGTTTTCCATTTTCGCCTAAAGGCTTTATGCTGTGAGGGAATGAGGGAGTCTTAGACAAACATTTTGAATTTTAATGGTGATTAAATTTCCAACTTCGATTGCCAGAGAGGGATGTGCAAAAATGTGTATGTGAACTTTAACTATGAATTAAGTTGGAATTGAACGTAAGTTCGCCACGCGACATTAACAAGACGCTCGTAAGGGCAAAATAGTGTAGTGGTGGAAAAGAGTGGAGAAAGGGTCCCTTAATAGGGCACACCAGATCTAAATCAGATAGACCATCGAAGCGTGTACTGTAATTGAAGTTGTCTATGGTAGTATGTGTGAAAGGGGTTACTGCTCCTTTCCATTTCGATGTAAATTCGTAGCAATTTTTACATACATATCGATTCTAAATAGAAATTAAACTTCACTTACCCTTTTTGTTATGTTAATTTACGGTATGTAAACAATTATTAGGATTGTTCGTTTTTTTGCGATGGAAAGGAGAGAAGTAGTGAGAGTTGGAATTGTACTTGAGGGGTGGTTTTGTGACCGAGGGGAGGCCGCAATAACTAAATTATGGATACCTATAGGCGACCTTAGATCACTGTCAACTTCAATTTGCTTCTAGAATTTTCCTTCCTTCTCTTACTGTTCGGTTGCTGTGCTGTTGTAATAACATAAAGCGAAAATATCAGTACACACAAGGGATGGAGAGGAAATTTCAGGCTTAAGTGCCTTATTTCCAGGAACGCTGATTTATTGGTTTTTAATTGAATCTAAATCGATGTGGTGGGTTCTGAGTGTGTGTATATTTCTCTCTTTGAAAATTGTCAAAATTCTCTTTCTTGCGGAGTGTTAAAATGTATAGATACACAATTTTCGGTTCAAAGTAGCTCGTAGAGTTTTCTTTTTCTTTCCTTTTACTTCTTTAACAATACGTCTGACATTTTTCCCCTCTTATTTTTCTCCGGCCATTGAAAATGAGACAAGGGGCCATCGTATAAGGTTGTTTTCTTCAAATGTCGTGTGCATTCCGACAATTTTCACGTGCACATTATTCGAAAGGATAAATAAGAATATTAGTTGCATTACTGCCAGCTGCGACATTTTCTACAACTTGTCTACATACCTGCATTTTCCTGCAAGAATCGTTGTCTTAGTTATTGCTTTTGCTGTTTTATTTATTTTTGATATCGCATCAGTATCAGTCGTTGTTGATTTGATTTCATATCGTTGCTAAAGCTACGTTTTGATTTTTGTTATCATTAGCATGTTTGTCCTTCACCACTTCTCCTCTTGTTAGTATCCTTGTTAATTAAATAGCAAATATTACGGCCCAGGATGAAATTCGTGCATCCCCCTTGACAGCTTATGAAGAAAAATTGTCCTTTTAATATCGTCCGATGTTTCCATTTAAATTGCCAGTGAGTTTGTCAGTTGATAAATAGTCTCAGCATTGGGAAAAAATGTGTAAACTACTCAATTTCCCGTTGATCAATTGTGTCACAATCAGGTTTTATATATTGTCAAAAACAGGTTACGTGTGTCTTACAATGTTAATTATGCATACAGCACCATGTGGATATTTGTTTCCAATTTTGGCGACCTCTTGAATATGTCAGGATTTATTTTTGCATATCCGAATATATGGCACAACATATTGGGGAATTGACCGTCGGTTGGGGGACGTTGGGAGGGTTTGAAAAGGGGATTTGTACAAGGGTTTTCTAAAATATATTACTTTTGAAATTGTCCTTTTAAAGAAAACACGCTTCTTCATCACATTTTTTCGTTATTCCGCTTGTTTTAATAGGGAATTGAACATTTATTCGACAACACACATATAGGAGAGATGAATTTCACCCTCCCCCAATTTTTGCGTTTGAATTGAAATCGATTCGGAATAAGAAGCAAAGAAAAATGCAAAATTCCACATTTTTTTCTACTTGGGGATGAAAAGCAATAGAAAAACTAATTGAAACAATGGACCCAGATCCATAATTGACTCGATAACTGATGTCATTCCGTTGGAAAAGTGTGTTAGGAATCATCCCGTCGCTTTCACCCATTGGGGAAAATCCAAACAGGTTCCCGCTTCACTCGCTAAGTGCATAAGGCTGTCAATTGACAGAGAGGGGTTCGTTTAAGTGTTGAATTTTGTAGTGTGAAGTGAAAAAATTATTTTCTCATTTAAAAAGTGCTCCTCTCGCAATGTAATGGCCCCTCCCTGGGGGCACAACAACACGCTACCGAGAAGTTATGATCGAGAAAGTTTTTCGCGAAAATATGTTACTTAAACAACGTTACAAGACTTCGGTTCACTGTTCTATCCCACTAGTTAGTAAATACTGGGCGCTTGCGTGGGCATCACGTCGGGACGTCGGGCGTCGCTGTTTCAAATCGCTGTTGAAGCGCGCCATACGCACACATTCTCACCAGTTTCCTCTTTACGTACATGAGTGAAAACATTCGAAATTACGTATTTGTACAGTGACGACGCGACTTGGGCACCGGAAGCGTCGTCGTCGTCGGCAAGATCGTATTTCGCGTAATATTTTCCAAAAGCGTACACATTTCTGCACACATAAATTTCCATATTGTGAGTGTATAAAGTCAAATTTTATGTACTTGTATACCTGGAATGGTGTAATAAAACATTGTATTAGGGTCAGTGAGTAATTGGACTAGTATAATATTGGGGTGAAGGGAACAACATTAAATTAACTCAGTACTGTGTAATGTTTTGTATCCCTCCGAAAAATTCAGCACCCCGAAAAAGTAAATTTAAAAATAGACACGTTCACGTATTAAGCGAGAAATTATGCTAGTGTAGTCTCCCGAAACCGGAGAATGTGACAGTTTTGTGTTGACAACTTGATTAACATTACAAATGTTAAAAATCCATTAATTTCATGCTGCTTATTAATTGAATGCAGTATTAATTAAGTGTGTATCCCCCTAGTGTTGGAAAAGTGGAAATTTCATTTGTGATGAAAAATTGCTTTTGTTTTTCTTCAAGACAGACGATAAATATAAATCGGTGTTTGACATAAAACACACTTGAGGAACAAGTCAAAATATTTAGGGAAATGGTGAGGGGGCAGCGCAGCTGTGTTTTTAATTGGACGAGTGAAATAATAAAAAAATGTTATTATTAACGTTTTTAATATTCCACATACAATAGAATCACCCTATAGGGAAATCATAATCTAAACATGTCCGTGCTTGTAAATGTTTAATGTGGAACGATTGTAAAAACGGGACACAATATCCATTCATGACTTTATTTTACAATAATGTAAAGCGGATATCCGGTTCGGCGATAAATCGATAATATTTCGTAAGTGAGAGAGAAAAGCGAATAGGAAAAAGTGAGGATGTTTGAAATGGTGATTCGCGGTCTAAATGACAATGTTTTGGACCGATTACGAAGTGGGCTGAGGGAAGTTTGGTAGAGGAGTATTACAAGTTTGAACATGTTTCCCGGTTGCATTCGGGGCCCACGGTCCACACAAGGATCCACTGATGACATCACCAAACAAACCAAATCCATTGTGCAGGTTAGTTTAGAAAAGTTTGTTATAAGGGAACCAATCAACAATTTCAGAAGAGAAAAAAAAAATAAAAGAGGAGAGTGAAATTCAATCAAATCATAAAGCTCTATGTGTGCGTTTGTTCACCTTTAGTTTTTGACGTAAATAGAAAAAGAAAACAAACACATCATAGTGAATAAAAGAAAATTTATCAAAGGGATATGGCGGAAAATTGGGAATTGCTGCCACTCACTTTCGTTTCTGTGTTTATTTCTGATGGCATTTTGCAGCCATTGCAGGGTTGGTGGTGTCGTAAATCACGTATGAGGAACGTCAACTATTGCTATGCAAAGTTGTTCAGTATGGAGGGGTTGTTAGACAAGAGGGTGAAAGTTTTAATTTCTAATGAAAAAAACTGGTCTAGCCAAAAAAATCATTAATCTTTAGCCTATGGTACATCTACGTTTACGAATATACAAGCGAAAAATATAATTTGTGTACTTTTACCGGCAGCCAATGTTAATTAATTTAGGTTCCTTTGATGTGAGTCTGGTTAGTTTCTTGACTGTTATAAATAAATTCGTAAACAGTCATAAAAATGATACTTAACACTGGCTAGGGGGGTGCATATGCAGCCGTCTTAACTATAGATATGACGAGATATGATATCTTTATTATTGTAAAGGGACGGTTTATGTGCATTAAATTAGCTATAAATTATGTTCAAGTTGGCAATAGAGAGTGGATTCGAATTTTTTTGATAGGGCATAAACTACTAATGCTCGTTTGACGTTTAGGAAGTCATGTCTAAGGTCTATATTGGTCCAATATCAAGATTAGGGTATGAATTATGCTACAGTTGGTAGTAAACTGTTTTTGAATTTTTTTCTATAAACCTAAACGTACGATTTTATCGTACACCGATGTTAAAAGTTCTATTCTTTGGAAAAACGAATTTCAAACTGAAAATTGTGTCTATTGTGTTGTAAATTACCACAGAGAAAAAAATTCCTCATTTGTACGCACACACAGAAAGAGTGGAAAAAAAGGAGTAAAACAGATTGTATTGGATCAGATAAGGATGGGAGAGAAAGAGAGTGTAGGCCCTTTCTGTATGGTGGAATGACAGCAGCATCACCAAATATGGTTATCTCTCTGATGCCCGTTATTGTATAATACAATAATGGACACAAAAAGAAGTGTATTAACGTGTCCATCAAAACAAGAATAATACTAATTTAAACGATTTGAATTTTTTACACATTCCATTCACATAGGCACAAAGTAATGATATACAGGGTGTCCCAACTCAAATTGTTCGTTAGGAAAATGTCGAAAAGTGAGAAAATGAGTTTAGGAGTCGCATAGGGTTTGAACCTGCGTCCAATTGAATGAAATATCCTCGTTTCCGCCATAAAAAAACTGTTTTAAACTTCTGATCATCTTATATTCCAACCCCAGACAAACTGCGGACTTACCCTGTATAAAGAATTGAGAGAAAATTTGATTGCAGTTTCGCTTTTTCCGCGATAATTTCGTAATCAGTGAAGCACGGGAAATATTGGCAGTAATTTTCTGCCTATCCGGAGTTGTAAATAAATGATACGGAAACATAATATCACAAGCCACCCCAATTCATAATCTATATAATAATAATACACCACAATAGATACACACACGAATCGCAACCCTCCACCATATTAATCTAGATTGAAACAATTTGCAGTCATAATATTTTTATTTTGCGGGAAATGGACCATATGGACCTACCGTTTCGGCAGCACATTCTTTTTATGAATAAATTAATTTCGACGCTTAAATTGACAAGTTGATTGATATACACATAGGAAAAAATTTCTGTCGAAGATAAAAGACATTCACCACATTAACTCACCCTCCTACTTCACCATCAGCCAAATAATTTGCCATCGTTTCCTTTTTTATCAAAAGCGACCACACACATACACACAGTTTTCCAAAGTGTAGAAAGAAAAAAGGAGCGGAGAGAAAAGTCGCTCTTAAATTTTCCCAACGATACATTATCGATAAAAACGCGGGAGAAGAGCACTGCTCGTTTTCCTTTTGTAGCATTAAAGGAAGAAAAGTTGTATATAAGTTATTTTCCAAATGATATGGCTTTTCTATGTACAGACGGTGGAAACCACGCCTTATGCAACCCCTCCACATGTGTCCATCAGGTATACGATGTTGTGTTGTACAATTCGAATATTACAAAGGTGCATCGACAAGACAGGAAACGGCAACATACGCCGCTTCATCTGGACCAGTGGGTATCCCATAATAATATGTTATAATTAGAATATCTAAAATTGTAAATGTTTTAATGAATATTTAGTGGAGGAGAGCAGCCGAACGGCGATTTGGTTCATTAATAGTTCCAAGGTACACAAACAAATTCGCGATTTGTTAAAAAAAAACATTTTCATAGAGAAACTTTTAGACAAGTTGAATATTGAGGGAATTTACTCTAGAGATATAGAGAAATCATAATACACTTGGATTAATTACAGTCTTAAAAGGATTAAGCTAATAAGTGATACCTGCAATATCGTTTAATTACAGGCAAATACAGGAGCTTAGAAAGTTGTAACATAAAGTTCCAAATATTCCCATGTGGTTTATTCAAAAGGGAATTAAAAGACTTTCACAATATATAGATTCTATAATTAAAGAATGTATAAAGTTTCCTAAAAATCGTAAAATTTGGTGAGAACATAAAAGTCAATAATATAGCAAGTCAATAAAAGTGTGCCTGTTTTTGGATGTGTTAAAGAAATAAATATAAATATATATGTGTGTGTTTGGGGAAACTAATTAACTTATCTGCAATAAAATACTGTATAATAAAACAATATACAATTATGTTATTATACAGAACGTAGATATAAAAGAGTGGTTGAGTGTAGGTATAGGAAGGGGTTGAAGTGTTTTAAGCGCCCCCAACAGTTCTCTGTGTGTTTGAGTTCATGATTTATGGACGGACCCTTCAATTCGAGTTATATCAGTTTCATATTTAATTGACTATAAATAATGAAACGGGAACAGAATCAACACAAAACTCTTTTACACCTCCATACTTGTGAGTGTTGTGAGTGGATAATCAATTTCAATTGATTATTATTGAATTAACTTTTCCCGGCCATTTGTACGCATTAAAACGCATCTGTTTTTCTGAATTGCGACCAATTCATTTTTATGTATATGAGTCTATCAAGATAGAGAGAAATTGGACAATGTGAATAAATTTTTTGGAGACAAAAAAAAGCAAATTCGACATTGTTACATTGACATTTGACAGTTTTTGCAACAAACTGTACCGATTTGTCTTCCGTACAATTCTCCCCTCGTTGTTTTAGGGTTTGATGATAATGTTATAAAACAGAATTACAAATTCCATTCATGTATTTATACCGTTGCAACAATACAATTAGCTAATGAATTTACTATGTAGTGGTTGGTGATCGTCTTCTTCTACCACCATGGGCAAAATTGAAAATTTAACAACAATAACGCCCCCGAATACGGTTTCTTGCCTCGTGTTCGATGTCAAAGTAGAAGGAGAAGAAAGTCGACGTGAGTTGCATTATTTATTTCGGTCCTCCCCCTGAAAATCTATACTTGTATATATGTGTGTATGTTGATGGAAAACTTCTTTTTTTGCACGTTTGTGCAAAACTAGCTCCGATATTTCAGCGTTGCATGTTTGTGTGGCTGTATAAAAGGGAAAGTTAATTTTCTGGGCGGTGTGATTATAAGTTTAATAACCGAGCCGGATGAAATTGTATGGATAAGGAGACGTGCTACTGTTGTGGTGGTGGTTTGATCTGCTTAAATGAGAAATCCAGCATCCAACACTGCTGGAGGAGCTAAGCGGGAAAGCAGTGCACTGAAACCCCTCTAGAGATATGTACAATGAAATGGGGCGCACTGTTATTACATGCTCCAGATGCGAGAAAGGAAGACGAGTCTTGTGTTGGGGTGGGAAAAGTGGTGGGTTGAGGGGTGGCTGTTTGTGTGTTAGGAGGGAATCTTTACAATATATTCAAACAACAATAAGTGTAGGATATAAGGTTGGCATCATTAACATGCAGCGAATATCACTGTATTATGGAAGTGTTACCCAACACACAAGATTGTCATACCTTTCTGACGCGGGGAATTTTCATTTTACATCAAATTTCACAAAACCTTAACATGTGAACTTTAAAATAGCTGACATGTCATCTAAAAAAATCAGGGTGAATTTTTGGGGGCGCAAAATTTATTTTGAATATACATACCTACTTATTTGAATAGAAATAAGTAAGAGTTGTTTTTAGGGGGATTGAAAGCTTATTACCCGCTGTTCCGGTCATTGTACTCGTTAATTATTCCAATATGAACATAAAAGATTCGATGCGGTGCTAAATGTTTTTTATTCCAGCATTTGTAGTGTACTTTTTTGACGATTATTGATTTGTGCCCTGGTTAACCGCTGTTAATTTTTTGTCCACAGATTTACACCGATTGGGCAAATCACTACTTGGAGAAGGCCCGAAGTAAAAAGCGTGTTAGCTCATTGGCAACAGATTGCAGTGACGGTGTTATATTGGCTGAGGTCATTGAATCTGTCAGTAAGTAATGCATAAATTTTACTTAACAAAACACAATTAATTATAAATATTTATATAAAGAAATTTGTCTATTTTATCATGAGCCTACCACTTGTTACTTTTGTTGTTTAAACACCCATTCATTTACACTATGAACCAGCACCCACCAACACAAACACACCCTTATTCATCTCTCTCATTGCAGATCCTGATGACTGTTTGTAGTAATTGTGTTTTATAGTCTGTATAGTTGTTTTTACTGTTTCTTTATTCATGAGTATGTATATATGCTTTTGTGTGTGTGTAACACAACGTTGTATAATTGGACATTTTTGCATTTTACAGCTTGCCAGAAAATTCCTGACATCAACAGAAAACCAAAGACACCATCACAAATGGTGAGTATTTGTGTTGGTGTATGGTAATGTGTGTGTTGTACATGTCTTGGAATTAGAATAATCCTTTTTTTAGTTGGAAAATCACCGCCTAACCCGATCTAACCTTTTCAGCGAAAAAACTATTCATCCTAAACGGGCGACAATATGTACAAATTTGGAGAAGACAATTCTCCCGTGCGTTTCGCCCTCGTTTTTTTTGTTCTTTTATTTCATCATTCGTTGTTGGATTTATGTTCATTTATCTAAGAATGTACGTTGGGATTGGTGTTGGTGTAAAACGGAGAAAATATATTACACCTGCAAAAGAAAAATTCACAGTGTCACGTAAAATTTATATAAAGCTATATGGATTAATGTGAGGCACTTTTCTAATACCTCATTTTTCCAATTTGCTGTGCTAAAAGAATTAAAAGGCGTTAAAGAAAAAGAGAGAGAGGCAAGTTGGTGATAATGATTTTATTGCAATCTGCACACGAAATCTAATTCCTCCCCATTTTCAAGACGTTTTAGTCCCGATATACAAACATAATATATAAATTCACACTATAAGAGAAAAAGGGCCAAAAGATAACCATTCCTCTTTTAATTGGCTTAGAAGATGTTGGAGGGCGATGTTGGCTTGGAAGTTTTTCGTGAATTATGCAACCAATTTTGCGGAAATTAAGTGAGTTTTCTTTGCCATCACCCCGAAGAAGAAAATAATTAAATGGCTGGAAAAGTGGTACAAAATTGATCTATTTCATGATAACAATTTTTTCTCTCTTTCACTGTGTGTTAAAATTCACGTCAGAGTGTATGAGGACAATTTAAAATAAATATATTCCAGTCACAATTCGTCCTCTCTGCAACATATAAATAGTTATACAAAAAAAAATCAATTGATTCATTCCCCCAGCCTATAAACCTTTCGAAAAATCTAATTACAATTAACATATCTAATCAAAAAGACGTTTACATTAATAAAATCTAAATTAAATATGATTGTTGTGCAAGTTGAAGATAAATCAAATTATATTGACACTTTTCAATTAACACTTAAATTGAATTAAGCGTTCTTTTTTCAAGTGTTCAGGATGATGGTAAAACATTTTCCATTTTGGGATCAAAACAAGATCAAGGCCACACCAACAAGCACCTCTTGACACCTAATTTATCGATTTTCTTTATAATATGTATGTTATGATAATTGTGTATAAGGAACGGTAATTTCGTGTGTGTGTGAGAAGAAGGAAGTGGTGCATCGCCTTAGGGACAGTTTCAAATTTAAATTCGGTAACAGGTCTTCAACCTTAATACTTTGACCGTCTCTCAACGCATACGTCCGTCTTTTTCTTGCATGCCTCTTTTATAACCAAACTGGCTGGCTATAGTAGCTTATTTAAGAGAATGACTGTTTTTACTAGCCTAAAGGCTGTTACAACAAAACGTAATCGGGTGAAACAGGTATTATACGGGGTCCCTTGCAGCTCACAATCTTCATCTATATTCAATGTCCTTTGTGTTTTACTGTGGGAAATTTCCTCGAATGTGTGTATTAATTGAAAGTTTAACGTCATATTTTATTGAAAGAGTCAAAAAGGCGATTTACTGGAGACCGGAGTACCTGAAAGAACCGGCGAGTTTATGGAAACATTTTTTTCCTCCTCAATGAATGCATAAAAATGAATCACCAATAATTTACATATTCATTCATGGCTTCTCGAAGAATGGTACTACATGATGTATTTACGATAGTGATCGGTATGGTACTCTCTTAATAAGAACGTTTCTTGTGAACAGATTTTTGTAGCTCTCTGAAAATTCTCGGTACTGATGCATTGTGTTGCTCCAAATAAAAATAAATCACTTACAAGCCAGTCGATTGGTTTTTTAAGGTATTACACCTGAAATAGGATACCTTCAAGTCATAGTCACATTCTTTGTAGTGAAATGAAGTAGTTTACTTAACGGTACTACAGAAACTTAACCATCTTTCTCAAAAAACCCACTAGTCCAGCGATTTGCGAATTTTAATAACAATATAAAATTGTTTATAAAAAAAAATGTACATGATTCCCTGAAGTGAAATACGTTCACTTATAGGAAATGCAGTACGTGATGTTATTTATACGTGTAATTACTTAATTGTAGAGAAGCACTAGTAATAAATTAAAACGATGTCAGTATTAACACAAAACTAATCAAGTACTACACAATTAATTTGTTTAAGAAAACTTCCAAGGTAATTACTTGATGACGAAAGTACTAACAAGCTAAGTAAGAAGATTAATAAATTTCTAATATCACTTTTGGACTTGTTTAGAATGTACTGGACTACCAGAGTTCACTAGAAAACAATCCCAGTACCTATAGTATTAATTAAAAACCGTATTTCCATTTATTTATGCTTCCGAAAGCATGGTACAACATGTTACATCAAAGATTGTGATCGCTTACGTACTAAACCGTAGATAAAAACAGTAATTATTCAAAGTTCTTCAATTATACTACAAAAAACAATGTAGTCAAGTGTTGTTTATCGGATATTTGTACGAGTAGTACCAGTAAAGAACAACTGAACAAAAAAACTTCCAACTATTCTCGATAAATAAGCGAGTTAAACAAAAGTATTAAGTACCTGTATTATTACATTTATGTATTGTATTTATTTGTAACTTGAAAGTACATAGGTACTCATCGACGGTACGACTATAACAAATAAATAATTCAAAGTGAAATTATAGATTTTAAAATCTAAACAATCGAAGTATATTTGCATTTCATCAGTGCTGTATAAGTATAGTGCCCAGCATCTTATGAATAAGGTATTAAGTAGTACCACACACACTCGCATTCAGATCACAGTGTGTTTGGTAGAAAAGTGGGGACAATATTGTATTATATACACTATATTGTTGATCATGCAGTTTAGTTTAATAAAACGCCCTCACGAGCAAACATTCTCACATGTATAGCCGCGAGTGTTTATATGGTACTACTATTAAACGGACCAATGAGACAGTTTCATGATAAAAACCGCAATCGATTTCCGTCCTTAAAAATTGTGATTAATTAATTAGTAATAAAAATTTCTTCACGCTTTTCTTTGTGGCGCGTGTTTCTATTATTAAAAGAGGTAATAGAAAGAAGAAGCGTGTGCCGCGTCTGTTTAGTATTTTTATTGTTGATTTTTTCCATATAGTCAAAAATAGTGTTGAAAAGCAACAAATAAGTGACCCAATTTCGGGGGTATAATGAACTTTTCTTCCTCATCAATTTCTGGAGTATATAAATAAATCAGGTAGAGGCATTTTCTCACCTAATTCACTAGACGGTTTGAAAATTTCCTGTTTCGACGGTTTTGTAATGCTCTTATCTATACATTTGTGGCTTTTGTCAAGAACGAAATTCTAAACATTAACGTCATCTATTGCATATTTACACATAGATTTACAATCAATATAACAGATAGTTTATGAGTCATTTTAATATAAACATTTAAATAGTCACGAATGTCAACTCTCCATACTGGCGATTCTTTCTTTGATCATTTTCAGTTCCACTGCCAAGCACCGCAATTTTTATAAAGTTCAATTAAGTTATTAATGTCGTAAAATGGGTATTTTATTAGGAGACACATTGTCAAAAGCACAAACTGTTTCCTATAAAGCTTGGCATAGTCACGAAAAAATCACATTCGTCACAAATTGTAAATTAAGCTTAGAACCGCACCTTTTAACGAATCCATTAATTAAATCTTTTCTATTTAAATCTTCAATTACTCCTTCATTATGTGTGTGTAAATTAACCGTTAAAGGACTTGAATATATCCAACTATAATAGACGAAATTAATTACACACCTACACACTTTCGTTATTATTGAACAAGGAATTCCATTTAACAGAAAATTTTTTATAATGATAATGAGAGCCATTTACAGTATTTTGTGGTCTCGGTTTTTTGGTTTTCGATTTGAAATGGTTAGAAATATCGCTTTTACAACACATACATAATGTATTCTTTGATGTTTCGTTAATGATAAGGAAACTCGAAATAAATTACTATTAAAACGTGCTATGTGTGTGTTATTAAATATTTAATACGAAAGGGTATCAAAAAATGCGGAAGGGAAAGCTTATAACAATAGAGAGAACGTTACAGTTGATTTCGTAAGTGAAATCAAAGTAAGATGATGAATATTTGACAATTAAAATTCGCAAATTGACATTGCGCATTCGACAGGTTTTGTTTACATGATGATGACTCATAATTACGCGAAATCAAATAAATTACTGACCTACATATTTCTTATCTGTTCTTAATGTTGGTATATAAAATAATATTTACATACCACCGTCATTAAGTCCATAAACGTATTTAAAGGTATGATAAATGATTATTACATCTACACTGTACTTATATACATGATTGTATGCAAATGAACTTGTATAGATGTTGTAATAAGCTGAAAAAAAGAGAAACAGAAATAAAAAAACAACTTTCGATGGGAGTGAAAAAAATAATCAACCAAATAAGGCGAAAAAGCAACAGACTCCGAACGGCCGTCACCAGTATACCGAAATTTATGAGTCTTGTTGTGTTTGGTGATTTTTTACCATATGTGTGAGGGTGTAATTTATTGAAAACTCTCACTACAACTAATTACAATGTAAACATTCAAGTTTCTGTATGTAATTAATGCTTTTATGTGCGTTGATGAATTGACAAAAAGCATCTAGGAAATTATTATCGAGAGTAGAATTGATGGTTTCTAATTAACAGATTGATGACAATCGACATTAATTAAATATTTACCCATAACCCTTTGCACTTGGGGCCCATGATTGATAGACTCGCATAATTGGGCAACGTTTAAAGACATGGAAAAGTTAATAAAATTGGTCCAATTGCAAATTGCAGTCACCCCGCGCGCTCAGAAATCAGCGTGCCTCTTTATTATTTCTTCGAACAAATTTAATGATCATTAAATCTAACCTTAGAAATTTATGTACAAGGCCACATGGGTTTGGAGCGGCCAAACAAATTATCATCATTCATGTATAATTTGCTCAGCCATTAAAAAAATATGTTTCTCTTATTACGTTTCAACAATAATAATAATGCGAAAATTCTTCCAAGAAAACGTTTTTGACCAAACATCAAATTACATCAACTGTGAAATTAGTAACAGAGACGAAAGAGAAACTTTATACTGCTATATGCCTTTTCTTAATTAAAAATGAGGAAAAAAATTGATATCGTGATTAGAAAATGTGGAATAAAAACCGAAGAGAATATTGGATATGACTGGCAGTTTTTCAGTTTGTTGACGTGCCATTTCAACCCCTATCAATCCACACAACAGAAAAACGCATTAACAACTTAGAATTTTTTGACAAAACACACAATACTATAGATATACGGGGGTGGGTGTGAAAATTTACGACCTCATTGGCGTCACTGGCGATATTAATGAGTGTACAGTATATGTACGTGTAAAATACAACGCTATGCTCTTTTAAGCACAACCACCCCGGCATTTTGCACACCTCATTACCACCGAAACATGTCCAAGTTAATAATGGTTACCATGTAGCAACTAATAAACTGACCGTGTTTTACAAAACAATGCAACAGACGGAAAAAAAATTACGATAATGAATGATCGGTAGAGTGTGCGAAAATTGTGTTCGTTCTGGCAACAATGGTCTCCCAATAATTTCAATACATTTAATAATAAAGAATAAATCAGACTGGTACAATGTTTTACTAGTCCGGTAAATGCAGTTCCGAAATGGGATTTTGTTTATGGTTATGTAAACATAATTTATTTGACATTTAGGGCATGTAATGCAAAGTGAAGGGTGGTTGCACTATTTAAATTAGTCCCCAATACAATATTGTTGCTGTAGTGGACATTACAGTAACAATTTATTAGAGTGAAAGATCATCAAATTTATTATTACGCTATCTTAATGATAATGCGCTGGAAACACGCAACTTTACAGCATGTACCGGTCTCCCCTGCATTAAGGCGGCACCACACTGCACTCTATATGCAGGAAAAATGAGCTAAATTAAGAGAATAAACGTTTTATTAATTGTGAAAATACGAAATTGGCGTTAGTGCCCTAGATTGGGATTTGAATTCAATTAGAAATATTTTCAAAAGAGCCCTTAAAATCGTATACATGGCCAACAGAATCGTATGATGGGCACGTACACACACATTTCCACAGATTCAATTTAATTATGATTTGAATGTGTGTTGGAACGGTCGGTATGCCTCCCTGATGAACCCTTTTCTCTATATAATACTTGAAAACCTCTCGAAATTTAATTAAAAGCAACAAAAGCGAGAGACGAAAAAAAAATGTGTACGTGAAAAATTCGGATGATTTATGGCACAATTACATGTATAGGAAAAGTTTAGTGAATTGTCGCCCCTCTAAACACAGAAATATATTATAAATGCATACCATTTTGACAGAAAGAAAAAGTGTTATTTGATAATAATGCGAACAACAAAAAGGGCACACGTTAATATTATTAATTACACTCTTTTGAGTGGCCGCATTAATTCCTCTAAAACATTCTTTTGAAAATCGTGTTGAGGAAAACATTCCACTTCCGTCGCCCATTTAATATATTTTCTTACCTATTTGCGTGTCCATACGGAATAAATTTCAATTTCATTCATTGTTTGCTTCTTTTTCGGAGTCAAGTGTCGGATTATCCATCACACACACATGGATATATTGTGTGTTCGGTTTGCTAGTCGATCTGCGGTTGTTTTCTATATGCACACAAAAGGAACAAACAGTGGGCGGTTTAGGGGGTGGGGTGCATTTGGTTACCGTTTGAAGGGATTTTATATTAGCATGTTTAACTAGCTTCAATCTTCGTTATCCGTTTTTCGTTAATTTTTCTCTCCAACCCCTCTATTCTCTCTAATTAATTGTTATGTTTAGGGTGACAGACACACAAAACTAAAACTACCATACAAATAAATTCATTTACATTTAATGTCCGCTCGGGGAAGAAGAGTTTTCACATTTTTCATTGTTTTTATTTAATAACGTAACAAAACGAAACTTTTGTCTGGAAAATTGTGTGTATGAAACTATAACTGAGTGTTGTTTTGCTTTTAATGCCACTCTGGTTTGTTTTTTGTTAAATTTTAACCGAGTCTCTGTATTAAGTATGTTCGTGTACATTATCAGATTACAAAAAATATTGTTATTATACAATAATTACGTGATACACATTATAATTTCTTGTTTGCGGTTTAGTACTGACATTCATTATCGTATGTAGATTTTACACAACGTTTTTTTTTACTATAACATTGAGATCGGTTTAACATTGTTTGAATCTCCTTTGTTTATTGTCAAGGTGATTCGCGAAAAGGAAATAAATAAAATTCAAGCGAAAAACAAATAACAACAATGTTTAAAACAATAAACAGTTGACGCGAAGAGATTAAATTTTGCGCACTTTGCATTGGATGGTATGCAACCAATCCAGCGCCCTGTGGGACCTCTTCTTTCCTCAAGCACACTTGGAATTTCCCGAGATTCATTACATTTTCATGACATTTATGATAATGAGCCACTCACATATCCATAATAAAATATATTATTATATTTTCTTCTATTGTAGTAAGTTTTTGGGTGTGGTTTAATGTTCTTCCCCTTGACGTTTGTCTAGACATTTGTATACACACACCAAAAAAAATAAATCAAAACTTTAGACGAACGTATATCGACAGTATGAATAATAAATTAACGAAAAACCATATGGTGTAAACATTGTATTAGGTCAAGAATTAAATAAACTATGCATTATTTATATTTGCGTTTTGTTGTGAAATATTGAAATGAAAACACTCCACCTTAATGAACCCAGCATATACATATAACCGCCCCCTTTTTGAAATTAAGTAATAATTTAACACCCGACATGACTTTCTAATAATAATTTCGCTTCTCTTTTCCAGTTGGACAACATAAATTTGTGCTTGAATTTGCTGAAAGCCCAACATGTGTCCGGCGTGGACTCCGTCTCTGCCCAAGAGTTACGTGATGGCAAATTAAAGGCGATCCTGGCGTTATTTTTCGCCCTATCAAGACACAAACAGGCCGCCAAAGCAAGGGCTCAACAGCAACAACAGCAGAATCAATTGAACGATATGACGCCCAATAGGTAGGTGACCAACAAAACAACGAATGTGTAGAATCGTATGTAAATCGCGCGTTTTCCACAATCCACAATGGATATGCATGTAGTATGTCATAGGTGTGACAAGCGAGATAATAACTCTCATGAAATATGGAGAAAATGATAAATATGTATGGTTTTTGGTGGATAACTAGTTTGGGGAAGGAGGTAGAGAGGGTGGTTTATGGTGTTTAGTGGTGCCTGGAGCAACCGGGTTTCTGTCTCGGGACTAGTTGACAGGCCCCAATGTGCTTAACTTACGCCAGTCTCAGATATATTCAAATTCCCCGTTGTTTAACCGCAATTCGCACTGTTTAGTCAGCGGTAGTCAACAATCACCCATCAACTGTCATTCCGCTTGTCTAATCTCAGTCACATTAACAAGTTAAACAGTATACTCGACAATTTTCTGTTAATTTCGTTGATTTTTGCAAGGAAAATATGCGGAACTTGCTGGAAAAGCGGGAATGCGTTCGTTTTGCAACTGCTGATGTGTGCTTGTTAACTATGGGATTTCCCCTTTGCCCACCTAATCATAATTTGTATACCCGATAGACAAATAAATAATTTTAACGATTTCGGATGGATGTAACACGCTTCCTAGTTTTCACCACTAAAAAGCATGCTGGAAAGTTTCACAACTGCTGGTTTTCCGCCGAAAAAAAAATCTATAAATTCACTGCCACTAGGGAAATTGGATTGGGCGCTCTTTTTTATCTCTCGAATATGATAAACACAATAAGCGGACAATCTGGGTGGAAAAAAGGCAATCTAAACGAACAATTTAAAATGGAAGAGAAACGAAAAATTTATCGTCAACACGGGATAATTATTGATCTTATTTAATAATACAAAGCGCACGATGTCGGATGCGATATTTCCCTGTTTCGTATATACAGTCACAGATGCTACCACTTTACGTACAGTTTGTCACTTGTCGTCTCTGCCTCCCTTTCAGCGCATTTTATTATACCAAACGAATTCATATTTTATATGCTGCGACAAAGCATAAAAATAGAGAAGATTGGTCGAATGCACGAGAACGGAACTTTCTTCGCACCTGCCTTTTTGTTCTTCGCCACTAAACTTGTGAGGTCTTTTGTTTGTAGTTAAAGAAAATATACTGGGAATGTGCATGCAAACACGAGAGAGGAGTCCACTTTTCACCTATAATAAATCCTCCAACTTTTGTTAATTGAAAAACTTCACAACAAAAATCTGAATTTTAAACAATACACTCCTATTTTACATACAAATGGAAATATAAACGGTTTTTATCTCTCAAGTAGTGAAAACTGTCTACTAACATTAGTGCAAATCTCATCGATTTCCTGCACTAAAATCCGACTTTCAAGAAGAAAGAAAACTTTTTGCAACTACTTACAATGTCAGACGTGTGGAGTGTACCGTGTTTGGAATGACATTTTCAGCTGTGATGGAAAATATCACATTCTACCGCCCTGTTTAACCCCCCTGATAATCTACACGTATAGGTGGGGTGAGTTTATTGCGAAAGTTCCAATAATTCGTGGAAACCCCTTCCTTCATCTTCAGAACGCATCTCATATAACAGTTTTTGGTGCAGTGAAACTTACCCCCGATACAGACAATTCCATTTCGTCCCCACCCATTCCGATGTCTTCCTTTTCAATAAATATAAAGAATTGCAAAAACGTGTACTGCATTCTGAAGTGTTCTGCTTACAATGATGTAAAAGGCGTAGAAATGCCACGAAACTGTTTTTTCACCCCACCTTAGTATAATTCATTCATCATCGTAAACCGTTTTCTTTTGATAAACTAAACACAAAAGTAAATAAAAACATCCACTAAGTGGAGGTTGAAATCTGCTGGTTTTATGTATTTATGCCCAAGGGGACAATACTGTGAAGATTTCATTAAAGAATAACACAGCCCCCCGAAACACCTTACATTGTGTTCTGCACATTTTTTTTCTTCTCACTGATTATATTTCCTGTTTTACGATTTTTTGTTCTCTTCCCTTTCGTTCGGCTTCTATGCAAAATTCTTTAAAGGAGTATTGGGGCTATAAAAATGTTATTTATGGTTATGAGATTCCATTTTAAACAGATTGTAAGATGAATTTCAATGTAGAGAAAAACGGATAGGATACTAGTGGTGGAATCTCATTTTTCTCCACTCCTTCTAATCGATTTAATTTATTATATCAGCATTTTGAAGATTTATGAAAAGTTGCCAAAATATGTCAGACTCAAAACTTCTATTTGAGTAGCAATAAAATGCACCTGGCCATGTAATTACACTAGTCCTGGATATTTTATTACATAAACTTAATTAAACTTGTAGACTTTACTAAGAAATAAACCAAATCGCGCTTCATTTCCGTTTTATTGGTAGAAATGTTGAAAAAATAAAGTAATTGTCTTTACACTTCACTGCCTTTAAAAGTGCAATAAAGAGTCTTTAAAAGCAAGCAAAAAAAGTTACCTGCTGAGTTTTATAGCACATATAAAAATAAATTATGTAATACACATAATACAGAAGGTCCATACCTACTACTCTTCTGGTCGTGCATTGAAATGCTAATAAAATAAATTTTCGGAGGGTGTTTAAAAGCCGAACGAGAGGAGTTGTGGAGGGGCGGAGGGGACGCGGAATAGCAGCGAATCCGAGAACAGTAGAGCACATTGTGGCAGATGCAGTTTCTCATTGTTGATGGGGTGGCCATGGAATAAAGCGCAGCACATTCAGAGTGCATCAAGGACGCGACGTGACACCTTCGCGCGCCGTTTCTCTCGTTGCGTTTTTATTAAAAAAAAACACGTTGAAAAATGGGAAATCATAACTCGTCGAATGTTTCACGGAAATCTAGAAGCGCTCCAACCACCCCTCAAGTCTCAAGGTGGCAAACACTTTAAACCCTCCGTTTCAATTAATTATTTTTTGTTTCGTTATTGTTGCAGATCGTCAGCGATTCCTCACAAGGGAACTGGAGGCAGTAGCATTCCATTGCCAGGTTCTGCTTTGCCATCGCGAAGATGCCCTCCGGACAAGGTTCGACCAGTGGCAAGTTCCAGTCGCGCTTCCAGTCCGGCATTGTCGATGATTCCACGGGCGCCACCCTCTTCACAACTTGCCAGTCCATATCACACCTCCAACACTCCACCACAACCCTCCAATCAACAGAAGAACAGCTCTTCCATGCTGGAGAAGCTTAAGTTGTTTAAAAACAACGATAAAGTCATTCAACAAACAGTTACTACAACGAAAGGTAAACGGACTAGTTCTTCAAGTGGTGTTTCTTCGGCAAAAAGTGAGCGTAGTGATAGTAGTGCCAGTTTGGAACCAACAATCGATTTAAAACCGGTACGAAATTCTTCGCGATTAAAGCAAACACGAACTCAAAAGCAATCACCCGCCAAAAACAGTCCGAATCAAAACAAGAAAGAGATTTTGATAAATGGACAAATAAAGTCTTCAGTACCGCCGAAGATTGCGATCGAAGTTGAAAAACATGCGCATAAAGTTGCTAATTTACCGGCTACAAAATTAGCAGAACCGAAAGTGAAAGTGAAGAATGAGAGTAATATAAAGAATTTACATCCTCAACAACAGCAACTGCCGAATAACACTGGAATCCCGAAGCCAACGGCTGCTATCAAGGGTACCAGTAAGCCTGTTATCAAGCCAAACATATCAAAAGACCCAACACAGAGTAAACCAGTAATAGCACTAGTTTCGCCAATGAAGAACGAGAAAGAGTTGTCGGAGAGCAGTCACAGCGCTTCGACAGGACATCATAGTAATTCCAGTGAATCAAGTGTTATTTACAAGCCGTCCAGCGAAAGTGGCTCTGAACAGCACAATATCATTCCAAATCGAAAGGAACCATTAACATATCTTAGTGAAGCGGATCAACAAAGTACCGATGTAAATAAAGATCAACAAAAAGAAAAACCAACGTACAATGATCAAGTGAAGGTTGGACCACAGACGAAAATTTTAAACAACACGAAGCAACAAGATAATCAAGCAGAGGAAGAAGGAAGTTCTTTGAGTATAGAACCAATGAGACCACTGTTGAGTGGATACTGTGGTACGTTGACAAGACCAAGAAATTTCGGGAGTATAGTTCCACCCACAGCGGATACAACAAACAATGACTACTGTGACATCTCACTGGTGAACGGCTATTTGTCTGATGGTGAAGTGTTGAGGAATTCCAGTGGAATGGATATAACGACAAATGGTTACATGTCGGAGGGAACATCTGTTTTATATGCAAAAAGATTACAGACAATTCCAAGTCATCTAACAAATGGGTAAGTTTCGGTGTGTGCGTGGAGTCAGTGAGTCGTGGAAAAACTGTCGTTTAGGCCTCAATGCAGATGAAATCTCTCTAGATACTGTCGTCTACTTAATTAGTTTTCCCCATTAGTGGAGTTTGGTTTAAATTGCAGACATTGTACTTGAAATTATCACAACTTCCAATACAAATATTTGCATTTCTCTTCACAATTCATTCGTGATTCAAGTTTTACTATAATCGGATGAAAACAGTGTTCTCCCCCTTGTGTTCCCAATGGGACGCTTAAAGGAACTCTGTATCTATTTATCTAAATTAAACAAAATTTCGCTTGTGGGCAACCATAAAAAAGGATGTCGCATGCCTTGGTCAGAAAGTTTTACGATTTATTTCGTCAATTTGAGCGGAAAATAGTTGTATTCTGACAATGTGGTCCTTTATCTTGGTGGGATTTGTGAAAAATGTCATTCACCTAGACATTTGACCATTAATCAGAGGTCGCACAAACCCAACAGAAATATATATGGGGTCGACTTTTCTACCCGGCCACAGAAACTCATTTATTATAGTCTTAAAATTCTATACGTCATCGTTTTCGGATTTTGTTTCCCTTCAACGCGCGACTCTATTCATAATTTCGCATTTTCACTGCGTAATCGGATCAAAGAAAATTATTAACGCAACGTCATGTGAATCCATTAACGGCCTATTGTTGAGTTTGTTTTAATTGAAATTCATTAAAACATCATCCGAGGGTGGGCTCAGATTTCATATTCTGCGAAAATGTGTTCTTGTTAGAGCAGTAGTTCAATCAACTCGTTCCATACCACAACACCCAACTGTTTGTAAAAAAATTACACACGTGCCTCAACGTCCTCCTTCCGTCCGCTCTCACCCCCTATTTAAAGTCGTGTGTGATTCACGGCCACGTTCGCCAGACCGTTTCTGACGATGACTAACCTCTTTTGTTAGCTGTTTGTCATGGACTGATGGAGTTACCACTACAACTTCCCATTTTTCTGCCGCTTCCTACTGTTTTCTTGGTCAATGGGGAATAAACAAACACTTTCACTTACTCCACTGTAGTGGTCTTATTAAGCTTTCTTGTTTAATGGCCCAAAAGAGGTAACCTGCAGGGTTCACTCCTTTAATTAAAATTAATTGCTAAACGCATTTCACCTCCTCTCATAACAATTTCCATTGCTTCATTATCTCCTCCGTCGAATTCTAATGAAATGCACTTTTCGAAAGTAATCTAAAACTTGAGACACCCTTAGGGGAACCCTTCCTGCATATCGATGTAATAAAACTTTCCAGAGAGCCAACCTCAAAGAATCTATATTAACATTATTACATATTTCTCTCTGTATTTTCGAGGGCTGCAAAAAAATTGCACTCCTTCAACGGCCACTCAACCCTCCTGTTGCTCTCCTCATGTAAGAGACGCAGATGCACATGCGTTCCAAATCAAACAATAGGGGCCGATAGGGTGCCACTGCTGTCGCAATACAGGATCAGATGTTTTTCAGTAGACCGTAGTGCATTTTATACAACTAGAATGTAAACGGTAGTATAGTATACGCCATGCGCACCCTCATCGATTCAAACACTAGTGAAGTGGTGTTTTCTAGACGCCAGACAGACATGGTCAGTGGGCCCCAACTGAATTATTATTAGTTAGTAAAAATCCATTATTGTTCCCAACAGTTTTAGATTACTACCAACAAAACTAGTTCCCAATTTCACTTTCAGTTATTTAGTGATAGTTTGTTGTGTGGTTCCGGGTGTGTGTTTTAACAGCTACAATTAATCGTTCAACTGTTATGCAAGCATCTGTAATTGGGAAGTGTTTTTCTTCGTCGAGGCGGCGGGAAACCTTTGACGGTATGACGTATATCCAAAAATAAATCCATACCCAAATCCCATTGATTGTTTTCTTAAATTTCACCTTGTAAGATAAATGTTTGTTTGTCAAACATTCCCCCTGTACTGGATTTATAGTATAAACAGTCAGTAATCTTCGAAGAATTGATGGTGGGGAGCGTTTAATTCTTAAATCCATTGAGTAAACAGTGCGATCAATCTTTGAATAATGCCCTTTTTCTTGTTTTTAGAACGACGCCTCGTCTTAGTCCCGGCCTCACCGTGTTAACGGAACAGACGAGTAGACGGGGTGGGTCCTCAAATGACTCGCCCCCGCCGCCAGCTCCAACATCTCGTACCACATCGAAATCCTCACGGAATGGTATCGCAACACCACAACAAGACACCAAGTCACAATGGAAGAGATACACAGATTCGCCGGGGATGGGAATGCCCCAACAACCGCCCCCTCCGGCACCTTCTAGTCCCACGTCGAATAGAAGGGAGAGAAGAACTAGCCCAGGAAGTAGTAAAGATAAGTCTAATAGCAGCAGTGGCAGCAGTAAAAGTGTTAGAGGAGTTCCACAAAGTTTTGGATATGTTAAAAGGAATGCAAGTAATCAGAATGGAAGTGCTAATGGGACTCCAACATCGTCAGCACAACAACGTGAGTTTCTTTAATCTCTTTTTGTATTAATTCACTAATCATTGATTGTTTTTAGTTCAAAACGTCCAATCTGGAAAAACAGCTTCCGTGTCTGCGGTACCAAGAACAAAAATGAAGCTGACTGGTAGCACCCAGACTTATCCAGTTGGTAATCTTGAAAGTTTTCTTTTTTGGGACAAACTTAAACTGTTCTTATTATTTGTAGAAGCAAGTCCACCTCCTCAATTCAAAAGTTTCTCATTGACTGGAAACACAGCCAGTCAATTGAGTCAATCTGTCAGAGAACGATTAATGTTAGGTTCACAAAGTCTTCCGAAATGTGCTGGTCAGGATTACGGTTTAATATTACGTCAACAAGGTCGTTCAAAGACCACTGACGGCGGTTCCTTGTCTGATACACAAGCCATTGATAATTCCAGCCAGTATGCCTCTTGGTTACGACACAGGTAATTGAGATCTCTTGAAAGCCTATCCAGGATGGTATTAAATTTACGTTGTTTTGCAGTAACACGTATTCGGTAGCGCCTCGTTTATCAGAAACGGACAGTATGGAGAGTTTGACGAGCCTTCCTGGTCAAAGAAGTAGCCTTACACACACCAGACTGTTAAGAGACTCTCCTTCAAGACTCAGTAGAAGCAATAGCATAAGGTAGTTAATTATTTAACGAATTTAATTCTTTCCTTGTGCAAAATTGCGTTCAGTTCATAATAAAAGAAACTTTTGTGTTTAGCCATCTCAGAGAACGGACATTTCCAAGGTATAAGCGGATTGGTTGATTGATTTTCCTTTTTCTTTAATCAAATTTGTGCATCTATTGGAACGTTGAGTTTTTAGAAACCGTTCACAATTCGTGTACAAAAAAAAGCTTCACCACAGCTCTGCAAATAAATGAATCAAGCGCTTTCGCTACACTCACACACATTTGTAATGTCCGCTTTAATTGTTCATCTCATCCATCAGATTTTAGCATTTATTTGACGTTAGAACAGACAATTAATTTGTCGGCGTTCTGTTTCAGGTCGACGAAATCGGAAAAACTCTATCCATCAATGTTAAGTCGCACATCCACTGAACCGGAAACGGAACCATACTATTGTCTCCCAATTGGCAGCTTAAGCCACTGGTCACAGCCCACTAGTCCAGCACCAGGCAGTACAAGAACATTCCCGTTGTCGCCTACTCACTCGAGCACTCCACGACACAGTATACCAAAGAACGATGAAGGTAAGAAAATTGATGAGTTCATTCAGTTAGAGTTTTGCTAATGAATTTTCGTTATCCAGTTCACGGCTCGTCCATTAGTTTAGTTTCAACGGCATCTAGTTTGTATTCTTCAGCGGAAGAAAAGCAAGCACATGAAATACGAAAATTGCGTAGGGAATTGGTGGAAGCCCAGGAGAAGGTTTTCACGCTCACATCACAGCTCAGCACCAATGTAAGTTTTTTGACATTTACTAAGTTTGCAACACTGACAACCAATTAGTTTTAAATTTATAACTTAAGAATGTGCGAATCAAGTGTGTTGTATAGTTAGTTGCATATACGTGCAATATCAAATACCCACAGGCGCCTAGATTCTAATAGCATGTTACGATCATTAATTCTTGTTTAACTGACACTTTAACATGTTATAGCCAATATTAATTATGGTATAATAAAAACAATTACTTAGTAATTTTCCGCAGAAATTTCTAATTACATTAATATTATGTTGGAGGAAAATTGTGCATAAATTTCAGCTCGGAGCGGCGTTAGTCATTTTTCGAATACAAAGTTACTATACAAAAACAATTTAATTAATTGAGTTTTTATATTAAGTCACTTTTCGCTCTTTTCAAAGGCAGCACGTTTTAATGACGTCCGCAAACAATAAAGTAGTAGTAATTTTCTATTTCTCGTTCTCCAACTCGACTTCTATTTAAGGTAGTGAACAATTGAAAATTCCAATCAGTTTGAAGAGAGAAGATGTTGGCATTTTTCGAAAGAAAAAAAATGCGATGAAATTATTACAAGCGCGCACACACATCTACGGTTCATATTGTATTTAACGGTTGTTTTGTTTTTAGAATGCAGGATGTGTGTTTGTGTCTCTAAATGCATGTCGGTAAAGAAAACCGATTATTCTCCGTTGAACGGAAAACAAAATCAAAGTCACTATGCGAAATAAACAAACAGAGTAGTATAGCAACGGATACCATAGCGACCAGAAAATAACAAGTGCGTTCATAAATATATAATTACCGAACACGATTATTATTTCGTGTTTTCCATTTACGCATACGTACAATAGAAATGAAATTAGATTTCGTAATAGAATCATTTTTTTCTTAGAGTTGGTGACCGGAGGGAATGCTTCTAACATTATCATTATTGCCGCACTGTAATTTTAATAAAAAGAAAACGTTCCCATTAAATACCTACACTTGTCCGAAGAAAAATCTGTCTTGATCTCTCATTGCTATTCCCATCTAATATGTTGATTTTGTTTATGTTAATTTGCATGATTTTTTTAATAAATTTCATTTTAATCATATAGTATTTGTGAACTGTTGATTTATAAATATTGAATTGCCTTGAGGGGGTAAAAAAGACTGTTTTAACAACAGTTGAGATGTTATTAATTTCGTGAAATGCAGCGTGCGCTTTGTGAACAGAAAATGCTCTGTTCTCACTCTTTAAGCAGGTCAAATGGAATATTAATCATTTTAGATGTGCTAATTGAAAAAGTGACATTGTTTTCGTTAGATAAAACGAGATGGAAAAACACTCTCAGTATACACACCCTGTATATCAATATAAATATTAATTTAATATATTATTATAAAAATAAACATGAAGAAGCGGGCTCTCTGTCTCTTAACTTCCGTTTGTTTTATTTCAACACTGAGTGTAAACAGTGGTCTCATATATCATCATAAAAAGATGATACACTTTCCTCCCCCCTTTTAAGAATATTAGACAGAAGTTGGAAAACGGAAGGCACCACACTTGGCTGAATAATCTAAAATCTTTTCCATACACAGTTATTAATGTTTTATATAAGACAGATTTATATGTACAAGTTTATTTTTCGCAGCAAATGGGCGGTATTGTTGGGTGTGTCTATTATTTTCGCACTACTTTCTTCCTCTATTGTAGCCAAGAGTTGATGTTATAAAAATATTCAAATCATTAACCTCGATATTAAAGTGTTTTAATTGCTTGACTAAATTATTTAAAATCATATTAAGTAGCTAAGTAGAAACAAAAAAATGTTGATCTTATCAGCGATTATGGGTCATTTATACAGGGTGATTTGACACTAGAGTAAAAAATCAATTTCCTTCAAAGCCGAAAAAGTAAACAAATGGTAGTGGAGGAAGAGAAGGCACACTAAAGTGATCTTGTTTCTCCCAAACAAACAACAAAACACGCCATTCAGTCTACCACTAGTCGAAGTACGCAGCGGAGCGCGTTTTCTAGTCGTAGTTGAAAGTTGCGGCAGTTTTGTGTGATTTTGAAAAAAATTATTAAATATTTACTTGTTTTTGTAAATTGACGTAAATTAGTGCACATCTGTGTAATTGCTGACGAATTAATTTCGTTAAAAATTACATTTGTTATAAAAGGTCAAAATTGCCGATAGAAGAAGTTCAAGTATTTTATCAAACATTTTATTACAAAACAGATTAACGTAAAAAAAATCATAAATAAACAAATTAACGTATGCGGAATACTTGGAAAATCGATTTATTTGACCGTTAATATGATTAACTTTCTTAAAATGAGAATATCAATCATAATTCAGCGCTTAACGAGCGTTATTACACCCTCACCCTAATAAATATAATAAAAAGCACGCCCTTCAACAAACGGACATCCATTTAATTGATTAAAAGTGCATATAATGTTGCTGTAGCCTTAAATTATTGTTTAGCTGAAAAATACAAAAAAAGCACAAAATTAAGCTCGGTTAAGGCGCGTTCACATTTGAGTTAACTGTGTAAAATCATGTGAAAAATGATCCATTGTGCCCAGCCAGTGTCTTCTGTCCATGACGGGTTCGCGACAATACGTCGGCCACGTGTTGGACCACCTCGGGCGCCTCCTAGACCACCCTCCCTCGCCAGTGTCCCAGAAGATCCCCGCATTGGATGCAGCACATTAACACGAAGCAAACCGGCGATTCCATGGTGGGAATTGGCCACAAGGAAGAGTCGTTATCGATCCTGTCCATCGTTGGTGTTGAATGTTAGTTTTCTGATGCACATTGTTTGGGGTCACTGAATTTTTCCCTTTAGGAAAACTCGTTGGCTATAATTAAACGAAAACATCCCTTCGTGAGGGTGTGAAGCGGCTGTTTACGGGTGTGGTTTAGTCTATTAATGCTAAAAAAAGCCTAGGTGGTCAGTGACCGCTCGAAAAGGCGTCAAATATTTACAAGCAGGTGCTTTGGAGAATAAAAAAAAAGTCTCTTCACCTGATTGAATATTTCAATTGTAATCAATTCCTGTGGGTTAGGAAATGACCTTTGAAATTGTTTGCCGCGCAATTAATGCACATATAGTTGATTTGTAATGGCAAATACTTCTGCCTGGGCAGGATAATTAGAGTTTAGATAATCGAAGAATTGCGGCCTTGAATCCTCCAATTTGATATCATTCCGTCTCTAAGTTTTGAGGCAGCTGTTTTCATATGTATATTAAATAACACTTTTTTTTATTGAACAACATCCGTGTCCTTGTCATTTTCGGTAAAATAATATGCGAGCGGCTGTAAAAATGTTATACAAGTGGCTCATTGACCCAAGATAACAAATTTAAATTTAACCCAATTAAGGTCTATTTAAGCGACGCCGTATGGCCACTTAAATGAAGACGTTTTTTATAAATTCAAATGCACTTTTTCTATTAATATTTAATCAATGTGTTATTGACGAGTGAAATGACAAAGTTCGATGTTTGTGAAAAAAACTCATGCTTGTTAAAGAATGTTTAGAATTTAAATTGGTAAAAAATATTGAACCGAAATCGCATTCATTTTTATGCATAAAATGAGGATAGATGAGTCGTAAAAAGTTAAATTTATTTGACACTGAATTTCTAATATCTAGGACTTAAAAAATTAAAGTGTCAGGGAAGAGTGCATGGGAAAGTCCAGAAAACCTGACCCTTTTCCTCGTCTTGTCGTCCTAAATACGTACATTGAGCTGCGAGAAAATTCGAATTAGCCAAACACGAAAGAGACTTGAATAATTCATTATATTCAGTGTGTAAAATATTATAATTCGTTGATTAAAAATTTAAATTGAAAATACTTTCGTACATACACACAGTTGAAAAGAACAACATAACAACAACAATATTTATGATGTAATAATTGTTGATTTGATGTTGTCGTGATAAAAGTTTACTATTTATAATTCATTACATACAATGATTAGCTTTTAAACTGGCAAGGTTAATTCGAACATAGAAAGATTTCAGCTCGTTTCACTCGTTTAGAAAAACCGCCCACTCTCCAAATGCATCTGTTTGTGAAATTTCTTATACACAATAAAAAAACGGATAATTATTAAATGCACGCACACATACACTTTTTGAATACATTTCTATCATTGTAAGTCTAAAAGTTGTAATTATACTATTATTATTTCCCTATGTAATAATTCTTGGAAACGGTTGAAAAGATTTTATAAGAAAGCGAACGGCCCACCTGCATTACATTTAAAAAACTACTTAAATAATTACATCTCATTTTTTCCACACATCAATCATGATGATTAAAGCATAATCTCTGCCATCCGACATATCTTGACGATTTCTAAAGTCTTGAATCTCCGTTCCGATTTACAGGCGCACGTGGTATCGGCGTTCGAGCAGAGTTTGTCCTCAATGACGCAACGCTTACAACATTTGACCGCCACCTCTGAGAAAAAAGAGTCGGAACTGCAGGAATTACGGGCGGCTATGGAATCATTACGTGCCCAATCGCTGCAGGCTGGTATTGGTACCGGTTTGGCCCGACAACCGTCATCCGACAGTGTATCAAGTCTCTCATCAGCGTGTAGTCTCGATAAACAGGAAAAGAAGAAGAAAAAAGGCTGGTTACGGAGTTCGTTTACAAAAGCGTTTTCCCGTAACGCAAAAGTTACCAAAGTGCAGTGCCAGAGTGGGGCGAATGGTGATGGTGAACAGAACGATCGCCAACACAGTCCCCCACCACCAGCACCCACTGATCCTGGCTTAGAGGTGGCGGAATTGCAGAAGCAATTACGTGAAAAGGATATGGTTTTGACGGATATCCGATTGGAGGCGCTCAGTTCAGCGCATCAATTAGAAAGCCTAAAAGATACTGTGATGAAAATGAGGGTAAGTTGAGGGAGGAGGAAATTTTTTAGCACTTTGTTAACTTTTTCTTTGCAGAGTGAAATGTTGAGTTTAAAACAGAATAACGAACGGTTACAAAGAATGGTAAGCGGTGCATCAACTCTAACACCAACCGATTTGACGGATGCGCGAAGTTGTAACAGTATAGAAGCCATAAGTGATTTAATGACAACGGAAGAACAACAGCCCATACCGCCGCCAACAGAAGGTGAACAAGACGGCAAACGGATCACAATTTCCGTGTATTTGGGCCAACCACAGAGTTTTGAGAAATATTATTTAGAGCACTATAGTTACGATGGTATCTGCGATAGTGGCGCTACGACGGAAATCTCGATTGCCCACACAAATGTCGGTGCTTCCACCGGTTGGGCGCAGTTAGACAACGCCGTTCGAAGGGCTTTTAAGCAGTATGTCGCCCGATTAGATCCCGGTGGCGGTTTGGGGTTGGGAAGTGATGCGATTGCAAGTTATAAATTGGGAGAAGCTGAACGGAAACCAGATAGTGGTCCGCCTGATTTATTACCGGTTGGTTACGCTATTGGAAGAGTGTCCACTTTGCATGTAGTTTTGCAGCCGGTGGCAGCATTGGCGTTTGAAGCTTTAATTCCCAAAGGAGTAGCGCAACGATTGGTCTCGCTGTTAGCGGAACATCGTCGATTGGTTCTCTGTGGTGCTCCGGGAACGGGAAAAACTCATTTGGCAACTAGATTAGCGGAGTTTCATGCACAGTCGTTGGGAAGAGATCCAGCAGAAGCCGTTGCCACATTTAAGTAAGCATTTTAAAACTTTTTATTCAAACTGTTTTTTATAATAATTTTTTTGCAGTGTTGACAACAAAACTGGGAAAGAATTACGACAATATTTAGCGCATTTAAGTGAACAGGCTGCAGCGAGCGATAATAACAATGTTCTGCCTTGCGTTGTTGTCTTGGATAATTTGCACAAAGCCGGCCCACTAGCGGACGCTTTAGGCTCGTTACCCCGCAATTTACCCTGTCTTTTAGGCACTATGGCACAGAGCGCTTGTTCAGCAACAAGTCTTCAATTACAACACGGTTTCCGATGGGTTCTTGTGGCACCGCACATGGAACCAGCACGTGGTTTGTTAGGAAGAGTGTTACGACGGCGATTGGCCACTTTAGAACTTGACCAAGGCCCTCAACCGGAACTTGCCGCCATTCTCGGCTGGTTACCACGTGTGTGGCAACATTTAAATGCGTTCTTAGAGACGCACAGTTCTGGTGATGTCGCAATTGGTCCTCGACTGTTTCTAAGTAGGTTTTTTCGCGAAATAAAAATCGACAGATTTTAACTGTTTGAATTTTAGGTTGTCCATTGGAGTTGGACGCAGCACGTGCTTGGTTTGCCGATGTTTGGAATTACTCATTAGCGCCGTACTTGCGTGAAGCGGCTCGGGAGGGTCTGCAATTGTACGGTCGACGTGCACCGTGGTCCGATCCGACGCAGTTCATTTTGGACACGTATCCGTGGCCAGGTGCGCCGCCCTCGAGTTTAACTACGATCACGGCCAAGGATGTGGGGCTGGAAAAGGGACCGACTGACCAACCGGACAGCGAAGGAGATCCTTTGTTGAATATGTTGATGCGGTTGCAGGAGGCGGCTAACTATTCGAGTCCGCACTCGAACGATTCCGACTGTAATAGTCTCGATTCGAGTTTAACGCATAGTAGTAGTATGGGCACCGAAAGTGTTTCTTAAAAAATCAAAAACAATATGCGGAGTACCGATTTATTATGCGCCTTAACTAAACCACTTTTCTATACAATAAAAATACTACAAAAACAAATGATGATAATAAATATTAGATAATAATAAACACCAAAGAGTAAATTCAAATTGGATGAGACGCGTTTAGTGTTTCCGTTTCTTGATTTTCTTTTATGCTTGCGCTTTAATGGGTATTTTTTATAAACATATACTTAGTGCTAAAATAAAAAAATCGGTACTGTTTTACATGATTATAATCTAATACCAAAAATGTAATTTGGACATTTTTTTATACTTTCGACTTTTATAATGTTTTATTATTATTGTTGTTAGTTAAATGACGAGTTTTTCTATTTATTCCGCATTTGATTATTATTTATGAGTATTTCTGGTCATATTAATTTTTATTGTACATAAACGTTATTTATATAACTTTCTATAATATATACACCATTTATACAAATCAAATATATTTAAAAAGAATTCCTAAAAATATATTCAAAAAAACAAAAAAATGCTTATGGTTTTTATTGAAAAAACAATTTCTGTGTGTGTAAAGAATGTTTTTATGAACTTTTATACGGACAAATAGGTTTGTACAAAAATTGCCATAAATTATTTAAAAAAAGCATTGAATTCTGTTTCCTTTCTCTAATCGTCTGGCATCAATAGACCCTTAACTCTTTCCTGAACTTCTTCCTGGTTTACTTCTTGGAAATTCTCGTGGAACTGCCGCAATTTCTCTTTTTTTATCATCAGTTGTTCGTTGTGTAGTTGCTTCTTGACTGATTCTGGTGTTGTTGAAAAAAATTTATAGCAGAAACCGGCTCCCAATAAAACCACATACTTAAAAGACCACTACCGTAATAAAAATGATATCATTTTTAAATGTATTTTCGCATATTCACCTCAAAAACAAATACAAAAACACATCGATAAATGAACTCGATCCAATAATCCTCCGATACTGCGTACTTTTCCTGGTGGTCGTGATTAAAACGTTTCGCTTTGTAATAGCAAAGTTGTGGCTTCAAATTATGCTTTTTCTCAATAAAATCTCTTGTATTGAAGCTGGCGTATGTGTAATTGATAAAATTTGAAAATGAGTCACCATAGTTTTGCTTGTACAGCTTAACAGCAACAAAATCACTGGTGTAACCAAGAAGAACAGCCTAAAAACAAATTCTTAACATCTATTAATTTCTTTGATAAAAGTGTACGTTTGTAATGGTGCTAAAGAATATAATTCCTCTAATAATTCCATTCCAGGCGCCAATTCCTGCCTTCCTTCTTGGCACTGGTCTTCTTAATTGATGCACCAGATAATGGGCATCCACACGTATTTCAATTAGATTGTTAATAAGTGCTAGTAAAGGAGTTAAAGGAAATGTAACGGAGAAAAAGACAACATACGCTAAATCAGCAACTAAAATTGTCAATTATCATTAAACGAACACATAAATTCAGTTTAATTATACTACCAGAATTGGTCATTTGTTCATATATTACGTCAGTATTCATTGATTCCAAATTTAAGTCCACCATCGATGAAAACTCATTACCCTTCGACTTTGTACAACATTTCTTAATTAAATTATTCGTTTTTCTATAAAAATAGTGTAAAATATTGCCAATAAATCTCATTAATACCAGCCAAAACGATAAATGAATGTTTAAGTCAATGATGCAATTATAAGTACACGAATCAAATTCAATTATTTTCATGTATGATGTGTGTAAGGAGTTTGGTGTGGTATAAAATCTGCCCTTAAGCATGATAATATAAAAAACTGTAAGAAAATTGTTGACAAATGTAAAAAGGAACGATTTTATTAACACGGAATCGTCGTATTCTGATTGGGTTCTTGGTTTTTCCAAGTTCGTTAACCAAACAGCGCATTTCCTAAAGTGCTAAAAATGGAAACTTATTCCATTAAAGGAACTGAAAAATATTGTTTTCTCCTACATGTCCCAAAATGTTTATCCAAATGACTTCCAACATCTGACAACCGACCACCCGCGTGAATATATTCTCAATCATTGTTACTAAAAAGGTTTCGTAAATGTATTCACTGGCCACAATCAACGATATCACCAGGAAAATCTGTAAAGTTAATTACTAGACGTGTTTCTAACATAAACTATTCAGTACTAGAAAAACTGAAGCTGCTACAGACAATGTCAAATAAAAGCATTGCTTGTATATTGGTAAATAAGGCTGTAATTCCCCGGAAAATGCAGAAACTCGATAGTGTTTCACCGCCTCTTTAAATTCTAAACGAAACTCTGTGTCAATTTCCTCCGTTTCCACTGTCCAACGTAACTTTAATCGACTCTCATTCCGTTTCCAGTAGATGTGAAACACATGTGCCCAACACAAAATAAAAATTCCAAAATAGATGGTCAGATTATTGTCGAAAATGTCCATCCATTGGGAATAATTGCAGTAGTCAGAAAGTTTTTCGTATCGGCACTTCGGACAAACTGGACACATTAATAGGTCACTACCACAAATGTACTTCGATATCGTGTCGTAACGAAAAATGAACATGAATACACTAATGATGAAATACAAAGCGCCAACAATTGAGGAATAGAGCAACATGTTGTTGTAAAACTCCTTCCAGGCGTAATAAAAAGCGATTTCTGGTCCGAAATACTTTTCTATCAAATCCAAAGGTTGTTCTTTGTACCAGCTGTGAAAATTGGACCAGTACTTTGATAGGAGTTGACGGTCGTTCAAGGTGATCTGTTCGGTACGCCAGTCACTTGGTCCATCATGTAATGGGAACGCGTCCTTTACCAGGCCGATTCGTTTGAGTTTCGATAAGCCGTACATTTCTGTTTCTGCGTCATTGTATCGAGTGCTTTCTAGAATTTTGTTTAAAATGAAAATTCGTTCGCAGGAGCTGATTTCTCTAGAAGTTTAATAAATCCAATTAGGTAACAGAGTTTTTTTGGTAAGAAATGTACCCGCTGGTTCGGATTTCCGCCCTTCCTATGGTCAAACTCGTAAACGGTAATGGATTGTTGTGTAAACTGAAGAAATGTCGTTTTTCTAAGTCTAAATCGTACATTTCAGCATATTGTTGGACTAGCGTGTCTGGCAAACTTATTCTGAACATATTGGAGTCTTCTTCCTAATAAATGTCAATATTATTTAAGCACATTTTCCAAGGTTCTAAGGTTCTTACAGTAATTACGATAAGACCAGTTGTTTTTAAGTTTTCTATATAAAATAGAAACTCTTCGGATGGAATATTGGATGGAGTAATTATTGCAATCATTCTTTGGCAAAAATATGTCAAAACTTGAAATTAACAATTATGACATTATGCCACTTGTGAAAGAAAAACAAATATTTATTTATATAGCTCTTTATTCTAAATGTTCAATATCCATAGCATTTATAAGAGATTTATTCGTTTCCGTTTTTTGCTGTGGAGTGGATTTCAAAATTGCCTGTACTGTTGGATCATCTTTGGCTTTCGGTTGTGTTTTCTCAAAAACTAACAATTTATCTTTCTTCTCGATTTGATGAAGTCTGTTCAGAATTTGTTTAACAGTAGTTGGTATTTTTGGAATAAATGAAGACAAGTATTTCAGCATCAAGAGGATGACATGCTGAAAATATTTAACAATTTATACATAGTAAAAATTTTTTCTAGATTTACAAAACAAACTTCGAAGAGAAGAATGAACACGAATCGATAAATAATCTCAGTCCAGTAATCAGTTGACAAGGAATATTTTTTAGAGTGATTGTGGTTGTATCGTTTTGCTTTGTAATAACAAATTTCAGGTACTTCGCCATCAGTGTTGGTAGAATACACACTATAGTCCTTTGTGGCAAATGTTGAATATGTGAAGTTTATGTATTGATCAAAGGTCGTACCATATTCGTTATGATATATAAATTTGGGGATAAAATCACTAGTTATCCCCATTATTAATGCCTAAAAATTCATAAGTTGATTCCAAATAAATTAGTGAATTATTTTTTACATTTATGACTGTACTAAAAAGTCCCACACTGAAAATGATACCATTCCATGAACCAATTCCAGCTTTGCGTTTTGGTACTGGACGTTTTAAAAGATTTGTTAGTTTTTTGGCATCCAAACGAACTTCAAATATATTATTGATGAATGCAAAGAGTGGCACCAGAGGAAAGTTAACAGAGAAAAAGGCCACATACGAATATAAAATCACTGAAAAATGTATAATAAAGGTGATTGGTACAACTGTGTTGTTAATTACCCATTTCCGACATTTCTCCGCAAATGTGGTACTTTGAAGGAGACGTTAGATCCATATCATGTCTCCATTGTGGCACTTCGACTGGAAAACGGTCCAGATCTACTGTTTTTTTCTTCTTACACAGCTTTGTTAGTTTATTTTTTAAAATAATCAATACATTTCCAACGGTTTTCTTGAGTAACAATATTAACATTAATTGCATATTTAAGTCTATCATACAATTAAAGTTGCACTGATCCAATTGGAAAACATTCATTTCATTTTGATGATTTGGACTCGTGTAAAAGTGACCCTATAATGAATTTATTAAAAAATTCACTTTCAACTTTGTTTTTATAATCGTACTTTAAAGAATGCAATATAATAAAATCCAGTAAAATTGTTGACAAAAGAAAGAAGGAATGTTTTATGTAATACTGAAGTCTCAAATTCTGATTCGGTTCTTGGATTTTCCAAATTCGTCAACCATATAGCACATTTTGAATAGTACTTTCCTAAAAATTTGATAAAAAATACCTGCAAAATGGAGCCGCTTATGAAACTGATAATTTTTGCGTGTTCTTGTAATGAAGCGCGTTTGATTATTTGTTTAAGTATCCAACCGTAGAACTTCATCACAGTGAATACCGACAAAAACACCACCAAAATCTATAAATTTCGTTGTAAACTGGATTTTGTTATAAAATTCTAATGAGTTTATTAACTAGAAAAATTGTTGCAACCACCGATATAGTAACAATAGCAATTCTTTTACAAAGAGGCACGTATGGTTCCATTTTCCCAGAAATAACTGATGGTTTCATCGATGTAGCTCTCTCTTTGTATTTCAAACGCATTTCTGTATCAATTTCTTCATTCTGAACATTCCAACGTAATTTTAATCGGTACTCATTTCGTTTCCAATATATGTAGAAAAATCTCGTCCAAATTTGCATAAAAATTGCAAACACTATTGTTAATGAATTGTCGAAGATGTCGTGCCACTTCGCAGTTGAACACAAATACGATAAATCTCGAAATATACATGGCTTATTGGTATAACAACGAGCACAATGTTTTGCATTACTTTTGCATATGATGCTCCTATAAACCATAAAATGCATGCACTTTTATATGTGTATTGAACTTGTATTGAACTAAGACTTACGAGAGGTTGTTTGTTTGAAGAGCTACCAGAAAGCCACTCAAAACAAAGTATGTGAAACCAATTAACATAGCCAATAGGAGCATGTTATTGAAGAACTCCATAAAAGCGAAATAAAATGCCACTTCCGAGCCATAGTACTTCTCTATCAAGTCTATTGGTTGTTCCATGTACCAAACTCCCAAATTCGCCCAGTATTTCGCCAACTTTTCCCTATCGTTCATTTCTTTCAAATCAATGGGTTCATCGGTAATCATTCCATCGTGTATGGGAAAAGCATCTGTTGCAAAACCTAATCGTTGCAATTTAGACAAACTGTACTCCTCTGGTGCCTCCCCAAAGCGAGTGCTCTCCAGGATTTTGTTCAAAATAAATATCTTCTCGCAAAATGTAACCTCATCCCGTCTACGTACCTCCAACTGTCTAATGTTACTCTTGAAGACCGTAAATGCCAATGGTCGATTACGAATTAAATAAAAGAATCGCCGTTCCAAATCGATGTCGTAAAGGTCTGACAATTTTCTCACTACCTCATTGGGTAAAGAAATTGTAATTACTGAATGGTCACATGGTTCATCGCACGCTTCTAACACCGCATTAAGGCCAAGTCCCTTAAGATTTTTTACGAACAATAACAGTTTTGGTAAGTGAACATTTGGTACTACAATAATAAAATCAATTCTTGGAGCCATTCTGTCATAATTTGACAAATAAAATGCCCACGTTTTTCAATGATGGAAATAAAAGTGTGGATTTTGTGCTGGTTTACAATTTGGATCCCTTCAATACAGATAATGAAAAACTCTTGAAAATCCACACATATCTGACGAATATTTTAAATATTGGATTGCAAGTGGAATTAGATCTGTTAACAGTATTTTTTTTCTTTTTTTTTATTGCTTGTTCTAAGCTGTTCGTTTTTAGAACAATGACAATATCAATTTTTTGAAGATCCACGCACCGGACAATATTTTGGGTCATTTCGCTGATGCCTCGAATATTGATTTGGCGTATAAAAGCACTGATTACAGACCCCCGTTTAGGACTCCATGGAGACCACTTGCAACGCCTTTAACTAGAATAGACGAAAATAATCCTATTTATTTAAGGGCAATGTAATTCTACTTTAAAGTCACCTGTAATTTCACCATGTTTCACCTGTAATTATTTCAATTTTTAGTGAAAGCATGTCTGACTCCCAACCAAAAGCAATAACAAATTGCGAACGAATTTTGATAGTTAGCAAAATTCTTTCCTGTATTAAATATGGTTCTTCAAGCTCCGATTACGGATATATGAAACTCATCCAAGAACATGTCTTTGAAACTGCATTTCCTTTGCACGAACCGTTAAAAATCATTGACGAATTTTCTCCCTTAAACGACAGACAACTGCTATGCAAATATTGGGCGAACCCACGAATGTTCTACAAGGAACAACCTCTGCATCTCATCGAAAAGTACTTTGGTACTGAGGTAGGCTTTTATTTCGCCTGGTTGGGAGTGTACAATAAAATGCTGATGGTGGCAAGTATTGCGAGTTTAATTTGTTTGATTTACGGTTTTGTTACGTATAAATCAAACCCGATGAGGTGATTCACACAGCGCAATAATTTCAAACAATTTCCATATTAATTACTGATTTCAGTGAACAAATTTGTAACAGCGACTTAATTCTATGTCCCAAATGTCCGAATTGTAAATACGAAGCTGTGAAGACCTCCTGCAGTGCTTCGTATTTGTTATACTTTTTCGAAAATCACTCTACATTCTCACTTGCTATTTTTATGTCATTCTGGGGTACATCATTCTCAGTACTGCATGATCAATTTCTTTATAGACAATTTGCAGCCACTTTCTTTGTGGAGATCTGGAAACGTAAAGAAGAGTTCCTGAAAATTCGTTGGAATGTAAAATCTTTAGAAATCGATATAACACCAAAACGTCGATTCTTGGAGCAAACTAAAGAATGGCAAATTGTAACGATTACAGGAGAAACCATTAACGTTGTACCAAAACAGATTTTGTTCTTTCGTTACTTTATAACGACCACATCGATCGTTTTCTTGATTACCCTTATAATATTTATTGTTTTTGGTATTAGAGTGATGGATATGTTTTTGGATCACACCTTGGGAGAGAGTAGTGACGACGATCATCTTGTTAAAAAGCAAAGTTTCCGATTTATAGCCAAATTTGCAAGTTCTTATATGTCCGCTTCAGTTATAATCCTCGTCAAATCAGTATTATTACCTACTAATCTACCATTTATTACCAGTTTTGATTTATTTTTATTTTGTAGATCTATAAAAAAGTCGCACACTTCCTAACTGACTTAGAATTTCATCGTACACAGCACCAATACGATAAAGCGTACATTATTAAATGGTTTGCTCTTGCGTTTACGAATAATTACGCAGCAGTTTTTTATATTGCCTTCTTCAAAGTAAGCTTTTTGTTTTATACATAATATAGATGTAATGTACCTAATTATAATTATTTTAATCATAATTAGATACATTGTACATATATGTATAGTATAAGTATTATAAATACGATTTAACAGTAATTTTTTCAGGGTCGTTTTTATACTTATCCCAATGATAATTTACTAGGAAACAAAATTTTCGGACTTGGAACCACTTTTTGCGGTCCTACTGGCTGTATAATCGATTTAAGCTTGCAATTAATTGCTATAATGACCACAAAAACTGCATATAGACACATCAAGCAAATTTTCAAACGGTAATTATTATTTAAAAGTCATGTTCAATTCATTGATTGATTTATAGTTTGTTAGCATATTACTACAAACTCTTCAAGTTACGAGCTTATGCAATATCAGAAAAAACTCAAATCGAAGAAGATTATTTCAAACTACGTACTGATCGCTATTTTTTCGTTAACGAATACATTGAAATGGGTAAATAGACAATTTTACTATTAACTTCTGCATATTGATCTCTCTTTTTAGTGATCCAATATGGTTTTGTCACTTTCTTCATCGTCGGTTTCCCAATAGCCCCAATTCTGGCACTTATAAACAACATATTCGAGCTTCGTACCGATGCTATGAAGATGGTTAATACATACCGTCGTATAGTACCGGCACGAGTTGGTGGTTTGGGTGCTTGGCTAACGATTCTTCAACTAATGACGTACATTTCTGTTACAACAAACGTAAATAATCATTAATTAACACAATAAAAAGTTAAAAATATTGCTTCCAGGCAATGATTGTCGCATTCACAGGACAATTTGTTGATCGACTCGTATACCAGTATGAATACAACTCAGATTTAAAGGGATTCCTAAACTGGACATTGTCTGCCTACGATATAAATGACTTCAAATTAAAAAACACAACAATGTCATATTGTTATTATCCGCATATGCGATATCCTTCCGGACATGAATTAGAGTACGAGTTGCAAGAAGATTATTGGTACGTTTTGGCGATTCGATGGGCCACAGTACTTGCATTCATTCATGTAGTGTTTCTTTTGGCGGCGATCATCGCTTACGCTATACCAGATATGCCGTTTTTTGTGAAAGAGAACATTAAATATCGGGAGAAGTTGAACAGGCAATACAAAAGGCAGGCTATCAGCGGGGGGAAAGAGCAATTATCTAGTTAAATATTCCTCAATTTATATAATATTGCACTATTGAATTGTTGTTTGTTTGGATCCCCCTTGATCATAAATAAAAAAATACCTGATGAGTAATTCTTTAATAACAATAGTTCATAACTCTATTTTGAATAATGTGATAATATTTCTGTAATTACTATGAATAATATTTCTGGATAAATAAATATTTTGACGTCCCATAATGGAGTTGTTTTTAAGAAAATCCGGGATTATCGACAATAAATATTTGTAATGACTAATGGTGATAATAATTAAGTTTACTATTTATGATAAACAATGTGAATTTTAAATTCAGTTAGTGTCCTTTTTCCATAGTCGTCTAGCAAAAATAAGGTGAGTACTTTGACAAAAATTCCGTTGTATCATTTAGTGAATAATATTACAATAATTTTAAATGTAAAGCCGAGTAAGTACTTATGAAATATTGTAAATATTTTAGTAAAATGGATAAATTTACCCTGCGATTTTTAGAAGTTGCAAAATCTGGTAACATTTTAAATGAATTATCGAAAAAATACCCAAAATTAGTTATAAGCATGATGACCAACTTGTACAGCGTGGTGGCGTTATTGAACCAAAAGAACTGCTTACATAATTCTTCATTAAGGTACACTTTCGACGTGAATCCGTTTCAAAATGATATATATGATTCAATTATAGACACTCTTCCCGAATACGTTAAGCGGTTAAGTAAGTTTTAAAATACAATAAAAAATGTACATTTTATTAACATAATTTCTGTTAAGAAGTTAACCGTATAAAGAAGTCAAAGAAGCCGAAAAAGTTTGATAACAAGAAGATAAGAGGAGAAATTACAAAGAATATTGAACAGCTCTGTGAGAAATTGGTGAACAGGAACCATACAATGCCTTATCACTATTTGAACGATATGAAGAAAACAATTTGTGAGGAGATTGAAAATCAATATATGAAAGACTTTGATGGATGGACAAAAGACTTTACGTTCATCCAAAGACCAATCAATTTAAACTTGAAAAGTTCGTACGATTGCGAAGGATTTTTCATAGTTTGGAGTTGTGTTGGTTCGTTATTGGTAAATGAAACGAATTTTGCGAAGAACATCATTAAAGTGCAATTTAACGCGGCATTGGACACGAAATGTTTGCTGTTAAATAATCAAGAAGCAGAATTGTGGGAAAATAATATTCAAAAAGGGTTGCAGTACTTGGAAACAGTTTTTAGTCAAGAGAGTGAAAGAGAAAAATTAGCTTTTGAATTTTTGTCACCATAATCCATCAATAAAACATTATTTTGGACGATATCTTGTTTTATTCAAGAAACCATTCTTTATCTGGGGTTTTTAAATAGTTCTTAATTGTTTTGATCTTACAGATTTACCCAAAATGGATGATGAAAATGTCAACTTCAATGTACTGAAAATGATCATAAAAAGTGGGACCATAATGAACCAAATAGGGGAACACCACCCTAACATAAAGCACTTTCTGTACTTGGAATTGGATGCAACTTTAAAGTTGCTTAAAGCGAAGAACTGCCTGCATTTGTACCGCGTACAGTACGATTTTAAAGTACCGTACGATGGAACTCACCCACAAAAAACCTGGGTAACATACAAAGGTAAAACGAATATTTGTCTTAGTGTTTGTTAGTACATTTTCAATCTTTTCCAGAGTTTATAAAAGCAAAAATCGGTATACTTTGTCAAAAATTGGTCACAGAGAATAACACAACGTTTCTAGAGTACTTTTGTGAGGCAAAAGATGTTTTAGCATCTATTATACATGAAAAATACACAGATGTATTACCGTATTGGCCTGAAGTGGACAAAACAAATGAAGCATTAATCGATTTGAACATTAGAAGTTCCTATCTTTATGGTCTGTATTACGTGATTTGGTCTTGCATTGGTTCCTTACAAGTGACAGACAAACGACCGTCTATAGACTGTTTTCAAGCGTGTTTCGAAGGGCGTCCGGACATAAAATGTGTAGTCTTAGATAAACCAGCTTTGGATGCTGTAGAAAAAAATTTAAGTGCATTGACAAATGAAAAAAAACTAATAGCCATCAGGAAGTACCAGGAAGCGAGTGAAAAAATCGAGTGGCATGATTTAACCATCGACAATTTAACGACTGATAACGAGTGATTCTAATTTAAATTGTTTAATTTTTGTTAAGTAATTGTGGGAGGGGTTGTGGACAGTACTATATTGCATAAAAAGAAAGTGCGTTATTCGAAATTATTATCAATTCAGTGGGTAAATTCATTTTGTGTACCTAATAAATTAATATGCCTATAAAATAGAATAAAATTTCAGAAATATCTATATAGGTACAGCATTATGTATGTACTTGGTATAGGTACCTAATTTCTTCCTATAGGTAGTTTAGTACGATGTAAAATTAGACCTATAAAGAACACTGAAATACCCATTAATCCATTAGGTATTACAATGACAGCCTAAAAATGTATTAAAGTCCCTAACAATAAAAAACTAAATTTATACATATTTGTAATTTACATGTTTAACGACAATTAAAAATAAACCTCTATAAACATCGTGTTTTTATTGTAAATCATTTGCACTGTCATTACAAGTATAGTCTATTTAGCCAGAAGCAATAAAACTTAAAAATAATTTATGGCCCAGCCTGCATAAGAAGCAATGGATGTTTGCTAGTGTAATGGAGCAGTGGTTATGACAATTATATATCTCACACAGCCATGGATCGCTGAACCTTTTTAAAGAGAACCTATACTCTAGCTACCCGTTAGTTTGAACTGTTTGTTGAATTTCACAAAAACAAAAATTTGAGGTTTTTGTGAAAATTTCTTATGTTAGGTACCTTGAATTGTCTATATGTATACCTTGAATTGAAATATATCTAGTCTATAAGTGTGTAGTATTTTCCAATTAAAACAGCCTGTCTAGGAGTTACATAACGCACTTATAATTAATGGTAATGGTTTCTGTTATCCTATTTATTCGTCTTCTATTAATAGCGGTACTACTTAGTGGATTGGCAATGACAGTACTTGCACAATGACCTGAAAAACAGGTGTAAACAAACTGAAAATATTCAATGCCACAATATTGCCCTTTTGCGAAACATCTTCCTCGAAGTTAAAGTACAAATGGTCCGAAGTGTCTAGATAATTCCAATACATCCATGATAGAATGTGATCTAGAATACCCACCATGTAAATGCTAGACATAGTGTTATTTACTATTACATGTTCATTACCACCACTCCTTCTTCAAATCCGTTTCAATATAATACCTGTAAACGGTAAGTCTTCATTCAGTTGAAAACCTCAATTTTGCATTAAAATTGAACTCATAGAATGTAAGTTTCGCTTTTCTTTTCGATTTCAACTAGTTACAGAAATATTCTTCAGGTTCATATATTTGTTAATATTTGGAGTGGTACTACCAGTGCTGATTGTTCTTCTCGACTACTGGAATAAAAGATACTGGATCTTAGCGACGCGACACTTCGATGGGCCCTTCGCATGGCCCCTTATTGGCAATGCGTTTAAGTTTCGTTGCAAGAACGACGACATTCTTCAAAATGTGTCCGAAATTTTAGAAAAAAATAAATCGCCGTTTCGATTTTGGTTGGGACCGGAGTTAATTGTCGGCTCGGACAATCCCCGACATGTTGAGGTAATAGTTTTTCCTTTTATTTTCTGAGGCCTAGTTATTAACCCTTCGCTTCCAGAAAGTGTTATCTTCAGTTAAATTAGCTAATAAGTTCGATTATCTTTACAACATCATCAAACCCTACTTGGGGGAGGGACTGGTGTCGGGTTCCGGGCCAAAACACAAGAAACACCGCAGGATTATACAGCCATATTTGGATAATAATTTCTGTGCGAATGTTTTATCGATACTACAGAAACACATCGATTTCCATTTGGAGTTATTGGAGGAAAAGTACTGTATGAATAACGAAGATGACTATTTCGACATTTGCCAGGAAAATCATAAATGTTTTGTGGATTTTGTGTGTGAAGTGATGATGGGGACGAAGATTAATGCTCAGAAAGGTGAGAATAAGAAGTTTATCCAAGCGGCGATCGACATGTACAGGTTGGGGATCAATAAGATGATAAAACCTTGGTTGAGGATTGATTTCATTTATAAATTGACGAAAGAGTACAAAATGGATATGGATGCACGCAAAGAATTTCGGAAATTCGGGGAAAAAGTGAGAAACTTTTCATAATAAAAATACTTATATTTAACAATTTAGACTGTTTAAGATTTTACACGAGTCGGAAGAACGAAGAAGACTGGGAGTTCAGTATGATTCAGAAATGGTGCCTATAGTAGACAAACTTTTAGATTTTATCGAGGAAAATCCTGGAGTTTTCTCACGAGAGGACTTTCTTGACCACATGTTGACTTTGTATGCGGCATCTGAAGACACTTTAAGCATCATATCTTCATTTGCTGCAGTTTGCTTCGGCTTGCATCCAGAGTATCAGGTACTACTCTCGGAAAATGTAAAAATATTGTGAATTTATTATTTTTTTCTTAGAAAAAAGCTTATGAGGAGATACATGAAGTAATGGGCGACAAAGTACCTGACAATGTGACAATTGACCACCTCAACAGACTCCCCTTCTTAGATCGATGTGTTAAGGATGTGATGCGACTCTTCCCTATTGCTCCTTATATTGTACGACGTATTAACGATGACTTCGAAATGGACGAGTACGTTATTCCTAAAGGTGTCGGTTTTATGGTACCTATTTTTAATATACATCGTAATCCCGAATACTGGGAACGTCCAAATGACTTCTATCCCGACCATTTTCTAAATGAAGCCGTAAATAAACGTCCCATTTATTCCTATGTACCGTTCAGTGCCGGTCCACGAGGTTGTATTGGGAAAATCTTAGCGAATTTAGCCATAAAATTGTATATTTGTAATTTTTTATTAAAATATGAAGTCGTTTCATATTATAAGAAAATGGATGATATTAAATTGAGAATGGATATATCTGTACGACCTGTAAATGGATATATTGTGAAAATAAAGAATAGAAAATGTTAATTTGCTATTTCTGTCATTGATCCCTAAATGTTTGCATCATAGAGTAACAAGTTTTTTCGGTACGAACATTTGGTAATATTTCAACACATTAACAAATATCATTTATAATATGTTTGTGACCTAGTTATGATCTATAAATCATATCACACAACAACCCTGAAATTTGATATTAGTACTCATTCAGTCACATTTTCCTAAATTCATTAAAACGTGTTTCTATTTTCGTGTCTCTTTTCGAATATAAATAATTCTAGAATTGAAACAGTTACCTACTGTTTTTTGCATGTAGCATGTTGTAAGATGTAAGATGTAAATGTGGTATGATGAGATAGTGTTTATTTCGCTGTAGACATTTTTGATCTTTAGAATTTTCCTTATTTTACTCAAAGCGCAGGCACTATTGCTTTCATTGATTTCAATCCCTTTGCTTGACCAATTAATATAGACTCTTTGCTATTTCGCTGTGAAACCGCTAAGCTTAAATTAAATTCTTTAAAGAAAAAAAATTAATTAAACAATTTTAGAAACGCCACACCAAATCTCGTCCCATTTTCAAAAATACGTACGACAAAAGATTTTAATTTAAGTTAGAACCGGAATTGATAACGTTGTGTTTCTAATTGGTTATTCAATACTAGTTACACAGTAATACATTTTTATAGAAAGTACTCACGTCTTTTAAATTTGCATTTAAGTACGAGTACATCTACGATTTATTTCGTCCTCATTTGGGGGACGGTCTAGTCACTGCTTCAATGAAGAAGAAATTGGGAAAATAAGCCTTAACTTTTTCAATCACTCATTATTATTTTAATTATAGTTGAACTGTAATACTTTCTCACCGAAAACTAAGGAACAATGACACAAGACGACCACATGTTGACCTTGCCCGCTGCATTTATGGACACCTTACCTATGCATAGTTCGCTACTATTATGCAGTCATTTGCTTTGCAATTCCGAATATCATTTAAAAGTTACAAATTAATCCCTTAACATCGTTTACAGGATTTTAGACAGAATTCCATTTGGATCATTTTCTCCAGAATCGGGCGGTTTTCTGTTTTTTGACGTTCAGTGCTAGCCCAAAGAACTATATTGGTAAACTTGTTAGCCAATATCACAATTAAGGTGTTCCTCTGTTCTGTAAATGACTTTGTAAATAACTTTCGGAATATGAAATATTAAGTGATTACAAATCAATGAATGACGTCGAATTGATGATGGACATTTCTGTTAGGCCAAGAAATGGGTACAATGTTAGATTTAAAAAAAAGAAACACATGAAAAGCGTTGAATCATGCCAAGTTATGTAATATAATGTAGTCCAGTTTCATGCAACGCGAATGTTTACCTTGGTAAACGACTTATTCTCTTTATTTACAATAACAAAATTATTTGACATTATTTTTCTTGTTCTTATTTTTTTTACAATTTACCTAGTGGACTTTAAATAAATCACAAACAGGTAAATAACGAATTAAAATATGTATGTATACAATGTTGGTTGTTGTTATGCAAAAACAGACACTTAAACAATAATTGTTACTGATATATTTTCATTGCCTTGAGGAATTGTTGCGAAAAAAAGCATATAAATGTTTAGGCTTTCTGGAATTATGCACCATTTTTATGTACGAGCGTACGACGAATATTTAACAAATGTTTTATTATAGTGGGTTTTACCTAGGTACACTTTACTAACATTGGGTGGATTGAAGCAATAAAAGGCGATTTAGAACTTAAACAATATGTAGAATTGAATAATTATGAATGAAAAGGAATGCGGAACAATAGAAATACTTAAAATTAACCTTTCCATTAACTAAAGGTACTTAGGAAATAGGAACCTATCTAGGTTTAGCCGAACCTATAAATAATTGTTATGATATGGTAAATAGAAATCGCAATGATATAGTATATTAAAAAATGAGTATCGAAAGGAATATTTTAACGTATGAGTGAATTAAACCGTACATAATAGTCTCGACCAGAATTTGACGTGGGATACTTCTATTTTGTTGACATCCAGACATCCTGTTGGAATAATGGAATATACCATTGACGTTCAAAACAATGGGTTAACATCCAATTGATAATATGTATATATTTTTGTTCACGAATGTTTGTGCTTCTACAACAATCAAAAATCATGGTTTCAACCGTATTTTCTATTTTATTTATTCCCTAAAAGGTCCTTAAAATCAATTTTCTTAAAATAATCCAATTATACCTATTTATAATATATTTCACGATTTTCCAAAAAAGTACATTTTTTTTAAACAAAACTTTTAATTTTAAAGCACCTCTATAAACAACAATTTGAGACCATTTCTTTCGCATTAAAGACAATGTATCATGGGGTCATAATAGTTTAATAAAAAAATCAATCAAATTTGCATTACAATTGAAATGAATAAATATCAAAATCCTCTACTGCTGAAACAAACAACAAAAAACAAAAGAAAATTTGAATATTAAAAATGTTATATAAATGTTGATGAATTGTTTAAGTTGTTTAAAAGTGTTTGAATTTGTGACTTGTCATCAATCTTGTTCAGTGTGTGAAAAAAATGAATCAGGATGCAGCTGAGTTAAAGTTCGGAAGATTGCTCTCATCGCCACCAGCGGGAGATGAAGTCGTCATTTCCGGTTTGCTGAGAAAACCAACACAATTGGGAGAATATTTGGTGGTTTAATTATGATTTTAGGCATAGCGGGCTGTTTTCCCGACTCCTCCAGTGTCGCCCATTTTCGCGACAATTTGTTCAATAAAGTGGATCTCGTGGTCGATGATACAAGACGCTGGAAGTTGGACCATCCGGAAATACCGAAAAGGCATGGAAAAATCTTCGATATTGAGAAGTATGACGCAAGCTATTTTGGGATACACTACGATGAAGCAAACAACATGGATCCTTTGATCAGAATTTTTATGGAGAAAACCATTGAAGCCGTGATCGATGCGGGGATAAATCCGAAAGATCTGGAAGGTACCAGAACGGGTGTTTTTGTAGGGGCTTGTTATAGTGATACAGAAAGTAATCGTTTCCGGAATTTGGGCACGAAGTTGTGCGATATGAGAGGGTAAAAGACCGTCAATAAAAGTTTTTTTAATTTTTATACAAAAAATTTGCAGGAGTACTAGATCTATGATCCCGAATCGTGTTAGTTACCACTTGAAATTGAAAGGCCCGTCAATTGTAGCGGATACAGCGTGCAGTAGTTCGCTGTTCGCATTGGAGCACGCTTATCGCGCTATTCGAACCGGTCAAATAGAGAACGCCATCGTTGGTGGTGTTAATTTGTGTATTCATCCTTTGGTATCTTTGCAATTTGCTCGGTAATAAATCACCAAATTTATTTCAAGCCTAAAATGAACTTTTCCATAATTGATTTTCAGACTTGGAGTTCTCAGTCTTGATGGTTCCTGCAAAGCGTTCGATGACGCTGGAAATGGATACGCTCGTTCCGAAGCGTTTGGAGTACTTTTCCTCCAAAAGTCAAAGAATGCTAATCGTATTTATTGCCAGGTGGTGCATGCCAAAACAAACTGTGATGGGTTCAAGGATCAAGGTATCACATATCCGTCAGGAGACATTCAGCGTGCACTTCTCAGAGATTTCTACAACGAATGCAGAGTAGATCCATCGTCGTTAAGTTTCTTAGAAGCGCATGGAACTGGAACCAAAGTGGGCGATCCAGAAGAATTAAACGCAATTGCAGATATTTTCTGCACAGATCCAAACAAATCAATTCTGATTGGTTCTGTTAAATCGAACATTGGACATACCGAACCGAGTTCAGGAGTTTGTTCCATTATCAAAGGAATTATTGGTATGGAAACTGGTTTTATTCCACCGAACTTGCATTACACCAATCCAAGAAAAGGAGTGAAGGCGCTAGAAGATGGAAGACTGCAGGTGGTTGTAGATAAGATGCCTTTTCGCGATAATCGAGGATTAATTGGTATCAACAGTTTCGGATTCGGTGGAGGAAATGCGCATGTTTTGCTTAAATGGAATGAAAAGACAAAGGTTAATGGTGGACATCCGCAGGATGACCTCCCTCGACTTGTTTGTGTTAGTGGTCGCGTCGAAGATTCGGTCAATAACATTCTAGACGATGTAAAACAAACGTTCGACGGCGAACATATTAAATTGTTGCATATATTGTTCAGGAATAAGCATGACTGTAACTTTTCACGCGGATATTCTATTGTATGTAAATCAGGGGAGATATGTAGAAGTATCGAAACTTCATTTGCTCAACAAGCACCTTTGCACCTTGTATTCGGTGATTATGATAAACATTGGCAGACTATTGGTAGAAATTTATACACTTTACCAATTTTTGCTGAATCCATTCAGACGATTCACAATTTGTTGGTGAAAAAAGAGTTCAATTTAAAGGATGTTTTGTTTGATGATAAATTGGAGGATATGAATTTGAATTATTTGGGACATATTGCTGTGCAATTGGCCATTGTTGATCTTTTGAAAGTTCTTAAATTGGTACCTGACAAGATTTTCGCTTATTCAGTTGGGGAGATTGCATGTGGGTACTTTGATGAGGTGCTTACGTTGGAGGAAGCGGTGCAATATGCTTACGCTATTCTTAATGTGAAGATTAACAAGAGGACCGATTCTCAATATTTTGTCGAACTAAGCAAGAGTGAGGTAAGAAGCTAAAAAACAACTTATTTGTGGGATTAAAGTGTATATCCATAGATAATCAAAATGTTGCCCAAAGACATTGACGTCTTCGCTTTATCATCTCAGTACTCTTTAATCCGATCACAAGATCAAAACAAGATTAAGAACTTCGTTGAAAAACTGGAAAAAGATGAAATTTTCGTTAAAGACCTGACTGGAGTGAGTCAAACGAAAGTAGAATGCACATCGTCAATCAGTAAGTCAGCCAATCGATAATGTTTTGTTTATTTCTGTCTACTTTTCTTTAGAATCAACTTTGATTAAGAAATTAAGTGGAATAACGTCCAGAAAATGGAGTGCTAAACGGATTCTTTCAGAGAATACCAAAAACATCGCGCCCTCTGAATATTTTGTAGATTCACTTACCACCCGCATTGATACAATTAGTTCTTATTTAGAGCAAATGGATGGAGATGAAATAATTTTACAGATCAATTCAGATGAATTTACTTCAATTTTTGAAACAAAGTCTCATTCACTAATCAATTTGTCCAAATCGAAAAATGATCTTTTCATTACGTTCTTAGAGTGTCTCGGAAGGTAAAAAAATTGTTCATTTCTTCGTATCGAGATCAATAAACTTCTCTTTTAAGATTGTACATACATGGATACGATTTATCATTGGATTACATTTATCCTGAAGTTTCCCTACCAGTAAGTCGGGGCACTCCAATGATTTCCTCAAGTCTCCGCTGGATGCATGACCAAAACTGGAATGTAATTTATTATGATACTCAACTATCTGACATTGGAGAATCAACGTTCTCACTCTCAACTGAAGATGCGGACTGGTCTTACCTTTCTGGTCATTTAATTGATGGAAGAAACTTGTTCCCAGCAACAGGCTATTTATTATTAGTTTGGGATTCAATTACCACTATGGCTGGTCTTTTACTTACCTCATTAACAGTTGTATTTGAAAATTGTCGTTTTATTCGTGCCACAACAATTCCAAAGAGGGATAAACTTGTTCTCTTAACAATGATCCAAAAAGAAACAGGAAATTTTGAAGTAATTGAAGGAGACAGTGCTGTGGCATCCGGAAGAGTTTATTTGAAGAACGAGGCAGATGAAGAAGTGAGTTGGGTAAAGCTTAGTGAAGAGTACAATAACAATGACATCAAATTGAAGACGAAGGATATTTACAAAGAACTTCGCCTCAGAGGATATCATTACAAGTAATAATCATTATACTTGCAACGAAACATGTTTTATTCTTCTCACATTTTGTTACTTTAGGGGCGCTTTTAAAAAGGTTGCAGAATGTAATTTAGATGCAAGCGAAGGCTTAATCGAATGGAACAACAATTTTGTAAGTTTCATGGATAATATGTTACAAATTAAGATTCTGCAATTGGATAGTAGACTCTTATACGTTCCTACCAGTATTGATAAGCTTATTATCAAGTCGAAAAAGCATGTGGAATATGTAGGAAGTTTTGAGGAAGAAAAACCTCTGCTTCCTGTAATGGTCAGCAAAGAGATGGACATGATAAGGTACTTTAAGGTTTTAAAAAAAATATATTATAAAGCTCATTTGATTTTCAGTTGTGGAACCATTGAAATCCACGGTTTGAAAGCCAGTTCGATAGCTAAACGAAAAGATATGGCTCAACCCGTGTACGCTCAGTACCAATTTGTACCAAATGTAACGAAACTCAATATTGCTGAATCGTTGCGTGTTAATATGCAAATTATGTTGGACAACATAAACTCGATTAAAGTCAAAACTATTGAACTGGGTAATTTGAAAGAGACTAATGAAGATGATACTCTGTTGAGTCCAATAATCTTTGACGTGCTTGCTGATCAACCATTGATCCAACCCGATTTAACTCTTCTAAGCCATCGCGAAAATTTAGATTTACCAAATATTACCGTCAAAAATGAAACCTCAATTGCGAAAGCTGAATATTTACTGTTAGTAACAAGAGATTTACTTACGAATAAGAAGAATTTACAACAGGCATTTAGTAATATCTTAGAAAATGGTTACGTTCTAACACGAGAACCACTCAATTGCGATTTAACGCAGTTGGAACAACTGAAATTCAATGGAGTTAATTTAAATGTATTAACAATTCATAATGTAGGGGACGAAGTATTTATTCTACTGTCTAAGCAAGTAACAAACGTATCAAATCGGGCAGTAATTAAAGTATCTTCGGACGATTTGAACTTCAGTTGGTTAGGACCATTGAAGCTAGCACTGAAAAACAATGACAATGTTGTGATTTATTCCCAGAATGAATCCACCAGTGGAATTCTAGGCTTAATGAATTGTATACGTCGAGAAACGGATGGAAACAAATTAAGATGCGTTTTTATAATGGATGAAAATGCACCGGAATTCAGTGTAACTAACGAATTCTACAACAATCAACTCCAGAAAAACATGACTATGAACGTTCTTTGTAATGGTGTGTGGGGTACTTATCGGCATGTACCTCTTGAAGATTGGCAAAGTGTTGAAAGTGAACAGGTGTTTGTCAAAAACACAGTCCGAGGTGATTTGTCTAGTTTGAAATGGTTCGAAAGTCCCCCATTACCAATTGGAAAGGGCAAGAAGCTAGATATTATCAAAATCTTTTATTCAGCAATCAATTTCCGCGATGTAATGCTCGCGTCTGGCCGCATTAACGAAGATATAGCAACACCTAATCGAATTCTTCAAGATTGTGCAATTGGTTTTGAGTTTTCTGGATATGATACAATAAGGTTTGTATAAAATTTTCATAAACTTATCCATTTTTATAATGAATTATTTTAGAGAAAAACGGGTTATGGGTCTTACTGTAAGTTCCGCTATTTGCTCGCTGTTGGACATGAGCAAGAATACTACAGTTTGGGAAGTGCCGGATAATTGGTCTCTTGCTGAGGCTGCAACAGTGCCAGTTGTTTATGGTACTGTCTTATTCGCTTTTATTTTTGTAAGTACCTAAACTTTATTAAAAGATTAAATTTTCAAACTGTTCCAAAATTGCAGAAAGCTAAAATTAAGAAGGGAGATACGATTTTAATACATTCCGGTACTGGAGGTGTTGGATTGGCCGCTATAAATATAGCCTTGTATTACGGATGTACTGTCTATACAACTGTTGGTACACAAGAAAAAAGAGAATTCCTTAAAAGCTATTTTCCACAAATTACTGATGAACATATAGGCTATTCACATGATTTATCTTTCGAGAAGTTTATCTACAAACGCACCAATGGCCGCGGAGTTGACGTAGTACTAAATTCTTTGTCTGAAGAAAAACTGTTAGCATCAGTTCGTTGTGTAGCCCCTGGTGGGCACTTTTTGGAAATTGGAAAATACGATTTTGCCAACAATAATGCGTTAAGACTTTTATTGTTGAATAAAGATGTCACGTTTCATGGTGTTGTTCTGGAACCAGATTATTTCCAAATGGATGCTTTGGGTCAAAGTTTGTATGCGTGCATGACTGAACATTTGAAAAATGGATCTATTAAACCATTGCCAATAACCAAATTTGCTAGAGATGAGGTGGAAAAAGCCTTCCGATATATGACTACTGGTAAACATATTGGAAAAGTGTTGATTGAAGTGAGAAAGGAAAAAGTTGATGAGAACTTAAACAAGTTTATTGCGCAGCCAAGGTACTACAGTACTTGATTTTTGTTTCAAAAATACATCTCTTTTTATTATTTAAAGATACTATGCCGATCCGGAAAACGTTTATATCATACTTGGGGGACTTGGAGGTTTTGGTTTGGAATTGGCTGATTGGTTAGTACTAAGAGGATGTAAAAAACTTGTTCTTACTTCAAGAAGTGGCGTCAAAACTGGATATCAAGCATACCGAATCAAGTAAGTACCAAAAATAATTTAAGTCTACTAAATATAAAATATCATCATTTGTGTAGAATATGGAACTCCTATGGAGTTAAAGTACACGTCTCAACAGCAAATATGACAACTGAAGAAGGTTGCACTCAATTAATTAAAGAATCACAGGAACTGGGCGAGATTAGCAGTATATTTAATTTGGCTGTTGTTCTAAAAGATGCCATCCTTCAAAATCAAACTGTAGCAAATTTCCAAACCTCCTTTGAACCAAAAGCAATTGCTACAAAATTCTTAGATCAAGTAACGAGAAAACTATGCAAAAATCTCAAGGATTTTGTAGTCTTTTCGTCCGTTTCATGTGGTTTAGGCAATGCCGGACAGACGAATTACGGCATGTCCAATTCAGTAATGGAACGAATCTGCGAACAAAGAAAAAAAGATGGTCTTCCTGCTTTAGCCATTGAATGGGGCGCAATTGGACAAGTAGGTCTTGTTGCTGAAATGAACGAAGAAGCTATCGAAATGAATATTGGCGGTACTTTGCAACAAAGTATCAATAGCTGTATGAACACAATGGACATATTCTTATCACAATCAAAAGCAGCCATCGTGTTAAGTATGGTTGTAGCCGAAAAAGGATCTTCTGGCAGCGCTGATACACCAGTTCTAGTGGTTGCAAACATTTTAGGTATAAAAGACTTGAAATCCGTCAGTTTACATGCCAGTTTAGCCGAACTGGGTATGGATTCGATGAACGCCGTCGAAATCAAACAGACCCTAGAACGTGAATTTGAGATATTTTTAACACCGACCGATATACGTACAATGACTTTTGCCAAGTAATTTAAATCTCCGTTAACAAATCGACCAAAATTTATTATATTTCTCTTTATAGGTTGATTGAACTTCAAAATCGGGAAGGGTCAAATGAACAGAACAAACAAATGACAGCTCTAGATACCTTCAAGACATTGATTCACTCTTTAAATAAAATAGAAGAGATTAATTTACCAGAGGTCCAATTGCAAATAGCCAAAAACTCAACAAGGAAAGTATTATTTATCCCTGGCATTGAATCGATCGCTATCAACTTGGAACCATTAGCGAAGAAATTAAACAACTGTTCCGTAATTGCATTCCAACTAGGTTTCAGCAAAAGCCAAGACAGTATCCTCAATTTAGCCAAGGATATTTTGCCAGTATGAGATACCAATAAATAATAACAAAAATGTAATTTTGCCATTTTTAGTATGTCTTAAAACACGTCGATAAGAACACACCGTTTTGTATAGTCGCTTATTCGTTCGGCGTTCTCGTAGCATTAGAAGTTGCCTCACTTTTAGAATCTTTAGGACATCAAGGACAAGTTATCTGCATAGATGGAGGACCAGATCTATTAAAGAAACTAACAAGCATATTAGCATCTGACGAATCGGACAGTTTACTTCAATCTGGTCTAATTTGCCATATGATGTCCATGTACGACTATCGCCAAGAAACTGTCGATAAAATTCAGGTTTTTAATTTACTTATTTTAAATTTATTGTAATATTTTTAACTTCAAATCATTTTCTAGGTTGAATTAATGAAATTCGCATCTATGGAAGAACGCCTTAATTTCGCTGAAAAGATAATGAAAGAATCAAAAGAGGTCGGCCAACCCGTAGTACCATACGATGTCCTGAAACAGTTCACAACCCAGTTGTTTTACCGTTTAAAAGCCGTCATAAACTATGTTCCAAATTCCAAAAAATTAAAATCGAAATTAGTACTATTCAAAGCGAACAATCAGGGTATTCAAGATTGCTCAGAAGATTATTTTTTGAGTGAGTGCAGTGAGCAGAGCGTCGACGTATACACAGGCGCTGGCGATCATGTCCAAATTTTGGAGAGTGAAGAAGTGAGCAAATACATGGAGGAACTCTCGAATCCTGACCACGTGCCTACCGATAAAATCAAACAGTTCGAAAATACTAGCAAGATAAATGGTGCAATATTGGAAGAGAAGAAAATCATGTAATTTTCGAATATTTTCATAGAGAAATAAAATTTGAGTTTAAAAAGAAATCGTGTATTTATGCAAATCACAAAACAAAATTCTATAGGAGTATAAAAAACACATTTCAGTCGTAAAATTTATAATAGTCAAGTTAACAGTATAATATAAATAATTTATCAATAATGCTATTAATTTATAGGATATGAGCGTATAATATTGGCATTCAATTCACATTAACTACTAGAGAGGACATTAATTTCGTCTAAACGTGCGTCATTCTGACCCACGCTGTATACTCATCGTTAATTTACTTTAAATAAATTACTAAGAATATAAATTAGCTTAAAGAAATTTATAAAGTCTTCTTTTTGGTTGTTTTCTTAGTAGCGCGAGGTAATGTTGCAGCGCCGGTCGCTTCCTAAAATGGAAAAATACAAACAATTAACATCCTTTTTAAGTGCGTTGTCGCTTTTAAACTACATTCTAAAAGAACAAATGCAAGTGTTTTATGTTAGTACTGCACAAAGTACACACAAACAATTACAAAATCACGCCAAATACACGACTTTACTAACGTTTCTAACTATTCACACAACTCATTAGTGGATTTCGATTGTATTTTACAACTGGGTGTCAACAAATCACCGCAACCATGCCAGGATGAACGTTTTACAATCTTATTTCTATGTCCTATATTTAAGATATTCGGTATATTCAAGAAATTCTTGCTTTTCCTTTTAATTGCAACAAACACTTCTTTCTTACATTTCGTCTCGTCTGGACTAGCTAATGATGGTACACTTTTAACTAGTCCCGCCTGTAATACAAGCGTTGCCTTTATCGGTGGCGACGGTGCAATACATTTATTATATCGACCGCCACGACGCACAACGACATTACTCTCACATGCATCGGAAGATGTTGTTAATTCGGGAGAACATTTTTTATTCACATGCATATTACCACCATTATTTGTATCTGCGATTGTATCGTAAAAAATCTCTGGATCACCAGGTAAATCGGTAATCTTCTTTACTTGATCGTTTAAATAAATTATATTTGAATCAAGGCTGTCCTTTAAGGAGAAATTTGACGCTAAGTACCGAAAAAATAATTCTCGAAATTAGACCAACAATGAAAACAATAAAGAAAAGTAGTTGGCGTGAAGGTTAAGTTTTCAGCTTCAATGCGGAAGACTCGAGTTCAAACCTCCCTCAATCCCACGCTTTTTAACGATTATAAATAAGTATTAACAGCATACAATTACTATATGTTGGTCTAATTTCGTAGTACCACAAAGAATTCAATGGAAAAACTTACATCACTGCCGGTACTCTTCCTATTTACCACAGACGATCTGGTAACCCTTGTAGTTCGAGTTCTAGTCAAGCTTCCTGAACGTACCAAATTGGTACTACTCCCCTTGACCTTGTAAAGGCCTTCTCCACTGCTATATCCAGAACTAATATCCTCAGCCGACTGAATATGGGTAACAATTGGCTCTGTTCGAATGTCCACTTCACCAAAATACACACTGGTGGTAGATGCTGAAGTAACACTCTCATCTAGAGGATTATTAGGACGACGTCTACGTACAACCACCAAACGATTGTCAGTTTGATCGTGTTCTTCAAGTTGTTCACTAAGATCACTTAAACTGTAGCTTTTTTTCAATTGATTGACTAGTCCACCGCCGCCCTAAACAAATTTACAATTTTTATTTAAGGCCACCGTTTTAAGGCGGACACTTACATTAGTTGATTAATTGCGTTAAAATGTTAAGCCATGCAGTGCGGAATTAAAAACAGTGTTTTAGTTGTAAAAATCGTTTTATTCAAAATTGGCAAATTATATGTATAAAAACACTAAATTCTAAAAATATACAAAAGAAAAGAAATCTAAAACTCAATCATCAGTCTTTTGTTTTCGAGTAGTCTTTCTCGATCTAGAACTAGATCTTGTACGTGTCCGTCTAGCTCTCGGTTTACTCTTAGGCGGTGGCATATTTTCATTATTAAACTCAATTTCCTCTGTATTTACCGCAAAAATCTGCTGTTCTTGAATTAGTGCGAAATCAACATGATCCTCACTCCTTCCCTCATCAGTAATTTTCAACATATTTGTTGAAGCAGTTGGTATAAGTGTAGTGGAAACGTTTAGTGACTGTTTAAAAAGCGCAAAATTAAAGTGAGTGCTTTTAGTGAAATTAACAACGCTTTGAAACTTAACCAAAACCACTTACTTTGATTGCAGTCTGCATTAAAGCAGAGACACCTTTTGAGCCCAAATCGAGTACCTGTTTGTAACTTTGTTCTTTTGCTTTTGCTAGGTACTCGTCGATCTCTTGCTCTTTACTACTTAACATTGGATGAACGAATTTTCTATAAAGGAAACTAGAACCATTTGTCGCTGGCGACAATAACCATATCACGAGGATTATTTTGATTTCATAATAAAATGGGAACCTAAACAAAGACACACAGAATTTGAATTACTTCGGAATAGGAAATTACGAGTAGATTGCTGTATTGTCATTAGACAACCAACATAACAAAAACAATTTTCACCCTACCAACTTAAAAACACATCAGTGAACGTTTCAATTGATGTGAATAATGCGAAAACAATCCAGTACATCATCCACTTTACCTGGAATGCATTTAATTAATTATGAAATCGATTATTTACGCACCATTTACTTACATATTCTTTAAAATGTTTTGTTTTCACAGCCTTATATGAAGCATAAGCGGGATACAAAGTGCCAAAAAGTAGTCTGAAAACGACATAAAAGAACACTATTGTAAAAATCTTGTAAAAACTCAAACAAAGGAAAATCTTAACGGCCAAATTGTAAAGAAATTGTTTACAATAAAATAAATACATGCTGATTATGGCTCTTGAATTATGAACTGGTTTTAGTTCCAGCATGAACTCTTACTCTTATATTAATCTAATTTTAAATCCCAGTGTCTTATTTCGACAAGGCAAGTTCAATGTACCACAACATGAAGACCATTACGTATGATACAAGTGCAATTGTTGCATTTTATTATTTATAAGAAATGTTTGTATGCATTGAAACGAGAAATGCGCATTAGTACACAATAATTGCGAGCATTTTTACACGGTTAGTTAAACACACCGGTATTTCCGGTCCACAAACAATTTCCTTCCCATATTACACCATGCTAAGTTCTTTATTTTTTTTTATTTATAAATAAATCACGATTATATCCCCATTCCAATAAATCGTAAAACGTATTTGGGGCTTTTCTCTTTGTGACATTTTTCTTTTTCGTCTATTTGGCTTAGACGACGACAAACCAGAGACTGCAAACATTCGCAAAGGTTGCCAAAATTTATTTTATGATTGCATTTATTTTTAGAATAAAACGGGACTCGACATTAAATCTCGTTTCCAATTTACTTTGTTGTTTTTCAAGGCAATTTTCAAGAGTTTTACCATGTTTGGTGTTGTTATTGATGGCGATTTAGCTTGCAGGGGTTTCCCAGGACCCCTTGACACATTTCTTATGAAACATTTTATCAAAATAACGGAAAAAATCTGTTTAAATTCTAAATTGAACACCAACCCCTGCTCGGGGGGTGAGAAATAATAACAAAAACATCTTTCCACTTTTACTTACATAACTAAACGAGATAAAATTGAGGAGATCATGATTGTTTTCCTTTTTTTGTTGCAAAACTATTTATTTCTATTGTCTTTAACAAAGTTCACACACGAGGTTGTTATCAAAACATTTACATTCACTTAAAATAAACAACAAAATTTTGTAAATAGAGAATCTTCATTGTACTCAGCTGTCATGTCTATGCACAGCCACATTGGTTTTTTTCCCTCGTGCGCAATTGTTGCGCATTCGCTCAAAAATCGTTCCTCTTTCCCCACTATGACACTCTAATTTCCTTGTTTCCATAGTTTGTCAATAATGAATTAAACATTCAGGTGATAAACAATGTCTTTATGAGTCAATTGTTAACTGATGCACAAAAAACACTTCCGAAACAAGCATACACCGTTGATTATTCGGAAAAGTATTGAATTTCAAATGAACTCACGTGACCTACCATCCCGCCAATCATGCATGCAGGGCTGGACTTGTAGTTAACCTAAAACATTCCTAACAACAAAAACACAAGTGAAATAATTTTAAAATTATGGAATTAAATAGTGATTTAGTGACAGTGCAAAGTATTCTATCGCATCTAGTTAAGAAAACAGGCGATTTCCGTAAAATACAACACAGAGGAGGTGGGTTGATTGCATCCAATTGAAATGGTTGTGTAAAACTATAACCGTTGTTTTTTGTTCGTTTACAGGAAATGAGGAGAAAATATTGGAATTAGTTGGTGAATTACAAAAGTTCCTGAATGCCAAACAGTATTTAGTAAAATCGTGCATTAACGCGTCCTTTCATACTGAGTTGCAGCACATTGTCACCTTCCTACTCATAAACACCGAATACAAATGCGCGTTAACCGCTACGGACGATTTTCAACACTTGATGAACATTGTGCCGCAATTATCGAAATGTTTGCTCGTCCACGTGATACTATACTTAAATTTAACGGAAATTCTCTACCGATGCTTGATAACCACGTGTTTCCCAATCGAAATCGTCATTGAAATTTTTAATGAGTCGATAAAAGGTCTGAAATACTTGAAGCCTAAACAGCGGTTAGAATGCAGTATCTTATTGATTGCAACCGCAGGCAAAAAGATCTCCTCCACTGAATCTTCCAACAAGAACGAAGAACGAGTTAACGATTTAGTCTCCGTTACTGAAGAGATCCTTAGTGAACTGATGAGCGTACATACAGGAGACAATTTAAACAAATCGAAAGTCCATCAGTTGATCGGCTTCACATTCCTACGTTTACTCGAATTCCTATTGATCTGCGATTATAATAATACCTACGAGAATAAGTTAGTGAAAAGTGTCATTCACACCAGCTGTTCCATAGTCCAGCTGATTACTTTGGACATGTATATCGAATGGGCGGATGTTAAATATTCGGATAATCAGCCTTTACAATTGGTCATCTCGGAAACTGCCTATTTGGTCATTGAGAAGTACAGCAAAATGAAACAAGCTCAAGATCTAACGAGTATGTTAGGTCCTATGGCTAGAAAGCCGCTGACCCTAAAAGATAAGATAAGACAAGCAAGTCTAAAGACGATTATAGAGCAGATTAACCAAAATGATGCAACACAGAAAGATTGGTTTAACAGATTCATGTGCACTAATGTCTTAGATAATGAGGAAAGTTTGAAATGTTTGGAGAGATGGTCGCATTTATGCACTCCTGATGATGTTCTAAGAATTCTGAATCTAAGAGGTGATGAGAAATCGATGTCTGTGGTTATTAAATGTGCTTCGAACTTAAATCAAAGGGAATTGTTAAAAGAGATGCGGAAACATTATGAAGAGTCCGGATTTTCGCACACTTTAAACCCCAACATTCAACCACAGTTTGTGTTGCTATTGAATAAATTGAACGACTCAAACACACAACGAAATGTATTCGATTTTGAAGTGTTATTATTGTGCTTGGAGAATTTCAAACAAGTTCTATTCGCTTTGAATAATGAATGTGTGAAGAATTCGATTTTCTTGCAATATTTCACGAAAACCTTCGATAATTTACAAGAGATTTTGGGTATTGAACGAGTCGGTTTTAAGGTTTTGAAAGAGTACATGGAGATTAATACGCCTAATGCGCAGATCGCACTTAATTACGTTCAATTACTTAACGAGCTGTTAAAAAGGCAAGTCGTTACCAACGAGGAATTGCTAACAGGCATAATTCAACCTATAATTGAAGCGTCCTACAATGTAGAAGAGAAACAGTATTTCGATTTATTTTACACTTTACAAATTTTAAACAAGAGTCACGTAAAAATCGAACTTAAAACTATGGATTTGGTGTTTTGTATAATGAACGAATGTCGATGTAAATTCTTCGATTTCAACCAACTTAAGATGAATATTGTTAAAGAGTGTGTGGAGATTGTAAAAAAAATTGAGACCAATGAAAATAATCAATGTCCAGTGAATGAAAATGATGATAATTTCGTTAAGTATTACAAAGCATCATTGCTCAAACCAACTCAAATGTTGAGAATTGTTTGTGAACATTTCGATATTGAAAAATACGCAGAGAGCGTATGTAAAATGTTGCAAGTCCTGCCACTTTGCATCACTGAAGAATGGCTCAATTTGGCCCTTGAGATTCAAGAACTGTCCGATTTAGATAAAACGCTACAATTATATCGTGACATTTTGGTATTGATTTGCGAATTAGTCATATCTCAAGAGAAATCTAATAACCATGACATCGAATTGATTTATCTGTCGTTAAAGAACTGTCTGAGACAATACGGAATCGTAACGCAGGTAAAAAATTTTTTTGGGACTTCCCCTTACGAATTTAATTAGAGATTTTGTTTAACTGGTTGTCTAATTGCTAATGTTATTGTTTTAGCACTTTGCTGATCGAAAAGAGAACGAATTTCTATGTGCCAAACATATCTGTCGATTGATAAGCAAAATACCGACAGCAATCAAGGAAGAAATCGGCGTTTCCTTAATAAATCTCATCTCAGACGATTGTCTTCAATCCCTAGCCGACAATAAGGAGTTTGTATGTCTTGTTGTCTCTATAAACAATTTAACTCTATGTAAAATTTTGTCCAAAAGAATGCTTGGACAATAAATTGTCGCTTTGTGTAGATAAAAGACTGTATTTGTGATGTTGTATTAATAAAAATCTAATTCTAGTTGGAAAATTAGGTTTTTGTATTGTTGGTTGCATGGCCATGTCTAACGACAGTTGGAAACAGTTTAAAAAAAGTCGTAAATTGCCTGAAAATTTATCCATACGGAATAAATTAAGGTGAAAAAAGCGGTCAGGTATTTTGAATATATAATTCTCCTCCCTTCACCTCATTAATTAGCACACGTTTCCCGGTATATAGTATTGTCCGGGTGTTGTTTTGTTATCAGTGGAGTATTTTCCCCGTGTAGTAAAGGCGCTTGCGTCGGGGTCGATTTTCCTCTGTGAAACACGCGGTTCAACCCAGTATTATGGTTTTCCTGGAGATCGTCGCGACGTTATCATTTATTTTCATAAGAGACCATCCCGTAAAGTCGCACTAATTTCTTTACGCTCGTCAACAGGTTTTTCAAACTTTTCAAAGTTTTCCATTCCGATTATACCTAAATTATTGAGAAACTTAAGAAAAAAAGTTTAAAAGGTAATTTTCGGAGAGCGAGATTTGCAGTTTCAGGTGAGTGCTCGTAACATCTAACTAATAAGTAACAAGAAGCCAAATGTTGGTGTATCGCCGAAATTAATCTTTAATCTTAATTAAAATTGCCAAACAACGTACATAGATGTGTTTAGTGTGTAGTCGTACTGAGCACCAACTTGAGGTTCTTTTGTTGTCAAAAACAATAACAACAAGAACACTAATAAAGTGGGGCTTAGATTAAATGTAAATTTACGCTCTAAATTAAACTTTCAACTAATTACAAATTCCGATTGTTTGCTTTTAGCGAGTGAGATGCTAAAGAATAGACGTTTATTATTTTTTTTTTCGAATTTGTATAAACCAAGTCAACTTATTTATGCGATAAATCTTATTTTATTTGAGGAAATTAAATTCAAGTAAATACTTGATAAAATCATTTTAAATAGAATTGCTCGCTTGCTTTGTGTCCCGTCTCTCCGTGTAAGGCAATGGACTACGTGTTTTTTTATTTGTGTCGTTATACATTTTCAAAGAATTGAAAAGAGTTGTACAAGTGGGCCGAGAATGACAGTGTATCGGCTTTATATAGAGAACATTTGTTCGTTACCAGGGAAACTTGGCTTTCCTTTTGTTTCTACACGCTCTCTGTTGTCCCCCTACAGCGCCGCCCATGTTCGCAAGGGGAGCAATTTTTCAGTTTTTAATTAAACAAATACAAGAGTAATTGAATAAATTGTAGAGCACTCGTCCAGATCGGTGCTGAGAATTTGTATAATAAATAATTTACGCTCCAATTTTCGTGCAAACACATAATTTAAAAAACTATCCACCTCATCCCTCTCGAAATCTTCTCTGTATTCTTGCCTCTCAATAATAGATAAGTCTTTCAACAGATATTTCTCTCTATTCAAGGGTGTTAAATTTCTTTTCGTGCATTTTTCAAAGGCAAACGAAACAGGGAGTTGTTAAAACGTAAAGATACTTTGAAGAAAAATAAAAATGCTACAGAACTTTTGTTGGAATTTATCCAATACAGAAATTTATTGATGGTAATTAATTACATTTTTCTATGCTGGAAAATGAAACGTTTTTCAGTAGTTTTGTTGACAAATGAATAGGTGCAAATATAATTCGCAAGTCAGAAATTAATAAGTAGGTACCTATATACGTCAAGTGGTTAGTCTAATATGTACACTAAAATACCCAAACGGGCACTTTAATCGGATTTGATCAAGTGTTTTGGTATGCTAGTAGTGAATATTTTACCGCTAACATTCCATTATTCAAATCAACATGTTGGTAAACTACCGTGTATTTTGCAAAACTGACAAATCATATTTGACAACTTCAGTTTAACTTTGAATAATTAATTGGCCCACACATAGTCATTATTAACTGTTCCCTTAACACCCAAATTGTCAATGTTAAAAATGCAGCCTGCTAAAGGCTCATTTTTCTTCCCATTTTCATCTAATTTGAAACGTGATGTCGTTACATACAGAGTGTTCAAATGCCTGCCACCAAAAGTGCATGACGTCACATAAGTGACAGGTAATTGAATAAACCTCTCCAATTGGCCAGTTTTCGAATTGACTTTTATCACACCTCCACCCCCGAACAAAGCCACCCACAAATTATCATCGCAGTCTATTGTCATACCATCAAGAATGCCTTTTAAGTCCGGGTAGTGTCGTAAATCGAAAATCGTTTTACCATTGCCTGGATAAATAGAGGAAAAAAAACATTTTAGATAGCTATGAACACGGGTGTGTATGCATGTTTGACATTTATCGTGGATAAAGTACTTTTTAAATAATAAATGTATGAAATATACTTTTAGTGTACCTAATTACGGAATATAAACAAATTCATCCAGCAATTAAGATTAATATCAAATGCTAGCGAATATCGACCCCCTCAAGCTAAGCCAATGACTGAATAAAAATGTCTACTCACTTAATTCACCATTTTCATTATCAAAATCATAGTTGACTATTAAATTCGTTTCACTGTCGATAAAGTAGAATTGTTTATTGTTACGGCTCCATGCGATACCATTACTAATGGATGTATTTAGAATTTTCGCAATTGGTTGGCCATTTGTTGTGATTTGATACAAACTGCCACCGTTTGGTGTTACGGATCTATCGGGGTTCCGAGTTAATGTACCTGGGGAATTACATTTCACAAAGTTGAAAATTGAAAAGACGAGCCACTTTGTAAGGGCAGTTAATTATATCGAGAGGATAGTTGCAACATTGTCTCTAAAGAACACTAACGTATAGTCTAGCCGATCAACTAATAAAATATCAATTAAAATGAGATTTTCTCCGTTTTACATTTCGTCTATCTGGAACTTGACTCTCGATTTAATTAAATTTGTTTTGAAATCGTTATTTGAATATAAAAGCGGAAACTGACATTTAAAAAGAAAAATTATGCTAATAATCATTTGATTTGATGATTTGAATACATTTTGTTACCCGGTAATATCAATTTAATCGACTGTTTTTTCTTTTAATGTGTGTATCATAGCAACCAACTTAAAACAATTGTCTATTAACAATAAAAACTTTGAAAATTCCCTAACTTACCAATCCATAACCGTCCCCGACTGTCCGCTTTACCATCATTAAATTGATTATTCGTTTTATCATTATCAACCATTAATAATTCAACCAATTTACCATTATTATTATTATTTGTACCATCCCATGATAGTTTATATAAAAAGCGATCAGCACCGACAATAAACTCATTTACGGAACCCTTTAGGGGCACAACAATGCCAATTGAATTGCGATTTTCTGCAAATATCGATGGAAATATGATCATGTTTTTTTCAGTGTATTTTTTTAAAACACACCAATTTTGTACGATGTTGTTTTATGTTTGGCAACATCAAAACGATAAATTGTCGCATTAAATGTGTCCACATAGTACAAAATGCCGTTCAAATGATCCCAATGCGGGCCTTCCCCGTGGTCAATTGGGTCCGTTTGGCATTTTATGACCAAATCGAGTACCACACTTAAAAAAATCAAAACTAAAGAACTGCACAAAACAGAAGACATATTAAAAATGTTTATACCCACCTGGCCATCGTTTCTGCCTCGCTACGTGACACTCAATTAAATTAACAGCAATTTTCGATAATTTCTCTAATTTCAAACAATATATTCTATATTGCTTTTACGATAACGAGCCTGTTGTTTTTCCACTGCAATTAAAACACTTACAATTGGATTAGTTAATCACGAGAACATGGTTTTTATGGCAGATTGTAATGATGGGTTCACTTCAATCTACCACACCATAAAACGTCGAGAGAAAACAATGCTTCACTTTCTTTTTTCAGTAATTAAAAATTGTGTATCTAGTTTATTACCATATAAAAAAACGTATTTTTTAATCATAAAACAGTCGTTGGCATTTAAAGATGTTCAAACATGTGGACATGATTATCAAAGTATAAAAATAAATCCCCTAATCGTCATATGTATACCAATGTATTGTATACAGGGTGATCGATACAAGTTTTTCACAAATACAAACCAATTCCCAATGTTTGTAAAGTATGTGTAGGAAAATTAAATAAATAAATGTTATGTTTACTAAATATAAGTGTGTGTGTGTGGCCGAAAGTACATAAAAAGGAAAATTTTCCAATGCGCAATGATTGTATAAGATTAAAGGATAATTATGTTGACACGCTTTCATTATTTTATCCAGCGAAAGAAAATTTTATGATGTTATGGCCATATATGTTTTCAGTACACTAATTTGACATTTGACATGGTCTATATTACAAATTGAATACAGAACGCCAACATAATGTGAAATGTTTTTACAGAATAACCAACTGTAAAATATGAAAAGGAAACGGCAAGATATGAATGGATTTATAAGAAATGACCTCATCTGCCTATAACGTTGCATATTTAGGGTGTTTTTTTGGTAGAGAACAATGACAACCGAACCATCACCACGTTACGGCTGTCCATCGCCCACATCCACACCAGAAGAATTGGAACGGCGCGCAATTATACAACGTAATGATTTATTATTGCACGAGGCGGTAATTAAAAATGATACGGACAGCGTTCGACGAATATTAAAAGAGCCATGCGATGTCAATTCGAGGAACAATGTGAGTAGGCTGTGGAAAATTGACACTAAACATTTTATACCCGGGAATCCCCCTCACCCATCCACGCCATCCATTATATTCTTAATCTGTCTCTCCACTTTTCTATATCACCGCTTATTATGCAAAAAAATGGGAACAAAATACCTTGTTCCACTTTAGAAATTGTGTTTCAATCTTTTTTAATGACACTTTCTGGAATTATTAAAAACACGCCATGGTGTCATTGGTGCAGTCATGGAAAACGTTTTATGATTATTGAAATGTGTTTTTCTTAAAACGTAATCTACAGAGTGTTTTGTAAATTAATTGCAATTTGTTTGTACACAGTATGGCAGAGCGCCGATACATTGGGCGTCAGCCAGAGGCAACATAGAAATCATGGACATGTTAATTGGGTCCAATTGTGATATTGAAGCACGTGATAAGGTAGAAGAGACTTATTTTTATTCTCTTTTATGCTATTGGACTTTTCCTTTCTGAAATATTTACCTCAATTTCGTTATAGTCTAGAATTGCGTTTCGATATTCCCCGAGTTGGGCAAAAACAAACATCAATCTTTATTTCTTTAAAAACGCACCGCAAGAATATTTCCCATATATAAAATGAAAATAAATTATACGCAGTTTTGTTTATTACAGTAATTTTTAGTAATAATTTATCAATTTATGGTGGATCTGCCCATTAATAGTCTACGAAACAGCCATTAACTATTTTCTTTATTTAATATGACAATTTGCAATAATTAGTTTTTTATTTTATTGATTTATACGAATGTAGATATCAATATACATTATTGTGTTAAGGCGTGTTCGCACTAACATTTCTATTTTTGTAGTACGGTATGCGACCGATCCAGATGGCAGCATGGCATGGCCATCCATCCGCTGTACAAATGCTAATTAATCTAGGCGCTTGCACTAATACAACGACAAAGGTACTAAACCTAATGCCATCTAACATTAACAAGTGGTAATTAGTGGAGATTTTAGGCCCAATATACGCTGCTGATGTGTGCGGCACGTAACAATCGCATCCAAGTGGTCGATTACCTGTTGGACACATTGGAAGATGTCAAAATTGATGCGGTCGACGTCGATGGACAGACGGCCTTGTTCCATGCCGCCCTTTTCGGACATGCATGCATTGTGCGTCGATTAATTGAAATGGGAGCGACACTTGACAAGAAAAACAAGGTCCACCCTCCCACCGACCCTTAACGTATCTCGTTACCTGCGTTGATAATTGTTTACGTTTAGGAATCGAGGACAGCCGTTCACGTAGCCTGCCAGCGTGGCCATTGTGATGTGGTCCAACTGTTATTAGCGCACGAGACGGATATGGAGTCACGGGACGTGAATGGGAACACGCCTTTACATGTCGCCGCTCAACATCAACAAACACGTATTGTTGAGATCCTATTGGATGCTGGAGCGGATCCAGATGCAGAGAATGAGGTAGAATTCGTGATGGATATATCTTAAGACGAAAAACCGTGTTATTTTTATGTTTTTTTAATAAAGAAAGGGTTCACCGGGCTGCATATTGCGAGCAGTTTTGGCAGTAAAGGTATTTTAGAGGCACTTTTCCAACATGGTGCCATGATAAATAAACAAAATAAGGTGAGTGTGTACATAATGGAAGTTGATTCTTTAATGCTTCCCCTCCTCTTGTAAACAAGGGTTTTATCACCCCTCCACTCACTTTCCTCCCATACTCTCCAAAGTATTTCCATGGAAAATTGTGATTACAAAACGAAATTGTAACGCTTACATTGCAACTGTATGGAAAACTTTGGCAATTACAAGCTTGAAAAGGTCAAGTAGATGTGATTTTTTTTGTCAATCGTTTGTCACATTCAGAATTCCGTTTTCTTGCCCATCTAGTGTGGAAATACGCCTCTTCATTTAGCTTCGCAGGCCAACGAAGCGGAAACTGTTGAGATTCTAATCAATAAGGGAGCCGATTTGAATAGTTTAAATGCGGTTAGTTAATTGAAATGTTAGGTATATGGGTTTACTTACGTTTGGGTGGTTTTTTGTTTTGCTAAAAGCGGCTACAATCACCGATTCACATAGCCGCCGAAATGGGCCACACGGACATCTGTAAGTTACTGTTGGCGGCGGGCGCCGATATTGAACAGCGCGAACAGGGTGGCCGCACGCCACTGTACATCGCTGCGAGAGGCAGTTTCACGGCTATTGTGGATATGATCATAAAGACAGCACGACTTGACTATCCGGCACATGTAAGACTTTACATTTGTTCTTCTAGACTTTTTTTAAACCGAGTATACATAAGTCAATAATAATTGATTTTATTTTTAATTAAAAAGATATGTAGGTCCCCAAAGTGAATGGAATTTCATCCTTTATAAGTTTAGGTAGAAAGTAATTTTAGAAGGAACCCCAAGGGGCCTTTAATAACATTTCCTTCGGTTTTCACATTTAACTATATAGGAAGAGTTTCACGTTTTTCCAACCTTTAATAATATATTCCGTACATAATAGATTGAAATTTGCGTGTTTTTCGTCGTGTGTAGGAACAGCAAACGGTGAATGGTCGAAAGGAAGGCGGTTTGCGGCCGAAATTGAGCCGTAAATGGCGTACAAGTTCAAAAGAGCAACAAGAAACGTCACGTGCTTGTAGTGGTGGCGGTAATAGGGAATCGGAACGTTTACGAGAAATTTTATATAAATTATCCTACAAACATTTGACTCATGGTGAATGGAAACGGTTAGCAAGCCATTGGGCATTCACTGAGGACCAAATCAAAGCGATTGAACATCAATACAATGGTAACATTGTGCCAAAGTCTTGGCATTGAACGTTTGTTTAATTGAATTTTGTGTGTTTGTAAAGGGCCGTTGAGTTACAAAGAGCACGGCTTTCGTATGATGTTAATTTGGGCGCATGGTTTAGGTGCGGACGTGAATCCAATTAAAGAACTTTACGAGAGTTTGGTTGCAATTGGACGACGACCATTAGCAGGTGAGTTCTAAGTGGTTCTCTTTCGGTGGTTTGAAGGCGCTTCTATATTTGTGTTGGTTTAGATACGTTGAGGAAGAAGATTGATCAAGAGAACGAAGCAAGAAGAAAAGGAATTAATAAGAAAAAGTGCAACAATTGCAGTATAAGTTAGAGAAAAGAGTGTGTGCAACTAACTACATTACTAAACATATCGATAATCTCATTAAAAATGCCCTTAAAACTCCCTTAATGCCTTTCTCTCGGTCCAAAATTAGTGAGAAGATATTATTGAATGGAATTGTATTTTATTATAAATAAATAAATGGCTATTTAATGAATTGATCAACACTTTCCTCTTTGCATATTTAATATAAGTAATCATAAATTAAATAGTTTTTCATTCCACCATCGTCATATAAGTAGTTCGATCCATAATTATGCACTTTGTTGTACTCTTCGTTATAATTACGCTTGCCGGTGTTCATATGATATGGTCTCGTTTTGGTGCCATGCAAAATCAACTCGAATTCGCCGATATTGCCGTAATTATCAGACGGTCCGTAGTTATCTTGGATTAAGATCTTCCATACACCTTCCGGTTGCTCGCCCCAAGTGGTGACCGACATGAATGTCCAGTTTTGGAAACCTTTACGGCTTTTGTCGAACTTTCTCCGCTCCAGTAACTGCACTTCCGTACCTACATGGAAATTGATCAGCTTTTATGCTAAAATTGATGATTTACTCACCAGATGGGGATGCTAAAAACACCTCCAAAGACCCTCGAGTGGGGTAGTTTATGTTAACTCGAAGTTCGACATGCTCTAAGAAGTTAATCTGGTTTTTAGTGTTTTTACAACCGTCGGTTTTTATGGAAATTTCAATTTGCTTTTGATAAGAAAGCGTTTGGTTAAACTTTTTCGGAACTAAAATCGAACAAGTCCGTTTTGATGGGACAGTAGTCCAGTTAGCGGCTTGTTTTACCAATCCATTAGCATTCATTAAACCGAAACCGAAACGGGTATTAAACCATAAACCAACAGCGTTACGTTGCCATCCGGGATTATCCCATAAAGGGGCCACTTCTGAAGTCCAAACGATTAAATGTTGAACATCTCTCCAAGTTAATCGAGGACTAAAATCAATAAAAAAAACTAATTTGTTTATTAAATTTTTTATTTTTTACTTGACTTCAAGGGCCAAAGCAATAATCCCAGCGGCCAACGGAGCGGAAGCTGAAGTTCCCGTATGTTTAATTGTGCATTCATTGTTCAAATCCGTAGTTGCCTGAAAACAAATTTCAGAAAAACCCGCAAAATTAACATTTTTTTAATTAGTTTACAATCATTTGATCCTTGTAAGCCCCCGACGAGTAAGTTACCGCTAACGTCGAAGCACACACTTCCCCATACCAAGGAAATTCACCTTTTTGCGAAGCACTTCCAATGGAAATCGTGTAAATACTCGCCAAATAACCATCGCAATTACAATTGTCCCCTTTACTCCCACCATTCCCTGATGCCCAAACGTAAATCGTCCCGTAGCCCTTCCGACCTTTCGTAATTCCGCGTTCTAGCGCCTCTTTTGCTAACCTACCCGGTCCATCGACTGTCTTCCCATCATCATTCGGTCCCCAAGAAGCGCTATAAATATCCACCAAGTCCTGAGCGTAACTTAGCGCGGTCCCTTCAATTCTGTCAGTCACAACGCCATCCAACAACTTCACCCCACCAATTTTCGCATTGTACGCTATTCCAACTCCACACTTCTTATTATTCGCCGTCATAGCAACCTCCCCAGCACACCTAGTTCCATGGCTGTTGGTTTTTTTCTGATTATACCTCGGATACGGATCGTTATCATCGTCATTACAATCCCAACTAATATCCGGATCCTAAAATTAATTTTCAAAAGAAAAATAAACCCAACATAAACACAATCACAATTTACATAATTCGCCCTCAAATCTTCATGGGTATATTCGATACCATCATCTAAAATACTAATCCGCACTCCCTTTCCTGTAATCCCCGCTTTGTACACCGGCAACACATTCAAATCCAATTTAGGTAAGTCAGACCGCGTCCTAGTGTCCCGCTAAAAGTCTCGAACTTAGCATTTCATGTGCCAAAAATTTCATCCCAACACTCACCAAGTACCATTGTTGCGTCCAGAGTTCGTCGTTAAAACTTCTGTCCACTTTACTGCTCAATGGCCGTTTATACACGTCTCTAGCACTCTTCACACGCTTTACCCTACTAACTGGCACATCAGACTCGTCAATGAAGTCACGTTTTTCGCGCTCTTGCGGCAATTGCTCCTCAGCCCATAAAACCTATCATTAAACATTGCAAAATATTGTTCAATCGAATCCAGCAACTCACCTGTTCCTGGTCAGTAATCCGTTTCTGGACCCTATCCCCTCTCTTATCCTTCAGAAAGATCTCCTCTTCAATGGGCTGGAATATGTAGGTGTCTTGGAAACCTCGCACCTAAAATCGAGTACATTGACTCATGCTACACACATTTGGCCCGCATATGTGGTAATTTAACAGGGACGCAGGTGATGTGCTCAAAAATTAACCAGATGTTAACAATAGTACGACGGCACGTTCCCCTCGCATGCTCCTTCTCTCTCGCTTTGTTTGTTTACCACGCGCTTTTCAATGAGCGCTGCGAGGGTGATACAGTGCATTATGTGATATATGATCTATTTTTGGGGGGTGAATGTCGCGTGCCATACTCTAACATTCTTCAACCTCTGTTTGCCTGGTAGTGAGCGTCGATTTTCGCGCGACGGTATTGCCCGATCCTATTTTATAACACTGAATGAAATGATCGATAAATGTGGGTGGCTTTTATACACACACTAGCGGCAAGTTTTCGACGTCGCCGTCGCAGGGTTGTGTGGCGCGAACTTGATTTGCTGTTTATGTTGTATATTTGTTTCTTAATTAGCTTAATTAGATTAGCGGTTTTTTTATTTGTCTCCAAAACAACGGCTGGGATAGGAACAACAGTTTTTTAAGTTTTAATTTGTTTTAAAGGTTTTAAGCTCGGTTTTAAGTCATTTGACGTAGTACTAAATATTATTAGTTTATTAGCGAAGGGTTAGCACTTAACCCACCCCATCACGTATCTAATAATGTTCATATACATATATATATGTATATGTATATCTACATTAATGCAAATATTGTCGCTACTGAAGTTAATAAATTATCCGAGAGTTTATTAATAACTGTATTATTAAATATTGTATGGATTTGGATTATCGGTGCTTTTATTGGCAACAAAAATAAATAAATCGATAGATTAATATTATAATAATATATTATACTTAATGAACATATACGTGGAATTAGTTAATAAAAAAGCCTTTCAAATGAAATGGAAAATTAAAAGGGCTTTTTTTTAATAATTTTAAATTGTTTGCTCACTTTTCCGATGTAGTTAAATCCACTCCTTTGGGCTAACAGTTGGGCCTCCAACGGCCCCCCAATCACCCTAACAACAATTTCATGTTTTCCACTAAAACCATCTACAATCGCAATTAAAAAAACAAAACTAACAAAAATCGCCTGCATATTATACACCGAAACAAATGAATAAACAGCGTTTTTCTACACTCAATCGCTACAGTTGATTTAAATATTTGCAGAACAATTAAATAGCAGCGATTGAATGTGTTATCTTGATGGCCATGCTCCATCGCCGATATCTTCATTCAACCCCCCACTTTGTATGTCGATTATGTAAGTTTGTTTTAGTGTCATTAAAATCCTTTGGGTATAGAAAAACAATCAGAGTGGAAGTGGATATACGAACGAAATAAATCGCACGTTTTACATACTATATTGGAATTCGATTGGAAAACATTCAACGACGGGGGATGATTAACTGTATTCGCTTGCCTTAATGACAGACTAAGACATTTCAATCAAATGCAATGTTAATTTGTTTTGTTGAAATTAAGAATAATTGATTTCGCGCTCAATTTCATAATATTCCAGAGGACTTTTTCGTCTGGTAGTTCCCCGACTTTAAAACACGTGACTAGACTACCTCCATTCGTTATACGTTGTGTCTAATGTCTATTAGTTTTTGACAATGTGAAGCGGAATCAAGTGTGCGAGCTTCGTATAACTTTCTTAAGAGTAAGTTAATAAACTAATAAACTTAACAAAAACGTTTATTAAATAAATAAATACTAGATTACAATTAGCATTTGGCTTGTAACTAGGAACTAGACAGTCTTTAGTACCTGAGTGAAATTCTTATTGAATGTTTTATTAAGGTTACGTCTCAAATCGTCTGTTCACTGGCAGACGACGCTTTTTGAACTTCTTACGTAAATATGTAGCTAAAATAACAGTGGCAATGATTGCAATTAAAGCCACCCCAACATAAATGCCAGCTTGTTGCGCTGCATTTCCCTCATCAGCGCTCGTAAGCGTGCCATTCGCCTTTGGTTGATCGCGTTGTAGATTTTCACTCTGTTTTGCGACTGTCTTAGTCGTTTTTTCATTGAAAATTGTTGTTTTTCTCGTTGCTGGTGTTGTTGATGTCGTGGTGTGTTTTGTTGTTGTCACGATTTCCTGTTGCTCCATTGGCGCTGTTTCCAAGTACTTTTCTAGTGGTTTGAAGTATTTTAATAGTGAAGTGGCTGTAATTTCACTAATTCCAAAATGTAGAGTCATTAAGTATGGCCAATCGTTGGTTAAGCGATCATTAATCATCGCCCTGAAAAAGAATTTCTTGATTAATTGGCGAATTTTCAAATCAAATCCGGCAAGTCCTTACATAAAAGTTTCGTCTTTGGTGAATTGTTCTATTAAGGGGGTGCCAAGAGCGCTGTAGTATTCTATAATTTGAAAACTTATGAAAGGGGCGAGAAATTTACTTAAATAGGGCTTATTTGAGATAATCTGATTGTCGCCGAGGAAGTCGTTCTCGTGATTTGTTACCCCTTCGACTCCTTGCAATTGTTTTCTTTTATTCCACCAAGATTCGACCAAATCGCCACCCTTTTCCAACAGCTCCAAACGCCATCGTTCAGCTGCTAAGTAGTAAGGCAGTTTTGGCAGCACCCTTAAAGCCACTAACAATAATTTCGTCATTTCCTCCGATTCTTTATTTGCTGGAAGATCCATAATTGCTAAAATGGACCCCAGCTGGGTAATAGCTTCGTCTAATGCTGAATAACGTAAATTTTGCCTCATCCAAGAACTATAATCATGATTATTTAACGAAATTTTCAGGCAATTCTCGTAGGCGTCTAAGTATTGTGTCCAACTTGCGGTATTACAAGTTTCCACCCTGTTTTTAAGACAAAAGTTAGTTGAATTTAGAGTTTCTTCCTCTTGTTTTTGCTCACTCTGTGTACTGTTGATTACAAAATGTTAGTAGTTCGCTACTGCAGGTGGTCCGGTTGAAGTCTGTATTGGACCAAAACTTCTTTCCCAGTCCGGGGAAGCCTAATCGACTTGTAAAAGTTTCGCCAAATGCATAAACAGTTTCCATTGGCTTGAGAAATCGAATAATATAAATAGAGTCTACTGTTGTGATTAGACAACCAGTTTTACTCACGTTTTGCTTAAGGAACGTTTGGCGGTCGTAGTGGAGTTGTGGATGTGGTAGAATTATGTCGGCAATGTGGCTCCAATCATCACCAAAATTGCTACCCAATAAATAGACGGGAATTAAATCACTTTCGTCTGTGATGTTATAGTAATTAAATAGACGTTTTTGCACAAATGTGTGCAGTTTTTTGTACAACGGTTCAAATTCCGTCCATAGCGTGTCGACTGTGGCATAAGCAAGTTCATTGTCATTTAAATATTCCCAATAGGTTTTGGGATCGGACTCTGCAAAAGTTTTTATTAAATTTTAAACATCTTGAATAATTAAACTTTAACTTACCGTGCAATTCAGCTGATTTTTGAACCAATTTTAAAACATCTTCATACTGTTTTTCTTTTCCAACGTAAATATCCTGCATTAAAGACCACGTTTGATTTAATAAATCCAAATCGTGGTTATTTTGCAAGATATTTTCATATTCCTGTTGAGTAAACTGCAATTTTAAACTTGTCTTCAGTTCTCGAGTCTGAAGTTTAAATGTAACCAACTAAAAAAATTCAATTACTAACTGCTTGTTTTCAATTTCCTTTCGTTCTTACTTTTCTCCAATCTTCTTCTGGAAGTAAAACATCCCCAGGTCTCGTCAAAAACGTCCAATTCCTCAGCACATCCGAAGGCACATCTTGGAAAGATTTTAAATGTTCTGCTTGCGGTCGAAATGTTGCAGCAAAATTATTTTCTGCTTCAATCTAAACCAAACCAATTACAACATTCGATTTTAAAAATAGGAAAACAGTTCTTACCGCTTCCGAGTAATTTTGCTTGGAAATCGCGTTTTTATAAGCATTCGCCAAATTTTCACAATCATCTTGCAATTCCAACTCAGTTAATTCCAATTCTGGTATCAATAAATCGATTTCATCGTAGGAATGTGTAGAAATCAGGAAACATAACAGTAAAAACACTAGTTTGCCAATCATTTTCAACTGGCCACAATAACGCAAGTGAATTTTAAAGTTACTTGCAATGATTTTACGTCCTTGAGTGTGATGTTTACTTCAAAAAACTAGAAAACCATGAATAAACTTATTATTAATTCGGTCACAAGTAAAAATACTGAATATAGACAATGTTTTATCGGTTTATCATACACTGAATGATCTAGTTTTGAACTTTGTTCTTTAATATTCCATTTGTAACGTTTTTTTATCACACAACTATCGTTGAATGCCTTCAAAACACATGTTTTCACTCATCAAATGCACTTTCTACCTGCGAGATACCGAAGTGCGGTTCATGAGGTCGTAATGCAACTGAAAATACGAGTTTACCACATCCGTCCTTATACTAACTGCTTAAATGCATTTGTCATTGTTAATAGCTTTTGAAATATAGTTCAAAAGTCAACAATTGAACGTTAATTTGTATTGTAATTTGATCAAATATAATTATAGCATTAATAAAGTAACTTCTAGGTACATTTAGATTAAAAATTTTTATTTGATGACTAACAAAAATTGTAAGATTAGATAAAGTACAACAGGGCCGGATTTGAATGTTTCATTGATTGTTCTCAGCAACAGATGTCAGTAGACATAAAAAAGCCATTTGGCAAAACGAAACCTTTCATTTTCGTTCTATTAAATTGCTCATTTATTTACCATAGAAAAACCAATTAATCTCTATATACACATTGTTTCGCAATTTGTGCATGAATGAACTCCGAACACATGTTATATAACAGAGGAGTTTATTTATAAAACAATATTTTATTTTCGCAACAAGTCTAAAAATATGGAAAATGTCACATGCATTAATATGTGCGGTAAACACGTTCGCTTCTATTGTATTTTGGCTCTTCTCCAAACAACAAATTATTTTGTTGGTGGTTGTAAATTATAAACGATTTTAAACAAAGACAACATTTTATTTCGCTATTATAAATTACTTATTTTGTATAAAAATAGATCTAACTCTTCCACGCTAGTTCTTGTTGACCGTGTCTAATATACTAGTAAAATCGGTGCTAATTGTTGTATTCTCGTATACTTGACTCGGTTTCAAAAGATTGTCACTACTTCGACCTGCAGATGTTCCTGGATTTGTAAAAATTTCTTCTGCACTGTCTTCCTCCTCATCTTCGGATTGGGCTGTAAATTGGAGCAAAAATCGTAAGGAATCGAGTTTTCAGTGAATGTCAAACAAATGCATTCGTTAGTTGTATAGCTGGTTATCTAAACTTACCGTTATATGCGGTTTTTTTGTTAGTTAATATTTTTTTGTTAACTAGCTAAAGTATCTGTTTTTGGTGTTAAGGTTAGTGGTGTGGATTGTGGGTGTTCTCCTATATTTGTACCTAAATAAGACGGATGTCGATATCGGTCCCGCCACACACGGTAAGCAAAGAAGCAAATAACGCCCAAAAGAATCAAGGAAACGACCACAATTGCAATTCGGTAGTGGTTCACCTAGAAAAACATTCAAGCTGAATTTTTAACTTGTTTCTCAAAATAAAAATTTGACTTACTGTGGGGTCGTGTTCATTTAATTCCACCCAGTTTTCATGCACCAACATCCTAATCGAGCGGATGTTGACGTTGTCGTTTCTAACGCCTTTTGAGACGCAATGGTAGATGCCCTCTTCATTTTTCGAGACCCCCTTCAGGTCAAAAAAGTTAGTAAATTTAGCAAAAACTCATTAAAACCACTTACATGAATTGTTAAATTTCCCGAAAGCACTTCGTACTTGAATTTTCGATTGTTAAATTGGTTGGCAGGGCCAATGATGATGTTGTCTTTGGTCTCTGCATGCCAAAAAGAGAATAGATGGTCTTTGTCGTTACTTTCGCACAATAAAATCACGTTTTTGCCCAATTCCACTTGGTGTGTCTGTTGGTGATGGATTGGTGTTGCAGAAACACCACAGTAAATGTTCAGTACTACTGTTAACAGAAACACTACTATTCTAGACGACATTTTAATTGCGTTTTCGGTAATAAATTTTCTAGACTTCACCTCACTTTCAATTTACTGTCTTTGTATTATTATTGCTTGTTTTTTTTCTGTAAGCGTCGTCGTATTGACGACATTCAAATGCTTGTTCTACAAAATACGTCAGAGTGACCTGCCTCCAAAAATATCGGTTTATAAATATATATATTTTGCTTATCGTGATTGCGTTTGCACACTTAAGGTTTCCCATACTCACACACCCTTCGTACTTTGGGCATCTATTGGTCCAAATCCGAGTCCAAATCCAAATTCTATCAGAAATGATGCAACTTGAGATAAAATTTTTGAACATCACGGGTTTTTCATATATCAATCGTCATCACGGATGTGATAAGGATAATAAATGCAAGGGATTAGATTTTATCTATTTCTTTTAATACTATAGTTTCCACGTAATTGAAAACAAATTTTTTTGCAATAAAATAATGTCTTTATTGGAATTTCTTTTAAGTCAACAAATTCTAAGTACATCTGTTCCTCTTTCACTTTTCATTCCTTATTTTTAATTAAATAATAGATTTTTCACAATTTTTATCATATATTTACATAATTAGCAATATCTTCTCATATAAGAGAAATGGAATGTAAAAAAATTGGGCTCAATTTAACTATCTAATTACAAATGCATTTAGATGTTTTTCTTTAAAAATATACAAATATATTAAATATATATGGAGGGGAATGCTTTTGTATGTGTATATCCTTCATTCTCTTTTCTTTAATATTTATATGTATATAATTTACATTATAATCTAATTTATAATCTATGAAATAAATAAAAAACGTTAAAAAATGGCTCTCTTTACAGTAAAAGCGCACCTATCACCTTTTTTAGTTTTTTTAATACTTATAGCAAGTGTTTTTTTATTTAAATACCGACAAGAATAAAAAAACTCGTAAATAATAAATAAGTTCGTAAAAAATTTGTCAAAATGAGCAAAGATAGCTATAGTATAGAGTAACAAAATTGATGAAATGACAACATCCGGAGAATGTCACAACATTGCTCTAAACCTAAACTCATATAATATAAGTATATACTCCTAATTAGACAAAAAAAAAACGTTTGGGGGTAGAAAAATAGTTGCCTTATTCAAAATGTTCAAATGTGTAAAACTTGCTGTGACACCTTCTCCAATTCCGCTTGCATTAATATTCTCATATCAGTTTCCAATTGTAATTTTCCTTTCAATTCTTCAATGGCTGTTTGATATTCTTTATTCTGTTTCTCAATCAACGCTTCCAATTTCTCTATTTTAGCCACTAATTCACTATACTGCTTAAAACTGACAGTCATCTCCTCTTTACTAATAGGAGTTGCAATCGGCGATTTACTAGATGGCGACACTTTCGGCTTAGCTGCTGGCAAAGGCGTCTCTTTAGTCGCCACCGGCTTACTATTCGGCGTTGGCACTATCGGCTTTGTACGCACCACTGGTGACGTTTTCTCCAACTCATTCGGCGGTGTTTTTAATACAGTTGGTTGCACGTTCTCATAAACCGCCGAATTCGTCTTGGCGGCGCCACCCTCCTCGCTGTTCTGCTTCAATTTCGGTTCAGCAGGTACGGGGGAGGTGCTGGTACGTTTCATCTGATTCTGTTTCATCTCTTCTAACCAGGGCGCTTTGTGTTTCTCCCATTCACGAAGTTTCGGTTTCGCTTGCGGTGTTCCATCCGTTTCACTAACAGATGGCGCCTCTTTCTCTTCCGTTCCGTTACCGTTCATGATGTTCGGAATTTCTTCGTCATCTTTAAACACTTGCGATGGCAAACGGCGACCTAAACAAAATTCAACACAGTCAATTTATTGATTTTTAACTAAATTTCACGATAAACTATCAAATATGCATTGCTAACATTTATCTAAATATGCGATAAAAACGGTATTGTTTAGATATTTCCATAATTCTCACTACTTATAAAAATGGATTTTGTTATTTAGGATGAGATCACTAGTGAAATATTTATAAACTATGACGAGTTTCTCTTAACAACAAAAACATACAAGGGGGGATCGGAAATGTTGTTACATACCGGGTGCTTTCACACGATTCGCTCTAACATCGTGCAACAGCGGCCTCCGTTCGACTTGATCGAACACATTCTCACTTTCTTTACTCAAATCATTGTTATTATTGTTATTGTTAGATGGTTCAGTCTTGCCCGGTTTACTGCCCGTTGCTCCATCCACAACATCTGCCAATTTCTTCCTCAAATCACTAAGGATACCGCCAGTGGACGTATTAGATGGCGACTTTTTCAATGGAATACTTGGTTTCTTTCCGGGCACTGGAGGCGTCTTCTGTTCACTACTATTACTATCACTCTTAATTTCTAACGATTTTCGTTGTTGTGTGACTATACTTGAGGGTTTTATGGCAACTGTGGAACTATGCAAACTCTGTTTCTCTTCACCAACTTTCTCATTCTCGTCATTCTTTAAAACAACAACGAAATTGTCTGGAAACAGGCCGATTTTACCGTTCAATTCGCCTTTCCACCATCCTGGATCCGGTCCATCGTAGTTAAGAATCGTAACAATGTCTCCTTGTTTCAGGGTGAGTTCATCCTCATTCTGGGCCTTGTACGAGTACTTCACTTCACACAATTGTTTCACTAGACAAAATTCAACTTGGTTTTCTAAGTAGTTCAACTCCACATCACTTAACTTACCCGCTTTTGGTGGTAAAACAGGTGGTTTATCCAATGTTTCACTTAAATCCTCTTTACTAGAACTCTGTTTAGTTTTGTTGTTGTTTGTAGCCATCTGATGTATTTCCTCGACGAAATTTGATGGGAATACACCTTCCTTCCCATTCAACACACCACGCCACCAGCCCTCCTCCTCTTCACCGACGATATCGATGATATCGCCCACTTTCAAATTTAGCTCGTCTTCATGGTCCCGATGGTAACTGAATATAACACGACATTTTCGTATACGTGTTACATCTTTCTTGTTCCTTAACACCACTGGCTGCTGTTGTCTGTTGTCCATTACTTTAACGAAATTATCAGGGAACATACCACGTTTATCATTCAATACACCGTAAAACCATCCGTCCTGTTTAGGGACCACATCTTTAATTATATCGCCTTTTTTTATTGTTAATTCGTCTGGTTCTTTTGCTTCATAATCGAATTCTACCTCTACCTCAACTGTGGAAACAGGAGTTTTCATTGTTATTTACATTTCAAGTGCGTTCCAATACTGTTCACTTACCCATTTTGCTATTAATTGACGCATTATATTCAATTGTTCAATTTGAACTTCAAAATAATAGATATAGCCAAGCCCATATATGATATCACAATAAAATTAATATATTTACAAGTTTTCTTGCCAGATGTAAATACGTTTACTAATTTTTTTTGGTGTGACAAAATTTGAAATGCACTAACTCCGTTTTCGAGTACGGGAGTATGCAGTTAGCTTGATGCAATGGCGGGGTTAGAGGACTTCTTGTCATAAATCAAGTGAAAAGAGTAAAAAAATTCAGTGAAAGTGAGAAAAATTAAAAAACATCAGAGAAAAACGTTTTTCAATGTGAAAAAGGGTTAAATTAAAAGGGAAATCTGAATTTTCATTCATCCGTTAGCAAATATTTTTATGCGCATCGAGTCGCCTATGGAAACCAGGGTCGACACGTGTAAAACGTGAAATTCCCCATCCGCTCATGATGTAATACGAGTCAGGCATGTCATGCCCTCTAGACACAGTTTGCCGTCCAATTCGAACACTTGTGGGAATTAAGGGACAATAGGAAACTGTTTCTCTGCACGCTTTTCGAAAGAAAACAAACGGAAATTAGTACATGTGTGTGTGTATATATTTGATTTCACAAACTGTTAGAGAGTACATAATAATCATTATAAATTAATTAGAGATCATTGTTGCAGATAAAACGGTTTCCTTCCGAATGTTTGCCGTTGTAGCGATACTTGCACTTTCCGTAGGAACTCTTGAAATCCGTCGCATTTCGCACATTGCACGGAAGCGGTGTGAGAGCGGTCGCGGATTGAAGCGGTTCCGGTGAGGCGGTCACCGTCGGACGAACGGTCTTGGAATATTTGCCTCGCCGTTTTGCTTCCATCCGTTCGAACGGTGTCACAGCACTCGAATCCAAAAATTGTAGATTCGGTAAACGGTGTAGGACGAAATAGCTGCAAAAACCAATCAGAATTCCGTATCTAATAAGCCGGATAACTCACCGATATCTTTGATAGTCGTCGTCGTCGTTCTCATTATTCGACAATTGATTGGGACACGCTTTATTCGCCAAAAGACTTAAGTAGCTTAAAACTGGCAAATTGTGGCTGATCTTCTCCAATAAACCCTCGAGATCGTCTATCTATAGCCATTTCCGTTAATTTATTGGACAAATCGCTTTTCCTATTTCGTTTTACCTTATTTTTGTTCAATGATAACGTGTGCAAATGCGGCAAGTATGGCACCACAATTGAATCGCTCAATTCATTATTGTCTAGAACCAATTCCTTAAGTAATGGAAAATGTTCGATCCCTCTTAATGTGACCAATTCATTAAAACTTAGATCTAAACTATGCACTTGTGGTCCATACATTTTCACTAACGTTTCCGGTATACGATGGCATTTCTGTCCGTTGTAACAAAGCTGTGAACAAGGCGAAAACAGAGAGGAAAAAAAATGTTTAACACAAAAGCGTTCTAATTAAGTTTGTTAGAATGTAAATTGACGCTAGTTTGCATTTTGTGTGTTGATTATATCGACATGGAAATCTAGCCGATGATGGGAATGACATGGTACCCTACTAAAAAAATTTGAGCCTAAACTAAATTTCGGTTCAAGTTTTTACTCGAGTTTTGGAACGTTCCCGAGTAAAGTTGATATGAAAATTGCGAGTGCATTTCAATGTACAAGCTTAAAATGCGTCCCCAAAAACGTTAATATACTTAATGAAATTGCATTGTAAAGTTTATACGTGTAAGCTTGTAATTATGTATTTAGACCACCGTTTTCCGTACCTTTTCATATCTGTATCCAGTTATTAAATTCGTTTCACAGTAATAGTTTAAATACGACCATTTCATGCGTTTCTGTTTACGGGAGACCCATGTCTCCAAATTAATGCTGTATTGATAGACTCTTACTGGCTTCTCACACATTTGCGTTTACGGTGGCTCAACTAATCACCTTTCATGGTTTAAATTTTTGCATGAACGCTTCGATAGATGGGAAAATGTAATTGAATTCGGGGTGTGTATAAGTATACATATAGAAATAGATGTAGGAGTGCGATATTAGCAAAGTTTTATGTATCTACAAATATGAATATAAATGACACTAGTTTCGGCAACACAAATACATTTTAGTTAAAACTTGTTGGTATATACATTTCAATCTCATTTAATTAATTATTCCATTCGCGTTCGGTAATAACCGTTCGTAAATGGGCACCGATTTCAATAACATTCCCTTCGCTTGTCACGACTGATTGATCATTTTTTTTCCCGACCTAATATAATGTTGTTAAAGTGAAATTCGATATGGGATTCCCATTCATATTAGATTATGTCAAGTTTTGAGTGAAACTAAATATTTAGAGATGCACCCTTGCTGAATTAGCCTTGAACTATACGCGATTAAGTGAGAAAAATAAGCATGTAAATTATAATTGAAATGTACACGTAAAGCGGGGGTGAAAGAACATAAACAATGAAACAAAACTGGTAACATATAAAACAAATTTTTCGTAAATATTTACTTAGCAGTATAAAATTATGAATCCTTTCAAGTGAATAGAATCGAATAGTCGATAAGGTTTATTGCCAACATAAAGTGAATGGGAAAAAAATAACCCAACAAAATATTATTGGAAAATACTTACGCGATAATCACTGTACGATATTGTACTTGGTGACATACGAAATTCTTCAATAACTTGGTCCATTTAATAGCTTTGTGTCTTGTTGGCCCGAAAATTTAATCTTTAATCTACTCTCATCCACTTTGGTGTAGTGTTTTGCTTGGTAGCGATTAATGTAATAGTGCCCTGACTTGCTCTTTAAGTGTACTAACACAATTGGTACTATCCATTTAATTTGATAGCCATTAGATTGGATCAATTACCGCCCAAAGGGTAAAAGTATATGTAACTGACTTTCTAAGAATTCACTCTGTGCGTACTTGGTTAGTACACTTGAAGTAATTGTGTAAATGTATTCTGGAGAGGTTATTCAAATAAGTCACTGTACACTTGTATTATAAATAAATTTGATAAGATTTAAGTGTGAGTTTCGGGGTCGTTTCTTATCGCCAATGTATATTGTTTACTCTGTATACGTTTTAATTTCAGGTCAGGCTTCGAAAAACAACAGCAACTTTTATAATAAGGAATTTCCGATTTTTATTATAAAGACGTGACTGTACATAGAACTCATTTCATTTTTTCTAACTTGGATGAGCATTAGGAGTCCATTTTATCCAAAGGCGAAATCAATACATCCATTGTGGCGTCAATTTAATGACATTTGACAGTTAATGTTAGGTTTTGTAAGGTTTAAACTTGATTGGTCATAAAATGCTCCCAGACTACATGCTTTTGAGCAATCATCCTAATCTAATCTGTTCCGGGTAATTAACGTTTTTTTCGCTCCTATGTGCCTTGTACCGAATTTTTTCAGTCACCTTTTCCAATATTCTGTGTTCCATTAGTTTTGCAGAAAAAAGCGACTTATCTTCTTTAGCCTGGAGTGGAAAATAAAACGAGGACGATATAAAAATTGACATAATTTATTTTCTTTACAGCCTTAGATTCTATACAACAATAATGTTCCGTTTTTTTTATATAGTATAATCTTCTACAGATGTATAAGACATTTATAAATAATTTCTTTATTTGTACATCAATATAATAAATATTATGTTGCCATTTGGACAGCCATTAATATATGAATTTGTATTTTTTCCTTTTTTATATCTGTTCATCGATGATATCATTTGGATAACGTATTCGTTTCATGCAATTGCCACTATTCGTCGTTGTGTTCCTCATCATTGAAACTGAACGTACGGGTAATTGGTGATTAGTGTTGCATACAGATAGACGGTTTTTATGTTTCATGCTCATGTATGTGGTGCATGTATTGTTGCGATGCAGTACTGTACTGTCTGTGCCACCAATGTCTAATATTTGGAAACAGAATGCAAAAATATATAATGGAAAATATATCGATAAGATGTGAGGAAAATGAGGGTGCAACTTTCAGCCAATTTAATTAATTTAGTTTTTTTTTATTTCAGGTAAGTTGCAAGAATGAAGAAGATGAAGTTGGATAACAAAGTGTCCAATTTTCCAATAGAGAAGAGAGTGCCCTTGGCATTGGTTTTGCTAGATATTTTTTTAGGTACACAACAAATCTCGTTAATCCATTTATACACGTTGCTAATTAGATGGTTTATAAAATTTGAATAGTAAGCGAGAGAAAATAACTCGGATCCCGAAACGTTTTCTTTTTCCAAGTCAGTTCCTCTGCCAATGGTTACGCTAGATTCTTTTTAGGTGTCGGTTAATCCAATCATACACGTTACTAATTAGATAATAATATAAAATTTGAATAGAAAGCGAAAGGAAATTTTTTAATGTTAATCATAATTTTTTAAAATATCCCTAAATAGACCTAAACAAGGTTCCTTCATTAGGCAATTTTTTTACTTTGTACTATAAAAAAGGCCTTCCCTTTACGAGTTTACCGATTAAAAGCCTTAGGTATTACCGTATTGCTGGTTGTGTACCTACCGAATCAAAGATCACTGATTTCGCCTCTCCCACCCACCTGACTTGATTACAACTAGCAAGTTTTGTACACTGTTTTCTTAACGTAAATTTCAGAACCCCGAGTAATAAATTAATTTGAAAATTGAATTTCCATTCTGTACGGCAAAACGCTTTGTTGCACAAACACTCAGCTAATTAAAAATTTTTATAAACATAATAATTTTCACGTGTTTGCTCTAACGTGTCCCGTTTAATATCTTATTTAAGAAAATTGCACCCTTTTATCATAAAATTTAATTTTCTACACATATAAAAGAGTTTTATATTAAATAAATTTATAAATACCGGTATGATGGAATGCTGTAGATGAGGTGGCCAGTCTTTGTCCAATTACTGGAATAGATTTTAGGATAAGTAAGAAACCATCTCGGAATCTTTTGTTCATATAGCAGTAAATAATTGGATTATAACAGGCGTGCGAAACGGCCAAACCATGTAGTGGAAAGTAGATGAACCTCATAATTGTGTCGCTGATCTGGTCGGCTAAAATCTGAAATTTTCATCATTTCTAACGTAAAAGCAGGCCCAAAACTATTTTAATAAATATACACTTTGTATTATTCATAATTAAAGGAAATTTTCTGCGGTAATGTTTATCAAAGGAAACAACGTTTTCCGATTTCTCAAATAACCGCAATTATTTCGTGGTTTCTTTATGCATCTTACCGTTATGATGTTGTAGGGGAGCCAACATAGTGTGTAGACACAAACGACAGTTACCATCATTTTAATCATCTGGAAAAGAGAATCGTTATTCAGTTTGGTTACGTTAATTAACCAAAATGGAAATGTAAACACATTTACACAAGTTAAGTAAATATTGAGGTGTTTTAGATTAAAATCTCATTTATTCTTATAACGATTATTCAACAATAACTATAAAGTAAATAAATAAATAAATATAATAAATTAGTTATATATAAATATGTGAAATAATAAATACACTGCATTGGAAAACATTTAGCAACGAGCATCTTTGTGGCCCCATGGAACGCTTTCATCATCCGACTTCCAATACCGCTTTAAATCTGGACACATAAAAGACTTTTTATAGGTTTTATTTGAAACTTTACTTTGTAACGTGTACGCCTTTGAACAACTGCCTGAAAATTCGCATATTATATCTCCGTTACCAATTAAGCTCTCATCAAACTTGTCTGGAAATAATTCCAAAATCAGATAATTCGTGCCAACGTATAACAAGTTGACGTTTCCCTTGGATTGTTTTTTAATCACATTGTAAAAGTAATCATACAGATGGTATTTGGTGTATTCTAGTAAAGTGAAACCAGCTGTGATTGGATACTCGTATTTCACATTTCTTTTTCTCATATTTACCAATATGAAGTTATCATCTATTATTGTGAAAGATTTGCAATTGTCCGTTTTAATGAAGTCGTTCGCACCCATTCGTTTCGCAACATTCTTCCACTCTCTGGCAAACTTGACCTCCGTGTATTGTTCAATATCTTCTTGTGTTTTAAAGAAAATCGCAACATTCATTTTCTTAAAAATTGCTTTCATATGCTGGTTCGTTTCAAAGTTTGCTTCCCTCGCATTGAACTCAACGAATTCCTTTACCCAATTACTTTGGCTGAATTTCAGCACTTTGTGGATTTTCTGTATTTTTAAACCTTGCTCCATCGCCTGTTTTAGGTTCCTGTAATGAATTATATACTTTGCTTTGTTTTTCACGTTGGCAGTAACTCGTTTTTCACTCAGTTCGGGACAGAACGGTAAATCGCTATGTTGATCGTGTAAGCTTTCCGGATACTCCAAATCCACCTGGAAGATATAACCAACATCGTCGGAGTCTGGAATTTCCATAATTTTCAATTCTTTTATTTGGGTTTCATCTAACCATTGACAGTTGCCATCGGGTAACATTCCATTAAGTGCTTTCTCAATTAAATCCAAATTTTCCACGTGAATTATGGATGTGGGTTTTAAGGGATCGAAATGCTGGCATGACGGATTGTTGGCAATTGCGTGCCGTTTGTTCAGTTGGCATATATCACCACGTAGGCTATCTTTGACAAATCGCATAATTTCAGGGTCGGTCATCAAAGTGATTTCTGATTTTGTCATCTTCAACATTGCATCCCAACTGTAGTTTTTTATAGTATAGTAATGTGTAGGATCCAAATCATATTTTCGAGTGAAATCGGTTCGAAACTGTTCGAAAACGTCTGTTAAACGTAACACATTCAACTTGGTGCACTGTTCTAAGTAATTTTTAACGTCTCTACAATTCAAACTTTTCCAAAGCTCTATAGCTTGTTGATATTCAGTATCAGAACTGAAATTATTTTCGAATAGAGTTTCTTTAATTTCGTCTGATACTGGAATTGTTGGTAAAACAGGTTTTGTTAGTGGAGTGTTCTTAAATTCTTCAAATTTCCTTATGAAGGGTGACTGGTCCGATAGAAAACAGTCCAAATCCGCCGAAAGAAATTTGTACGAGTCCAAAATACGCATTTCTATGCTTATGATGTCTGGATCCAAGGTGAGTGTTTTTGAAATTCCAATATAATATCCTTTTTTTGGGGACCTTATTTTTATATCCTTATTTAACCTGACTCCGCATCCTTTAATAAGCTTATGGTAACGTTCTGTACTTAAATTATGAAAAATTACCGGAATATATTTTGGCCATTTGAAGTTAATATTGCAAATTCTATGTGCTGCTCCACGATATCTCCCACTAAAGTGGCAATGATCTCTAACCTTATCAGAAGCATTTTCAGAAAATGGCTTGTCACACAAAAAGCAGATTGTGCTATTCTCAAAATCCCTTTTCGAGTCGTTAGTTTCGATTTGTTTTTTCGGATTTTTAAAATAGGGAAGTAAAGTCTCTTTAAATTCAACTTCCAGCTGTTTAATTAACTTCGGAGCTGGCTTTTCACAGCACTTACCCATATACTTTGACACTCGATCATCAAATCGACACTTCAAATAATAACCATAACTGTGATCCTGCAAGTCAGCGTAAACGACGAACGGAGCTTCTTGTTTATTCTCAATATTATTGAAACGGATCACGTTTCTTTGTGTCTCGTTACCACACTTATCATTCTTCTTCTCAGTGTCCGGAAACCGCACATGTACCGTGTTACATTCGGTCTTGTTATGTTCTAAGGATTTCTCCTTCGTGCTGAAATGCTTAAGACAGACATCGCAAATATACTTGCGACTTTTATGTTTTGAAATCTGTTTTCCAACCAAACGTGAAAAGTTACGTATAAGACAGAAATGTGATTCCACCCTTTCGTCATTCCTTTTCTCTAGAAGTAACAAATTGATGTGGTTTTTTGCGGTACTACTATTGTTCGACTTGTAAACTGGCCCAGTCGCTTTTGTTTCGTCCTCGTTCAAAGTAAACACCTTTATCGATATGTCTAGTTCGCTATTCTGTTCTTCAAACTTCCGTATATCGTCCAACTGCACTGGAAAGGGAATGCCGCTAAAATCCAACTGATTTTCAAATTTTTGATAATGAACGACACGATGTGGTTGTCGTCTCGATTCAACAGGATGTAGATGAGCTAGTATGCACCACATAAAGCACTTGTTATCCTCGTTCTGTATATTAAGCACCGCTTTTTTGTCTTTTATAGACTTTGGCAAGTCGATATATGAGCCACCTCTTAACGGATCGTATTTGGCCACATTCACTTTGAGTGCATTAAAAGTTTCGTGAATACAATCTGAAATATGGGGTTCCCAAGGTATTTATTGGTTATTTATGATCAAACTTTTCGTCTTACCATTCTCGTAATCAGAAATGTGCTCGTGCTCCACTACCAATTCATTAAACAAACTATCAAGTGCAATGTTTACATTCGTTGATTTGTTGACAATTTCTAAATGTGTATTTATTTTTTTTTCAAGTGGCTTATCAATGACTGTACAAGAAACTGATAGACACAGGTTGATTTTAATGGTTCTTAGTTCTTTAATAACTTTTTCGAATAGACTGATTAACTCTGGACGAAAACTTTTCAGGAAACTGGTAATTTCATATGACACTATTGACGATTTGAGTGTGTACTCCGAAATATAATGTGCATCATCAACTTTTTTGAAAGCTGAATTTGTTAATTCGCACGCTGTATAGAAAATTGTGTAAAAGAAATTGAATCAGAAATCTATAATATTTATACTTATTATCGGTGAATGGTCGACTTCATCAATTGACTCGATTGGATCACATTTTAATCTTTTAGGACTTGTTGAAGGTTCATCTAAATTTCTTTTGGACATCTTATTACACTCAGGCACAACTAATCAATATTGCACTTTACGAAAATTATTTATAGTAGGTCGCTATAGGTATTCAATTTATGATAAGATAAAAAAATAATCGATGAGGTATATTAATATATATATTTTAAATAAAAATTTATATAAAAAACTTTATAAGGACATTGATATATCATCAAATTTGATAACTTTTTTGACTCAAAAACTAAATAGTCTTTATCTTACCAACATATATGTCAATATTTTATATTACTTCAATATTTGATAATTGCCGTTTAAAAACACTTCAAATTGTGTGTTTAATAGTTAATCATCGGTCTTTATCATAAATTTTGCACACGCACATTTTTTTACCTAAATTTATTTTGACCAAACAAGATAAGTTTCATTCATTTACTTCTAAAATAGGAAGGAGCCATGTACATGAGTCTTTTATCGCCATATTTAGTATCTAAATGTGAGCCTTTTGCTTTCGCTGTATTTGTCACACCCTTGAGTGTACTTAAAGCACCTTATTGACGGTTTTCCATTCTTGCATCGAAAAGAGGGCTGAACAAAGGACTGTGTCCCGTGTCCTTATAAAAATGAATCTATTCAATAGAATATATTTCTTTATCAATATTCATTGTCCTCTTTCTATCGCTTCTATATTCCCTGACGCCACTCTGAGTCGGCATACGTTTAGTTCTTGTAACAAAGCCCAATTATCTAATACATAATATTCAGTAGGTGCGTGTATTATAAAATTATATGCAAATATGTTGGCTCTCTGAATAGATGCGTTCATTTATAGGTGACTTGATTGAATTTAACGTTAGTTAGAATGCATGAGAGGTTTGCGGTTACCAAGCAACCGCCTTAATCTATTTACATTATAATGTTCTTTTTTGCTCTCAAAAATTTCCTATTAACACAATAAAGTTCCCAAATGACAGTTTGAAGTAATTTTGAAAAGCGGCAGGAGTTTTATTAGTTTTCAAACTTGCATTGTTTAACAGTATTTTATTTCCTTGTTGATTATTTCTCTGGCAGTGGTCTTTAATGAAGTATTAATTGAACTGAAACGAGAAAATGGGTAACTTTGGAAATAATTTTTCCGTTTATTCCCATTCATTACGGCGTTCTTTAAACATCCCTTTCTTATACCTCCCATCGGTCTTAATTTAAATCTACAGTGGTAGGAGTGGTAATAACTTTCCTTCGATGAACACATTTTCATTTGGTTTCTTGGGGTTCTCCAGTTTAGGCTAATAGGTTATGTTCACATTGTTTTCATCAAGGAGTCCCCGAAGACTTCGTTTGGTCAATCAAGTAAATTGAAATTTTTATTAGACCGAAGAAGGGAAATGGAAGTTGGCTTGAAAGACTCACCAAAACGATGACAAGCCAAAGAGAACTTTACTCTCCATTCTGTAAAGTTGGCTTGTTCATCAAGAATAACTTCTATTTCAGTAAATGCATGCATGCATACATATATAGATATTCGATAAGTATTTTGTGCAGTTACACGTAAAGCCATCAACTTATATGTTCATGTTCGTTGAATTAGGAAAATGAAAATTTTATGCACACCTAACCGAACATGTAAGATATAACAAGTTTGTAATAGAGAGAAAGTGTCATTAAATATAATCATTTTAACAAGATTCTCTTTAATTATAGAGCTCTCAAGTATATGTTCATAAACATTGCAATTTTCCACATAGAAATTCGACTTGATTTTGTTAATTTCACTAATGTATTCGAGTTTGGTAATTAAGTCAGTACATATACGAGTGTATTAGCAAAAGTGGAACCAAAAAGAGATCAAATTTGCCCTTTCACATATGTATACTCCCAACCTACACGTAAATGCTCTTATAATATTTTCAAGATTTCAACTCGAAACTAATTTTCATAAAGCACAATGTACACAAGTTTTCAATTGATTTTAAACAATCGAGTAACTAGACAGAATTAAAAATATATATATATATATATATATAATTTCTATCCCTTTGTTTACCCCTATTATATCCATTTTGTTCGTTCTAATAAAATAAGATTAGATAATAAGAAAGATGAGAAAGAGAAAAGTTATTATTAGCTGATGACAGAAAATAACATTCTGTCCCTTTCATTTTTCTCACTGGACAAACACAACTTTTTATTATTACCGTTATTTGTCCATCGATTTTTGTGCAATTTTTCATTTAATAACTTATTTACACAATGTTCTTTTTATGAGTTGCCCATTGTGTTACATTTAGAAGCCAGATTAACTGCTTTTCCCCCTAAGTCGTATTCTTCTTCGACAAAAAAATCATCCACACTAACCCACATATATAAAACATTTTGGTTTTTTACATGTATGTAAAGGACTTAAGAATTACATAGAACAAGCCTTATATATCCTCGCGTTGATGGTGGAATAAGATTAAGGGATCAGCAAACAAGAAAGAAAACAATAAAGGGCACATTTCATGCCTAATAAGAAAAAAGAGCAATCTTCAAGAGCGTTTATTTATTTATCACTACTTCTAAGCCAGGCGACATGGGCGAGAGTATATAAATACGTTGTAAAGTTAATAAAAAAAGTGAACGTTAGACGCACGTGTAACAAAATATTAAAGAAATGAAAATTTTAACTTTGTTAGCGTGTGTGCGGAGGTTGTATACGAACACACCCCCTTAATATCACTCTGTGCAACCATTATGTTTGTTTGTTTTCAATAAAAACACGTAAACATACACACAGTAAAAAGCACCGGGTTTCCCATTTTTTGTGATTGCGTCCAAACGCGTTTATAATTTGGTTTTTAAATTGGTTTTTCATTAAGTGTGATATTTTTGAGACTTCACACATATGTATCGACTACCGCAATTCTACTATTTGTCTGTTTATCTATGATGCAATTTATTGAAAAAAAGTTTTCTTGAGGTAATAAATCATTTCGTGTAGAAGAACACTGTTTTTCGCACAGTAAAATTATATTAAGTTGATATAGAAAGTGGAAGGGCAAAAAGTTGTATGTTAAATCGTGTAAAAAAGGTCTTTACGTGCGTAAGTCAAGTGAAAACGATTCGTATATTGCGTCAACTGAGAGTCACCCTTACGAGAATTGTTTGCACATTACAAACAAAAAGTTAAATGACTTTTCACTAAACGTCTTTTCGAGTTTTTAATGCAACTAAATTTAAGTCTTCATATACTCGAATGTCATTTGACATTGTTATATAATCAATTTTTAAATTCTTAATGACTACTTTGATTATATCCAAAAGAGTGAAGCTATTTTTAAAACTAGAGGTGTGAATGAATTAAATGCAGCGGAAAAATTTAATTACAACCTAATTATTATTCTGTTTGTTATTGCTGCGTTTTAGGTCTTAAGAAGAGCATGATTTAATTAAATAAAAAAAAGCTTGGTTAGTCGGTTTCTGTCTTTGTGTGTGTTTATATTATTTACATTCTGTTTTTCTAAATCAAACAGTATATTTCTATATATAAAAGAAAATTAATTACACTGTCACAAGCAGAAAAGTTTATTGTTGCATGCTTTCCGTTGTTTTTAATACTAATACGGATTTTTCCAGTCTGCATTCATAAATAGAGTGCGTATAGTGCCACCTATGATCTGTATTGTTTTTGTACATTTTTATGTACGAATTTCAGCATACATTATTATTTATTGATGCCATTATAATTTTGAATTACCTAAATGCGACATCTGAATGTAAAAATTTGCAATATATTTTGGGACCAACCAGTCTTTTTATGTTATACGATGGCTTTTTGCAATAAATTTACCGCACAATATGAACGCGTGTACATGGATGGTAAAAAATAAATGCACCGCCGCTTGTACCGGCAAAGCTCTTTAAATGAATGTTTTTGTTTCTTAAGCGACTTTCCTTCCGATATAAAAAAAGACAACATCGAATAATGGGCTTTCATATTAAAGACAGTTGAGCAAACAAACAAACATTTTTTTATATATATCTTCGTTGTCTAATTTTGCCTTAGATAAAAGAGGAGTTTGATGGAAAATCAACACTGAAAATCCTATTAAAAATTTTTTCCGTGTTTGCTAATGAAAGAATAAAAATAATTTTTCACCAGAGTTTAATTAACATAAATGTATGACAATTTATTTTTATAATATGGAATACAAACCGCGTTATAGAGCGGTGCGAAAATGAGTGTATCGCATTTAAGTTATTTTTTGTATTAAAAATCTTCTGGTTACAAGCATTAAAACTGTCATAAATTTTCTATATAAAACAATTAATTCTTAGACTCTTGCATTTGTCGGAAAATTTACATTTAAATATGAACATTTCACATGGAATTGTTTTTATTCACAGATGACCCTGGATTATAAGTGTAACTAACTTCATGTCGCCACAAGCTTGATTATACAGTATAAACAGTTTTAACGTGTGTTTTTCATCACCTTATTTTGCACCTACAATGCAACAAATTTGTTTAAATTAACGTATTGCATTGCACTTTTTCTTCTCTTCTTCAATCATTATTCACTTGTCCTTCAAAACAAATTTAAGTAGAAAACATTCCGAAATGCCAGTATGAGTGACTTTAATAAATTTTCCTGAAATAAATTCATCTCAATGTATTGCATAGAAAATTGTGAAACGCGTAGTAGGCTGCTTTGTTGGATTCCAACTTATTTGTAACTGTCAAAAAAAGTAATTTTGACAGAATAAATATGTTCCGATATTAAACAAAGGGTTCTCTAGGTGGGGAGACAGCTTTAGCGGAATGGTGGGGGATGTATCTAAAAGCACAAAGCACAAATCCAGACAATTTCTACATTGTTGGCGCATATTTTATGACTTTGTATTATTAAATGCAACGTTATCCAATTCAAGACAATAAACTGGTAGACTGACTATAACAGTTCAAGATCATTTTACGAATTATTTAACTAATTTCCTAAAGGAATCATTCAGATTCTAATCAGATCGCTGAATGTAAATTGATTGAAATCGAAGCATTATTAAAAATTCGTAGTGAAAACGTTTTTTCTTCTATTATTATGTCGTTTTTTTCTCCCTTTCTGTTTAATTCCAAGAAATTCTTAATAAACTTAATAAAAAAAATTGGAATGAAATATATTGCCCCTTACAATACATTTCCAAGTTTCAAGTACACGATTTAATTGCGCGAAAAAATCTATACGGAATAAGAAACTAAAATAAAACACTATGGAAGTGCACATAAAAGTGGGATTGCTGTTTTTTACCCCTATCTACCATAAAGGAATAATGACGTCAACATAAAACTTCATCTGGAATTAAAAGCAGTTTACAAGAGATTAAACATAAAATATATATATTTTATAATACCTTTTATATAATATAGTACCTAAAATTTACAATTTCATTTTGAGAGACAAAAAAAATTTAATCAATTTAACAAATGGTGCAATAAATTTGAGAGAACAAGAATTAATGAATGCAAAAACGTGAGACGCACCTTGAATGTAGATAAAATTTATTGTATATAAAATAATGCAAAAGGGTGCATTTATATTATTAAAATAATAAATTTCGAATAACAATCAAATTGGTAGTGAAATATAACGCCCAATGAAATGATTGATGATGTTACTTATTGGAGGTATCTAATTTATTTAATTCCTTTTGGGACTTTTAAGTGTTTTTGCTAATTTTAGACGATCGTAATGTTCAATAAACTTGGGAAAAAAGCGAATCTCGTATATATACTGCTAATATTCTATTACCTAATATTATGTACATTTCATTAGACAGAATGTGGGCAAAGTTTAAACAATATGCCAAACTGAAACTTTAATAAGTACACTATTATGGAGTCTAGTTTCTATAGCATAAATCGTGCTGTAAACTATGTGTGTAGGTGGATGGTTCACGGTTAAACATTTGGAAAAATTCATGTTTAGGGAGTTGTCAACTCAACTAAATCTAAAATTAATGAATCGAAGTTTGCTGAAGAAACTAAAAGAATGAAAAAGACCATATGTTAAATGAGCAATAAAGAACAATAATACTAACCTATCATAACTTGAGCAAAATCAATACATCTCACTCTATTGTGACAAAATTGTGGTGTTAGGAAGTCATCATCCAAAAATGGAACTTTATTAAAGTTAAATACAGTCAAGTTTAGTTAGGAACTCTGTCAAAATAGCATTAGAACTCGATTTAACCCCTGAAATAAGATTAACATGTGTCATCAGACATTCTAAGGGAAAATTGCATAAATACTGAATGAGAAAAAAAAATTCTGCGGGGACGGACAAAAGATCCTATATCTTTATGTAAACTAAAAGTTGTACAATAGCCTTGTTATAGTTGTAAAATCGAAATGAGGTTTGACAGTTTCAGATCAAAGCACTCAAAGAGAAACTTTTCATTTTGAGAACATATACATTATACACGATTACAGCATACTAATAAACACAAAGTGTTTTAGAGAATAGATGGAACGTGTATGTGTGTGACACGCAAACAAACAATCATAACACATTTTGTTTACTTATTATATTCTAATTTTATTATTAAAATATTACTTATTATTATATTAGACGTGCCAAACTATGAATATGTGTGTAAATACATTAGTAATAATATTTACACAAGGCATTTTTTTATATAGTATAAAAATACATTTTATTTATATGAAACTCCGAATGGCTATATGCACATTGAACATACATATATAAAAATACACAGCAGTTCAGTCGTTTTCATATGGAACGTTACATTTTTTACGGTCTTGTCATTATTTTCCAATTCATATTTATTACAAGTCTCGCATGTATAATAATTTTCGATTATATACAGACGGCCGTTGATCTGTCATAAAATTTTCTATGGCAAAACATACACACCCGATCATTCGGTCCGTCAATATAAGAGTAGCTTACCTTTTTCTTGGATCTAGCCATCCGTTGATCACGTGAATTCTCCGCCTCGCCAGGAATCCGATGGCACCATATCACCGTTGCAATACTGGTGTACGTGAATAGTAATACAACCGAGGGTATAATATACTGTAAGACCATCAAGATTTGCGAATAATGATGGCCATATTCTTCACCGACACCAGAATAATCCTCACGGCATATGTAGCTGCACAAAAATATAAATACAATGTAAACAGAGTAGACTATTTTCCAACCAACAATTCAACACAGACACACAAAGTGCTCTTTTAATCAAGTTTCACTTGTGAAAAGTACGTCTTACACTCCTTTTATTTCTCATAACATGAGTATATTATCTTAACTTCTCCATAAGCGACTTTTCGCCCCTAATTGTGAGCAATTAAATTTTAGTACAATATTAAAGCTCTCTTCGTAATGAACTTTACATGGCCTAACTAATATTGTTGTAAAATTAGGCTTATTTGTTAAGTTAGCTTAGTTTGAAATCGATACAAACTTAGTGGAAGGGCAATGGGGCCACCTTTGTAATCTAAGTTGGTATCTGCTGGTTGGTTTTTTGACAACTCACTTTGGTTTGCGTAAATTATTGTTTGTTAGTGTGTTAATGTATTAACTAAGTCATTAGTAAGCGGTAGTTTAAAGTTTTAATGCCATACGTTAACACAAATCTGCGTGTGTATGCAAATGTACATTGTAATAAAGATATGACTAATTTATGTAAAAGGGGACTATTCATGATTAAAAGTTATTTTCAAAGTAAATATTTACGAATAATTCACGCTGCTCTCCAGTTCTGAATCAGTGAATTGGGCAAAAAACTTTCTGCCCGATGTATGATGGTTAGGTATAATAATTTGATGAAATAAGAAAACTTTAGGCAATAAGCAATGTAGAAGTAATTAAATTTGGAGAGTGCTAAAGTTCCGTAGTAAATTTAAATAATGCAAGTGCCAATGTAAGTTACACTTTGTCACTCGCTTTGTCATACTGCTTGCTGTAAATCTCAAATAGTTAATCAAAATATTCGTGCTTGGACCATTGACTCCAATTCTCTCAGATTGTCAACAGTTAGTGAAATGTGAATAATTCGAGTAAATGGCCAAATAAACAATAACTAGTCATTTGATACAAAATTATACGGCAATTGTGTTGCGAAAGCACAAGCGGTTTGGAAAAAAATCCGCACACAAATCTACAGTTTAATGAAGAGTGAAAAATATGCAACATTGAACTGTTTTTGTGTATGTCTAACAATTTCGTTTATTAGTTTTAGTTAAAAAGACACGACTTGTTATTTTTCATGCTCATTTAATGCATTTTGTGTTTTTAATGGAACGGAAATGAATTTGCATAAAACGTTTTTTACGATTCGATTTTTAATTCCTTTGTGACTACCCCGAAGGATCAATGATGCGTGAAGCAATGTTTCATTGTCTCCAATGAAATTAATGAATTCCATCTGCAATTTCTTAAAGGACAAATGATAAATAACTTAACTTTAAACACTGTATACTTGTTTATACCAGTTAGTAGATGATTATGTGTACGCAGGCGTCAATTTTCTCGTCAAGGTCGCAAATTTATGAACGTGGCCGTCCACTTTTCCACCCGACTGTATAGAAAACTTCTCATGAACTGTTCAGCATTCTGTAATTAAGCTAAGTTTTTGTCTAACTCTTTGGCTTTAATCTAATTGCCTTTCTCTATATACATGCATATTTTTAAGAGTTTCGTACAAGTTTTAATAAATTTATTGCAAAAAGTTATAACCGAAAGTTTGAAACAAATCGCAACAAAGCTTATTATATGTGTGTATATGAAAACTGTTTTGCACTTGTAAATATAACGGAAATCACGCTGATATTGTTAGGAAATAGAATAGAATGTGGCACTAAGAAGGGTGTTGAAGGGTGATGAAAAGTGTGTCTGACTTGTCAGGACTTGAAATATATTTTAACTTATTTAATACAAAATGGCAAAAGCAATTCCGTAGTCATGTACCTTCTTATAAGCATACTCTTTATTTGTGATGCTGATGCCCTGTCTAGCGCCATCTAATCTATTTACGTATGTAATATTTTGTAGATAGGAAAATTTAATTTTCAAAACGATTAAATAAGACTAATTAAGCTGGAAATTCGTTTTCAAGTATAGGCTGTTTAAGCTAATCCTATTATGCTGAGGTCTCTTTAAATAGCTCTATTTTCCAGTTTAAATAAGTGGGTGGTTTGGAGGGATGAATTAATCGTGCAAAAACTCAAGGTGAACATGCACACCTAAACATTTTTCATATTCCCCCATTTTTATATATTTTTAGATTAATGATTGATTAATGATATTTTCATGTCAAAAGTGTGTCTTAAGAAGGTTGTAATACCGCATTCATATCATCACAACGTAATAGTATGATGTGACATATTTCATTAAAAGTTTTCCATTTAGACGGGCATTCGGAAAAAATTGCCAACTTTGGGTTGAATAAAAAAATGTTTTTGCGCTATTTACAATAATGCCATTAACTTTTCCTAATTACGTTTTTCCATACAGAAAATTGCCACCTGTCATAGTAATAATGATCTCTCTTGTGAAATGAAAGGCGAGAATGGAATTAATTCGCTGAATGTACGGACAAATTGTGGGCACTTGAATTAAGTGGACTTGTGGAATGATTTATTTTAGCTTTTTGTTTTTTAATTTTTTTTATATAATCCCGAGCATATTTTTCAAATGGAATTTGGCTTACAATCCTTCCGTGTAAATTATCAGGCATTTAAAGAACAAAATGCTAATTGGACACATATTTTCTTAAAACAGTTATTTAAATGGATATGTTGCTAGAAAACCACTCGATTCGTATCTGGTTTACTTGACATTTTAAATAGTGTTGGAAAAGTGTTTTTAACTATTCAGTGTTTAAAAGTGCTTGAAAGTTTTTCTGTTAAAATAGCGACAAGCGAGTATGTGTGATTTCACATTTTTCTTTTGTGTTAATTGGAGAATGGGACAAATGTATTTTTATATAAATGGATTTTAAGTCTCTTTAATGGACATGTTTCGCTTTTTATTTGGAATTAAATTCTATAAATAGGTGTATGTTGCATTAGGGAGTTGTTTTAATTGTGTCGACACATTACAAAATCTCATTGTTATTTTAATGTGTTGCGTTGTTGTGTTGCCCTCTCTGTAGCTTTTAAAAGGATTTTACAAGTCCACAATTCCATCTCATATGCGCTTTATTAAAATAATGGAATTTAATTCCATTTTTAACTGCCTTGTCACCAAGTGGATTTTTATTTGTTTTCAAGTATCGATAAATTATGTATATGTATAGGCCGATGAAAATTTTATTCAGTTGAATAGTTAATATATTTTAAGTTAATATTTAATATAGGAAAAGTTCCGAAATGGCAGTATCAAGTTGAAAACTTGTTGAGGAACAGAAGAAACTCTATTTGATTGTGAAAATTTTCCTATTATAGTTTTTATAAAAATTAAATCGATTTAAGTAATAAGCTTTCCTGATGAAATTAACGACCCTTGTTATATAGATTTGGGTTCTTGTTATATTTTAATAATTTAAAATCGATTTTTGAATAGTCGTTCTTGATGCATTCGATTAAAAAGAGCTTTGGAAGCTTAACGCTATAAACTCGATATTGAGCAAACATTTTCATGATATATAAAATATTTTGAAATTTATATATTGTTACAGATTTAATTGTCTTTATATAAAGCTATCACATAACATTTGTTTAATAGAACTATACAATTTTCTATTTTCTTTTTATTAAAAAAGCGCCCTAGGTCAACAAAGCACCCTGTATAATGCGTGGAATTTGTTAATTATTTGAAAGTATATGAAATTCTAAACAGTTTCCTTCATGAATTTTCATTTGGACTTTTCAAATCAACTTGCTCCAGTTAAGATAAGAGAGCTTTAATGAGCTTTTTGATTTTATAGCACTCAGAATATTAATGTTGAATAAAAATTTGTGAACAAATTTATAAGGTGTTTTTTGTATGTGTGGAATATGAAATTTTTTAAGGAAAATCAATACTTAATCTAGTCCTTGTGAAACGAGTGGAAATTCATTAGCTATATGAATGAATTTACTGTATATATGGTTATGATTATGAATATTTACGTTTATGAACTTTTTCGTATACATACATATATCGCGGAAATAAACACAAATTTTAATATAATGCATCATCTTTGTACATAAACGTAATTTGAGCTTATTATCCCGTTCACTTGAGAAAATGAATATTCTATTTAGGTGGGTGGAAGTTTGTTGAGAGTATAAAAGTATTAGATATAGATTCCCACTTTCTTTTTATTTACAAAAGACAATAAAATGAGTTTGGATGAGCTTTCTACGAAATAGTGCGCCATAAGTTTGATGTTTAATAAAAATTGTCTTATCTTATGACTTGTATTGTTCAATGCCTTTGCTATTATGTAGTTTTTGTTTATTATTAATAACTGATGACAAACACTTTATGCCAACAGTGGTATAATAAGAAGATATGAAATTTTATTAATATCATCTGATTTTTTGTAATACCATATCTAAAACACGCTTATGAGCTTAAATGAGCTTTTTTCTAATGAACTATGTTATTTATTCAAATTTAACTATAATATTCTGTTATACTACTTGTGTGTCAACTGTGTTTTATACAACAGTTATTTAGTTGTTTTTTGTTTAATAACTTGAGAAATCTTCAAACGTTTCGCCAAAAGCGAACACCATGTCTAAAGGTAAAATTTCTTAATAATTCGACAGTTTATGAAATTTTCAACAGTTTCTTCTTTATACTCTCTTTTCATTTCAAAAAAATGCAGTACCATGAGTGGAGCTTAAAGAATAAGCTTTAATGAGCTTCTTGCTTACAGCTCAACAACCAACCAAGATTTTAATGACAAATAAAACGCGATATTATCAGATTACATTGTTTGATAAATGCCCATGAAAATAGGCAAGTTTCTCCATTAGAAAAGAAACCCCAACTATTCCAAACCCATTTACCTTCGATATACTGTTGGGATCGTATCCAGAAAAACTTTCGGAACAAACAGTTTCTACTATCAACTTATTAAAGCTTTGTACTTTGATGGGAGAGCTTTGTGACTACATTCCATATGTAATTCCGAAATGAATTTTTAAAGAATTAGGACGCCGTTTATTTAAAAATGACAAGCCAATTATACATATATGTTCTTTTTTAGAAAAAAACAGCCAGCGTTTTATGAGCTTTTTCCAATAATACATGATACAATTAAAAATAATCCTTGTAAAGACCTCGCAAATTGATAATCAAAATCCGTTCCATATTCCCCACTGTGTACTCGCATACGAAAAATCACTATTTTTATACCATATTTATAACATATTCGTGGAACAGAAAATTGAAATCCACAATTTCTATGAAAAATACACTAAATTTTGACAGTATTTTTTCATAATACCATCAAACCTTCGATTTTCAATCACCATTCCGAGAACTCGTTAACGCATAATACAAGTACGAAATAAAAAATGAGAGCTTTACAAAGTCCAAATACTCACAGATCGCACAGCTTGTAGATATTGGTAATGTTGGAATCGTTCATGTCCGGTGGTTGAATTAAGTTGGTAAAAATGCCAACTGGTAGGACGGTGATGCCGGCCACAGTCCACACAATTGCAATGACCGTGATTGCCATACTCTTGGAAATGCGTGGCTTAAGCGGCCACATAATCACCATATACCGATCTATTGAGATTGCAACCAGTGTATACGCACTCACAAATACTGATAATGAGGACAAATAATTAACAATCAGACACATAAATGAACCGAACTCCCAATATTGTTTCAATATTGCTATAGACGTGAATGGTACACACAATATTGTTATTAGCATATCACCAATGGCTAAGTTCATTATAAAGTAATTCGTTACAGTTCTCATACGGGACGAGGACAAAACTAGGTAGCAGACTAGTCCGTTGCCAATTAGAGCAATTACAAATATAATACTGTACATGGTGATGACGCTGGTTTTAAAGTAAATGTTTGATAATAAATTATTGTTGTCCTGTACCGGAACATCTTCACAAGTCACATTCATATAGTCGGATTGATTCATTTTCGAAAGTTGTTTAGGGACGTTTTTTCACTCTCACATTCACTTACAGTTCACCATCTGCAAAGAATAGACAAAAATCAGTAACATTTTTAAAACCACATAACTTTTTTGTTATTTTTTCTAAATAATTCATTTGAATACATAAAATTTTGCAGATAACACAAACTGCCTGGAATATTTATATATTTTTTTATCTCCCGCTCCAAAAAAGCTCGTACAAAAAAAAATTATTAAATTTTCGACTATTATACTTACATGTTTAATTTGTTTTGGAAACATTTTTAACACGATGAAACTGGTAATTACATTGATGACAATAATTCAGTTAAAAGTGCGACCGCAAAACTTTGTTTTTCACTTTTCCGAACGTGTTTTGTCGCGGTTTACAACAGGTACACTAATTTACAAATGGACATTTATGAACTGTGGATATACACAATAAAACCGGCGTGTTTGTTATTAATTGATATCTGTTCGGAATTTTAAACTTTTTCATATAATGTCGAGGAAAAGTTCCGCGGGCAATGGATGAGCGAAGAGAGCGCACGGAGCTTTCACACTCTGTACCACAGTTGTAAGGCAACAATCATGGGTGGCGCGCTTGCGTTCCAAAAATTATGCACCAGATGTAATCCAAACACTGAGAAGAGAGCGATTTATGAATGTGTCAATTAGAAAGGTAGACCGACCCAGTGCCTCTAGGTTCATGACATATTACCCATCAATTAACTATTGTTTGTATGCGATTGATGGAAAGCTTATAGGGTTGTAGTTATGGGGGCTGGAACACTGTCAACGACTGTCAAACATTATCAAGTGTACCTTGTAAAACGAGCGAATTGTTATGTATTATTGGAAAAAAACACACACCGACTACATTGAACGCCGTTTATTTACAACAAATTAAGAGATTATCATCGCATTTATTATCATTTTATCGTATTTGATTAGTTAACAACAATATTTGCTTGAAGATTTACTTGATACTAATTTAATACCCTAGGCTATTGTAATACCAATCCCGAGTTATCGTTTAATTAATATTTTTCAGAGAGATATTCGTTAATTAGTGACTTATAGTTCGTCTGGTCTATTTCCTGAAATTTATTAGTTGCGCAAAAGTTTTTCAGCCGAATGGAAAAACATTTTCTCCGTAACTTTTTACGGATAAATCTTCTTCAGTGTGTTTGATATCAAGTTGCACTTCTTTTTCTTCTGACATTGTTCTCAACTCTATCCGTTTTTATGGCATAACCTACGTTTGATGTCAGATGTGTCTTTTATGTAATTTGACAAATCACAATTTAAAGGCCACTCCACAATTTCAATTATTCACTTTTTATTTAACTTTTGACATTATAAAAAAGTACAACGATTTATTTAATAGCTACTAAAAGCTAGTTATTATAGAATTCATTATTTTATAATATCCATCACTGTTGTTATTTTATAGCAACAGGTTACCTACGTTTAATTTACATAATGGAATCGGGCTTGAAAAATACCCTCCTTTTTATACATTTTCGTGTCTTTGTTATTCACTTACAACATAGAAACCTTGTAGACAAATATTTTATTCCACTCTTTTATTACACTCAATTTTGCTTTGATTTCGCTGCTCATACATTTGTTTTGCATTCTTATACCGTTGTGGAAACTCAACCCGCCTCATCTGTTCAGACTACTGTCATTACAAATCTATATTTACATGCGGATGTTTAATTAAATTTTCTAAATTCTATTTCTTAATGTACGATAAACACGAGATTCCATAGATGTGTATCATTAATTAATTGATTAAATAATAACTACACACGTGTTTCAGATTAGTGTTATTGTAATCAATTTTCATAAGGGAACGCCAGTGTGTGTAACTAGGGTGTCCGTATATGAACCGAAAATTTATGAGCCAATTCATAAATTACGCATATAAATTAAATGACAATATTGACTCAATTCCGTAATTATATTGCGAAATTCCGAACTACACTATTCACGCCCGCTTTTTTTTCTGCCAACGTTCTATTATTTCAAGTCATTAGAGCATTTAACACGCCATCGAAATTGTTCCGATCTTTTAATATTCTCGAACATTGTGTTTATTTTTAAGTATGCGGAAAAGGAAAAATGCCTCCAATGAAAATATCATTCCTTCAGACACTAGCTAAGTTGTTTACTTTTCCCATTGTTTTTAATAAAGACATAGTCGGCGCCTTTGCGCAATTTAACATTCAAGCCCCTCTCGGTAGGTAATAATGGTAAACCACAAAATAAACAGATTGTTTAATTTAATTGGACCCAAGTGGAAGATTTTCGTGAAAGTTTAAATTAGTTTTGAGATGGTTCATTAAAAATGTGATACATTAGCAAATCAACTCGCTTAAATAGATGACATTTATTTACTTGAGACTTGTTTCATGTCAATTGACGTCTTTATTAAAGTGTGCACATTATTGACGACTTGAAGTTAAAAATGTGATAAACATCAAATGGGAGGAGAAGGGACGGTAACGTTTTTCTGCTGACTTTTCCTATACGAAATAATAACTTTTCAGTCAGCACGACTCTTTTTCTTTATGTGTGTACGGATTTCATGTGATCTGGTTTTCTTTTTTGGACCTTTTAAAAAAATATTTACACAAAACCGGAGTCCACATTCAATTTTCTAATAAATTAAACACACTAAATAGTTGGCGGCTTTGGTGAAAAATTTAGTACGGAACGGGCTCTGGTGACCATTGTCGTGGTCTCGGGAAGGCAGGGGATCATAGACGCCACCACTGGTGCTGAAACCTGAAAAAAAGCTTGTGCTCCATTCATCATCGTTTTGAATTATAGAAATATTTTTGTAATAATTCTACTCTTCTGACAATTCGTGTTGAAAGGTTTACTACATTAATTCCCCCTATATACACCCTACTATTATCAAATCTCATGAATATTGCAGTAAAAACAAGCAAAACATAATTTATACAATAATATATCACAGTTGGCTGAATGCCAGATAGAAAAAATCCAACATCGTCTGTCAATTGCTTTGTGTGTGTGTCCAAGGAATTAGCTCGAAAACACACAGTATAGAATCTATTTTTAAATGAAATAGCCCCATGTATGTATAGGTATGTACAGTTGACTTTGACCATAATAACTGTCCATTTCGCATACATATTTTAAACTCTCTTTGGTCTCGCCAAGTAATTCACTACTCTCGTAGTTTATTTCCAATAAACTTTTTTCCATGTAAAAGTATTTTAATGTAAAAATTTTGTTTTTTGTAAAAATTAGTTTTTCCCATTTTCATTTATATGGTAATTCAGTTTCCAATACCATGTGCACAGAGAAATGTATAGAAGCTTCGTCTATATATCGTTTTCACATTACATCCGAATAATATATGTGAGCGCGCTTCGCAAATTGATAAAGAACGAAAAAAGACGACAACAGAAATTCAAAAGCATTCACATTCAATCAATGTTTTGTGTAATACAGGTATCTTATTTAACGACAGAGACGGCTTTGGATTAGTGACAACACACAGATGACAACAAACAGAAAGACAGATGACAGTGCAATGTTAGAGGGTAGCACCTGAACCAACTCTGCAGAATTTAATAATCAAACTTAAACAATATAGACAAAGGCGCAGCAATATACATATACACACTGTCGTTAATTGTTTATATGAAACCTTTGTTAGGGCTTCCCCCCCTGCCTTTGATGTAAGTGAAAACCCTTCTAAAATCATCATGTTGTAAACAACATCAAAGTAGTAAACTACTAAACTAGATGTCTCTTGCTAAATGACGAAGACATTTGTTTAAATATGTGTATGTGTAGGAAAAAAGAATAAATGGGCCACATATATGACTGTGTAATCAGAAACTTGTCCATTTAATTAACTTACAAACACTGCAAAATGATAATTTACAGAGTAGCCAACTTTATTTCGAGAAATTAATTCATTAGAGGGAATGTAATAAAAAATAACGGCGGTAATTAATACGCACCAACAAATAACTCATCAATCATCAATTTTGTCATTTAGAAGTACGTTATTATTTCGATAATTAGTTTACCACACCATTTGGCATACTTTACGGGAATTTATAGTGTTTGATGTTAGATATAAGGGAATATATTCGTATTGCAATGTTGTATGTGTACTTGATCAAGTTCATTTTGTTGTCTAGTTTGATGTGTGGGCGGTAAGAACAAATTGAATGAAATAATAACCTTTATATCAACTATTTACATTTTTAATATTTCTTTTTTCTATAATTTCCATTATGATGTATTTCTGTGTATATTATAACAAAACAAAAACCGATTTGTTAATGTTTAAAACTACTTATAGATAGTTTATAATATTTTTTTTGCTTTAAAAGTGCAAGGAAAAATTCAACTCGTCTAAATATTTATCTTTCATTTAATTATGTACGTGCTTAGAAAGCATTTTATTATTATATAATTTTCGTGTCAGGAACACATTTTCGTCTGAGAAAAATCTTGTTATTAATAGCGGTTGTAAAAGAATACCTCGTCCTCTTTTCTCACATTTTTTCCTCTCTATAACAACTTTTATGCAACACAATAAACACTAACAATGAATTAACAATTTAATTTCAAATAATAATTGAATATATAAATATAAAATAAATCTGTGCACTGGATTAATGGAATTATTTACAAAAAAATATCAATATATACATAGTACAAAAATAACATATTAAAATAGATTTAAAGGCTCTAACTAATAACACAGTCTTAAAAAGTTCTATATTTTTTGCTAAAATACAACTAAAAAGTTCACGGTGCTTTGCGATTTGAGAATAGACTCAAAAAGCTCAAATTCCTCTTGTAGGCACAACAACAGGCGGAGGGCATTAGAAACGTATCCGGTATCGGTTTACCATCATCATTTATCGACAACAGTCGCCGATAAACGTATTTCTGTTTACACGACGTGATAAACGCATCGGACAAATCGCCGATCAGATCACATTCGCCACCATTTCTGGAAAATCAAATAGAAATACTGTAATTACACAAATTCATCATTCAAGTTACATGTCAAATCTTTTAATGTGACTGTCATATCAAGAAGAGAAGTCAGTGGTGGCATCCGGAAAACATGCTTTTTAATTTCATACCCTACTAACTTCTGACGCACAATGGGGAGTTCTATGATTAATTTAACTAGCAAAAAAAGCATAGTTACCTTTGACACATTTCAACTCGGACACCCTGTATAAACCGGTCGTCTTTACCCTGATTAATGATGTACTTCCATTTGCTATCTTTATTTTTGCCCAATTTCGGGTAAATTGTTTTCGTAACTGACTTACAAACGAACATTTCCTCTTCCTCCATTACACCATCCTGTCCAATACGATTGGCGAATTGGGGCACTTCGTCCACACCAAACAAGTCTTTGTACACGTTGTCCGTGTTGAGCACCTCTTGTAGATGATGGTACGGGTACCGGTCGAAGGTCTCGCAAAATGGCATATTGTCCGCACACTTTGGTGTGCCGTCAATCTTCGGTAATGGTACGAATTCAATGTCGTCAGGAAAAACAATGTCTTGTTCATGATTTCCTGATGGAATTTTAAAAGAAAACAGTTAAATTTTCGTAAACATTGTGATTTAAATGAATATTTATACCTACCTCTAGTAGGCGGATGTCGAAAATTCAAAATCCGATGTTCGACCGTTTTATTCCCAGTTGGCGTCGGTGCACTGCGTACCTATAAAAACAAAAAGTTGGCCTTGAGTGAATAGATTTCGTAAATTCTGACATTTTTGGACCTTTGGTCCAGTTTGACATTTTTAATTTGACCCCAAATGTCAAAGAGAAAACGGTTTTATAGAATTTAGCACACACACACGCGGTTTAAATGTTCAAATAAACAAATACAAATAAAAAGCGGTTATACTTACCATATTAATAAAGAAAATCACATTGACGTAATTGCACAATGACCACATTTTCATATTAATGCAAAGTTGGCGGTGTCAGTGACACTAACCCGTTTATCAATCAATGCACCAAAGTACACTAGATTATAAGGTGAATTAATGATTTTTGTGTAGTCATAACGATACAGAGATGTTCACTACATGAGCACTGAGACTAGTTTAAATGTTTTAAAAACGACAAGTGGTTTTGTCAGGTAACAGCCAGGAGCGTCCACTTAATTATCTCCTATTTATAATCCGGGTAAATTGCCTATTTTTGGCCAGGAGATTAAAAATGTCTGTGTAATGGATTAACACTGCTTCTTTTTACAATATACCCACACACACAGAGAATGAGTGAATAAATTTGTAATTATTAATTTATAATATATAAGTAAGTTGAAATGCAAGTTTTAAACTTGTTTTTATATTTTACATCGGAAGTTGGAACACAATTATAAAATACCGCAACAACTTTTGAAATCATTTACCAACGTTGAACAATTTTTTTTATATTCTATATTTATTATGACGATTTTTCTCTACATATGTACATGTTTATATCAATAAATAATAAACAAATTAATATATATATAGAGAAGTTGAGGAAGGTCATACAACAATTTTTATTTGAAATATTCATTTACAAATTTCTTGGAAAACATTATAAATAACACGGATCATTATATAATCTAGACACCTATGTGTGCTATTAAAATTTCATTAATCACACATGAATGCCCCCAAAAAACCGCCACCTTAATTCGCAAACACGATGACATTGTCCAGTGGCGTACCGTACAGCACTCTCAGTAAAACTAATCAAAATTTCTATAGAGTCGCTTATATTGCCGTCTAATATCGAATATTAACATTCTAATCCAACATCAAAAGGTACATTTAATTGAATTTCCCTATAATGTATGCTAATTATTGCCAGACCAATCTATATCGCCGGTTATTCATGATAGAACTAATTAAGTTTAAATTATGGGTTTTCGTCATGTGGGAAATTTTTTCGGATTTTCCTGATTGCGCGCCCGAATTCCCCCCAAAAAAAGTCACTACACACATATTTCTGTTCATCTTGAAACAAAAAAAAATGCATTTCTAATAATCACCATCTATTAAAAATGCATTGAAAACTACTTAGAAATCGGAGAGAAGGTTTATTCAATTATAACCCCGATAAGCAAAAAATCAGCAATACTCTCTTGTATAAATAACAATAATAACAATGTGACTTTTGTAGTGCTTTCTTTCTCCGACAACAGTAGCGGCGCCAACTAGTCGTCCTTGTCCATTCATTTTATTATTACAAGCATGATGCTGGATATACACACATAAATTGTGTTTAAGTTGGGTTTTTAATGTTACTGTGCTGCTTGGAACTCTCTTCCATATTCACATGATTTTGTGGCGACAGTTTAAAGTTTATCTTTCAGCAGTGCTGTTCAAACAACATACGAAAATGTGTCCACTATAAAACTGTACACAAAGAAGAAAACACACATTTTTACTTAAAATAAAACTGTTCTTTGCGGTTTTGTTAAGTGCTAAAGGGGGAAAATGTACAGGAAATTGTTCGTGGTATGTGGAAAAATATCATTTATAATATCTCTAAACATATTCACTTAATTGCTAATTGATAAACGTTTACTTTCTAATTTGGAATTCTTGGAATTATTCAAAACACACACACGGTCATCTAGATTTGAATCTGGTTAAAGTGCATTTAAATGCCGAAAAAAGCGAGACAAAAACACAGATTTAGTCACAACTAACCAATTATAACGAATCAGAATCAAGGTTAATTTTTGCGTTTACACTCCAAACTAAGGAAAAGACCAATTAACTTTAAGTTTACGGAAATAACCGCAAATATCCTTTAGTTACTTTTAAAATTGTGTGTCGCTCATTTTTCAGATACTGTTCACAATCACACTAGAGGGCATTACAACATTGAATACTGACAGGAGCGTAAGACGTCCAGATAATCATGACTTAAACTTTAATCGACGTTCTCCCACCAATGCCAATCTGACTAGTGACTTATTCGGCAAAAAAGGAACGAAATCTCGGGAAGGTACGATGAAATCCATTCAGGGAATCGGATAGTGCGCTTCTCTTATCGAAACAGAGAGAGCGTGCGTTTTAATCAAGGTCACCAATGCAATTGGGATCCACAGTTGTCTCCGATTTCAATATACAATTCGTTATCTCTAGACGTATGCGCTTGTTTTGTTGCAGATTACTCCACATCGGACATGATCTATCCCACCGATTTTCATAGAATAAAGTATTACGGTGATAGGAATGTAAAGAAACCGGAAAATTGTCCGTTTGGTTTGTGTGAAGAGGTCGAAGATTATCCAACCGATTCGATAATTCGACTCTTGAAGAATGCATCGAATTTACAGCATTATTTTCAGCCGAAAGACACCCCAGAAGGGTTCCCTATAGCACCGTCTTTCAACAATCGCAACAAAGAAGATGATGAGGAGGAGGAGACGATGTGTCAGACGAAAAGGATCACAATTTACCCAAAAAAGGCGAGGAATGTGCGAAATGTGGAAAAGTTGGTGGTAAATGTGGATGGACATGAACAGGGTGTCGTTTACGATAAGTGCAGTCAAGAGTATGTTATACAGGGCACAGTATATTATTGACAGTGTCTAGGAAATTTTTCTGTTTCAGAGGTGGCAGTTGTAAATTTTCCGAATTATTCCCACAGGGTTATACCAGTTCTTGCCAACAGAAATTCGGTATTAGAAAATTGGCAGTTAAAGAGAATGATCAAGAAACATTAGATTTTGATACATTTGAAGTACCGTCCTGTTGTGTTTGTACATTAAAGAAAATTGTTTGAATTTTTATAATTTTTATAAATTTAATATGAAATAGAATTATTTTTTTATTCAAAATCATTATGTAATGTATTAATTTCAAACACGTTTCGGAGATGGAAAGAGGCCTATTTCGCTTCAAAGACAAAATATACATAGCAAACCCGCTTTCCATCTTCTAACAGCCCATTACACACCTGGATACCGGCCTTCCCTACTCGCGTTTAATTTTTAAGATTGCCGCTGTGACATATATGAAAATATGTTAACACATAAAAATTTATAATGAAAAACATTCAAAATATATATTTTTTATTAATTGTGTCTGATTGTGAATAAAATTGTATACAAACCTCGGCAAAAAGGCATTTTTGCCTCGAGGAATCTTTCCTTCCCCAAAAATAGGTATTGCTCTTTTCCCTTCGGTATGTAATTTACTAATATTCACAGAGAGTCAGGAATGATTTACCTTCGATCGTCTTTTGAGGGTGGAAAAAGGAAGGTGTCCTTAGTAACCACTGCCATTACATCCTTAGTAACCAACTTGTTTCTATAAAAGTATAAGTACACTAAAATTAATCTGGATCGAATTTGGAAAAAGTGAAATTTCTTATTAATTTGGTCTGATTGTGAATAAAATAGTATACCTACATTTCAACTCGATTGAGCCAAAATGAAATAATAGATTCTCTTTGTGAGAAAAATTTAGTCATATAACAAGATAATTGCATTTTTCTGAAAAACGAATTGTTGTATAAAAAAAATACCTACAAGAAACAAAAAAGGTTTTCAACTAAATTTGTTTTGAAATGATCTCTGTCGATTTTAAAAAAACACCAAAAAGTTATATTGCAATAAGTGGCTGGTTTTTCTTATATTTTTCAAAAATATTGTTTATAATGGCCTAATTATGTGTGCTCAATTTGGTTATTCCAAAAACTTAATCCAGTTATATTTTATTACTCACACTCCTATTACAGTTTTAGTAATGAATTCAGTTGCCATTACGGTGAGTTACGTTGGAAAATTGTAGAAAAACATTGACGTCATTTGCGCATTGCACCCTAATCGTCTGTTTATCCTATATTATATGAGTTGTGTGGGTTTTATTTAAAATACAAAGAGACTGGAGATCTCAAACGCGAAAAACCGACGTATTATACACACATGAAATTGTGCAGACCAGTTTCTGGTCTGAAAACTGTACGATACAAAGGAATAAGAACAATACATTTCCCAGCATGTACCTTTAATAGTAAAAATTTACATGTTTTCATAATACGTATACGTCTTTTATTCGTTTTATGTATGTCAATGTATGCTCCTCCCTTGCAACTTTGTCAAAGTAATAGATTAAATAAACAATTTCTATTCACTTTGATCTTTTCAATGAGTCGGCACACCAGTTGGCCGTTTTTTTAACACTTTAAGGGGCGCTGCACTTGCGCAAAACAAATTATGACAACATCATATAGAGTTAAGTCCCTTGATGACATCTTCGGTATTGTTTATTTTCTATTGTACACATGGCGTTTAATGAGTCAAAGTACATTTCTACCAGAAAGCACTCTTTTACGTCAACAAATGCGGTATTAACACTGTATATATACGATTTTTCAAAGGATGATCTTAAAGAGTTAAAGACAAGAAACGAATTAACAATGAATTTTATGTTAATGACTTGCAGTGTGCTGGTAAAATTTCAAAAATTTTGCGAATTGTAAACAGTTTTCTTTAATTTTGTCATTTTAGTTTGGAATGAACATTGTCAAGGCACGCTTACCAACTGCCACCTTCACACCAGAAATCACAGGTGCCAATTGCATAGGAATATTGTGTAACAACTTGAAATATTACCCAGAAGACTACATAAGACTGTTAGTATCTAAAAACTTAAATCGAATGGAGAAACAAGAAGAAACAACTGGAGTTAGTGATTTATTGGATGAAAAGGAAACTGTTGGAACAAGGCCAGTTTGTGGCTCCAAAAAGAAACTTGTTAGAACCAATGGGAAGTTGATGGTTCATGAAATTTGCATGTAAGTGAAGGAAAACTATTTGCCTGTAAATTGTTTACGACTTGTTTTAAATGTTTTTGTAGAAATGTCGACAAACCGTGCACGGAAAACAACTTTTTACTCAACTACGAATCGAAGTGCATCCAAAACTATATGATTAAAAAGGTTATTAAATTAAATCGAAAGACAAAAGCGAAAAAAGAAATCCAAATAAAGATACCCAGTGGCTGTGGCTGTAAAATTGTGAATATTTATTAATTTACGTGTGCAACTATATCGTCCAAAAACAATTCTGAAACATTAATTTATTTAATTTATTTAATTTATTTATTTATCTATCAAATTAATTTATTTTATTTTATTTATTTTATTGTGTTCTCATTTTATATAAAATATATAAATTATACCAAGAATTTCTTTTTAGTTTCACTTAAACAAAAAACTCCCATTTTACTTAACTATTATACACAATCATATTAATTAGAAACTAATTTGAATATGTCGCAAACCTCAATAAATAAATATCAATTGCACCTAAAACTCGGTTGGGGAAATACCCAACCAACAATGAAATGCAAACAATTTGCTATAAGAGTAGACCATGAGTACACACCCACAAGAACACCAAACATGCGGGAATATTTTTAGACGAATTTTAGTAAATATTGGAGTAGGTTGTACATGATATAACAAGTGTTGAAGAAGAAATTTACGTCAATCGTAAATAAACAAATCCAATATGTTTTCATTACTACTTACTCATTTGGTTAAATTTAACAAATTACAAATTCCTTAAGTTGTTCTAAAACATACCCACACAGAAATCGGCTATCGTTTAAAGGAAGTTTCGTGGTTGAAAATGTGCAAATTAATTCCGTTATTCCATTTCAGTTCAAGTCGGTTAGTGTTGTTGGGTGATAATAATGACAGGCGCCAGTATATCAATACTTATTTGCATATTATTCGCATTAATTGTAAGTGCATCGATCTGCTTTCTACTTTGACAGGTTTAATAATGTGACATTTACAGTTTTCTGTCGGTGCTCATCAACAATCGGTCCGAAGGTACCGGCCTTCCAAAACCCACTTCAAGACCGACTGTGCAGGAATTCCCCTATGCAATGTGACACGAAACTATCCCGCCAAAAAGATGAAGGCTATCGTAAGAGAGAACAAGCCGTTGTTGAAGTCGTCGGGGACCGCTTTGGAAACGGTGGCAGATCGACGCTCAACACTTTTATTACGTGATGTCGTTCCAAGTGTAATTGAAAAGAATTTATGCCATACGAAACGTGTAACGATTTTCCCAACTGTAGCGAAAGATATAAAGAACCGATTACGGTATATTGTGAATATTGAGGAATATCGACAGGGATTAGTGTTCGAATCTTGCTCGTAAGTATATAAGGGGCCTAGGGAAATCGGAAAGTCAATCGCAGTTGACAAAAATTGTTTAACGTCTATTGATAGATAGAGTGTTTTAAATTTTTGCAACTGTTTCTGATTTCAGGAGTAGCGAGTGTGAAAATCACGAAATTCTTTACAACTTCAAGACGGCGTGCGTCCAAAAGTACATCAACGTGCGTCTGTGGACACTGAACAAAAAAGGAAAACTGGAGTATGGAATCTTCACAGTGCCCAGCACTTGTGTGTGCGTTTACAAAACAGATAAAGACAGTTAAAGACAAGTTTTCGAAAATAAATAAGTACGTTTAAAAAAATCGCATTTTTATTACTTAACATAATCACTATAAGTGCAAATACAGCCAGATTTGATTAGAATTGGAACGGATTCAAACTGTTCCATATCCTGCGATAGACATAAAATCTTGATTTTATTTTCCGCTTGTACACAAGTTCCCTCCAAATTCAGTTCGTCGTTTTTCAATTCACTGCACCGCGACGGTTGCGAATGACTGTAAATCGTAATATTCTATTAACTTTTGGAAAATGATAAAATCCACCAATACTCACTCGCACACATCGTATTTGATTTTTTGTAGATAGTTTTGAGTGTGGACGACAAAGTGCCACTCTTTGGTGCGGTAGTTTTGCACCACCACCGGCCGAATGTTGTCGATCACTTTACTTTGGCAATAGTTACAGATTGGCGTTGATTCAAAAGAGGGTGGTTGCAGTTGACTGTCGTCAAATGGGCCTAAATGCGTTCGATTTGCTTTTAGTAGTCGATTTAGGTGCTCTTCGGGGTAGTTTTCTGTTCTCCAACAAATATTGTCGATGCAATCATTTTCTTGGATAATCGGAGTTAATTGGTAACTCAACTGGAATTTTAACGGATTATCCAGAGGATTAATGAAAAGTGAAAATTTTACTTACATGAATAAGTAGGAAAACTACGACGAAATGCACTTCACAACTAGCTAGCATAGTGTTAACGCAACAATCGTTAATCCAATAATACTACTAACAATATTCAATCTTGAGCATTTAAAGGAGTAAGAGAAGTAGATTTTTATCAGATCTGAGCGGTGTGGTTTTCCTTCATTCAAGTGCACACTAATCAGAATTCTTCATAAATTACTTATAAAGTAATACGTTCCTAATTTATGCTTATGAAATTCCGAGAATATTCGCTCACATAATGTGAGGAAAAAATTCATCTCTATGATTTATCCAACGACGTCACTCTTCTTGACGTTTTATTGCTGACTATTAGACAATGATATAATATATTGTCGGAAATCATATAATAATATGTTACGTTTTCAAAGGAATATGTGCGCTTTACAAAGCATGTTAAATTGATTTTGTGTATCGTCTTGAAATAACACATGAATGCACTGTTTTGTATCTATTAATTTCAATTTGATTAGAAATGGGAATATATCAGTTTATTTAAAAGAACATAGGAAAATCTCAGACGTTTTTATTTCTGAAAATAGGAAGAATATTTTCTTCTTTTAATGTTATTTCTTGTAAAGTTTCGTTTTTATAACTTCCTCTCTTTCTTTAATAAGAAGTTTTCTGTTAAATTCAATTTTGAAAAAAAACGGATGTAAGGTATAGGAAATTTACAAAAATCTTTTATTAACAATGTTGTTTAATATTAATGAAAAATGAGTTTTGTACTTTCAAAGTCATTATTGTCTTTCACAACGTTTCCATTATTTAGTATTTCTAATCGTTATCAGTATTCATACTTGATAACGATTGGAGAAACTAACCAATCGAAACGTTGTGAAAATTTAGTAAACGAGACAATGAAAGTACAAAACTCATTTTTCTTTTATTAAAACAACACCCTGAAAATAATTTCAACTTACTTGAAAGTCTGAACATAGGTACACGAAACTATTGAAAAATGGGAAAGTTTATTCTTTGACGTTTTCTTTCTAACACTTCAAATTTTGGACAATCTTGCCTTAAATCAACTCGAAAAAAGTTTGTTGTTTTTAACTTCTTTTGTGTAAAGTTTCTTTAAAAATTCCTTTTATCATAAATTCCCTTAGATAGACAGTTACCCAATAAGTTCAATTTTATTAAAAGGACAAAAAACACGAATTATAAAGAAATCTTTTATTAAAACTTGTCTAGGGAACATGGATTACATATACAATTTTTAGGTACTCTAAATCGATCATACCCTAACGAATCTTTGTATTTATCGTAGGTAAGCATTGGAATTTCAATAAACGTTTGCTGACAGGATCCCCGTTTTTCTTTACAAATTCGTTTTTTGTTTGATTTGGAACTAAAAACACAGAAAATTTAATTACAAAACATTCCTTTACACTTCAATAACCAAACACTCACTTGCACGTATCAATCTCCAAAAATTGAATATAATTGTCAACATTCACAATATATTTCCAGTCCCCTTCAATGGTCCTTCCGTAACGTGGTTGCAATGTAAACCTGCTCACAGGACAAATGTTCTTGTTATCGTCTAATCCTGAACGACTTCCAAACGGCTCTCTTTCCTCCCCCATTAATTGAGCCAAAAATAAATCCATATACGTGTTATTCTGCATAATTTGCGAAATTTCTTCTTTGGGATAGTTTGGTTCGTTTATGCAAAGATCAAAATCACACCGAGGACCTCTTTTGTAGCGGGCTAACCGGACATCGAAACCAAAATTCTGCAAAAAATTTTAATAATATTAAGGATGTTAGATTATATGGAATTTTTACAAAACTAGTAAAATGTAGAAATGTAATAACGAAAATCAAACAACCACGATCAGCCATTTCGCACAACTAATGAAAGAATCAGAATCTCCAAGAACACATTAGTGTTTTATAAAAATCTGCTAAATAAAAAATGCAAAAGTATGCGGTTAATTGCGTGAACGTTTGACGTCACTAGGTTTAATTAAACCGCTAGAAGCTGATAAAACCCAAAGTCGTTTGGGAAAATCATATTAAATTGATACATGCAGCACTTAAAATAATTCTTAACCCATTTCTTGCGCATTTTCTTATATAATAAACGAAAGTGATTTAAGGAGGAAATTTCGTCGTTTTCGAGTCTTCCGTAACGAATTATCAATATTCAACATGTATGCACACAGTTTTATACTTAGCCGATATATTAACGCGGAATCCTTAATCAAATTTTCACTTTACTTTAAATACCTAATGAAGAATTAAATAATAAACTGGTGGTGTAGGGAATAAATTACGACACACTCTTTCTAATTTGGTAATTTTATTTAAATGAACTGCAAATACATAATTAATTGGGCCACTTAAGGAAAAATTATTAATTTCTTATGTGCATATCAGATGGCTTCCTGATGACTGTTATGCTTACATCGGAAAAACGATTACATTTAATGATACTTTTCTACTTGCGTCATTCGCAAACGACTTCAATGACTTGCTTAGAAGCTGTAAATTAAAAGTAATAAAATGGGCGTGTGAAACAACCCTCAAAATTGACTCTTATTTAATATTTTCTTGCAGAAAATCAACACTTCCTTTTTCTTGTCACGTAATTTGATTGTATTTTAATTAATTGCGCAAAGTGCAAAGTGTATTCGCTCGGAATACATAAAAAAATCCACTGTCAGGGGGTTCTCACATCACAATCCCCATATATGCAATAGTGGGGTACTTTTATAAAATATTGTGCACAAATGTGGGTCATCATCAATAGTGTAACCAGCGTTTTAGAAGTGAGAGTGAAGAAGTATACCGATACACACGACCATATCACAAGAAAGGATATTGGCTAAAGTCGTCGCTGTCTTTGGCGGAGAGAATAAGAAATCGTGTGTACTCTTTTATTGGGATTTTAAGAGAAAAGTGCATGAAGACAGTGAATGTGCAACAGAATTGTGCATTGAAGAGTGTTTGGATTTTTGAATTTAACCTAGACACTTAAATATGAAGGTAAATAGTAGAAAATTCAATTAAAAGCCATTTCTTTATTGTGAATTAAAGTCCGTTTAAATAAAAGCGAATTTGTGACAAACAGAGCAGAAATATCTATACATAACAATTTGAAACCAATAAAAATGTTTAATTGGCACATTTAAACAGTTTGATGAATATGAAGAAAAGAAATGGACATTTTTGATGATAGTTTTCTATAAGGGATGCGGTGTTGTTAACGAATTTATGATGGCACACAAATTTATGGTTATATGTTAGATTGGAGTCGTAAAAAACTCGTAAAAAGAATAATTTCACATTCATACAGATAAAACGGACCAAGTTTTTAAATGTTTTTATCAATATTTTATGTGGGAAAAGAGGGAAATTATTTTGATACAGTGGCTTCCTCATCTGCATACAACCATTTCCCCACACAACCCATTTCCCTTACTCAATATAACAATGTAATTGTTTGTTTATTATTAATAATAACTCGTGTGTACAAATAAACATGCCTACATAATTAATAAAAATAAGGAAATATTCAGTAATAATGTATCATTAATGAAATAGCGAATTGACTGCGTTTTGTTTTAATCGATTTTGCAGTCTTCCTGTATTTTGTAAAGCGACTTTAGATCCGTTTTAGGCAATCATCTAGTTTTGATTATTGATGAATTGGATAAAAAAAAACTTTCATTTCCTTCGAAAACAAGTTTGGCAAATAAATGTTAATGAACTTGGATGATCATAACATTACTTTATACTTTCATTCGTGTATAAACTTTCAATTGCAACTGTATACATTTGTCCCACAATAAACCATAAACTTTGCATACAATTAGTCGGTTTTATTAATTGTTATATAAAAAAATACGTAAACAAAGGCAAAAATAGAAAGTACCTTATATAGTCTAAGTTATTGAACAAAAATTTTGAAAATTTTCCATACATTTCTGTCTATCAAAATTTTGGGTAACTTTCCTGAAACATGCTATTATCCTCTTAAAAATCATACAATTTAAATCATATACCATATAATGATTTAATTTCGGACTTTTAAGGTTTATGTGTCACATTGAGTTGTTTTTTTAACTTGTATATTACAAATTTGTCGTCATCAGTGTATAAATTGCAAGAAAAACTTTCTCTCACTTGAACGGAAGAAATTGACTGGCCATGAACCTGAACACCGCCAACGCAATTCTGTATTATTATGCCAATGTCATTGTCGGAATGTCGGATGTTTTGCACGAACAACACAATATGTTTGAGGGTAAATGTTTGGGGGTGGAAAAGGGGTTGTTTACTGCTATAAAATATCTATATGTGATGCTCCATTTACATAAATTACATGGCAGCAAAAAAGCTATTTAGAAAGCAATTGATTTTCGATATTGAATTATGAGCATTAAATAACATATATTGTTCAAATGGACGAAATTGTGAAAATTACACAACTTTCTACAAGATAACAGATATAGAGAAAAAACAGTAAAAGTGAAATGTGTTTTTTATTTTTATTATTTGTCTCTCAAGAAAAACAAACTTGCAGTTAACGGGCAACATTTTACGTCCGAATTATACAAAATTCCGTAATTTTCGTGATTTTATTGACCAAATCGCATAAATTCCTCATTAATGACACACAATTGGTAATAGATTCCATATTATACAACAACTCACATATATACGAATTTCAAATGTTCTCATTTGGTAATAAAGAAGTTCCAATTTCATTAGGAAATAGTTTACCACGTACAAGTGCCTTTATACTCAACGTAATTTTGCGCAGACGTTCATACATAATAAATGAACTGATTCACACTGCTAACTTTATATATATAAAGCTCTTTATTGCACAATTTCAATCATCCCCCAACAACAACTCACTAAACAGCCATCATAAAATTGCTTTTCTTTCAGGCTGCACTTTTATTCGTTGGAACATGCACGATCTTATGTGAAATTGTGCACATGGCCTCAATAGAAGCACCTCTAAATATAATAACCCTTGAAGACTTATCTCAATCGGACCGCCACCAATTAGACCATTTAACGCGCGAATATGAACGGACGAAAAGAAGTGGATCTGGTGACTTATTGAGCCATATTAAAGAGAGTCTCATAAGTGGCATAAAGAGTAAAGTTGCACTAGTTGCAAAAAGTTCCGCATCCGCTTCTGGTCATTTCAGCAGTTCGATTAGTCATGGTGGACCGCCGGAGACGTATTATCATCATCACGACGAACCGCCACCAGAAGTAACAATAAATCAATCTCGACGCAATTTGCAATGATAATAATGTTCCCATTTCAGACCCATTACCATAAAACGTTCGATTTCTGGTCACTAAAGAAATCCATCTTCAATACTCTACTTCAGGCGGTAAAAGCGATCAAAGGTGGAGTGATTGCGATAAAGGGACAACTTATTAAAGGTGGAGGACATCTGATATCGGCTAAAGGGAAGTTAATAACCGCCAAAGGGGAAGCGATCACGAATTTGGGCAAGAATATTGTGTCATCGGCGGTTTTAAGTCCAACAGCGTATCATCATTCGTCTTCTGGCCACGGGGGTAAGCACTTTCACTAAGCCAATTAAATTAGTTGTGTAGCTGGAGGACATGTAGAGTAAAGATGAGAGTATGTTAGGAGTATAGGGTAAAGGTGGGATGTGTTTGAATGTTTAGATGTCGAATATGGACCACCATCAGGGCACTACGAGGAGCACCATCACTCCCCATCCGCTCCCGGTATAGAATACCACGAACCACATCCTCATTACCATTACCCGCCACCGTACGGAGGTAAAAATGAAAGCGACATTCATCACTTTCTCATTGCTGTGTGTTGTTGGGAGCAATTTACATATATGTAAACAAAATTTAGAATGCACTTTAAAGTTTTTTTTTATTCTTGCACTAATGAAAGTTTTCTGCTTCCATATTATGAAGACAAACACAGAAACGGTAAAGTATGTGGTTATTAACAATAGGAACCACATACCGAAACCATCGTATATACTTGACGATAATTATACATACTTTCGATGACATTTTTATGCTTTTCTTATTACATATATAAAATGTAGTGTCAGCAATTATTCCGGACTAGTGAACTAAAAATATTTTTCTAACACTGTTTTTAAAGACAAAGGACCACCATCACATGCTGGTATTGTTATATTGAAGAAAATACCTAAAGACACGGACACACATGGACCGACTGCTTCGGCATCATCAGCTGATCATGAAAAAGTGCCCGATTTTAAGCCATTGGAACAGACCGGACCCACATTTGGTACCTTGTTCAGTAAATTATTTGCAGCTTCATCTTCACTTGATCCACACGAACCAAAATTGTTCGGTGCACATGACCATGAGTCACCACCACCATCACCACCATCTGCACCACATTCCGACGATCATGCTATTGATCATAGTAAGCCAACTGATGATTATTCACATAGTGATCACTTCTCGGCACCGTCTCCCGATCAAAAACCTGATGATCAATATTTACCACCGTCGAATGATCAATTTTTCAATTCACCTAGTCAATTACATAATCAAAATCCAAATGATCATTATTTATTGCCCACTCCACACAGTTTTACTGATCAAAAACCAGATCAATTCGATTCACCACCAAATTTTCAAATTACTGATCAATATTCGCCAATTGAAAATCATGATGATTTCAAGCCTCCTCTTGAACTCAGCCAACTCCCTCTGGAAGATCATGCGCCTGTTGATCACTTAAAACCGCCATCAACTAGTTATGGTACCCCATTCAATAGTCATGACTTCCAAAGTGGCGACTTATCACCACCACATCAAAATTCTGTCTATGATCAATACGATTTCAATGCTGCTGCATCAAAAAATCAACCACAAAATACTCAAAATCTAGTCATGATGTATTCGCCTAATCAACAAAAATTCGTTTATAAACACCAGCCAAATATTGATCAATTTGAGAAACAGATCAATGATCTAAAGATTAAACATCCTTCTGCTTTGATCAGTAAGCCCCCTTCGCCAGTTTACAATCCATATTCGTTGCCATTTAAAAGTAAGATGCCGAAAATACGACACCTCTCATCACCATCGCGACCACCATCACCATACAACATTGTAAAATCAATTTCATTCGAACTTGGACCGAACGGACCAAAGAGACTGACTTGAAAATTACACTGTTTTGTTATTTGTTTGTAAGGTAACACAATTTTGCAATACAAATTCACTCACAACACTAAAATTTGTTACTAAACACACGGTTTTTAACGACTAATAACTTTTCTAACCCGACTGACCAACAAGCCTAACAAACTCGTTATTACGTCAATCGAATCATTTATATTTATTTGTGTTTACTTTTCAGGATACTATCGCTATGTGGATGGTTATTATTAAAATTGCTTTAAAGTACCATCATCGAACTGCTAAACATGGAATTGTACATAAATTTTAGCGAATCTAGTTAATAGAATGAGTGCAGAAACTTGTTGAATAATTGATTAGATCAATTAAAAGTCAATCGATATAGAATTTTACTATTTATTGTTATATATTTTTTGTTTATAAAATATGCTGTTATTTTAGTAAATAAAAATGGAAATATTCACAATATAACCTCATACATTATTAGTTATTTTCTAATTAATAATAATTGACCCAATTTATTAGCGATTGAAATATTGTTACTGAACAATTTTCCTTTGTTCCTTATTGTAGAATTTTCGGTATATAAATTTTATTAATAGCAGCTCTTTCTCAGTGGGTCGCTATTTTGAAACCACAAAAAACTGCCGAAAATTGTTTCATAACAATTATAGAATTTCGTTGGCTTTGCAATCAAAAATTCATTATCATCAATGGATGTTAATGTGCATGTTGAGTTTAGGTCCTTAATTTTTCAGGCGATTAGATTTCAATAATGATTAGATTTGTTACATAAAATGTTATGCAAAAATGCAAAACTAATTATTTTCAATTTTTGTTGAACATTAATTTAGATTACATACCGAAGCCAGAAAGGCAGCATTATTGTCGAGAGAAAAGTGTGCTCAATGAGGCCGTAGGCGGGGATATGTATTAGTATACATACCCCCAATAAAATAGTTTTTATTTACAATGAGATACAAGAAATAGCTAATATAAATTAAAAGTTTGTACCTCAATTATACACAAATATGGTTGCTATTGCTACGGTATCTATCTATCTATATAATGAATTTCAACTAATAGGTAATAAAAAAAAACTAACGAGTAAAGAAAAACAAAAAACAAATTTTTATAATGAACAGTAATTGCTCTCTTTCCAACTGTCAAATGTCATCGAAAGTGAGTAATACTGATTAATAATAGTATAATAATGAAGGAGTTGCATAAGGCAAATTTTAAGGCAAATGTGGCGTTCAAAATCACTAAGTTTACAGCGGGGCGAGAATAAGATTACCACCCGCAAAAGAGGACAGGAATGTGGTTGTTATGGCAACGAAATGTAAAAACGTCATGAACCTTATAATGGAGGCTGCACCAATTGCTGGTCACTTGTCAGATTCATCTAACCATAATAACTGCAATATTTGCGTCGTGTGCGGGGTGCGCTAACAATGTGGTATCCAGTAATGATTGTTTTGTATTCTCCAACGCCTTTTCGAATTCCGTATTCCATTTTATCTCCTGCATGTCGCTCTTTTGTGCCTGCACTTCAGCTGCTCTCGATGTCTGTCGAAATCTGCGATAAAAATTGACAATTCCTAAAAATCGACGTTAAGAATGAAAATTCATTAGACACATATTTTCTTATTTTTCTTAAATCTCAATAATGAGCGAGAACACGCTAATTTTCTAAGAGGCTATCCCCATTTCCCCAATTTTTCAATTTTGTTAGCAATTCGGTAAGCGGCAACGCTGTGACTATTGGACTTTCCCTCGCATCGGAAGCCTTTGTGTCAAAAAGTATTAACTTTAGACATATAGTATACTTTATTTAAACTGATATTAAAATTTTGCGTAGAATCCAAATGTGTAATAAAATATAGGATGTTCCATTGAAAATCACCAAAATTCCATTCAAATCGTGGACACGATGTCACAATTTTCTCGCCAAACATTTTAAACAATATTACCTATCAACAATTTAATTGAGAACGATATGGGATTTTCATACGAATTCATCCGTAAACATCCTTTGGAAAATATAATGAAGAAAGAGTTTTCAGCGCGTAAAATAGTAATCACCGTCTTATGAGTGGACCAATAATATAATCGAGTACGAATTTAGCCACCCAATAGTGCAAAGTCTTCTCAACCAAATTGATGCGTTTGATTTGATTTTGATTGAAAATTTGAACCCTATTCTTTATGGATTCGCAGATAAATGGTTACCTCAACAGGATCTCCTAGGACATCCTAACATTAATGCGTTTGTGACCCAAGGTGGGCTTCAATCGATGGAAGAGGTAATTGTGAATAGAGTCCCGTTGATAGGAATGCCTTTCTTCGGAGATCAGCCTTTAAATGTGGCGAAAATGGTTCAAATGGAAATTGGAAAGGCGATTGACTACAACACGATGACAAAGGATGAACTAAAGAATGTTATTATTGAAGTGGCTTTAAATGACAAGTAAGAGTTCAAAAAAGTAATATTTTTTTTAACGAGTTTCTTTCAGATATCGTCGAAATGTGCCAAAATTCCAGAATTTACTGAACGATCATCCGATGACTGGCATTGAGAAAGCAATTTGGTGGATTGAGTATGTAATTAGGCACAATGGAGCGCCGCAATTGGGGAGCACTGCAGTTGATTTGGCATGGTATGAGTACTTTTTGGTGGATGTAATGTTATTTATTCTTATTATTAATGTTGTGGGTATTTATGCTGTTTATTTCTTTGTTCAACTCGTTCAAAAATTCCGACAAAGTGTTAAAAAAGTCCAAACACACAATAAACAATTGTAGTTGCATACTATTACGTTGTATAATTAAAAATAATTTATGTTAGCTACATTTGTGATATCGTTAATAGAGGAATTATACAGTATGTCGCAGTAATTAAAGTAAATTTTTTGCGTAATAAAGATTTCTTGCAAAAAAAATTATGCATTCATTGTTTTAAAAACTATTCAAGTTATACAAATAATAGCAGTAAGCAGTATCTAAGTAGGTATTTAATAAAACTGCTGCACTGGTCAAACAAATGATTCTAACAAAAAATGTATTGATGTTAGTGTTGAGTGGCGTCTGTGAGAGTGCCAACATTTTGGGGTTCTTCTTCATCCCGTCTCGCAGTCAATAGGTAGTTTTCCAGACAATTTGGAAAGGTTTGACTGAACTAAGAATTAATTTAAAAAATTCCAATTTGGAAGCAAACTTTTGAAAACTGTTAGGGGTAGATCGCCAATTTCAAAAAAATACACTATTGCCTCCTTTATTCTCAAACTAAACACTTTTATTATTTTTACATATGTTCATACCTTTACCAAATCACAACGCTCAACCCTCTCCCTTTTCCAAAACCTAACCTCTCTCTTTTTATATAAAACAAAAGTCCCTAATTCTAGTTACATTATTTAAAATTTGAAATCTTATTTCTAACATTCGGCCACTCCTACATTATCTTGGTCCTCCAAGATCTCGTCTTGTTTATAATTCTTCCACAATTTCAGCTGGCTAACATGTGCGGTAGTCAAGTATTTTCGCCCTACGTCTTCCATTAGATCGGTCACCTCATAAGTATCTGCAGGTAGTTTTCTAGTTACAATTAGTGGTCCTCGATATCGCCTCTGTAACTTTGTGGACTCTCCAGTCATTACTTTGTTTGTTTTCATAAACACCACGTCTCCCAAATTATACTCTGGTCCTGGCTGCCTATGCTTATCGTGACTCTCTTTGTACTTACGTTGCTCTAATTCTACTATTTGTCGAATGTTGGCTTGAATTTCTTCTGGTGGGTTGTATGTCTCGTTATCAACAGTCAGCTCTCTACTTAATCCATCTGCAAATCTAGGTACATACCCATATAACGCCTCAAACGGAGTTTTTCCCGTTGTTTTGTTCACTGCGGTGTTCAAGTTTCGTTGAGCCTCTTCCACTTGTTTGTCCCAATCTCGACCATCTTCTCGCGTAGTAATTTGTAACAGCGGTAACAGAGTCTGGTTTACTCTCTCCACGAGTCCATTAGCTCGAGGATGACGACTCGAATTCAATGTGTGACGGATTCCATGTCTGTTACAAAACTCTTGAAACTGATGGGCAGTAAAACTGGTTCCTCTATCGGTAATCAACCGAACTGGCGCTCCATAGGTGTTCACGAACCTCTCCAGACGTCGAATTGTCATGGCTGCAGTTGTATTTTTCACCGGCCACAGCGTAACGAACTTTGTTAGATTATCCACCGCCAGTAACACATATTTATTTCCCGTCGTAGAAGTCACAAATGGACCCAGGTGATCCATATGCACGATTTCAAATGGACGCTTGCCTTGAGGAATTGGATTTAACAATCCTTGCTGTTTTCCAGGACGATTCTTGGACAAAATGCATTCTATACACATTTTTATGTGTTGCGTTACATACCGCCTCATTCCAGGAAAATAATAATGACTCAAAATTCTTGCCATCGTTTTGTCTGCACAATTATGTCCACTAAAGTCATGATATTTTACTACCAGACCTTTTCGCATGTGCTTTGGCGCTAAAAACAATTCACTCCTCTGATTTCCATTCACCATAACTTTGTACACAAGTCCATTTTTCAACCTATAGCCTTCCACCAACTTGTTTTCGTGTTTTGTACGTTCCTCTCTCTTTGAACTGAGTATTCGCTTTAAATTGAGTATGTTTTCATCTGTTTGTTGGTACACAGCGATTTCATCTTCACAGGTGATCGTAAATACGAAACGATCTTCAAATATTTCGTTCATCACTCCTGTCTCACTTGCTTCCTCTACAGCTGCTCGACTTAAACAATCGACATGAGCCATCTGCGTTCCCGGTTTGTATCGAATGTCGAAATCATACTCAGACAATATCATATACCAACGTGCAACTTGCGGTAACGTTGTTTTCTTTAAATTCAGGTACATCAGTGCTTGACAGTCGCTCACCACCGTAAAATGCATACCAATTAATAAATGTCTCAGCTTTTCGACAGTATACACAACCGCCATCAACTCCAATTTTGATGAATGATAATTCTGCTCTGTTGGATTCGTTTTCTTTGATACACAATACACTAAATGCATTGCTTTGTCTTTCCCTTCTTGTAGCAACATTCCTGCGATACCCAATGACGACGCATCGCAGTGTACTTCGGTCTTAGCAGTTCGATCAAACAGTTTTAACACAGGTGCATGCTGCAATTCTTCCTTCAACTGAATAAACGCATTTTGTTCTTCATTTCCCCACTTGAATTTTTGACTGTGTTTTGTCAAATCGGTTAACGGTCTCACAATCAACGAATAATTCTGTATAAATCTGCGGAAAAACCCAGTCATTCCCAAGAATCTACGGACTTCTTGCGCGTTCGCTGGCACATTGAACTTCTCGATTGACAATACCTTCTTGTCGCTCGGTTGTAGCCCCTCTTTCGACAATTTGAACCCTAAATAATTCAGTTCTTCTTTCCCAAACTCACACTTTCCAATATTCAGTGTCAAATTCGCCTCCTTGAGTTTCTGTAACACTTGCTCCAGTCTTTGCAACATCTGTTCCCACGAACTCGCTGGTATTAAGACGTCATCTAAATAACACATCGCTGAAACGTTCCTCAAGTCTCCCAACACAATCGTCATCAATTTAACAAACTCGTACGGTGCATTCACCAGCCCAAACACCATTCGCTCAAACTCGTACGAACCATCTTGCGTTATGAAAGCAGTCTTCGTCTTAGATTTTTCGCTTAATGGTACCTGTAAATAACCACACATTAGATCTAGTGTAGTGAATAAAGTACTTCCAGCCAATAGCTCGAAACACTCATCAATCAATGGAAACGGAAAGTTCTTTTTCTTTGTCTGCGCATTTAGTCTACGATAATCTATTACTAGTCTGTGTTCCCCATTCTGTTTTGGCACTAATAACACGGGTGACGCGTATTCAGACGTCGTTTCGCGAATTATACCGTTTTCTTTCCAGTCGTCCACGATTTTATTTATAATTTCACGTTGATTATTGTTCACACGATACGGTTTTGCTCGCACAGGTTTATCATTGTCCTCAATAACCATCTCCAATTTGTCGGTGCACCCCAATTCACTAATGTTCATGGCAAAACACATTCGATAACGGTTTAACAATTCCAATAAGTCTTTCTTTTTATCTTTGGTCGCGGTACTTCCCACAATAACCTCACTTTCATTAATTTCTGATTTGATTACTCCATAATTAATGCAATTGTTCGTATTTCCACGCACTTCACCGATTATGTCACCGCGTTTTATGTGTGTTTCACATTCCGGCCTTACAGGCACCAAAATTTCTTCGTCTGACATTGTAACTTGCAAATAATTAATTTTATTCGCCAACAATATTGCATTCTGACTCGCTGTAACCACCGATTTACTCGTATTTATTTGCGGCACTAAATCCTTGAACGGAAAATCGTCTTTATAACCAAAATAGAGATTGTTTTCCACTTTCACGTACGCAATCGAATCTTTCTCAGTGTATGTTCGACCAACTAACACATCCACAGCCTGTGCTTCTTTTGGAACAACTAATACTTCAACCGGTTCCTCTACATTATCCAGTTTTATTCGCAAATTCGTTTTCCAATCGCTCACAGTCTCCGGTCCTGTTCCAAAACCCTTCAGAATTCTCGTAGTCGGCTCGCATACAAAACCAAATCTCTTCACTGCGTCTTGTTTTATTGTACAGACTGCACTTCCAGGATCAATAAGCGCTTTTATCAGAAACGTACCATTCACTGTGACGTCACGTAAATATTTTTCTCCACTCTCGTCACTGCTGTTGTCGATCACTAACTGCGTTCCACTTTTCACATTCTTTGCTTTTGGACAGTTTTTGGAAATATGTCCACGCTCTTTGCAGTTATAACATGTAATCACAGATTTTTCTTTTACTGGCACTTCTTTTTGACAATCTTTCGCATAATGACCGTAATCTTTACATTTGAAACACAACGGGGCATTATTTTGGTCTCGGCTCGGCAATCGTTCCTTAACAAACTCTTTCTTGCTCCCAGTCTCCACTTTGAATCGCTCTCTCGACTTTTCCTCCGGAACCATCTTCATTAAAGATACTATGTCATGCAACAGCTGATCATAGTCCTCATTGTGTCTCTGTGCAGCCAAACTCAGAGCTACATCTTTCCTTGACAGTCCATTTAGCAACTCAAGTTTTGCTTCATCGAAGCTTAACCCCAAATTCCTGCACAAGTCCAGTTTTTCATAAAAGTATTTAGTAACGCACTCACCTTTCTGTTGCGTTTTTGCTTTCATGGCTTCCCAATTCTCCGACAACGTATTCACTGGACAAAACGACTTCTTGAACTCCCTCTGGAAGTCCCACCACGTTCGAATGACATCTCTCTTCGATTTGTACCAAAAGGTAGCTGTACCACACAAGTGCGCTCGTGCCGTCTCTAACGCATACGTCTCTGGCCAACGATTGAGTGTTGCGCTCGTTTTAATGTTATCTAACCAAGCAAGGGCCTCTCTTGCACTAACTTCCCCATTAAACGTGCCAATTGCCTTTGTCAGATCGGGCATTACGTGAAATTCCTGCTCCACCGGTCTATTATTCACCTCAGCCCTCAGTGTGCACCTCTCCACCAACTGTGTCAATAACTCCTCTCGTCGGCGACTCTCTCCTATCATCATGAACATCAATCGCTCCATATTCAATGCAGCGTCTCCGGGTACTCGTTGTCTCTCATGATCATTACCAAATGCTCCTTCCAGACTATCCGGTTCTCCATCTCCTAAACTGTTCGGCTCTCTCAGGTCTTCACCACCTTCTCTTCCATTCTCTGCATTATTCGCCATTTTTTTTTCCTCGCAAACGTTCTCACAACGTATTACGACACAACGTGGTCAACTTTTTCACGCGCTTTCTACCCCACAATTTTTTGTGAATCCCACTTCTGAAATGTTAGGGGTAGATCGCCAATTTCAAAAAAATACACTATTGCCTCCTTTATTCTCAAACTAAACACTTTTATTATTTTTACATATGTTCATACCTTTACCAAATCACAACGCTCAACCCTCTCCCTTTTCCAAAACCTAACCTCTCTCTTTTTATATAAAACAAAAGTCCCTAATTCTAGTTACATTATTTAAAATTTGAAATCTTATTTCTAACAAAACTGATCATAAGTGCATTATCAGAATTACCATACAAAAATGTTCTTACCAAAAAATGGTTACCTTACCGCAGCAAAATCTTCTGGCACACCCGAATATACGGAGGTTGTAATGGTTTTCTAAGTGAATCGGAAATTCGAAAACTTTCGTCGTGAAAAATGGCGTGAAACGGCCTGAGGCTTCAATTCTCTCATCGATTTTTCCAAATGTTGTACGAATTCAAATGTGGGAGCGCTTTTCTTCCGCTCTTCTTCAAAAACTTCACAGGGCAACCTCAAGTGCTGGCCATACACTGTGCTTGTCACTTTAACATCGTCTCTGTAGGACATCCTGATATCCAATAATATTAACGGTAGTTCTTCTAGCCATTTTTCTAACGTTTTACATCTAATCGCCGCCTTCAATTACCTGTGGAATCTCTCCACCATTCCATTTCCTGCTGGATTGTACGCTGTCGTTCGCAAATGTTTTACACCGAGTTTTTTACTCAACTCTGTGAACAGTCCGGACTCAAACTAACTTACCTGGTGGCTCGTTACTCGAAGCGGTGTTCCAAAACGGGCAAGACAAATAGGTCACAATTTATTATTATTGATCGATCAACTCGAGATAAAAATCGAAACGTAGATAATTTTCGGTTTATTTTATATAACTAATTTTGTCAACCTACATAACATATTTCAACGCTACTATTCAGCTAAATAATAAATAATCATCTAAACATGTAGGTAGGTAATATCAACAGTTTAATTGCTTATAAATTCCCATGGTACGTTATAATTCATTATTTGTCCCAAAACATTGCAAGACAATAGTGAAATTTATTGTTTAACAATTATTTTACATCGTAAAACTAAATCTACATGGAAATTAAATACTTTTTGGGCAAAACTGTCTTGTAATCAAAGAATTGTTGGTTGTATAGAGTGCAAGACCTAATTGAACGAATCGATTTCTAATCAAGACAGACATAAAGCTGTTTGTGAGTAATTCCCCGTAACTGTTTGTTAAATGGTTGAAAACTCAATTACCCACTGCAATGCACATAGAAATGCAGCAGAAATTTCGTCTGACCCTACAAACTAGCTTCAAATGCATTTATAAACTAACTAGTTTCTTTAAACTAACACCGTATTGGGATTTTAAAACAAACGTTCCCGGAAAATGGACTTTTCTATTGATATTCCATACCATTTTTATGATTACCTTAAATATGGCTTTAATCATTGGTAATTATTATAAAACAAAACGATTACTAAGCATGAATTTTCTTAAAATTGAAAAAATCGTATTACTCGTAAGAACGTGTACAACTTTCATAGAAACATGGTTGGCACTACTGCATTGTTGGTGTGCAAGTTGGCAGCCATTACTAACATTCGTTGTAAAAAGTTTAGAAAAACAACCTAAACACAACCGACAAATCTGTTACCAATTTCTACTTGGCAATTTTATATTTTTTATATCGATTGGATTGCAAGTTTATATGATGGGCGTGCGATTCAAAGCACCTCTAGCCAGTTTTCTCACGTTTTTCTTAACACTCTATTATGATTATATGAATTTCTTGAATGGATGCACGGTATACAACATACTATTGGTATTAAACAACAATTACATCAGTTTAGCGAAATTATTAAAAAACAAATATCATAGGGGAATCCCAGATAACTTCAACATCCTACAAGAAATCTACTTCAAATACAAAACTTACAACAAATACGGGGAAATGTTGAACCGTCTTCTTAGCAATGTGATTTTGTTTAAATTATTCGCAGTTGCAGCTTTGTTGTTAATGGCTTTGTATTCGGACACGTCCGCAATATCCGATTTGAAACTCAAAGGCAAATTGTCAAGAGGTTCAGTTCAAGGATTGTTTAACAACTGTTTTGCTGCTTGCAATTTTATATCACTTCTAGTGTTATTGTTCTCCTATCACACAATCCAACAGAACGCCCTTAAAGTCCACTCTTATTTATACGACATCGTACAAAATAATTACTTGGACAGTGCCATCTGTCGACGATTGTCTTGGAACATAATAAATGGTCAAAGATGCGTATTCAGTGCGAATCGATTCTTTTTATTGAATCGTGGCACTCTTTTTGGTCTATTAGGCAGTGTTTTCTACTATTTAATTGTGGTAATTCAGTCGAAAACAATGGGCTGAAAAGTTTATTATAATCGTTATTTTATTTGAACACAACAAGCCTGTTCGTGACTGATTTGGAAAAAACTGCATTCCATTAGAAATGTTCCATAATAAAGTCGATTTATGTAACAACACAAAACTGTTTCAAATTCCTTTAAAAATACGTTACAGTTAAAGCGAAAATTTTTGAGGGGAATTATTACAACAAAAATCAAATTTGCTATAGTTGCGGTCGTTGTCATTAATTAATAGACAAACTCATAGGTATACATTCACAGTCAATCGCTGAGCATGCCAACTGTTCTCTCTTAATCACCAATGTCTTTTATTATCTCATTGTAGTCGTACAAGCAATGTAATAAAATTTATATCTTATCAGATTCTGTTTTATTTTTTAAATTTTGGAACTAAATTGCAAAGTAATCATATATATGGTTTATCAAGTGTAGAAAAGACAAATGAGTAAGACAAAATTCAGTTGACAACAATGGATTAAAAACTTGATTTCAATAATTACTATTTAAAGGGACGATTCGTGACTGCATATTCTTGGAAAACTAAATCATTTCAGTAAACATGTTTTATAAACTTGGTTTATCACCTCAAAACAGTTTCAGAATCTTATACAAATTAACCCCCCTTCCTGTTTCAACTTCAAATTGGCATTTTAAAGAAAACCGACAAATTAAAACATTATTTTTATGAAGATATTTTTGTTAATATATAAATTGTATTTCTACAAATTATGTTTAATGAATACTGTCAATGTACGTTTTTCATAATAGTATATTAAAGAATGAGTTTGATAAGGTGAATTTTATTGCAAGAGCGGATTTTTGATAATTCAATGTTGATAATGAAGAATAGAGGATAAGTTCTGAAAATGTATGGCAAACTGATTTTTTCTAAACAGAAGTTTATTTGATTATTATTGTTTAACTGTGTTATTATTGACTATTTGTTCCTGAGTGGATAGCTGGTGGAGAGAAGGAATTGTTTAAAGTCATATTGTTCCGGTCCAAACTGCCAATCAACTTTTAACTTTTATTATCTTTAATAAAATCGAGATAAAAATCGAAACGTAGACAATTTTTGGTATTTCGGTTTATTTTACATAACTAATTTTGACAACCTTCATAACATATTTTAACGTTTCCATTCAGATAAATAAATAATCATCCAAACATTTGTGAACGAAACCCTATTAACATCAGTATAATTGCTCATAAATTCCTATGGTACATTAATAATTCATTATTTATCCCAAAACATAAAACATTGCAAGACAATCGTCAAATTTATTGTTTAACAATTATTTTACATCGTAAAACACTATCACCTAATCTACATGGAAATACAAATTTGGTGAAAAAATGTCCTGTAATTAAAGAATTGTTGGTTGTAATAAAGTGCAGTAATTGGACGAATATATTTCTAATCAAGTCATGAGGCTGTTTGTGAGTAATTCCCCGTAACTGTTTCTTAAATGGCTGAAAACTCAATTATTCAGTGCAATGTACATAGAAATGCAGCAGAAATTTCGTCTGACCCCTCAAACTAGCTTCAAATTCATTTATAAACTAACAAATTTCTTTAAGCTAACACCATATTGGGATTTTAAAGCAAACGTCCCTCGAAAATGGACGTTTCTCTTGATATTTCATACCATTTTTATGATTTCCTTAAATATATCTTTGATCATTGCAAATTATTATAAAACGAAACAAATATTAAGCATGAATTTACTTGAAATTGAAAAAATCGTGCTACTCGTAAGAACATGCACAACTTGCCTAGAAACATGGTTGGCACTACTGCATTGTTGGTGTGCAAGTTGGCAGCCATTACTAACATTCGCTGTAAAAAGCTTAGAAAAACAACCTAAACACAACCGACAAATCTGTTACCAATTTGTACTTGGCAATTTTCTATTTTTTATATCGATTGGATTGCAAGTTTATATAGCGGTAATGGGCATGGGATTCAAAGCACCTCTAACCCGCATTCTCACGTTTATCTTAACACTTTATTATGATTATATGAATTTCTTGAATGGATGCACTATATACAACATACTATGGGTACTAAACAACAATTACATCATTTTAGCGAAGTTTTTAAAAAAGAAATATCATAATAGGGGAATCCCAAATAACTTTAACATTCTACAAGAAATCTACTTCAAATACAAAACATACAACAAATACGGGGAAATGTTAAACCGTCTTCTTGGCAATGTGATTTTGTTTAAATTATTCGCAGTTGCAGCTTTGTTGTTAATGGCTTTGTATTCGGACACGTCTGCAATATCCGAAGTGAAACTCAAAGGCGAAGTGACAAGAGTTACGGTCCAAGGATTGTTTAACAACTGTTCTGCTGCTTGCAATTTTATATCAGTTATAGTGTTATTGTTCTCCTATCACACAATCCAACAGAACGCCCTTAAAGTACACTCTTACTTATATGACATCATACAAAAGAATTACCGGTACAGTGCCATCTGTCGACGATTGTCTTGGAACATAATCAATGGGCAAAGGTGTGTATTCAGTGCGAATCGATTCTTTTTATTGAATCGTGGCACTCTTTTTGGCCTATTAGGCAGTGTTTTCTACTATTTAATTGTGGTAATTCAGTCGAAAACAATGAGCTGAAAAATTGACTATATCTATTTGATCACAACAATCCTTGTTCGAGTTGTTCGTGACTAGGTAATTTGGAAAAAAACTGCATTCCATTAGAAATGTTCTATAAAGTCGATTTATGTAACAACACAACATTGTTTCAAATTGATTTTCGCCAAAGCGAAAATTAAGCAATGTAATAAAATCAACATCTAAACAGATTCTGCTTTATTTTTTATATTTTGAAACAAAATTGCAAAATAATCGTATATTGTTTATCAAGTGTAGAAAGGGCAAAAGAGTAGGTTTTTTGTGCGATTGTTGAGAAAATGTACTTTTCTGCACGGTTTCCAAAAAGTACAATTTCCAATGACACAAAACAGTTGAAAATACAACCGTTTCCATCACGTGTGTACATAAACAATTTCCTCTAATGACCAAAGTTTAGATGACAACAATGAATTTTCAAATTGATTTCAATAATTAGGTATCATTTAAAGGGGAGATTCGTGACAGCACCTTTGGAAAACTGAATTATTCCAGTAAAAATGTTTTATAAGCTCGGTTTAACACCGCAAAACAGTTTCAAAATCATGTATAAATTAGCAACCTTGCTTCTTCAAACCCCAAATTGGCATTTTAAAGAAAACCGCAAAATAAAAATATTATTTTTATGGGCCATCCACTTTGTGGCCATGATGACACTTTATGGGATATTCTCTTATTCAGAGCTCTACGTTATTTATATATTTTGGAATTTTGCAACAATTGCAGTCAAATATCTGATGGTTTTAAAGACATCTTTGATAATATTGGAAACAATTACAATGCTAGTGAATTGTTGGTCAAAGAAATGGAATCCTTTAATGACATTTGTTGTGAAATGTTTAAATAAACAGACACAAAAAGACTCGAAAATCGTTTTACAGTTCCTACTGGGAAATTTATTGTATACAACAAACTTCTTCATTCAATTTTACTTTATGATCTTCAAATTCAAAGTGAACTTGGAGAAATTGTATTACTACGGTTTGTTCTTTTTCTTAGATTACGCCAATTTCCTGAACGGATGCACTTTGTTTAACATCCTATGGGTAATCAATAACAATTACATATATTTGATAAGATTGCTAAGAAGAGAGTTTAAAAATAACACCATAAATGGATTTGAAAGTCTGCAATTGGTTTATAAGGGATATCAAAAGACCAATAAACACACTGGTTATTTAAACGATCTTTATGGTCCCATCATGTTCTTTAAAGTGTTCGGAAATGCAGCTTATATCCTATTTTCGATCTATTGGGGAATTTTTTTTATAAAGCGCCCAAGAATACGTGCGAATCCGGATATCAACATGAGTGTATTTAACAATTTATCGGCCACTTGTAATTTCATCGCAATCACAATTCTACTATTCTCTTTTCATACACTCCAAAAGAATATACAAGTTTTTGAAAGGACTTTCTATAACATCATCCAATCGAACTATTGCCACAAAAATTCAATTTGCAAGCGTCTCTCTTACACGATAATTAATGGACAAACTCACACATTCACTGCGAATCGTTATTTCTTATTAAATCGCGCCACCGTTTTCGCATTACTCGGCAATGTTTTATATTATTTAATTGTTGTAATCCAGATGATGTTTGTGATGAAATAAATTTGAAGGAAATCATGCATTTGTTTTTTGCAATGTCTTTTGGACGTGTGCCGTAAACATATCTAGATATATCCGAAGGGAAACAGATGTGAAAGCAGACAAACCATTCTCGATTGCTCGATTTCCTCGCTCATCTTATTTATGGGAAGAGAGAAAAGGCACATATGAGACCAAAGCATTTGAATGAGGAAAAGTTGGCGAGAAATCAGTACAAACCTCATTTTAATTGGTAGGCCTTTTCTTGATTTCATATATAAAATACATCAGTGTAATTCGAATTTTATTTAAAATGTCAACAATATTGGCGAAATTACGATAAATTTTCGATTTGGTAGCCGTATAGGTACATTCATTTTATATAAATTCATTTTGTGTTACAGTTTACAATGGAAATTCAATTGTAATTGCAGGGTACAAGTACTTAGTATTGGTAAATGTGATATTTTTAAAACGATTCCAATTCGATAATTGAATGTAGGTCGTTAAATAATTATTACCAATAGGTATGATTGATTTCGAATGATATGGGGAATAATTAATTAGGAGAGAGGCAACTATTTGATTTACCAATTATAATCTATATGTTTTAAAAAATGCAATAAATGTCTAATATTGTTTTAATTCAATTTTCTAAACAGATTTTCTTAATTATGGCGCTGGTTTCTGGATAAGATCGTGTAATATTAAATTATAGACGTCGTTCTAAATTACACAGAATAACTAATTACCATAGTTTAAGTTAACATGAAACGAATACCGATGGGTTTTTTACTCTTTGTTCTCGTGCAAGTAGAAATTGTGTACAAGAACTTACGAGCACAAGAACAACAAAATACAAATGTGTTATGAAAAGTCGTTAAAAGTTTTAATACGGTAATTTACCGACTTATTTTTGCTAATAAACAATGCCATTAATTCTGAAGGGATAAAAAGTATGGGAGAAAAATGACCAAATATAACAGATTGTTTTTGCAGTTGTGTATTGAAACATTTTTCGGATATAATGTTTAATTTGTCAATATAGGGAAAGGGTTGGAATTTAATTAATTACACAATGTGAACATAAATTGTGATTAAATGTACATAAAGTTAATTGATGGGGAAACGGCATGTGTAGGTATCAGGTTGACACGTTTTCCTGGTACAGCAAACGAAATTTAATGTAAGAATTAATTCAGTTGAGAATTTTTAAATACACCAGTATTTGTAGAGCATTTTTGTTAATTTTGTTCCCTACAACTCATCACGATTAGAAATTTTTTCCACTCGTTTCATCAAAAAATTTTTGAAAATTTTGTGAATTAAAATTTTTGGAAAAGAGTGGAGATAACGAGTTTACCTAATTTATGTGGAGTCTAGTTCATCAAAGCTTTAATAGATGGTTTTAAAACGAGTTTATTTTAATTTGTCTTAGAATTTTGTAATTATTGTAAGAAAAAATTGTATTTACATTGTATTTCTGGCAAATTATCACTTTGTCGCACTTCATACCTTCATTTTCACAAAAGATTTTGAAATAATTGTAAATATTTTTCAGATTTTTCATTTCCAGATTTTTCAGAAAATAGCCGTTCTAACTGAATGTTTTATTTTGACGCAAACCTAATCATTTATTATACTTTATCGATTTATAACAAAAGTAATTACAAAAAAAAAATACATTTTTTAACTGGATGTTTGTTTAATCCAGTCTCGTACACTGCTAACATCTGTATACACTCCTGGATATTCTTTTTCTGCACATCCCAAACCCCATGAAACAATACCAACCAAGGTGCCATCTTCCGTGGTCAATGGGCCACCAGAGTCTCCTTGACAAGCGTCTTTACCGCCTTCAGTAACTGCTGCGCAAACCATTCTATCCGTAACATCGTAGTACTGTTGATAAGCAGCTGCGCATTCGGCATGATCGACGATTTGCACTTGAACGTCTCTCAATTCGTTTGGAGTCAAAATTCCACCTTCAGAAGTCACTCCCCAACCGGAAACGATCACATTGGTACCAGCAGGTGGGGTGGAGTTGGATTCAGGTAATTTTACAGGCTGGATTTTGTCGGAAAAGGTTAATGGTTCACTTAATTTGATTATAGCCACGTCCCAGTCCATTTCATTGTAATTCTCGTGCACAATTGATGAAGCAATGCCCACACGAGTGAGATTCGGGTTGTTTAGTTCAGTGGTACCAGCGACGACGGTGTAGAGCCAAGGCATTAAACTGCAAACATTTATTTTGATACAAATTTTGAATTTTCTGACTTTTTTTAACTTACGGATCGGCGCAATGGCCGGCAGTAATGATGGTGTTTTCATTGAAAACGGAACCACCGCACGTGTGCAAGCCTAACATTTGGATGGACACTTGCCATGGGTGTTTTTCGATGGTGGTTTCGTTACCACCAACGATTCTTGGATTTTTTAGCGACAATGGAATTGCTGAAAAAATTTAAACTGTCTTTTTTTCTTCTTTTTATATTTAAAATGGTACTAACCGTTCGAGAACGCAATCAATGCTGCGAATACTAAAAGTTTAGAGCACATTTTGGTAAATAAAATTTGGATGTTTTCCTTTTAGTGGCAAATTTATAGATTTTCATGAAATTTATCTAAAGTGGATTCAATTGTATTAAGATTTAATCGGGATTTCCAGCCAGAAAGTTATCAGGAAGGTTGAATAAATTCAATTGTACTATATTGTAATTATAAAGATTAAGATAAAGGATTAATTATTGATATTATCAAGAACTTGTTAATATTTTTTAAGAAAACAAGTTGTTCAAAATTAGGGAATCAGGTGTTGATTAGTTTATCATAATTAAGTTGAAAAAAAGCCGTTCTAGATAATTCGATAATTTAGAACATTTCTGGATTCGCCCCTGTTCCCCAATTAATAATTCAGGAAAATGTAAAAAGGACAAATAAATGGTCAGCGCAGTTAGTCCTTTTTCCACCATTAGATACATAAATTCGGCTCACTAATGGTATTAAAAACAATAAACCCCCTAATAAAAAAAATCTACAAGTTATTTATATACCATTCTACTTTTGTTTACACAAAATACTGCTAATTTTCCAACAAAACATTAACATTTCTCCATAGAATCAATTTTAATACTTCTAATCTAAATAGAAATGTTTCACATAAAACCATAAATCCAAACAATTGTAACCATTGTTAAGGAATTTTCATTAAAATTCCACATCGGTATTCAACCCAACACTGACTTACTGTTAAATCACAAAAAATAAATCCTGAAAATTCGTTTAATTCCAATGAACAAATACCATCGATTCAGACACTACTTAATCAACGAGACAAAAAAATTACAAAAAAGGGTTAAGAAATAGAGAATGCCTTCCTTAATAATTAGTTTTTATTTATAAAACCTATTTGAACATTTGTCAAATATTTTTTTTCCTTTCAACCTTGCTTCTGAGCCAATTCCTTAGCTTTAGCACGTTCAATTTTCGCAATACGAGCAGCCGATTTGCTACCCAACACACCACCGCCCCAATGTCTACGCAACTCGTCTCCTCTGTCATTGAAGTTCGTCTTAATGGCCTCAACCAATTTATTGAGACTATTACGATCACCAGAGTCAACTTGTGTCAGAGCCACAGCTGTGCACGTCTTGCGGCGAACCAACAAACCCAAACGTGCCTTTCCTTTCACTATGCAATATGGGACGCCCATTTTACGGCAAAGTGCTGGCAAAAAGAGCACCAACTGTGGACATAAACGAGATTTTTTTTAAAATTTATAAACTCTTTAAATGTACCATTTTTAAATCGTGCCACAATCAGAGTCAAGTGTCAACATTTCCGATAAAACGCATATTTAAATGCGATTTTAGCGGTCAGGTGAAGAAATTCAAACATCATGCTTAATTGCGGTACGATTTTGAAAGGTTTTGATCAATTAAAATTACCTCGATTGGATCTACATCGTGAGCGATGATAACTAATTGAGCTTTCTTCTGTTCAATTAGTTTAGTGACGGTATTGGTGCCTGCACGTAATACGTTGGGTCGTTTCGAGGGTGTCTCCTCTTTTTTAGCGACTTTAGCTTCGGCTTTGGCCTTCAATCGATTTTTCTTTTGTAAAGCAGTCTCGGGCCTGTACTTTTCCAAAAGTTTGAACAATTGGGAAGCTAAAAAGAATGTTGAAAGTTAACTTTTTTATACTCCTTTACATTGTCAGTGTTTTTTAATAAGTTTTATCAGTTAATTAGTTTAGGTGGTAGTAAATGGCTGTCTTCAATGTACGGTCAGATAGCAAATACTAAATCATCATGACTATTGAATGAAAATGATAGTGAATTTCAATTAAAATGTACCTGTTTGCTTGTCAATTGTTTGGGTGAACTGGTTAATTGGTGGTGGAACTTTCAAACGTTTTTGGAGAACAGCCTTTTGCCTTTGAATGCGGATATATTTGGGCCATTTCACGAATCTGGACAAATCCCTTGGTGGTTGGATGTCCTGTCCTAAAATCAAATTGCAAATTAGCGTTCTCTTTGATTAAACAATGAGAGTTGTTAAATTATTGGGGGGGTCAGAATTAAAAAGCTCGATTTTATGTTCAACATAATTGTTCAGTGCTTTAAAAAGGATCATCACTTAAATGAGAGACTCAATCAAGGATGTAGAATGACATTTACCAATTCCAAAGTTCCTAGGACGCTTTTCAAACAAGGGGTTCACCTCCTTTTTTGGTTCTACTTTCTTCACAGCTAAAGGGGCAGCTGCTACTTTCTTTCCAACCTTCTTCTTAGGCTAAAACAAAACAAACTTTATAAAAATTTGCTGACAAACGGTGGACTGAAGTTTTGTATTGAATGTAAATCAGTTGAATTCAAAGTGGTAGTAGTATTTTCAGCAGAAACACTTCAGATAGCAAATACAGCATCATGACATAACCTTAAAATGAACACATTCGCGAGACTCCAAATAATAACAATTTATTCAATTCGCTAAATGAAATGATTGTGTACAGTGATTAGAATGAAGAAAGAGATTGCCCTATTGAAAGAGAATATTCAAAAACACTGTATTTTAATAAAACTGTGTATAATTTATTTGTAAACACAGAAGCACGTACTTATGATTTTTTTATTTAAATTTTTACATGTCGGGTATGAAAAATATTCTGATTTTATTAATCTGTATGATACATACCTTCTTTTGAACCATTTTTAATTAGCGAATATTAGCCGATTACACTTATAAATTAAAGAATATTTTATTTAATATTGGAGACAGATGATCGCAAGCTGACGACCTCTGTGAAAAGAGCGCAGGACAGGATATAGCGGAAACAAATCGAACGTCAGCAAATAAAATTGATTTTTATTTTAAATAAACCTTTTTTTCGTAAATTTTTAATTAAATAAATACAGTTAATTATAAACAAAGCGATTTTGTTTTAAATAAACAATAAATTGAGTTGAAATCCATGTTCTATAGCTTTTGTTTCTACAATTGGTAACACTACAAAAAATTCAAATTCTTGCGCGAAAATGTCATTTGTAAACATAACCTTTATTTAACCAACCGTCCTCTTCACTTTTTTTTATACATTCATGCAAATAAAATCAAATTATAGCAATTAATAAACTATTGCTTAGTTTACCATTAACAGCGAATTCTACTAATCAAAAATTAAAGCAAATCTGGATGAAAATATTGATATAATGATTGCTGCCTCAGATCCACAGGTTTGTACTCGAACTTTGTCCTTAAGAAACATTTAAATTTACTTTATTTTAACAGGAGTTTGTTCCAAGTGGACGGCAGCAAGCATTAGAACACCCAGGACCATTAGAGAATACTAAAAATAAATCAAATCCCTTCTTTGACGATTATATATTAACAAAATTGGAAAAAGTTTCTTTAGTAGATGATAAACAAAGTGAATGGTGGACTTTACGTAAAGTATCATTAAATGGCTCTGAAGAAAGAATCTCTGAACAAGAATCCACACAGAAACATTTCTCCACCAACAAATCGCAGCGTTATAGCGATTTCCTTAATGAATCTTGCAGTTCCAAAAGTTTCTCTCGACTAACGAACAAACGTTGGTCAGCAACCAGTGAACTAAACATCACACGAACCCAAACCAGTAAAATTACATTACATATTCACTAAACTACTTTTACAAATGTCTTATTTTAGATTCCTCTTTAAGTACATTCGATGTTAAACAAAAATCCAATTACATAGAAGAGGAACTGTACGTCAAAGGAGGCACCGTTGTCTGGAGTCGCGGTCTCATCACAAACCACGACAAACTACAGAACGATCACAAGATATTATCCTGTTACACGTGTCCACAGACAATAAAACAGGCGATTTGGTGCACATTCCACTGCGAACGGCCCGCATTCAGCCAAAACCAAAACACCAACTTAATAAGTCAATCAGTTCCTGCCATTTGTACCATCGACAGCCACCATGTTCGAGTATTTATGTCGAACGGTGAGGATTTCGTATTACCAACCCCATTCGAGATAAATCGCGTCTGGAGCACCACTTTCGGCATTCTAATCGAACGAAATCTAGACAATTCCACGAAAGACACATTTTACGACCATCCATCCACCATCTACTCTCTAGCTTACCCTCTGGACGACATTTGTCCAATCGCTATTAATCAACCATCAAGTGGCATTCAATTACTGAGTAACAATAACATCAGTTTAGTGTTTACCAGTGAGAAGCCGAGCATTTGTATGCTATTCGACCGTCAAACTAAACAACATAGCGTTTACTTTGTCCGTAAAGTGAAATCCACTGAGCGAATCTGTCAATTTAATGCATCGAAAGTATGTTTCTCCACAATCCCAAGTGAAACTTCATTTTATCACTGATTTTTTTATAGAAAAAACTCTCAATTTGGGAGAATCTAATCAATGGTAACAATTTGGCGACGCCCAGTCCAGCACCAAGCAGTAAAACTCCAAGTATGAGCAGTTTTCTGCAGCCTTCCCGATCTCACAGCACGAAAAACTCGTTTAGTCGTTGTCAGACAAGTGCTTTGGGCAGTTCTTCGTGGCTTTTACAAACTAGTTTCCGTCATCATATGAAAAACATCGATGTAGCACCGTCGATTACAGATCGTTCATTTTTTGACTGTTCCAAAGCCATGTCGCATGTTGTGGCAAGTCCGGAGATCTGTTTGGATCACATTTGGACCGATACATACTCTTTTCAGTACGAAAACATAGTAAGTCGACCAACAAATCAGCTAAATCTCGTTTAAACTTGTTACAGGGAGACCACAATTGCTTGTCCCGCTTCCAAAGTGTTTCTTTGTGATGATTTAACATCTCAGTGGTATTTGTGCTACGTTTTACCAACTCGTTATCAATTGTCAATCGTTCAAATCGATTTTTCCAACATTAATAACATACAGTTTGGCATACTAACGAGTATCAGTGCTAAAGATGCGATTCCGATACCAGTAAGTGATTTAACATTGATTTAAACTGTTTTAAATACCTAATTTCACAGGCTTTACATATGCTTGCTATTCTGGAACACAATGGGAATATTTCTTTGTATTCCGGCTTGAATTTAGTTGGAAAACTTCATATTGGTGGTACGTTAGTGCAACATACACCGTCACCATGTATACGTCGGAATTTACCACAGTTTAACACACCATTTCCGCGTCGAAGCAGTTTATTACCGCATTGCAAACAAACCGATCCGAAATTCGATGAACATTTACTATCTCCAGTACTACCGAGTGTACCACAAGTGCCTAATACCATACAGATGAATTTTCTTCACACAGAATGTAAGTTAGAAACTTTTTATTTAAATTTCTCCTCTACTCTATCTCCTAAACGGTTAAATATAGGAGGTTGAGGTTTGGAGCAGTCGATTCAGCTCATTATTTTATATAAAATCAGTCCTATACGTTTATTCTTAGGAGTTGATAAAAGTTCAAACGAATAAAAAGTAAAGAACTCATTTTTTCAAATTTGTTTTACCCAATTTTACTCCCCCCTTATTTAAATTTAAATTTTTTATAGACAATATTTTAAATCACTGATTTTTCTATTGGTTTGCAGTTGATGGTTCGAAGACTGTCTTAAATCAACTCACTGATCCAATAGAAAATCGAATAACACTCAAATACTCAGATGGCACATGCTATCGAATCATCTTGCCACATTTAGCGAATTCTACTTTAGTGGCAAATTGTTTGAAGACGATTCGAAGCTGTTTGCATCGAGATGCGGCATTAACGTTCCTCTCACGTTGGTATGCAAGTAGAAATGTTCTGGGAGCACAGGATTTAACAGCGGAACAAGAATGGAGCATGTTTGTGCAGCTGCTTTACGGTAAGAATTGATTTTTTTTTAAAAAAAACATGATATTAATGCGAGATTTAGATCTTTTGGGGTACGAAGGAGATCAAATCAGTGAATGTTCCAAGGAAGTGCCCGTAACGCCATCTTGTGAACGAGATAAGAAACGTTCGAAACCGTCGATTTACGGTGATGAAGATGATTTTCAGTATTTAATTAACAATGCCGTACAGAACAAAGAGAAAACAATGCTGGAGGAGGTGTTGAACTTGAAATTGGGGAGTTTTAACATTCATAAACCAGTGACTTGTTTAAATATGTCGATAAACTCGAATGCCATTCTGTTCCCATACATTCAACTGATTCATTACGCTTTACATTTGTTGTATGAAGATTTTAAGCTTGATACCAACACACAAAACGATTTATTACCATTAATGCAACTATTGAACAAACTTTCAAATGATTTGGGCTTGTGGAAGTTCTCATTGCATTATTGGTACGATTTTCCGCAGGAAGCAATCGTTAAGAACAAAACAATCTTACGGGAGAGTGATCGTAAATTGTTGATTACTTGTGATTGGTTGAACAATGAACCGGTAAATGTTTTCAATCACATTTACAAACTATTAAAAAACGAGGAGGTTTGTTTGTATCCGTTTATGGACAGTGTTAATATGCGTTCAAAAGATATTGTACAATTGTGTGGCTTAATATCAAGACAAAAGCATTTCTATGATAGTTTTGTGAAGAATGTGTCGATTTTACCGCAACAATGTGAAGAGGAGTTGTTTGAGAAGACACATAACAGTTCACAAATGGTATTGATGATGGTAAAGTTAGGGATTACGATTGAGTATTTAAATACATTGCCATTTGGATTAAGATTGTTGTTTTATAATAAATTGTGGCAGTTTCGTGAATCGCCACCAACAAATTGGCCAATGGAAGCGTACATATTGATTTTAAGAGAAGATTTGGCTGCTCATTTGGACAAAGTAAAAAAACAAAACGGTGGTAAAGACACAAAGTATGGAATTCATAGTAAAAGTGAATTGCACGAGCAATCGGTGACGAATGTAACACAAGACGCTGAACAAATTGATGGTATGGAAAACTGTGATAATACAATAATGAAACTACGATTTGCGGATGATATTCGTGTGCAAGAAACAAGGAAAATGTTGAATAGTAGTAAACCGGTGCCGATTGTGCTTGTACAACGTCCTGATGTGTCCGATCATGATTTCATTGAGGAACAAGAGAAACATTTGTACGCGATTTGTACGAGAACAATGGCACTGCCTGTTGGCAGAGGTATGTTTACATTACGTACAGTGACTCCATTGGAAACCGAGCCACTCCAAAGTCCTCAGTTATGTTTATTGGGAAAAGCGCCACCGCACGGTTCCACAGTGGAATTAAGTCACATTGACACTCCAATGCATATGAATGTGTGGCCATTGTTCCATAACGGAGTGGCAAATGGACTTCGAATTAAACCAGATGCTGATAATATTAATGATACATGGATTGCGTTTAATAAGCCAGCAAATCAACCGAAATCGGGCAATATTGATCACCATGTCGAACATTCCGGTTTCTTAATGGCTTTAGGTCTAAATGGACATTTAAATAATATCGCATATTTAAGCACTTATGAATATTTCGTTAGATTACATGAATTGTTAACTGTTGGCTTATTGATTGGATTATCAGCGAGTTATCGTGGTACGGCGAATATTTCTATAATGAAAATGTTAAGTATACACATTGAAGCATTCTTACCGCCAACATCAATGGAATTAGATGTGCCACAAAATTTACAAGTGGCTGCTTTGTTCGGTGTTGGATTGTTGTATGAAGGGACGGCACATCGGCATATTGCTGAAGTGTTATTAAGTGAAATTGGACGTCCCCCTGGTCCGGAGATGGAGAATAGTGTTGATAGGGAATCGTATTCGTTGGCAGCCGGTTTAGGTTTGGGTTTAGTGACATTAAAATGTGGTGGCAATGCTAGTGGTTTGTCTGATTTAAATCTACCCGATAATTTACTGTATTATATGATTGGTGGTAATAAAAGGGCGTTTAATGGTACACAAAAAGACAAATATAAAGTGTCTTCGTTTCAAATACGTGAAGGGAGTACGGTGAATTTGGATGTGACAAGTCCGGGCGCGACTCTAGCATTGGGATTGATGTATTTGGGGTCGGGAAATAAAGCGGTTGCTGACTGGATGACACCACCTGCAACGCAATACCTTTTGGATTTTGTTCGTCCTGATTTTCTGATGTTGAGGATTTTATCCAAAAGTGAGAAGGTAAATATTTTTTTTAAATAGTCTTTTAATTGGATTTTTATAGGTTTGATTATGTGGAATGATATTGAACCGAGTAAAGAGTGGATTGAAGCACAAGTACCGAGTACAATTCGTCCGTATTGCATGGTACAACCGACTACGAATCTTGATATCGATTACGAGGCTATGAAGTACGTTAAATCATCGATTTAACAATGATTTTAAATTCTAATTGTATTTTGTTTTTCAGTCAAGCGTACTGCAATATTATTACTGGCGCTTGTTTCGCTTTGGGCCTCCGATTTGCTGGTACCGCAAATGAAGATGCATTCGAAACACTTCTTCATTATTGTCACATGTTTACTTCGTTAACTGGTAAATCAATTGCGGAATTAGCTGGTAAACCCACAATAGAAACGTGTTTGAATGTGCTTTTATTATCCGCTTCAATGGTAATGGCGGGTACTGGAAATTTGGAGATAATGCGATTGATTCGGCATTTAAGACGACGTGTTGGCGTATCGAGTACTGCAATTGTTACATACGGTTCGCATTTAGCGATTCACATGGCATTGGGACTGTTGTTTTTGGGCGGTGGACGGTATACATTGTCGAATCATCCGAAAAGTGTTGCAGCATTAATATGTGCTTTCTATCCGAAATTTCCGACACATAGTAACGATAATCGGTACCATTTGCAAGCGTTTCGGCATTTGTATGTGTTGGCAATTGAGATGAGATTGATTATACCGAAGGATGTGTATTTGGATAAATGTTGTTATGTGAATTTGAAGTTGGTTTATGTGACTGGTGAGTGTTTGAGGATGAAAGCGCCGGGAATGTTGCCGGATTTGGAGTTGTTGGATAAGGTGATGGTGGAGGATGAGCGGTATTGGCAGGTGGTGTTTGAAAGGGGTCACAATTGGGAGATTTTGTTGAATATTATGTCGTCAACGGGATGTGTGGAGGTGAAACAGCATGCGGGCTGTTTGAGTCACATGGAAGACAAGTATGGATATAGAAGTGAATTGGCGAGGACGTTAACGCAATCGGAAATTGTCCCTTGGGATCCGTCACCATCGAATATCATATCATTCTCATCGGATAAAGCGATCAAATTGTTTTGTGATCATTTTTTGAAGATGGATTCATTGGATTATGAGATGAATGAAAAGAATTTGTGTCAAATGTTGACGAAATTAACATATGATGCTGTTACGAAAGATAAGCAAGTGTTAATACCGATTTTTACATCATTAATGAAATGTTTAAATGATTTTGATAAGAGAATTCATGTGATAAATGTTTGGCAATTGAAATTGATGCAAGTACAAGTACTTGAGAATGATTTTACTGGTTTGTTGTCTGATGAGGTGGTTTTGGCGGTTAGACAAAGGGTGAAGAATGTGTTGAATAGATGGAGTGAGACACGTTTAGCTGGTGATTTGTTCAAGTATTTAAATGGCAGGGATTTTAGTACGTTTCATAGTGAAAATGTTGATAAATTAGCGGCTTATGTAACGTATTTCGATTTGCCTTATAATAGTGTAAAGGAAGTTGATGATAATTGGTTTAATAACAAGAATTATATGTTAAACGAATTTAGGAATTGTGTTGAAATGTTTCAGATGTTTTTAGAATAAGCAGAAATATTTTTTTATAATAAAATTATTGATAAAATGTTCGTAGTGATTTATTTGTGTTTTTTTTTAAATATTTCTTAAGTGAATCACTCCTTAATAAAATGTGTTTTTTTGTGATTTTTTTTTATTAGAATGATACCGAAATTTAAAATTTTTTATGTTGTAAGTTTTTCTTTTTAATGTTAAACTGTTTTATTGTTTTTTCTACCTGTCGGTTGTAAGTGTCCTAAAAGTGCAGGTATACTTGAATAATCTTCATTTCTTTACTGTTCAGGATTATAAACCCTCTGCAAGACCGCAAAGTATGAATAAGACGACCGAATAATCTACAAACAACCCTAGATAACAAACATTTCTCATTTTTATTTTATAGCTATCATTTACCGTTTTTAATGTAACCAAATTCAAACGGAAAAACTTTCCAGCTTTTATAGTAACCGGAATTTTACAACGTTCCATAAAAATGTACATAATTTTTTTGATTTTTTTTTCAGATTTGTACCAATTTGTCATATAACAAGCATTCCCAAGATACTCACTCTGAAAAGGTACAGAAAAATAGTTATCTGAACTTGAAAGAAATGTTTACAGTTACTTCGGTCATGATTCCATGTCCATACCAACAATACAAAACCACCTGATTTAACATACACCCCAAATACATGATCAAATGCACAAATTCCATGCTAAAAACTGGTACTATCAGCATTTGGAAGAAAACAAAACATATAACCAAAACACTGGCGATAAACTGCACGAAAATACCATAAGAAAACGTTTCCTGAATCAATTGAATAAATTTCAACAGTTCTTGATGGTAAACCAGGTTAGCCCGCAACTTTTCAAGAGCAAATTCGCCTGTAAAGTCGATGCTCTTCAAATTGCTCTTCAAAATTCTAAATTGACTCGTTGCTAATGTGTACATTTTCACTGTAAGCGTGTCAATTCCGCTATTATACAAAGCACTAATCGCAATACTGACTATATGAAAATTAAAACTGATCCAATAGAGAATCGCCGATTTTTCAATATCCCAAATGTTCCAGGCTGGCAATGGCATCGAGTACTCACTCCTTTTGTCCAAAAACGGAAATATCGAATAGCATAACACAGAAACTGCACAAATGTAACGATAAATCTTCGCTACCATTTCAGTTCCTTGTGCATCTTGAATGATCAACTGAATCTGATCCTTAGTCAAGTTTTTAAAAACTGGTTTGGCCAACAAAGTTTCGATTTTTCTGAAATTTTCTTTGTAATACATAATACTCAATAATTTCGCTAGAAAAGCGATTTGGGTGGCAAGAAACAGGATTGCTGCAGACAGTTCCTCGATATCATCGAATTCAAACAGTCCCGCAATAAGTAAAATGCAAATTAACCAAGAAATAATTAAAGTAATCAGGTAAATACCATAGTAAATCATCGGCTTGATTTCCGGTGTTCTTGGATAGTACCCGGAGTACAAAAGAATCATTCTTTCAATGTGGAAACCTTTCCGAAGATCATAATCCTAAAAATAAACTTAAAAAGTGTATAGAATTTAAATTTAGGAACATTCTTTAACCATTTTCGTTGCACGTATGAAATAGTGGAACAAAGAAGCGGTTTATATTTTATCAAAGCGAATTTTTAATGTTCTCTAATTGCCATTGGCAATTAAGAAAATTCAATACGGTGTTAGTGACTCATTTAATTTACATAATATACACTTACATAATATTATTAATTAACAATTAACGATACAATAATGAATTAAAACATGAACAAATAAGTACTAAAAATATCACATTAAATATTTTACTTAACAGCAAGTAAGTAGCCAAACTCCTTTTTTATACCTACAATATATTCTCTTTTAACCAACCGACAACCGTATCCAAATGCTTCGTCTTCCAACTAATCCGCACTTTAATTTGATCCACTGTGCTTTGTAAAATCGAAGAAACGGACTTTAAGTCGTTTTGGTGAAGTTTAAAGAACGTGGTCAACTGAAAACACTCAATCTTATTAACTGTTTAATCTCTTTTCACTGCACTTACGTCTTCCAAGTCAATCTCCGTGGTCAATTGCGAAACAAAGTCATGGAAAATGGTACTGAAAACCAAATAAATGTCATCGTACTTTTCGAAGATCCTATCCCAGTTTAATCTCAAAAATTGAAAACCAATTTGTACGCCAACATAGTGATTTATCGACTGCCAAACGTAAGGTACGTTCTCCAAAGTTATATTATCGCTTAAAGAGTACTCCAAGTACCTGAAAACCCGTAAAACTGTAAAAACAGAAGAAAAATCGTTGGACTCGTACCGATTTATCAACCACGGATCATAAGTACATCCAAGACTCATAAAGGCAGTCTGCAAATCATTCGGTGCTATTTTAGGGGACAAAGTTCGATTCCACAAGAAATCCCATTCGTTAACACCCCCAGATTTAATTGCATAACACTGCGCTATGAATCGATAGTCCACTTGGATCCTGAAACAAAAACTTTAAACTGTTTTCCCTTAGAAAATCGACGTTTTGCATTACGGATTTGATTCGTCTGGATTTTTCTGTTGCATCCACTTGGAGTACTGCTCCTTTGCCCAAGAAATGCATTTCTCGTACCTCAAAATACACGCCAATCTCACCACATGCAATCTCAACAGTTTCTCATTCTGTGTGTCATAAGCTTCCTCCGTTGTCCCCAAAGCATCGAACATCGGCCCAATTAGCTTCAACAGAAACTTATCGTACAGTCCGGAATATTCGTAATTCGTAATAATAACACGTAATTCCTCTAAATTACGTAACGCACTGTACCAAGCGACGTAATTCGTCTCTTTTGTGTTCAAATAGCCGACTAAATTGAATGGAATTGTATAATTCAGTACACCAATGTACGCCAATTGGAAAGCATCGTCGATTAGTTGACCACGACTGGACAGTGGAATATCAAATGGTTTTCTTAATAATTGTTCTCGCAACAACTCCCAATTATTTAAATCGTAATTAACACGATAAAAGCCAGTTTCGTCGATGTTCACCAACACCCAACTGGAATTGTCCACATCACTTAAATCCAGTTCCGTTTTCCGCTCATTTTCCAACCAAACCACATTCAAAGTATGATTTTCCTTGGAAATGTACGTTACGGGAACGTACCATAAAGTGTCCGATTCGGAATTGTCTTCATTCATCTTCGTTTGATTGACAATCGCTTTGTTTTCCGCGTAGTCTCTTGTTAAACTGATCAATGGATAGCCACTTTGTGTGGTCCAACTGTCCATCATCGCTTTGATTGTGATATTTTCCGGTAGAATACTCTCGTTTCGTGCTGTACGCGTGAAAATCTTCCATAGATCCTCTTGCGATGTTGATTTGTAAGCACTGTAAATAAATTATTCAATTCAGATGGCAATAAATTTGTCGCTTACGTACTATTTCCGTAAATAATCCTGCAAACCCTTTTGGAATACCTTTCTGGTGAGTGTGTAATTCAACATACGTAATACGCCGCATCCTTTTTGATAAACAATTGTATCAAAGGTTTGCTCAATTTGTGCAGTGCTTTTTATCGTCGATTGGATGCTGTGTGTGGATTTTAGAGCGTCGTAGTAAAGGGTTTTGTAGGTGTCTCGCAGTTGGAGGCTGCTGTACGCGTACCATCGAGGTCTTAACTGAAAGAAAAATGATTTTATGGACGAAATTAACAGTTTCCAGACAGTTTTACATGCGACAGGACAACTTCAGCCATAAAAGTACCGAAACCTTCATTTAACCACAAATCAGACCACCATTCCATCGTCACTAAATTCCCAAACCATTGATGGGCCAATTGGTGGGCAATTTTCACGAAAATGAAACTTTTTGTTTGTATACTTCCTGTACTTGGGTCGAATAATAACGAGGATTTTCGAAACGAGATTGCACCCCAGTTTTCCATCGCACCCTTTGCGAAATTCGGTATTGCTAACAAATCCAATTTCGGTAACGGGTATTTAAGTCCGAAATAGTTCTCCAAAAAGGGCAGAATCTCTTTAGCAGCATTCAATGCGTATTGAGCCTTTGGTAGATCATCAATCGGTGCGAAAACTCGGAAAACCGGCCCTCCAGGTATCGAACTCGTCATACTTTCAAAATCACAAACAGTGAAAGCCACAACATACGTTGACATTTGAGGGGATTTCATAAAATGATCCCAAACCCAGAAAGTTGTCTCATTCCTACAACAAAACATTAAAAAAACTAATAAATTCTCTTCATTTTCCAGGAGGCTACTTGCATTGGTTCTGTGGATTTTAGTGGCATGTTTGAGATTGCCGTCATATTCGTGCGTCTTGCAATGCTGATTTCAAAGGACGCCTTGAAGGAGGGCTCATCGAAGCAAGGAAACACTTTTCGAGCGTGAACTGCTTGGAAATGGGTCGTTGCCAACCATCGGGTGTTACCCTGAAGATCCACGTACTTTGTACGATACAAACCCACAAGGTTATTCTCGATGACACCCTTGAACTTGATGTCAACCGTGTAAGTATGGCCCGCTTCCAGCAAATTCCTACTAATTATATTCATTTTAAAATTCTCTTCATCGAAAACAACATCCTGCAGCAAAAACGGTATGATCTTTGTTTCAACAATAATCGGCTCCTCCGTAGTTGTAGCTGCAGTTAAATTCTCTGTATTATACTCGAAATTCTCCGAATCTTCACTTTCCAACAATTTAACATCGACTGTATCATTGCTTTCATGCGGATTAATCACTTGAGTTGTCGTTAATTTCACATCCGATTCGGTAATATTCAAATCGTCCCAATTTAACACGATCTTATTCGTTGGTTTCGTACAATTTATCAAGATTTTCACTTGTCCTGTAAACGTGAAATTGTTCTCGTTCGGTTCATCAAGAATCGGATGAATCCAGAGCCGATAATGAAGGGGATGAATGTTATCCGGCAACCTTAGCTGCTCTTCGGGCAGCACCTCTTCGTTAATAGTCTCATTAATCAATTTTTCAATGTCGACTGTTTCATTCCGAAACTATGGGAAAAATCATTGAATCGAATTAGAATAATAGCAAGAGTTTTGTCGCATGTACACACGTATTATTCGTGTTGTTATGTAATGAAATGGCGTTAAAAACCGTGACCGCATGCAAAATGTTCTTCAAATCAAGGTAAACTCACCGTTTCGAATTTTCGATTCGGTCCATAATAATACATCAACATTGCAACGAAAAGTAGAGACAATACGGCAAATATGACGAAAGCGATTGCTTTTTTCGTTGTCACAAAACAGCCCCCATTTCGACTGTATTTTAGGTCGTCGTTTAATGTGTCATCGGAGAGGAATTCTGCACGGCTTGAATGGTAACCAGCACCACCACGACCCATTTTTAACACTTTTCTCTTCACTACACCACAAGATAAATTTTGAAACCTTTTATTTGACTTGATTATGTGCTAATCATTAACGGTTCATTGTTTGTTTAACACGCACCGCATTTCGACAACTTTTTTACACGAAGAAGAGCAAGTTTTTGTTGTCAACTGTTGATTATAAGCGCTCAATTAATTTTCGAAATTGGCAAATGTGCAATAAAAATCGGACAATGTATGAATACCGAATTGAAACTGTTACCATATAGAATTACCACACAACAATAAATAGAAAAACGAAACTCATCATGTGTTTGAATGATTTGTTGTTGTACCCGTGTGAGATTTAATTGAAATGCTTGTTTTCTGTTACGTATCGTTATTTTCTAGATGAAGTACCCTTGAAAATTGACTATATGATTAGCGAAAAAATGTGTATTTTTTTTAACATTAATATGAACTCGATTTTCTTTCGATCCAATTCCAAAGTTTCATGTGATGAGCGAAATTGATTTGGCATTGAACTTTTCCTGCTTGAATACCACAATTAGTGATACAAAGTGAAATTTTCGATTTCAATGAATTTGTAATGTTATTATCGATACACAGCAGTATAAAGAATTAATTGTAGCCGCCACTTCCTTTAATTAAAGTCCATGGGTCGACCTTCAGTCGAAAAAGGATGTAGAAGAAAACAATAATTTCGCATCTATTCCTCTATGATTTACTTACTGGTCCAAGTTTTGAACTATTTCACAAGTATTGTCACTCATAATCACTCTCGAAAGACCGGTAGCACTTAATTTAACATCTAATTTGCCTGTTATATGCTTTAACTGAATAATAGGTGCTAATATTGTGCATAACAAAATGCATGATTTGTCCCCTTGTGTTAGTCAATTAATAAATTCATAACATTTTAACTTATAATCCTATTATACAAATGCTATAGTCTCTTGTAAACAGTCTTCGATAGTGAACATGCTTTAAAAGACCCCATTTCTTCTAATCACTTAATAAAATCAGAGAAAATATGTAAGTTTGTATGTTTTGCTTGTTTATTGCATGTTGCTTTATTTGTGTTTGACAAACAATTGTTTATTTATTATGTACCTACGCCAAAGGGATCTTGTCTCCCGATTAAACATCACATAAAATGCAAACAAAACGAATCCTTGCAGAGCGCCACTTAAATTAAAAATGTACAGAAATACAGTGCTTAGCCAAGTGACTTCGACAATGATGCGACCAAAGAACAGGAACCAATACGGCAATCCTAACATCGAAAACAGCAAAAGTGCTAAATAGATTTGCCTTTTGTGCGTCTCTTTGCAGTGAATCGCGATGTTCTTCTGCGATATTCCGATCATTATTAGACAGAAAACGACGAAATTGAAGAAAATCACTAGCACAATCGGCAGACCTACTCCTAAATACATTTCCAGTCCGCTGGGGTAACACAAGGAGGATTTGGTGTAGGTGTCAGGTGAGAGAACGGCAACCAAACCGACCGGAATCATGGGACAAATCCAGCCAATTAGCACTGCTTTCAGGATTAAATTCTTCGGTGGTGGTGTGAAAACTCGAACGAAACGTAAAAATTGAAGGAAAGCATAAATTAACATCCACATGAATTTCGAGAGGACGAAATAATGTAAAAGTATGCCAACAATTGTGCATTGCAGTGTTGAGTTGATGATTGATTGGAGATTGGTGATTTGAAGTCCGACGATTTCCATCGCGATGGAGAGGCAAATGTTTAACAGGATTTTGGTGCCCTGTCGTTGACGCCAGTTTTTAAACATCACTGCTGTGATTAAGATGCCCAGAATTCCAAGTAAAGACAAGGCACTTGTAATTAAAGTGATGATGTAGAATATGTAGACGTCGGTTGCGGTTGGAAAGAACTCGTTTGTAGGGAAAACTAGTAATGAGAAGCTGGATAAATGGGAGTATGAGCAGATGTGGATTTCTGGATTGTTTTCTAACGATCCTAAGTAATATGAGCCCAAATTTGACCAGCTTCCTTTCTTTCGGTGAGTGTTCTTTCCGTAGTCCCAATAACCGCACTCGAAATCGTTGTTGGATGGATTGCCTTTGAAGAGGATCGGAACGGGAGTGGTGAGATAGATGCCGTAACCGGTGATTGAAAGAGTAACCACTTTACTAGCGGCCACTTTAACACCGTCAACAAACAGAAAATCGTTAAGATAGATTGTTATAACGATTTTAACGCCTGTAACGTTACGAATTTCGTCCAAAATCTCTTCAGGAATGAACACTGCAAGCTCCAAATTTTTGGTACTATTCAGGATTTCCACTAATGATTCGTTTCTGTATAAATTGTTGACGTTCAATTTGCCGGAAAGAGAACTTTCCAACCAAAGACCGGAGATGTTAGTTGAAAACGGATCAAACATATGGAAAATCAAATTGTTTTTTTGTATTAGAGCGAATGTTTGGTTTCCTTGTTGGAATTGTTGAGGAACATCTTCGATTCGGTCCAGTATTAAATCGGAAGCGTTAAGGTACTTCTGTGCCGTCTTCAAATTGGTTACATTTGCATGTAAGGTACTGGAAATGATTTCAATAATTGTCTTAAATCGGTCCATTTCATTACATTCCGCCCTTTTTATTATTGTTCCAAGATAGTACAAATCTAAGACAGTGTACTTGGGTACATGATCTCTTGGAATCAAGTCCACAATCCGGTCTAGATGATCTGAAGGATTGGCATCTTCCATTGTAATATTTTGGAGGTACTTTGTGAAGCTGTTTGTCTCAAATTTCTCTAGACAGACACCTTCAATTCTTGACCATTCAGTTCCATAGAGAAAACTTCCGATACACACTCGACTTAACGGTAATCCGTTAGTACCGAAACAAATTTCATTCGGTACTACACTGAAGTCCAAGTTGGTTATTGGCCAATTGACGGTAGAACCACCAAGGACGGTGGTGTCGTTTAAACAATATTCAGAGCTTCGGAAATCAAGAACTTCGTAGTAATTTGGAAGGTCGTTGGTGAGAGCTTTTTTTAATCGGAAGAAATCGCTACGAATGTGACGATCCTTTTTGGTACTTATGTGTATCAGAAGATCTAAAACGTTCTCTCTTTCATTGCAATTGAGAATTTCCATAATTCGGACCTTGGCATCGACAGTTTTATTAAAATTACTGTCTAAAAATTTGTAATAATTTGAAGACTCACTTTCAATAGCACATGCAACCTTTTTTATACGTAATTTCAACGCAAATTCGTTTCCTTTACGTTTTCTGTACCCCACCACTGTATTCGACTTGATCTTATTCATTGTGCACCAATATTGTCCCATGTATTTCTCCAGTTCAACTTTATACACAAGATAGGAGGGTTTTACCATTTCAGAATCAGGAAAAACTTGCTTAGTTTTCACGGTTTTCCGAATTGCGTCTGAGGCATCGGTAAAACACTGCAATTCCCCAACATTCACATTCTTTTCCGGCAGATAGACAGTCAAATACATCTTTCTTTCATTACTCTCAAATGCCAGCACCAAATTTAAATCCACATTGAAATTTTCTGCTTTCCGAACTTTCCCCCAACATTTCGGCACTTCTTCAGGTATCCAAGAGCTGTTCTGGCATGTTCTCGTGAGTAATTCAAATTTGTCGTCGAAACAAAGCGGTTTCGAGTATACAGTTTCATTATACCCGATGGCAATCCATTCGATTCGTCCATTATCTGTTGTTGTAATCTCGTTAGGACAAATCTATTAATATAATTAGCGTATCCGGTCAATTGTAAATACTTACAGAACAATGTAATTGAATTTGTACTAGTAGGAATAAAAATAGAAAAAATTGTCTACTCATTTAGATCGCTTGCATTTTCTAATGAAATCTACGAGTAATTGGCTAATTATTTTTTATTGTACTCACTTTATAAGCACCGACCAACTGGTGTTTTGTCAACAAAGTAAATAATGCGATAACTAATTATAAATTAAACACATTTATGGCTACTTAATTAAATATTGTCTCTTTTTTTCCAGGGAATTACGTGCGATAATCGTGTGGATTTTCGTAATTTATTTGTCATCGGAAGCGGTAAAGTGCGATGGAATTGATTGATTGACGAGATTTTTTATGCTGATGTTGTAGGTGAATGCGCGATATCGACGAAGTATAGACCTGATCGCCGCTCATGGGCTCATTTCCGACTCAAAACTACCTCAGGATGTGATCCCGAGTGGGTACCACATCTATTTAAAACCATTCCCAACTGTTGGTACCTTCGAAGGGCATATTAAGATCAATGTGACTGTTCAACATGCGACGGAAGTGATTGTGCTTCATGCACATCAGGATTTGAATATAGTTAACACAACAGTGACGCAGTTGGTGCCTTCAGATGCGGAATTAAAAGAAGCGTAACTGAAACAATGTGAAACTAAACGATTTTTGTTGATTTTTTTGGTTTTTAGGGGTGAAACTAAGTTGGAAACCACACGTCCAAAACCTTTGGAAATCAATTCTGCAGAAAAAGTTAAAAAGAAGCCACTGTTTGAGATCAACTTGAAAGAAGCGATTAATGAAGGCGCACAATTAGAGATTTTTATCACGTTTAATGGAAAACTCTTCAATGATACCACTGAAGGGCTGTTTAGAAGCAATTACCTTGATCCTCAGACGAAAAGTACGAAATGGTTTGTCGCTTCGCATTTTCGACCGAATCTAGCCAGGAATGTGTTCCCTTGCTTCGACGAGCCTGCATACAAAGTGCCCGTTACTATGACAGTTGGAAGACACAGCAGTATGTTTGTGCTGTCCAACATGCCTTTGGAGAAGACCGAACCAATGTACTGAAACATTTTAGTCGTGGATTTTAAAAAGAATTTAAGTTTGCAATTTTTTCAGGACTGGAACTCCCAATTGGGTGTGGGACACGTTCGTTCGTTCCCCACCGATTCCATCCTTTTCCATTGGTATTGTGGTCTCTGAATTCAGCTCGGTGAGGCTTAACACCACCGCAGGGACTCCAACAAGTAACAATTTATCATATTTTGCACTTGGCGCCTTCACCAACACTTCAATTATTTCAGATTATAATCTTACTGTCTGGTGTAGACCGGATTTCGTGGCTGCTGTGGTCAATGTGACCGCTAAAGTACAGAAAGCAATCAAGATTTTGGAAGAATTCTGGAATACACCGTTTCCATTGCCTAAAATCGATATAATCGCTTTGCCAATGTACCAAGCAACCCGTCCATCTGACGCCTGGGGACTGCTTTTATTCAAGTAAATAAAAGACTAGCTAGAAACTGGTTTAGTAAATCGATTTTTCGCAGGGAAAGTGAACTAAGTACTCCAGGATCGTGGCATATTACCCAAGAATTGGTGTACCAATGGTTGGGTTCGCTTTCAACGCCGTTCTGGTGGAGCGATGCGCATATCAACAACGCTTTAGTGCGCTATGTCACCTCATACACCACTCTGAAGGTAAACGAATCGATTCGAATTGCTTTGATCGATTTATAAATGGACTTCTTTTAGATGGACGAGAATGAAACGTTCAACAATTGGCCAATGACGATGTTATACTCGATTTACTACGAATTCAGTAAACGTTATCCCCATGGAAAGACAACGGCAATTAAACAGGACTCCTCCTCAGCGAAAACCGAATTGG